>OY728125.1:200083895-200724609 GCA_963277665.1 Viscum album | reverse complement strand
CCCAATGAGAATGGATCTGTGGTGGTGTGTCCCATAGAGGGAAGATATAACACTGTGAATGCTGATTTGGATACCTTAAAGGGTGGATCAAAGGTTGATTAGATCCCAACAAAGGGGACACCAAGGTTTACCATTGGCTGGGATTGATCCTTATGGAGGCCACCTATGTACACTGTATAGAATACAGGGATCAAAACCTACATTGTTTGAGACGGTGAATCATGGGATTAGAGTGTACACAATGGACAAAAACCCAAAGACATGATGAGGATTACACATGTTTAGCAACCTGGGTGCTACAAAAAAGTAATGAGATGAATGGGTCTTACACAGGGTTAACTACCCAAATGGAGAACATGATTTCATTGGGATGTGATGGCCAGGGTGGAATCGAGATAGATGTGAATCAAGGGAGGCTCGATGAGAAACAAGAGGTGACAATAGACATAGCAATCGTGTCATGAAAAGTGAATCCATGTGCGTTGGTGTTGGGATTATGCATGGATAATGGACTAATGAATAATGAGACTTACTCTAGGAGGGAGGCTTGATGAGAAATTTTACACCCAAAGCTTCCACGGTACACTTCTCTTTGAATAATACAATAGTGTGTGTTGTACGCAACTTTGAGTTTCAACACACCACAACGAATCAAACTAGCTGTTATGAATAGTAATACCTACCTTTTGAAATTTTATAAATTTTCCCTTTCAAAATGGACTTCATTTTTGGATTCCAAATATCGAAATTAGCTTACGGTGAATTTTTGTAATTTTCTGAAAACATTCTATTTTTTATGAATAGTGAAAAACACTAAGTTATAGTTTAAAACCGAATATTTATTTAAATAATTATTAATTTTATTTAAATTTATTTTAGGTCAAAATAGATACATAGTACCTATATAAGATCAATGTAAATCATTGGAGTCATTTTATAGTAATTAAAGATATATAAAAATAGTATTGAATTTGTCACCGTCTTTTACCCACCTCTTAGGAGAATTTTCAACTTCACATAAAACATAATTTTATCGCTTATATGAGTGGAATTCAAAAAATTTGAGAGACACAGTTGATATTATTATGAAAAATGTGGTTTATTAAGATAAAAATAATTTTTGGTGAATAGTAACTTTTTTACCTTTTATTTTTCATGGTTAAAATTAAATAGGGACATTAAGGGTAAAAATGATAGTATTATTACCCTAACACATGTCCTAATTCTATTGGATAATTGTGATTTGACCAGAAACAATCTTAGGAATACAATATGAACCTTTTTGGTCCAGTTGGTTTAGATTAGGTCATTTATTATTATTTAATTCAAAGAAGAGTTAAAAGTGTTAAATTCAATGTTTAATAACTAAACAATTTTCAATATAGGGTTACAAATAAGATAAAATCGACTATAAATATTCATTATAAAGATAAACATATTTCCTACATAATGGTATTTTATTTATCTTTTGTAGACATTACATAATTTAATTTATTTTTGACACAATGATGATGTAGTAATTACCTAATTAATGAAATATTAAAATAATTGATATTATAAATTCCAAATAAATGTAATTTTAGACTTTTTATAAATTTCACTAATTTTATAGGGTAATATGACATGTTACGGTTGGTTAGATGATTTTGTTTTGGACGTAATAATGCTTTTATTTATTTAGAAAAAACAACATACCAAATAGTGTCAAAAATTGACATAAAAGTGTTTTTTTTAAAATATTATATTATTAATTGATATTCTATTCCAAAGAATATAAGGTTCAACCAAAGAAATTATATAATGATAGTTGTTTCATTATTGAACCACTTGGGGTTCTCTTGGAAGTACATAGTAATTTTATTAACCATACATTATAAAAATACAAAGAGACATAGTAAATGTCTAACTATTTAACTAAGAGTTAAATCTAAAAGATAAAGTTAATATAGTGGCCATAACTTATCTAAAACCTCTTGGTTGAGTGGTTTTCGACCCATACCCACCTTATGCTTTATATAATCCATTTTGGATCCATTAGAAACTGAAAATAATTTTCTTCCTTTTCCTAAGGTTCCCCTCACCTCTCTTATAAAAAGAAACTCACCCTTCTCTCTAATTAACACCTTCAATGCCATTTGGATTGGACAAAACCTACCAAAATACCCTATAAAATATACTACCTTCATCCTAGAGTCCTTCCATTAGTCATAAAGCCATCCTATGGAGCCCTTTTGATCAAATCAAAAGGACGAACCTGGAGAAGAGGTAAACATTTCATCACCTCTTTCAAGTTCCATTCTTCTTCCACTTTCTATTTCCTAGTTGTTTCCATTATAAAATAATAACTCCATTATATTATATATGATATTATGTTATTATAATTTTTTTACAACCATATTCATTACTCTATCCATACTTTTAATGACATGTCACCATACGTGCATACGTATGGATTACCGTCTCCACATCATGGTGTAATTGTAATTCAATACATTATTATTTGGATGGGTATAATATTGATGTGTAATTGATTTAAATAATAAATATAACATGATAATGATTCCGTATATATGATATATCATCTAATTATATATTATTTTAAGAATGATATTGTCACTTGTGCGTACTTACGGATTACCGTCTCCACGAACGCGATGAGATTAATTCTCCATCGTATACATTCAAGACTAATTCTCATTTGATGATTAAAATAATGTTTAAAGACTTGATATAATTCTGTATATGAATAAGATACATCCCATCCATAACAAATATGACTAACATAACACTGAATATAAAATAAAACGAATCTTTTAACACCCGAAACAACGATAATACTAAGATATTATTAACAAAGCAATGTTAAAAGATCATATATGATATCATATTAATGTTTATGATTATTGTATAATTTAATAACAATTATTTCATCATTATACAGTAGGTTATCATACCCTCAACCAAGTAAAAGTAAAAGGTAAGGGTTAATTTCACAATCTCTTCATTATCTGAGGTTGTTTATACATAATTATCTATTGGGACCACTTTATCATCAAAATCCATGTTTCTAAAAAAATTCTTTCAAAAAATTCTTATTATTTTATCTATTATGGGTTAAAGTCATTTATACCCTTGTTTTACTTTTTTAAGATGTTTATAAAGAAATCTTTCAATCTTTTTCCAAACAAGGTCCTTTATAACCTTTCTAACAAAATTGAGGTAAGAATGTCTTTTTTTAACTAATACGGTGAGTGTGGCTATTTTCCACCGATATAACATCATCAAGTCATCCCTTACAAACTTATAAGAATATTCCCAAAATAAATGTGTTCTTAAATGATTTGAAAATATAATGAGATATTTTACCAAAAAAGGTTCTGATTTCATCTATGTCGACATCCTTTGATGGATTTTAAGCTTATTTAAATTTTATTTATTAGGATACAAAACATCCATATTGTATTGAAGGTTTTGTTATATGTCTGACTGTGGATGTGTTATTTTTTCACCATTCATGGTTTAGGGATAAAGTATTGACATTTCGTATGCTAGTATTAATATGAATGTTTATATAATGTTTATACCTTTTCATATGAGGAATGACTTGGACTTATTATGTGACGGGTGGAGCCCACTATAGCTCCTCGATGCATCAGTAGGTCTCATGAGATAAACTAATATCTTGGAACAAGGTCGTGACCAAATATTATTTGAATTCATGGCACAATGCCTTAACTATGTGGTTATGAAATTCTGGAATTATGCATTCCATCATTATGAATGTGCTTAATGATATTTTATATGATTATTCAACTAGTAGAATATCCATGTGAGTGAGTAAATTAAATTATGTTGATTTATATTTTGTAAATTATGATGATGTTTATGTTAAAAATTGTTTTGTTTTAGTTTATACATATCGTAAATGTTTATACTAATTTATGAAAGATTCCGCTATATTGTTATCCTTACTGAGCATCCGAGCTCACCACTTTCTATGATTTATTTTTCCCAGGATGCAAAGATGTATATTATTACCTACCTGCAGGGATAGTCTATGAGATATTAGTGCTTTCTATAGAAACAATGTTGTTTTAGTTTTTCATTTTATAATGTAATATAAACCATATGAATGTGTCTAGTACTTTCAAGGCTACTAAAATAATCGGTCTTTTGAGACTTGATCTTTTGTGATCATGCTAATGATACATAATAACGCACCGAATCTAGGATTTTTGGGTGACGGTTCTATTGTTGGTATTAGAGGATGTTTAGTACAAACCTTGGAAAGAAGATTTAGATAAAATCTGATTAGATAACATAGCCCTAAGATTGACATTGGGGATTAGTATAAGAGAACATCCGAGAATTTTGGTATTGTAGAGATTTTTTGAGTTTTCCAACAAACACATCCCTTTCAGGATACGAGTTGGTAGAGGTGGCTCTGGCATAGATGTAACTTGAGGTAAAACCCAAAAACACCTCTTTGAGCTAGACTTAAATGAGAACTGGTGCATGAAAACAGGCCTTGCTGCACTCTTGGTTTCGATACTCCCGGGGGATTCACTTAAGATAATTCTCATTTTTATTACAAACCATTTTAAGGGTTTACGAGTATATAATTCCTCAAGGAATTTTTTTTTATTATTATGTATTATATCAATAAATTGTTCAATTTATGTTAAGTGTTTTACATGTGTGAAATTATATATTTTGATTCCTAAACTAATCTAGTTTAAGCAATTTTTTAGAAATAACGCCAAGTGGATGGAATGGAAACTGTATCAATGAACACAATCCTTGTAGTGATTTCCCTCTTACTCAAGATAAATATAGTGGAGCTGGCGATTCACCTGGTTTTGATCAGCTTATCACCATACTGGGACAACTCACTCAGGTTAGGAATAATAAACTTACCCATATGGAGCACCCATATCTACAATGTGGAGGATCAATGTTAGATCGCTTAATGTGGCAACAACCACCCACATTCAATGGGAGTACAAATCCATTAGTTCCTGAGAAATGGATAAATTCCTTAGGGAAAATATTCCACACCTTGGGGAGTAGCGAAAGGGAAAACATTCTCTTTGTAGTTTACCACCTCATTGGAGATGCTAATCAATGTTGGTCATTGATTAAAAACACAAAGGAAGATGAGGAAGTATCAAATATGGAATGGAGGGAGTTTAAAGAAATTTTCTCAGAAAAATAATTTCCTTTTGACAATCGAGTAGATATGGAAAGGCGATTTCTGAGTCTGAGGAAAAAGGAGGATTAGAATGTCGCAAAGTATGAAGCTAACTTTACAAGGTTACCAAGGCATGCTGAAAATTATATACGTAACATAAGAAGTAAGATAGATCATTTATTTGATGTGGTAAAACCATTTCTCCATTGAGTATTAGTGTATCAATCCATCTCATTGTACAAATATACATTCTCATGTGATATCAAGATAGAAAAATAATTCTTTAGGTCTTACAACATTAAAGAAAAGAAAGAGAATAAGATATCTACTGAACACTATGGAAATATAAATAAGGGGAGAAGGGAAAAGTTGTAAATCCATCCTCCTGTAAATGTGGGAAGAAACACCATGGTACTTGCCTGAAAGGAATGGGAGTCTATTAAAAGTGTGGAAAAAGGAAACTATGCTCGTGATTGCAAGGGGAAGAAAGAGGTTGTCAATGATGAATGCTACAATTGTAGAGATATGGGGCATTATGAAAATGAAATTCCTAAGCGTCAGGGGAACTTATCTCAGAAAAGGGAAAGGGATCAATGCCAAGATTATGTTATCACTACTACTGAGGTTGAAGCTATGAAAGATGTGGTGGAATGTAATTTAATGTTTTCATCATGTTTAGAAAATGCATTATTGTTTTATGGATCATCGCATTATTTCATATCTTCCCATTTTTCTATGAAAATTATAAATTTACAATTTGATTTAACAAGGGATTTGTCAGTCAGAACTCTTAAGGGAAGTATCATTGCAACAAAATTTTGTGAATAACTCCCCATTGGGAATATAAGTGTTCTTTATCTGCTGATCTCATCATCCTAACCAATATTAAATTTGATATAATCCTCAGTATGGATTGGATTTCAGATCATGATGCGAAAATGTATTGTAAGAAGAAGGAGGTTACACTTTTTGATGATGATAAGGAGTACCTTATATTTAGAGCAGAAACGTCACCACCTAATTCTTAACTAGATCCACCCCCAGTATCTTAACTAAATTAAATTATTCATGAGGATGATAATGAAATAACTCTGGATGAGGTATGGAATGTTCAAATAGAGGATTTACCTACTGTGAAAGAATATGTTGATGTGTTTCCAGAAGAATTAATTGGACATCCTTCAGAATGAGTAATTGAGTTTTCCATTGACAAAATTCCTGGTTCAAGGCCCATATCAAAGACCCCTTATAGAATGGACATTGTGTAATTAGTGTAACTAAAGAAACAATGATAGGAATTGAGTAATAAATGATTTATTCGTCCTACTGTTTCTCCATTGGGAGCCCCTGTCCTTTTAGTTATGAAGATAGATGGATCTATGAGGTTGTACACTAACTACATGGAGATCAATGCTATAATAATAAAGAAAAGTAACCCCTACATTGCATTGATGATTTATTTGACCAACTTCATGGAGCTCAATACTTTTCAATGATTGACCTTCTATCTAGATATCATCAGTTGTGTATGAAGATGGAATTTTGAAATTTGGGAACAAACATTGTGTTTCTAATATACCTGATCTAAAAATTGAATTGTTGGATGATGCTCATAGTTCTAATTTCTCTATACACCCTAGTAGCACTATGATGTATATAGATTTGATGGAACATTTTTGGTAGGACAACATGCAGAGGGAGATTGTTGATTTTGTGTCAAGATTTATGGTTTGTCAAAAAGTGAAAGCTAGAAGGCAAAAACCTGGAAGAGTCATGAAACCTCTTCCCATACAGGAGTATAAATGGGATAATATTATGATGGAATTTTTCATAGGACTACCAAAGACACCTAGAAGGAATGAAGTAATATGGATCATTGTTTTTCGTCTTACCATGTTATCACATTTGTTTTCAATAAGATAAGATTTACTACTTGAACATTTAAAAAGAATATATATTAATGAAGTTGTAAAATTTTATGGAGTACCTATATCTATTGTTTCGGATTGTGATCCTCATTTTAAATCATGATTCTGGAAAAGTATTCAGAATGTCCTGGATAGTGATATTCATTTGAGCACTGCCTACCAACCCCAAACTGATGGACAATCAGAACAGAATATTCAAACCTTAGTAGACAAGTTGAGATCATGCTCACTTGACTTTCAAGGTATGTGGGATCAATATTTTCCTCTAATAGAACTTTCCTACAACACTAGCTTCCATTCAAGTATTTAGATAGAACCATATGAAGCGGTATACGAAAAGAGATGTTTCACACCAACCTGTTGGGATGATATTGGTGAAATAAAACTTGTAGGCCCAGAACTTGTGGAGGAAGTGATGGAAAATGTGAAGGTAATCCAAACACACATCAAAGAATCTGAAAGTAGGCAGAAGAGCTATGCTGATAACGGAAGGAGGGATTTGGAATTCCAAGTTGGAGATCATGTTTCCTTGATGTTATCTCCATGGAAGGGTGTTATACATTTTGGTAAGAAGGGTAAATTGAGTCCCAGGTACATCAGACCTTTCTAAATTCTAGAACAAATTGGGGTTGTAGCTAACCGGTTGGCAATGCTGCCAAGTCTCTCCAAAGTTCACGATGTGTTCCCATATCACTGTAGAGAAAAAACATGCCTGACCAAACACATGTACTCACCTATGAGTAATTAGAACTAGAACCTAATCTGTCATATTGCAATGAGCCTATCAAGGTTCCTGATACAAGAGAACAAGTGCTGAGAAACCGGACGACTCATCTGGTAAAATTTCTATGGAGAAACCATAAGATAGAAGAGGCAACATGGGAACCCGAGAACTTATGATGAAGAACCACCCATGAATTTTTATGTAGTAATATTATAGAAACTTTGAGGATGAAATTACTTGAAGGAGGGGAGAATGTATCACCCCAAGCTTCCACATTATGCTTCTCTTTTAATAATATAATAGCATGTGTTGTACGCAACATCAAGTTCTAACACACCACAACCAATAAAACTAGCAGTTATGAAAAGTAATACACACTTTTTGATATTTTATAAATTTTATCAATCAAAATGGACATCATATTTGGATTCAGAATATTGAAATTATCTTATGGTGAATTTTGGTATTTTTCTAAAACATTCAATTTTTGATGAATAGTGAAAAACACTGAGTTATAGATTAAAACCAAATTTTTATTTAAACAATTATTTATTTTTTTAAATATATTTTATGTCAAAATAGATAAGTAATACCTATATAAGTTAAATATAATTCATTGGATTCAGTTTTTAATAATTATAGATATATAAAAATTTTATTGAACTTTTCCCCGTCTTTTACCCACCTTCTAGGAGAATTTTAAAATTCACATTAAACATAATTTTCCACTTAGATGAGTGAAATTTAAATAATCTGAGAGAAATGGTTGATATCATTAAGAAAAATGAGATTCAATAATATGAAAATAATTTTTGGTGAATAGTATCTTTTTACTTTTATTTACCACGATTAAAAGTAAATAGGGTAATTAAGGCTAAACATGTATTATTACTACCCTAAAACATGTCCTAATTCTATTGGATAAGAATAGTTAGACCAAAAACAACAATATGAATAAAATATGAACCTCTTTGGTCAACTTGGTTTAGATTAGAACATTTATTATTATTCAATTCAAAGATGAGTTAAAAGTGTTAAATTCAAAGTTTAATAACTAATAATTTTTTAATACGGGGATACACAATAGATAAATTGGACTAAAAATATTAATTAAAAATATAAAAATATTTACTACGTAATGGTATTTTATATATTATTTTTAGAAATTAAATAATTAATTTTTTTTATGACACAATGATGACGCTGTAATTACCTAATTAATGACATATCAAAATAATTGATATTATAAATATAAAAATAAATGTAATTTGAGACTTTTTATGAATTCCTCTAATTTTCAACGATAACATGACATGTTAGGGTTGGTTAGATCAATTTTTTAAGTAATAACGTTGTAATAAATTTAGCAAAAACAAAATACCGAATAGTGTCCAAATTGACATAATAGAGTTTTTAAGACAAATATTATATTATTAATTGAAATTCTATTCCTAAAAATATATGGTTTGGACAAAGGTCTTATATAATGATATTTATATCATTTATGAACAAATTGGAGTTCTATTATATGTATATTGAAAGCTTATTAACTATATATTATAAAAATACAAAGAGACACGGTTAATGTCAAACTATTTAACAAAGAGTTAAATCTAAAGGATAAAGTTAATATAGCGACCCCAACCTATCTAAAACATATTGGATTAGTGTGTTTTGACCCATACCCACCTTATCCTTTAAATAATCCATTTTTGAGCCATTAGGAACCAATGATGATTTTATTATAAAATAATATTTCTAGGTTTTCCTAAGGTGCCCCTAACCCCTCTTATAAAAGTGAACTCTCCATTCTCTCTAATTAACACTTTATAATACATTTGTCTCAACCAAACTCTACCCAAATACCCTCTAAACTTTCCTCCCTTTATCGTAGAGGCCTTACTTTAGTCAGAATGCCATCCTATAGATCAATTTTGATCAAATCAAAAAGAAGATCCCGAATAAGAGGTAAATATTTCATCACCTCTTTCAAGTTCCATTCTTCATACACTTCATCTTTCCTTGTTTTTTCCATTCTAAAATAATAACTCTATTATCTTCTATATACTGTGATTTTATTAAAAATATGTTACAACCATATTCATAATTCTATCCATCCTTTTAATGACATGCCACCAAACGTGCGTATGTACGGATTACCGTCTCCACGTCGTGGTGTAATTGTTATTCAATAAAATATTATTTTGATGGGTATAATAATGATATGTAATTGATGTAAATAATAAATATAAAATTATAATTATTCTGTATATATGATATTCCATTAATTTATATATTATTTTAAGAATTATATTTTCGCTCGTGCGTACGTAAGGATTACCGTCTCCACGAACACGATGAGATTCATTCCCCATCGTATCCATTCAAGACTAATTTTCATTTTATAATTAAATATAATGTTTAAATACTTCATATCATTATGTATATGAATAAAATATATCCCATCCATAAAAAGTATTACTCCAATAAAAAATAATATAAAGGAAAATGAATCCATTAACACCTGAAACGACGATAATACTAAGATATTATTAACAAAGCAATGTTAAAAGATATTATATGATATAATATTAATATATATGAATATTGTATAATTTAATAACAATTATTTCAACATTATGCGGGAGGTTAACCTACCCTAAACCAAGGAAAAGTTCAAGGTAAGGGTTAATTTCACAATCTCTTCATTATCCGAGATTGTTTATAAAAAATTATCTACTGGGACCTCTTTATCATCCACATCCATGATTCTGAAAAATGTATTTCAAAACATTCATAATATTTCATTGAGAATGGGTTAAAGTCATTAATACCCTTGTTTTACATTTATAAGATGTTTATAAAGGAATCATTATGTCATTTTCCAAACAAGGTCCTTTATAACCTTTTTGACAATATTAATGTAAGAATATATTTTTTTAACTTATACGGCAGGTGCAGCTATTTTATTCCATTATAATATCATCTAATATTTCCTTACAATATTATAATAATATTCCCAAAATAAATTTTTTCTTAAATGATTTCAAAATAGAAAGATATATTTCTCTAAAAAAAGGTTTTGATTTCATCAATGTCAACATCCTTTGATGGATTTTAAGATTATTCGAAGTTGATTTATTATGATATGAAACTTCATTATTGTATTGAAGGTTTTGTGATATTCTTGACTGTGGATGTGTTATTTTTACACCATTCATTTTTTATGGATAAAGTATTGACATTTGGTATGCTAGTTTTAATATGTATGTTTTTGTTATGTTTAAACCTTTTCATTTGAGGAATGCATTGGACTTAGTAAGTGATCGGTGGAGCCCATTATAGGTCCTCGATAAATCGTTAGGTCTCATGAGAAAAACTAGTGTCTTATCACAAGGCTTTGAAAAAATCTTATTTGTAGTTTTGGCACAAGGCCTTAACTATGTGGTTATTAAAAGTCTGGCATTATGCATTCCATCATTATGAATGTGGCTACTGATATTACATGTGATTATTAAACTAGTAGAATATCCTTGTGAGTAATTAAATGGAATTATTTTGATTTATATTTTCCATGTAATGATGAATTTTATGTTGAAAAGTATTTTGTTTTAGATTTATACATTGCCTTAAATGTTTATACTGATTTATGAAAGCTTCCTCTATATTGTTATCCTTACTGAGCATTTGAGCTCACCCCTTTATATGTTTTATTTTTCCCAGGATGCGGAGAAGTATATTATGACTGAACTGCAGGGATTTTCTATGGGATCTCAGTGTTTTATAAGGAAGAAATTTTGTTTTTGTTTTCAATTTTATGATGTAATGTAAACATTATGAATGTATCTAGTACTTCCAAGGCTACTAAACTAATCAGTCTTTTGAGACTTGATCTTTTGTGATCACACCAATGGTACATAATAATGCACCGACTATGAGCATCTGGGGTCGGGGTTCTACAAGGAATGAGGGTCTCCAGACATATGAGGAGGATAAGGCCATAGTACCTGAAACACCCCATCATTGGGTGTCGAGGATTACACAGATACTCCCCGAGGTGCACATGGTGATGAAGCAGAGAGGGATGGGAGTGAGATGGCATTGGTTCTCATCCCATTTATGGTCCTCTCAGAGATGGTCACTTATATAATGATAACAGTTTAATGTCTTGTGTTGAGTATGTGGGTTCTTGGATGGTTAACTGCATGTTGCTCAGATTGTGAGGATTCACTCCCCACCCCTAGGACATACATAACGTGTACCAATTCAACCCCAAGGGAGGGAAGGCCCAAATAATTCCATGTGGTAACGTGTTTTTGGTGTGATCCATTGGGGGATCCAAATTAGCATGGCAATGCCAAAAAGTAAAAATTGTTATCATTCATATTTAAATAAGTATGAGGTAAATCAACACAACATGAAGTACCTCCCAAGGAACATTGAAATCACTTCGTACCGGCCTAGAGGGACACATGAGAGAAGGGTTCATGAAGCAAGAGGCCTCGACGAGAGGGGCTTCATAAAGCTCAGTGGATTGCAGGGTATAGGGGCTTGTAGAGCCCATAGGTTCATATATCTCAAGTCCTAACAAAGCATATGGGCTCATATAGAATAAGGATTTGAAGAGAACATGGCTTCACAGATCTCACATGCTCAAAACGAATAGAATATCACTGAACACATGGCTTCATTGATCCCACAGGCTCACAGACCATAGGGGATCCAAGAGCACCTAACTTTGTAGAGATCATGGTATTTCATAGCACAAGGGATCACAGATAATATAAACTCACAAAGAGGAGAACATTGTGAAGTATAGTGTCCCTTCCTAATCATGGGGTACACATTTTTTTGGAGGGTGCTTCACGAAGCTTGGGTGATTTTTGAATTCGTGAGATCCCAAAAGGGGTATCCTTCTTTTGTGATGGACAATTGGATCCATGAAGAGAATACATTCTATAAATAGGGTCAGATTTGATTAAATAAAAAGGCTTTCAAATTTATGAAGTACTTTAGATGATTCATTTTACTGGTTGGCTGATAGAGAAAAGAATGATTTATGATTTGGGAATTCAAAAAATTAAAGTTTGGGGTCCTGATCCTTTGGAATGGGGGTATCCAAGTATTTATAGGTGTGAGGGGGAACTATTATCTCAGGAAGAGCCATGAAGTAACTTGCACTCTTCCATCAAAGCTATATTGTTTCATACTTCTTGGAGTCGTGAAGTTAACTGTCATCTCCTC
This sequence comes from Viscum album, assembly GCA_963277665.1. NCBI lineage: Eukaryota > Viridiplantae > Streptophyta > Magnoliopsida > Santalales > Viscaceae > Viscum > Viscum album. The sequence goes on along the minus strand of OY728125.1, from coordinate 200,711,522 downwards.
TATGGCGGAAAGCATTATTTGTTCCCTTCGTCGAAGTCATATAGGCTACCATAAATATTTAAGGAGTCGAGGAGGTGACCACCATTCTTAGGATGTGTGAATAATTTCATCAAGATCAACATAGAGTCAGAGTCGACCTTCCCTTTTCCCTATGGTGGGTGTAGTGAATGCCTCAACCATTTGATGGTGCTTTCTAAAGGAGCCCCCTTGGCACCATTTAATGTTGGTTTCTTATTTTCCCAACTCAAATATTTTGGCACCAAAACATTCCCCCTCAAAATTGGAGCTGAGGAGAAAATGAGGGTCAAAATTTGAGATAATATCACCAAAATTTTGGCAGATCATGAGGTGGAAGTGCGATGACGCCCAAAAAATTGTGGGCTGAGAGCACTGTGATGCTCGCCATGATGGGGTGCACCATGAATCTCGAGTGTCATTTGAAATAAATATAGGATAAAGACCCCACTTTTTTCCTCACCTATATCCTCATATACATGCTTGATTTCACATTTTGTGATGCTTCTTATGATCTACAGTTACTCTTTGTAAACCAGGTTTTTTACTCTATTCCACATACCGAGTCCTTATAATCTTCAATCGTACACTCTGTGAGTTGTGTCTGCAAGATCTATGGTAGAATTCTATATCCGGCCTCCACGATCAAGCTCTACGATCAATATTTACAATGGAGATTTATGAACTAGAACAAAAAAACTAATGTCTTGGGACTAAATGGCCAACCAAGAGGTTGTCCGGGGGGTCGTCATGGTTGCTACCCGAAGGGATGAGATGGCAGATAATATGGACACTGGGTAATATTTGTGAAGCCATTCCGATCTTAAATCCCTGGTAGAGATCTTCTTGGAAATCCAAAATACCTATAATCTATTTAAAATAATTCTTCTATATGGATTTGTTCTAATGGATGACGTTTTCATCTTGGAAGCAAGTAGGGATGAACCATCATACTGTTTTAGGAGTACGTTGTGTCAGCGTTAGTGGTTCAGGGATGCTGGCGGTCATATGTGGGATGACCACACACCTACCAATGATGTCTTACTATACAAACATGTAAACTATGTTGATGGGGAAGATGCTGGTGCCATATTTATCTCCCCCACAATACCACACACCAATCATGGTAGATTTGGGGAACCCAGAGAAGGTGTGGACTAATTAGTAGGACCTGCATTGGGGAGAAAATTTTATGTAGGACTGGGCCTAGTCTTATTAATTTTGTGAATATTTTGAGGAATTCGAGGTAGAGATGAGGTGAGTTGGGATATAATTTGGCGTCCCAATTCTTCATTTATCAGCAGAAGCTCATGATGCTAGGGTTGCTGAACAGGTGGTCTTCGAGGACCAACACTTTTCATTTTCACAATAGAGAGGACGGCATCAGCCTCTGGGACCTTCAAAAGATCTCATGGATTCCCATACAGGGGGTGGTGTATAAAAAGTTCTTCCCCACATAGAACAGATGGAAGGATCTGTAGTAGATGCTGCAATATGATGGGTTTGATGGAGAATTGGAGCATCATGATCAGTGACAGAGATCTCTATAACTATGAGATTTGGATAATTGTAGTGGCACAAAGGGTTTGGTTGAGGGAATCATGACAACCCCAATTTTCATTGGTGCTTTCAGAATGAAGGAATGCCACAAAGACATTTTTTACTAATCCATAAAATTTGTTGGGGTGGTGGAGCATCATGATCAGATATGCTTATATATAAGGGGATACACCTCTTCTTTTGTAATGAAAAATTTCAGAGAAAATATGGAATCACTCTATTTTCATGATGTAAGGGGTGATTTGTGAAACTTGTATTCTATGTGAGCTTGATCTTCATGAAAAGTCTGTTATAGTCTCGACGAATGTGAATGCTTCTAATTATTTAGTGATTTGTGAAGCCGGGTTGTTTCGTGATGGCTCAGTGACCTTTGTGAAGGATGTTTGTTCCATGAAGGTAGTTTTCTTCATGACAAAAGGGTTTTCTACAAAGGAAAAGGAGCATTGCAAAGTAGTGATCATTGTAAATGAGTAATCTCTATGAAGAAGTGGTATCTTTGAAGGAGAGAGTTTATTGATGGATATTTGTAGAGTAGATTTGTGAATACGTAGTTTTGAATATCATATATTAGTGTATAGGTTTTTTAGAGTACATAAACTCAGTGTTTTGATACAATATATTCCCATTTTTGACTAAGACTAATAATTCAATATAAGTTTATTAAAGAGACCTTTATGTCAATAAACCGGGTAAGTCTTCTCCCAAATTAGTGAGCTAGGGAGAGGGGAAGGAAGTGTTTCAAGGGAAATAGTGAAATATCCATGAAATGTTATATAGAAAGTGAGCTTAGAACATATTAATTATGACCGAACGTTTGTATTTCCATAGCTAGTGAGGATTAGTGAATTTTGGGTACGACTGATGAACTATTGGAGTATGCTCCTTATATGTATCCCTTGATGATAAACCAAGTAAAAGTGTTGTTTCATCTATTTTCATGAGAAAATCTGATTTCAAATCATATCCATCATACATATTTAATGTGTTTCTATAAAATTGGGAACAAGATCTATCACATTAAAAGACAACATTGACACCCTGATTCACCCATCCCCTATCAAGGTGTCCTATGGTCCTAAAAATGGTATCAGAGCATAAAGGTTATAGATGATTAATCGTTCCTATTATATAATGGATAATTCAGTTAATGTTAGGGGATTCCCCCTTTTCAATGGAAGTAACATTAATATTTTGATGAACAAGATGATATCTCATCTAATATCTCCTGGAATAGAAGTCATTTTTTGATTATCTGTAAAGAATATAAGTCCCTAATCCAAAAAGTCTCTCTATGACTGATATAGATAGAAAACAGTTTGTTTTACAGAGGCCAAATCACAGAATGATCACACTGCATCACATTTTGATCATATCTATCTGAAGGGCATAAGTTGTACCTCATTAGAGTCTATGTGGGAAAAGCTCCAAAATATTTATGAAGGATTCAGTAATGTGAAGGAGGTGAATTTCCATGTTTTTTACAATATGTTTGATGATCTGAAGATACACCCTGATGAAAATGATGATTCCTTCTTCAATAGAATTACTGAAGTCAAAGGTGAAATTCAAGGGTTTGTAAAAGAGATTAAAGATATTGATATTGTAAATGAAATCTTAAGAAGACTTATACCTCTTTATAATGAAAAGGTGTCATCTCTTAAGGAAAGGGACCACTCAAAACATTCTCTCGATGATCTATAAAGTAACATGGTGGAATATGAGATTAGAGATAAACTAGAAGATTCAAAAACTCAAGTAAGTAAATAAATGTAATTCAAAGAAATAGAAAAACGTGAAATTTTGGATGATAGTGCTGTTGAAGATAACTAGGAAAATGAACTTATTTCTCTCATTTCCATGAAATTCATGAAGGGAAAAGGACAATTTAAAGGTATGTTTCCTCTTTCTTTATTTCATTGTGGTGAATTTGGGCATATTTCCTCTCAGTGTTCAAGAAAGTTAGATAATGAAGGGAGTAAATATGGAAACATGGAGAATCCTCCGAAAAGGTTATTTCAAAAAGGGAGACATCAAATATAGAAATAAAATACAATGAATGAGTTTATTTCTATGAATTTCAAGATGAAGACAATGAATTCTGTAAGTAAGAAGAACTAGAATTTAAATATGGAACCGATGCTTCCATGTTAGTTATTATTGAAAAATCATAACCATCATGAGATAAAACTGGAGTTAATTATCTCACCATTTATGTTGATATCAATTTTCAACATAATAATTCTATTGTAAAGATTGAGAGTCAATTTAAGAGATGAAATGATAGATGGAAGTTGTTGAAGAATAATCATAATATATTGATCAACAGGAAGATAAAATTGAAACACTAGCATAACTAGTGAATATAAAGTCATCAATCCTTGAAATCACATAAGATGAAACTAATGTGTAAAATTGAAGAACAAGAAAATTTCATCAATGAACTTACCTCTAGACTAGAGGTGAAGTCCAAGAAAATTTAGGGACTTGAAGAGGAAGTTGTTAATCATAGTAGTAAACTGAAAAGTGAATCAAATTCAAAAGAAGCAAGGAAGAAAATAAAATTCTGAAAATTATGAAATGTTGAGTTTCTTGAATGAGCTATGTGTAGTTTCAATAAAGATGAAAATTATTGGAATGATTAATGACCAGTATATATGGGTAATAGTGGAATCAGTTGTGATTCCAGGACATTAAATTCTTGAAATAAAGTTATCCAAAATAAAGGAAAACTGAATGTCAGATGTGTTGAAAATTCAGAAGAAGTGCTGAAATTGGAACCCTCAATTCAAACTAAATGTGGAACTAAACACTATTCTCAACCCTCCAGAAATTATTGGCAACCAAACTATTTTCCAAAAGATGAGATATGAGGATAAAAATAAATGGCAAGGCATACCCAATTGAAATATTTCTATTCTGTGGCTATCTAGGTCATACCATGTCATACTGTGAAAAGGCAAGGATATTTTTGAATGGGGAAGATATTAGAAGACAAAAAAGAATAATTAATTCATATCCTACTTCTTAAATAAGGAATTATTTCTATTAATATTATTTCTATTTTTCTAGAATTTTTCATAATGTTTTGTATTGCAGGAAGGTGAATGATAGGAGAAATTCATAAAAAACATAGAGACTGGTCAGTATTCACTAATGATATAGTTTTTTCTATTTCAAATATTTTTTCTCGTTTGAAATAACAGTGTGAATATGAAGATCACATGGACAAGGATAAGAGTTCTGAAAGTCCATCCCTATCCTCCTATCAATATAATATTTTGGGGACGGAAAAAAGGGAAAATGAAAAATATAACCTTGTAGAATTATCTGTCATAGTTATGAAGAACAAAAGAACATGGATTTCGGAAAGTGGGTTCTAATCCCACATGACAGGAAATGTATGTCTATTTTAAAATTTTATGAAAAAGGATGATGGAACAATAAGGTTTGGTAATAATGGTACATTGAAGATAATATGTTGTGGATGTACTGAGATAGCTAATATAGAGTTTAAGAAAAATAAAGATCATATTGTATATGGTTTGTGTCACAATATCCTTATTATGAGTCAACTCTGTGACTCATAATTTATAGTGAGTTTCAATCAAAAAAGCTACACTATAAAGGGAAATACAAGGAATTATCTCTTGAAAAGTTGCAGAACTGATGAAAACATGTACTAGGATGATAGTAGATAAAATATTTTTTATCTAAGTATTGATGAATAAAATGACTTGTGGCACTAAAGGATTGGTAAATTAATATACTAGACAAGGAAAAAGTATCCAAAATATTCATAGTCATGGATATCCCCAATAAAAAATTGGAACAGGACAATTCATGTGATACCTTCATTTGAGGAAAGTTGGTCTATAGTTCATATCAATTGAAGAATAAAAGGGCATAAAATCTTATTGATCTCATACATACATACATACATATGTGGACCAATAAATGTTTCTGGAATGCTTAAATAATGGAACATTGTTCTTTTCATTGATGAGTATAGTATAATGGCTTATGTGATATTTTTAAAAAGGAAACAAAAAGTGCCTGACTTTATGAAAACTTATCTCCAAATCATTGAGAATGATATTTGGTTGATAATAAAAGTTCTACTATAAGACAATGGAGGGGAATTCACATCAATTGAGTATGGAAATTACCCAGATTATCCTGGAAGACAACATGAGGTGGCTGCTGTGAGATCCCAATATAAAAATGGTGTTTTTGAGCATATGAATTGATTGGTGAAAAATATGGCTAGAACCATGTTGATTGAGAATTTTATCCTTTGAAATTAAGGGAAGGAGTGTATTCATGTTGTTGTGTATATTCAAAATCATATAGGGTAATATATGGGAGAAACGAAGATGTTGTATTAGTTGTGAAATGGAAGGAACCCCTATTTTAAGTATTTCAATGTCTTCAAATGTAATTATTTTATCCGAAAAAAAAAGAAGGAAATAAAGGTAAAGTATCTTAATGATGTTGATGATGAAATATTTATTAGATATTCAATGATTGAAAAATCCTACAAGTGTTTCAATAAGCATTTAAGAGGTTTGTGGAATGTAGTGATGTTAATATAGTTTAAGATAAGAACACAATTAAAATGTTGGGATCATCTACTAATCTGATTGAAAATGAATAATACAAGGGAAATGTAATAGCATCAGATGAATAAGTAGATGAAGGTGTGAAGAACATTCAGAGGTCACAAAATGATGTGGATTTAGATGAAGAATTAGTAGAAGAAATTGTGTCTAATGAAAATCCTCCTGAACCTCAACAGTGAAATTGATGAGCATAAGTTGATCAATACAACTTCATTGGGGACTGGATTGCAACCACACAAACATGGAGAATGAGGAATAATTCACAATTTGGATTCCATTCTGTCTTGGAACCATCCTTTCTTGAAAAAACTGCCAATGATGAATCATTGGATAAAGATATGAATTGAGAGTCAGATCAGATCGATAGTAACCATACATGGGATCTATTCAAGATACTCGAAGGTCATAATGTGTTTGGTACAAAGTGGACTGTTAAGAAAAAATATGATGATGATGGTAATGTGACCATAAATAAGCACAACTAGTGTGTAATGAATATTCACAAATTGAAGGTGAGGATGTGGAAGATAAATTTGCTCATTTGAAAAGATTAGAGTCAATCAGACAATTTTTTTCCATGTAAAGTAAAAGAGGATACATAGTTTTTCAAATGGATGTTAAAACCAATTTCAGTAATGGTGATCTTCAAGAAAAAGTTTATATAAAACAACCAATGGTTTTTCATCTTATAAATGATGAAATCACGGTTAACAAACTAAATAAATATCTCTAATGATTGAAGCATTCACTATGGGAATGGTACTCTCATCTTGATTATTATCTGAGAAAGATTGAATTCAAAAGAGGATGAGTTTATCACAATCTCTATATGAATAATTCTCTAAAATATTTTTTCATGGTACCAGTGTTTGTTGATGATATTATTTTTGGTGTAAAAAGGAAAGGATTAGGGAATGAATATTCCAATCACGTGAAATTATAATTTAAAATTTCTATGATTTGTGAACTCATATATTTCTTATGGATAAAAGTGATTAAATTAAATGGCTTAAGTTTTATTTCTCAAGAAAAGTATGTAAGGGAGTTGCTGAAGAAATTCAATAAGCATAACTCCAAACCAATGTTGACTTCGATTGTTGTTGGAACTAATGAGGGAAAATATAAGGATGGGAAATCTGTAGATACCACACTATATAGAAGAAAAATTGGAAGCTTATTGTACTTGAATTATACATGGATATATATATTTTATTTCCAACATGCTTAGTGGACCTCTTCCAAAGTAATGCAGATAAGAACATATGGAAGTAGTGAAGAGAATTGTGAGGTATGTTAAAGTTACTTATAGTTATGGGTTATAAATTTCTAATATAAGATATAGTGAAGTATAATCCTTTTCCAATGCTAACTAGGTTAAAGATACTGTGGAATGAAAGTCCCCTAATGGTGGAGAACTCTATATTAGGACGAATTGTGTAGGTCGGTTAGGAAAGAACATGGAACGCACCTCTCTCAGTACTGTTGAGGCTGAGTATATCTCCACTACTATTGAATGAATTCAACTACTATGGATAAAGAAAAAGATTATGTATATTGGTGATGAACTGAAACATCCAATGATGATTCATTGTGATAACAAGAGTGTGATTGATCTTACGAAAAATCCTATTCAACATTATCCCATAAAACACATTGAAATCATATATATCTTTATCAATGAAAAAGTTGAAAAAATATAGGTTAAAATTCATTGTGTCTGAACTGATAGAAAATAAGATGATATTCTGACCAAGCCATTGGCAATGGCTATGTTTGAGAAACATCAGTTGATCCTCAGTTTTCTACCACCTCCCAGTGCATAAAGAGGTATTTAAAGTCGCCTCTCCCTAATTATGTTAACTCATTTAATCTGTCTGCAGAACTAATGTAGGAATATAGGGGAGATACGATCCATGGGAGGGTGTTCAGAGCTCTACATGTCAGTATTAGTATGTTTGGGTTTATTTATAATGGGGGATAATAGATAAATTAAATGGATCAAAGGAGGATAATGATTGTTTTTCTATTTATTGGAAAATATCGAGAATAGATAAAGATAAAAATGATACAATGGGGGGGGAATGATGAGTTTATAAGGGATACAATGGCCATGGAGAAACAATTTGGTGTTATGAGAAAAACGTTGGGTGAGAATGATGAGTTTAAAAGGGAGGAAATGATCATAGAGAAAACAATATAATGTTATGAGGAATTAGTTAATCTTTCCAAAAACCTAGAACCCAATTCATGCTTCCCCTCTTGTTTTCTACACTCTTCATTACATACATAAACATAGAGTGGTGGATAAGTTGATTCTTTGTATTATGTTTTGATAGTGGTCATTGCTCTGTTAAATTTATCTGAAGATAGCCAACAACCCCAACATGTGAGATTGTTAGAAACAAGGATGTTCTTTGAAAAAAATGGAGTATGGTTTTTGTTCGTTGAAATTCCTCTCATGGATGATCAAGTATATTTCATGTAAAGGGATGATACATTTCAAGTCGTAAGTTGTTTTGAAGGTGGATTCATTTTGTAATGTTTCATAAAACATTGGGCCTATAATTTGGAGAATGGAAAGTATTGAAAAAGTGGTATTCTTAAAGAAAATAAAAAATATGGTAATGGCATGAGCGTCATGAATATGGGCATCATGAATTGTGTTTTGCAAAGTATTAAATAATTCTGGAGGTTAGCTCTGTGGTTAGGATGATCATTGCAAACGACGGAGAATTCGAGCATCATGATCAGTGATAATGATCTCTTTCGCTATGAGATTTAGAGAATTGCAGTGGAGTGAAGGGTTTGAAGGAGAGAATCAATAAAACATCAAATTTTAGTGTTGAATTGCAAATGAAGGATCACTGTGAAGATGTTTTTGAGTGATCCAGAAAACACACTAAAGTTGGTGGGGCTTTTTGATCAGCCGGGGCTATAAATAAGTGGCCACTCCTCTTTATTTTTTATGAAACATTTTAGATAAAACCTCAAATTGATTTGTTTTTATGAAGAAAGGGGTGCTTTGAGAAACTGTGATTCTATGAGATATTGAGCATCAATAAAAGACTATTATATTATTAATATAATTCAATGCTTATTTGTATTGGGTACTTAATGATGATGGGTTGTTTTGTGATGGAAAAGTGAGCTTCACAAAGGAAGGTTATTCCATGAAGGTAGTTTTCTTCATGAAGGTAGGTTATTACACAAAGGTAAAAGAGCTTTGTGAAGTGGAAATAAAGGAATTGGAGTGATCATTGTGAAGGAGTGATCTCTGTGAAGGAGTGAGCTTCATGAAGTAGCTTCCTGAAGCAGCTTCATGATGGAGCATTGCAAAAAGGATGTTTGGAATATCCTATTTTTGTAGATAGGGTTTTCAGAGTGCATCAACTCTGAATTTTGATGACAATCATATTCTCGTGCTAGGAAGATAAAAGGACTTCAATGATATCAACTGAAGAGACCTTCAATTCAATAAACTAAGTAAGACTTCATCTAAAGTAATGAGCTATGGGTAGTTGATCGAAGTGTTTCGAAGGATGAAGTGAGATATACTTGAAATCATATAAAGACAGTGAGCCTAAAATAGAGTAACTATGAATGAACCTCAGTATTCCACTACAAGTGATGATTTTTTGATTTTTGAATAATAGATGCACTATCGTCGTATTCTCCATAGATGTGTCCCTTAGTGGGGAAACAAGTAAACGTTTTGTGTCTCCTCTTTGCATATGAATGTTTGATTGCTGATCATATCCATCATATATGTTTAACAATTTCCTATAAATAGGAGAACAATATCGATCACATTAAAATTAAATGTTGACACCCTGATTCACCCCACCCCTTTTAGGGTGTCCCAAGACCCTACATTTTATGTATTTGATGAACTGGGTTTTCTATCCATACATGGACTAGTTTTTTGTTGTATTCATTTAAGACATTCACATATACTCTGTGTTAGAGGAGGAGCATGTAGAGTACTTGATAATGGTCTTATATTTGCTTCAGGGGAACCAACGTTATGGTATGATCTTGATGTACCTACTTTGGATTCATGTGGCTCCCTTATTGGGGCATGTCATTTCATAGAATGGGTTGGTCATGAACATGGTAAATATTGATGAAGTTCTTTATTTGGAGACCCCCAAGATCATGTTAGGGTTGCATGTTATTCTTTGTTTGGTGGGGATTTATGGGAGGTTTATGGAATAATTCTCCAGGAATGTATCCCCTTTGACCACCCTAACATAGAAGGGGAAACCATTTACCTAGACTAAATAGTGCCAGAGGGACTTCAAGGTGTTAAGGCTGAGGGTGATGAGTGATCCTATAAAGATAATATTGGAGAAGGTTGTGGAGTACTTTGTGTATTTTTATTCTTCGGATGTGGGGATCAGTTTTGTGTTGAAGAAGTGGTAATAATTTTTCTCATAAATTTTGAGGAAGGTGTGACACCAATAGCAGAACTATGTGAATTAGAAACTAGTTGTAATAAAAATAGTCATCACTCTCCGGATATGGAAGCACAATCTTTTGAAAAAGTGTTCTCTGGTTTCCTTAGACCATCATACACTAAATTATGTATTCATATAGAGAGACTTGAACCTAAGAAAATATCATTGGTTTTTGTTCATATATGACTATGTCTTTGAGATAGTTTATACATCTAGGAAGTAAAACATTGTGAAATACTCACTTAGTTGGATGTATCATGCTCTCTTGGTGGAGGAAGCTTATTATAATTTAGATTCCTTTCAGCTGACCCAGGTGGAGCATGAGGTTGTGGATTTTTCTAATTGGATGGTGTTGACTCCATCGCTAATTGAGAATGTCAGGGAGTCCCAACAATGATACATAATTTGTGAGTTATTTTTTGATTGTATATCTATATATGATTCACCAGATTGATATTATAAATGATGGAATCATTTCATCAATTTCATGATATAGAAAATGGTCTCATTCAGGATGTGGGAGGATTTGATGTGGAAGTTCCACACATCTCTTTTAGATATAAAAATTGGTGTAGTAAGATTTCTAGAGACCCATAGTGGTAGTTTTGTTGTCCTACATGAGACAGGGAGTGGTTGAGTACATCTCTCGGGGCCTCACCTATCAATTGGGTAAGAACGAACACCAGGTTCTGATAGGTGTTTTTACATCCCCTTGAGATCCAAGAGTGAATGTGCAATGACATATTAATGGACGTTGTGAAAGGGATTATGTGGACCATGAATAGCCATGTTTCTATGTGGGAGAAATTTGAAAAATCATAAAGGAAGAACACATTTTTATATCAATGAGAAGAGTTTAGTGATGTTTTGGGGATGTTTTATATACTATTGATCATTTTACTTCATGGGGTGACCTCGACTATTGTCATTGATCATGATGTGTGATTCATGTCACAATTGTGGATATGAATACTAGAGGAATTTGAGACCCAGATAAGGTTGATTATAGCATTTCACAAGAAAAAAGATAGATAGACTAGGCACACTATCCATGTGTTGGAGGATATTATAAGGGTTTCTGGGTTGGATTTTGGATGCAGCTGGGAGGATCACTTTTCCTTGGATGGGTTTTTATACAACAACAACTACCACTCTATTATCAACATGGTACCATTAAATTAACATTACATGAGACCCTATAAGTCAACCTTATGATGGATAGAGATTAGTGATGCGTCCCTTGTGGGTCCAGAGATGGTGAAAGCGATGACATAGATGGTCCAGGTCAATAATAAGTGGATAAGGTTGGACCAGATCAATTAAAATTCTTATGTAGATTTTTTTAAAAGGTCCTTGTAGTTTTACTAGGGATACCATAATTTCATAAGAGTCTTCCCATAAAGCGGATTAAAGAGGATCATCTAGGGATCCAAGCTATCCCTGATTATCATCAAGAAATTCTAGATCTTGGAAAGGGTTAGCGAACTTGATTACCACATCACCCTACCCCCATAGATGGAGTGAGTGCACACCATATTCCATATGTCACAGTTGAGAATATACGTGGATTACCACACACATGTCTTCGATTGGGGAGAGATAAATATCATGGATGGATCCAATTTATTGTATAAACTAGTGGTGATTGAGAATAAATAGTTGAAGTCCCTTCATAGATGGGCCATCCCATTTTTTTGGATATCGTGGAAGTGTAGGAACATGTCAGAGAGCTCCTATGTTCCGGATAGGTAGATGCTGGCGCAATATAAGAAGGTGTTTCTTTGGTTTTTATTTTCAAGGTAAAAAATATTAAATTCTGTAATGAGGTAGAATACTAGTTTCTTCCTTGTATGACTTTGATTTTTTTTTAAAATTTTCGGATCTAGGTGCTGAGACGACGTGTGATTCTATTACCCGATGTTCCCATAATAAATTTTATTAAAATATTATTTTATATAACACATGTGAAGTTTTTTAGTGAAAAGGGGATTGATATTAAATGCAATCTCAAATTAAAAATATGAGACCAAGGTTGAGTCCAAAACATGATGTTAACCCTATGTGTGACATAAAACTGGTTTTTATTGAGTATTAATATATGGGGACCATTGGTGGGAATGTTTTGAATGAAATAAATATTAAGATTTATTTATTTACTTAAAACACATAATCCTACTTCCATATAAAAATCACAATTTAGGATATTTTCATACGGTTATCCATATAAACCTTGGCCGAAATGAGAGTGTTCTTGTCCTCCTTCTATTTGAGAATTGAATCAAATGATGATGAATATCTGGATTAGAGTAGATCAAAGAATATCAAATGTAAATACTTATCTCAATCATTGGTGGGTGAATTATTCTATGATGAACGATCCAATCTCCTATTAATAATTTTTAATTTATTTTTATTCCCTTCTGACTAAATATATTGATAAGGATCATTACTTTCAATGATATATGACAACCCTGCTTTTTATTACAACTTAAACATGCTTTATTACATAAAACTTCACTTGATACAACAAAGAAGATCGAGAGGTTTAGTGTCTTTGGGGCTTAGGATCAATACATAAAAACTTTAAACTTGAAATACAACATCCTTATTGAAAACTTCCTTTACATGACCACTACATTCCTTCGTACTTAGCATTGCATGGGATAACCTGAGGACATGCATAAGAAAAGGGTGAGCTATAAAGCCCAGTAAGGGAGTACATAATGAATAACATGAGGAGTACAATACATGTTAGGCAATAGGCATATCAATAGAGCATAAGAGAGACATGAACATAAAGGCATGATAAAGCATGATAATCATAACATGGAAATGTGGCAACAACACTTAACATTGAATTAGCATGAGCCAAGGCTCATTGCACATGGAGCATGAGTAAACCCTCATTGCACTTGAAGCATGAGTAAACCCTCATTGCACTTGAAGCACGAGTAAACCCTCGTTGCACTTGAATTAGCATGAGTCAACACTCATTGCACATGACGTATCATGATACTATACTTTACCCAATGCATTGGAGCGCTATCAGGGCGCACCCTTCTTAAACATTTCATTTCATGCATAAGTGTGCCACATGGATCATAAAACATGGATTCATAAAACATAATCATTTCTTCCACGATAAAGGAATGTGGAATTCATACATGAAACTTTACAATAAATACGTATATGTGCATAAAGGTGAATACCCTTGATGGAGAAATGGGCATGGTATTCACTACACAAAGACATTGGCTTAGAAAATTGGTGCGATTTCGGCAGCGTAACGGCGTGACGTAAGAATTCATAAAAAGGTTGATGAGAGAGAAAGGGGTTCCTCATCATATTTACATGAAATGGACAGTAAGGAGATCATATATATACATGTACCAACAACAGAAATGGAATTTAGATTCATGATACAAAAGTATTGCTTGAATATAAAAGAAGAGAGAGAAGTTCCTTTCGGAATTTCGGCATAGTAACGGGTGTACATGGGAGGCATTTAATGAGAGAGAAAGGGTTCTCCCATCATTCAAACAATAAGAGGGCAGTATGGGGGAGGTGCGAAACCATACCCCAACATTCATAAATTAAATTAAAAGGGAAATACAACTTAAAGAAAATTGACAAAAAATGAGAAAGGAAGAAAAAACCCTTACTTGGAAGTGTGCTTCCAAAGGCTAGAGAGAGGCTTGTGAGAGGCTTCTTGGGAGCTTGGGGCACCTTGAGAGGATTCTAGAGAGAGTAGGGCAGAGGTTGGACGAACTTCAAGGGCTTTGAGTGAGGAGGAAGTGGGAGCTTGGGTGGGTTTATATAGGAAAGGTGAGAGAATTCTTTATTATTTAGGTTTGGGACCCCTTATATTAAAATAATCCAAACCACAAACCATCCCATGGTATTTGCCCATGGTTTCTGGAAAAGGAGAGAGGAAAACAATATTTTACAAGGCCAAGGTCCGAACTTATTAAAAAATTAGGGTTGCTTATGTGGAGGTGAGTCACACTCCCATGGAAATTAATTTAAAAAGGCAAAGTGTTGAATAAGTCTTGAGGGCTCCATTAATGCTTTGAAAAGTGAGTCAAACAAACCCAAAACCTCATTATTTTAATGATAAAACATATATTGGCCGAACCTAAGGATTATGGTATTTTATTACATCACCATTGGGTCATTATGATGTCATAAATCACATTATATATTTAAAAGGTATTTAATTTTTACCCAAAAATTGGACTGTCTCAGAAAATTATGAAAAATTCACCGTTGGATAATTTCGACGTCCTGATTCCAAAAATAATATCTATTTTATCTAAATAATTTTCTAAATATGTGAATTTGCACTTTTAAAATAAAAACCGACATTTATAAAAAATTCACGGGTTTTGACAGAAATGGCTTTCAAACCTTAATAAAAATTTTAATTGCATTCATAAAATTATAAGATCATTTATATTTCATAAAAATTAATTTAATATTAATAATAATATTTTATTAAAATATTATTTAATTCAAAAATCCTTTAATTTAATAAAATATAATTCTTAATTAAATAATAACTAAAAACATCATTTGTACTTTAAAAACTAATTACAATGCATCAAAAATGACTAGAAATTATATTCATTATTATATACAAAAATAATGTACATGAACATGGTGCTACTTATTTGTTACATAACCCCTTAAAATAGCCGCATAAGACCTAAGGGTAAGGTGTGCGATGGTGACAGACTCTTGGGGTTGCTCGGATAACATCGCTCGAGTGGTGATCTCTATCAACTTCCATTTTTCCCGTAGACGATCACGTTTGAGCTTGACTTGATGAAGCTCAGCATGGGCTTGGTCAAGGGCAAAGCCCAAAGACGCCACCTCCTTTCCGAGCTCCGACAAATGGGCTTCGTAAGGGGCAATTCTACTGGATGAGGCCATCGCTTCCTTTGTCTGAGTAAAAATGGTTTCGTTAAAGCCTTATATTTAAACTACCCAGATGATCAATGTTCAACGGCTATAAAAGTAACGGTCACAAATCTTAACGTAAAACTAAAGAAGTTGACATCTTATAAAAACATAAAGAAACATTTAACTGGATCAAGAGGGATTTTCCATTAATGAAATTTTGGGTCGTTACAACATTCCCCCCTTAAGAAATTTCGCCCTCGAAATTTTCCTTTTCCCACACTAAAACAAATGTGGGTAACTTAGCTTCATCATATCCTCAGACTCCCAAGTTGCTTCTTCAAACTTGTGGTTTCTCCACAACACCTTGACGAGGGGCATTGTCTTATTTCGTAGAACTTTTTCTCTACGATCTAAGATCTTGACTGGTTGCTCCTCATAAGAAAGATCGTCTTCTAATTGTACCACCTCAGAAGAGAGTACATGTGAAGGGTCTGGTATGTACTTCCTTAAGAGGGATACATGGAAGACATCATGCACCTTGGCCATAGTAGGTGGAAGTGCTAGTCGATAGGCCACAGCCCCAACACGATCAAGAATCTCGAAGGGGCCGATGTACCTTGGACTTAACTTCCCTTTCTTTCCAAACCTCATGACCTTCTTCCACGGAGATATGCGTAAAAACACCATGTCTCCGACTTTAAATTCAAGGTCTCGTCGATGATTATCTGCATAACTCTTCTGTCGACTTTGGGCTGCCTTGATATGCTGCTGAATGGTTTTCACCTTCTCCACCATTTCTTCGACCATTTCTGGTCCAAGCAGCTTACGTTCACCGACCTCATCCCAACATGCCGGTGTTCTACACCTTTTCCCATACAGGGCTTCATATGGTGCCATTTGGATGCTCGAGTGGAAACTATTATTATAAGAGAACTCAACTAGAGGAAGATGTTGATCCCATCCTCCTTTAAAGTCCATTGAGCACGCTCTCAACATATCCTCAAGTGTTTGGATAGTCCGCTCGGATTGGCCATCAGTTTGAGGATGATAGGCCGTACTGAAGTTCAGTTCAGTATTTAGAGCATGTTGAAGACTCTTCCAAAACTTAGAGGTAAATCTTGGATCTCGGTCAGACACAATAGATAGTGGTACTCCATGCAACCGTACCACTTCCCTGATATATATCCGTGCCAGTTGATCCAAAGAGAAGTCCTCTCGAATAGCAATGAAGTGTGCAGTCTTTGTAAGACGATCCACAATAACCCAGATTGCATTGTTGCTTTTGGATGTCCTTGGAAGTCCAGTGACGAAGTCCATGGTGATGTTCTCCCATTTCCATTCTGGTATGGGCAATGGTTGCATCATCCCCTTAGACTTCTGCCTCTCTGCCTTCACTTTCTGACACACCAGGCACTTTGATGTATATTCAGCGATCTCCTTCTTCATATTATCCCACCAAAAGTTTTCTCGGAGATCTCGATACATCTTTGTGCTCCCTGGGTGAATAGAGAAATTTGAACTATGTGCATCATCCAAAAGTTCCTTCTTCAGCTCCGAACTTGATGGGACACATAGTCTTTTCCCAAACCGCACAATTCCTTCTTCATTAACATTAAACTCTGAGGATTTTCCCTTTTTGATAGCTTCCACTTTTTCTTGGATTCTCGCATCATCCTTTTGAGCATCCTTTAACCTTTCCAAAAGAGATGGTTGAGCAATCATTTGTGAAAGGATTGATGATGTTCCCTTCTTTATGATTCCCACGTCCATCTTCATCAAGTCTAAGAAGATTGGATCCTTCTCAATTCTCATCATTGATAGAATTGCTGGATCCTTTCTACTTAGGGCATCCGCCACCTTGTTCGCCTTCCCAGGGTGGTAATGTATTGAACAGTCATAATCCTTTATGAGCTCTATCCATCTTCTTTGGCGCATATTAAGCTCTTTCTGTGTGAATATATATTTAAGACTCTTGTGGTCCGTATATATCTCACATTTCTCTCCATAGAGATAATGCCGCCAGATTTTCAAGGCAAAGATCACCGCCGCCAACTCCAGATCATGCGTTGGATAGTTTCGCTCATGGATTTTCAACTGTCTTGAGGCATAGGATATCACTCTATCATTCTGCATCAGCACACATCCTAAGCCCTTCTTCGAAGCATCACTGAATACCACAAAAAGCTCCCCACTTGTGGGTAAAGTGAGCACAGGTGCAGTGATAAGCCTCCTTTTCAACTCCTTGAAGCATTCTTCGCATTCATCACTCCAAGCAAACTTTACTCCCTTTTGAGTTAGCTTGGTAAGAGGGTTGGACAATCGTGAGAAGTTTCTCACAAATCGTCGATAATATCCAGCTAACCCCAAGAAGCTACGGATATCAGTTACCGATGTTGGCCTCGGCCATCCCTCAATTGCATCTGTTTTGGAGGGGTCCACAGATATCCCATTGCTTGTGATGATATGGCCCAAGAATGAGACCTCCTTCAACCAGAACTCACACTTGCTGTACTTGGCATAGAGCTTCTCCTTGCGCAAAGTCTCCAGTACAGTTCTTAAATGCTCCTCATGGTCCTCCTTGGTTTTGGAGTATATTAGAATATCATCTATAAAGACTACCACAAATTTATCTAGGTAATCTCTAAAGACTCTATTCATCAAGTCCATGAATATTGCTGGAGCATTGGTGAGTCCAAAAGGCATTACTATGAATTCATAGTGCCCGTACCTTGTACGAAAAGCAGTCTTGGGGATATCTTCCTTCTTCACCCTTACTTGATAATATCCCGACCGCAAGTCGACCTTGGAGAAGTATTGTGCTCCACGCAGCTGATCAAACAAGTCATCGATTCTTGGAAGAGGATACTTGTTCTTTATCGTGATTTTGTTAAGTTCACGATAATCGATGCAAAGCCGCATTGACCCATCCTTCTTCTTGACGAAGAGGACTGGTGCACCCCATGGTGATGCACTTGGGCGTATAAACCCTTTATCCAGATTCTCCTGTAGTTGTTTCTTCAGTTCTTCAAGCTCAACCACAGCCATTCTATATGGAGTCTTGGATATTGGTAGCGCCCCAGGTATAAGTTCAATTGAGAACTCAACATCTCTTCTTGGAGGAAGACCAGGAAGTTCCTCGGGAAATACTTCAGCGAATTCCCTCACAATAGGCATTTCTTCAAGGGTGGTTTCTTCCTTGGACTCAATCATCTGAGCCAGATATGCGTGCTCATAAGGTAGTAATATCCATGCTTGAGATGATGGAGTTAAAGGAGATTCATCTTCCTCCTGACACTTGTAAAGAATCGGGGGTCGATTCTCCATATGGAGTGTGATTTCCCTCTCCCGACAATTTATGTTGGCTCTATATAAGGAAAGCCAATCCATGCCAAGAATTGCATCAAATTCCACCAAAGGGAGTATGACAAGGTTCGCCGGGAAATTCAACCCACAGATTATAACAGGGGAGGACTTATACTCATGGGATGCAATGATTGCCCCATTTGCCGTACTCACCGACATCTTTACTTCCATGATTTGTGGTGGTGCAGAGATTATTCTACTAAACTTTTGAGATATAAAAGAATGCGTAGAACCTGAATCAAAAAGTACGTTCGCTATTCTTGAATGAATAACTAGCGTACCTGTCACCACTTCGTTGTTGGGGTTCACTTCGGCAGAAGTGATGGCAAAAGCTCTTCCTTGCTGTCTTGGAGGTTGTTGATTGCCTCCGATAACCCTTGGATTAGGGCACTGATTCGCAAAATGACCCGGTTCTTTGCATTTGAAGCATTGAACAACGCGTTGAGGTTCGAACGGAGCGTTCCTCCCCTCCGTCGCAGCCGCGGGTCCTTCTTGCTGACAGTTAATAGCTAGGTGCCCTTCTCTTCCACACTTGAATCATTTTCTTGTCCCCCTAAGGCAATTCCCAGGGTGCTTCTTTCCACACTTTTGGCAAGTGGGGTGCTGGAATTTCTTAGCGCCGTTGGATTTATCCATCGGACCACCAGCATTGAAGTCCACCTTCCGCTTCTTGTCCCCATGATACCCCTGTGATTCTCCGATCTCCATTTCAACCTTAAGGGCACATCGGACAATCTCCTCATAGCTGTCAAAGTCACGGATCGCTAATGCTTTCCGCAAGCTAGGCTTCAGCCCACCAAAGAAGCGGTCAACTTTGCATTCGGGGGTAACGACAAAGCCGGAAGCGTATCGTGCAAGCCTTGTGAAGTTTGCCTCGTACGCTCCCACAGATTCTTCATCTTTCTGCTTGAGGGAAAGGAAGTCCCTTTCCATCTTAAGACGGAGGGTGCGTGGAAAATATTTATCGAAAAACATCTTCCGGAATACCTTCCATTCCAAAGCCTCGATCTCCTCCTCAGGCTTCGTATTTTTGATCAATGTCCACCATTGATCAGCTTCACCCTCCATACGATAAGCCGCCAGGAGAACCGTCTCTTTTTCAGAGCATTGGAGGATGGAGAATATCTTCTCAATGGAGTTGATCCATTGTTCAGCGATCGTGGGATCAGATGATCCACTAAAAGTAGGAGGCCTTTGTCTCATGAAGCTTTCAATAGCGACTTGTTCTTTCTTAGGGGGGGTTGAACGTTCCTCTTGACCAGTGTTTCTATTCAAAACTTGAGTTAGCTGAGAGAGAAGCGTGACAAAGTTCGCGATTCCCACTCCCATCAGATTGGGCATCTCATTAGTACAATCATCACACTGATCTTCACAACGGTTGTTAGCCCGAGTTCTCCTATTACCGGCCATTGGATGGAATAAAAGGAAAGTTAGGGGTAACACATAGAGGGTAATCCAAAGACAAAAGTTGATGACTTATAAATAAACTTTGATCTCTTTAACTCATGAGTCTATAGGATTCAATCCAGGCTTTTCAGGATCTTCCTTCTAACATATATTCTTAGGGGCATTTTTCCCTTAATAAGGGTTCATACTAAGATTGTGAATTTATCAAAACATATCCCCCGGGAGTGTCGTAACCAAGAGTGCAGCAAGGCCCGTTGTCGTGCACCAGTTCCCGTTCGAGTCTAGCTCAAAGCGGTGTTTTCGGGTTTTACCCCTAGGATACATCTGTGCCAGAGCCGCCTCTACCTGCTCGTATCCAGACAGGGATGTATTTGTTTGATAAAACACTTACTTAGTATTTACCAAAACTTAGGGATGTTTTTATTATGCTTAGTCTTGTATCTAAGGCTTTACTAGGGTTTCCTAATCCCAAAAATAACTAAACCTATCCTTTGATACCAACTATGACAACCCTGCTTTTTATTACAACTTAAACATGCTTTATTACATAAAACTTCACTTGATACAACAAAGAATATCGAGAGGTTTAGTGTCTTTGGGGCTTAGGATCAATACATAAAAACTTTAAACTTGAAATACAACATCCTTATTGAAAACTTCCTTTACATGACCACTACATTCCTTCGTACTTAGCATTGCATGGGATAACCTGAGGACATGCATAAGAAAAGGGTGAGCTATAAAGCCCAGTAAGGGAGTACATAATGAATAACATGAGGAGTACAATACATGTTAGGCAATAGGCATATCAATAGAGCATAAGAGAGACATGAACATAAAGGCATGATAAAGCATGATAATCATAACATGGAAATGTGGCAACAACACTTAACATTGAATTAGCATGAGCCAAGGCTCATTGCACATGGAGCATGAGTAAACCCTCATTGCACTTGAAGCACGAGTAAACCCTCGTTGCACTTGAATTAGCATGAGTCAACACTCATTGCACATGACGTATCATGATACTATACTTTACCCAATGCATTGGAGCGCTATCAGGGCGCACCCTTCTTAAACATTTCATTTCATGCATAAGTGTGCCACATGGATCATAAAACATGGATTCATAAAACATAATCATTTCTTCCACGATAAAGGAATGTGGAATTCATACATGAAACTTTACAATCAATATGTATATGTGCATAAAGGTGAATACCCTTGATGGAGAAATGGGCATGGTATTCACTACACAAAGACATTGGCTTAGAAAATTGGTGCGATTTCGGCAGCGTAACGGCGTGACGTAAGAATTCATAAAAAGGTTGATGAGAGAGAAAGGGGTTCCTCATCATATTTACATGAAATGGACAGTAAGGAGATCATATATATACATGTACCAACAACAGAAATGGAATTTAGATTCATGATACAAAAGTATTGCTTGAATATAAAAGAAGGGAGAGAAGTTCCTTTCGGAATTTCGGCATAGTAACGGGTGTACATGGGAGGCATTTAATGAGAGAGAAAGGGTTCTCCCATCATTCAAACAATAAGAGGGCAGTATGGGGGAGGTGCGAAACCATACCCCAACATTCATAAATTAAATTAAAAGGGCAATACAACTTAAAGAAAATTTGCAAAAAATGAGAAAGGAAGAAAAAACCCTTACTTGGAAGTGTGCTTCCAAAGGCTAGAGAGAGGCTTGTGAGAGGCTTCTTGGGAGCTTGGGGCACCTTGAGAGGATTCTAGAGAGAGTAGGGCAGAGGTTGGACGAACTTCAAGGGCTTTGAGTGAGGAGGAAGTGGGAGCTTGGGTGGGTTTATATAGGAAAGGTGAGAGAATTCTTTATTATTTAGGTTTGGGACCCCTTATATTAAAATAATCCAAACCACAAACCATCCCATGGTATTTTCCCATGGTTTCTGGAAAAGGAGAGAGGAAAAAAATATTTTACAAGGCCAAGGTCCGAACTTATTAAAAAATTAGGGTTGCTTATGTGGAGGTGAGTCACACTCCCATGGAAATTAATTTAAAAAGGCAAAGTGTTGAATAAGTCTTGAGGGCTCCATTAATGCTTTGAAAAGTGAGTCAAACAAACCCAAAACCTCATTATTTTAATGATAAAACATATATTGGCCGAACCTAAGGATTATGGTATTTTATTACATCACCATTGGGTCATTATGATGTCATAAATCACATTATATATTTAAAAGGTATTTAATTTTTACCCAAAAATTGGACTGTCTCAGAAAATTATGAAAAATTCACCGTTGGATAATTTCGACATCCTGATTCCAAAAATAATATTTATTTTATCTAAATAATTTTCTAAATATGTGAATTTTCACTTTTAAAATAAAAACCGACATTTATAAAAAATTCACGGGTTTTGACAGAAATGGCTTTCAAACCTTAATAAAAATTTTAATTGCATTCATAAAATTATAAGATCATTTATATTTAATAAAAATTAATTTAATATTAATAATAATATTTTATTAAAATATTATTTAATTCAAAAATCCTTTAATTTAATAAAATATAATTCTTAATTAAATAATAACTAAAAACATCATTTGTACTTTAAAAACTAATTACAATGCATCAAAAATGACTAGAAATTATATTCATTATTATATACAAAAATAATGTACATGAACATGGTGCTACTTATTTGTTACATAACCCCTTAAAATAGCCGCATAAGACCTAAGGGTAAGGTGTGCGATGGTGACAGACTCTTGGGGTTGCTCGGATAACATCGCTCGAGTGGTGATCTCTATCAACTTCCATTTTTCCCGTAGACGATCACGTTCGAGCTTGACTTGATGAAGCTCAACTTGGGCTTGGTCAAGGGCAAAGCCCAAAGACGCCACCTCCTTTCCGAGCTCCGACAAATGGGCTTCGTAAGGGGCAATTCTACTGGATGAGGCCATCGCTTCCTTTGTCTGAGTAAAAATGGTTTCGTTAAAGCCTTATATTTAAACTACCCAGATGATCAATGTTCAACGGCTATAAAAGTAACGGTCACAAATCTTAACGTAAAACTAAAGAAGTTGACATCTTATAAAAACATAAAGAAACATTTAACTGGATCAAGAGGGATTTTCCATTAATGAAATTTTGGGTCGTTACATGATATGTGCAAATTTTTAGACTTTCAATGCACCCAAGTGATGAAATTATATTGACTATCCATTTTCTCTAACCCTATATTTACACATTGTATTTGTTGGACAAGAACACTTGTACACTAATGGCTAAACCATTGTTCATTATTCATTTATCCCCAAAAATCTTCGAAATCTTCACTGGTCGGCATATGAGGTATCAGTTGGACATTTATGGTAGGACCGAGTGCTATCGAACCCTGGATTCATGATGGATTCATTTGAAAGGGATTAATTTTATAATCATGGATGATTTATGTCATTTTTCAAGTTTTGCATGATCATTTTGATGATTGAAATCAAACTCATCAGATGTAGAAGAACCTGAGGTGTGAGTTGTAAAATGTGGTTCATGTGAATCAATGATAATATGTTTTCCTACACCCACTTGGATTGAATTAATGAATGGATATGAGTTCCTTCATGTTTGGGAGGATCTGAGGCTGTATCCAAAGGAATGGATACCATATTTGAATCAATATGTATAGATCTAAACTTCATCGAAAACCCCCAACTAAATTTCATATAGTTTGGATAAACACATGAAATGTGCCCCTATGCTACAGTTGATATGAAATCATGTGATTTAAGCATAAAATAACTTATGGGACCCCCATAGGCCATGTGACCATGTGTTGTTAGATTTAGAGTGTAATTCAAGAGTACATGAACATGGTAAACGCCATATGCTAAAGTGCGCTGACACAGCTAGGAGAACACAACTGAACCTTAGTTAACATGTACATGTAATGTAGTCCAGCATCGCATAGTGTAATTTTACATGTTTATAATTACAACATAAATCACCTTTAGTGGCGATATTTTAGTGGTGGTTTATAAAAGAGCCTCTAATCCACTTCTAAAAAAGGTTTAGTGGTGATTTATTAAAAACCGCCCCAAACCCATTTATTTTTTTATAGTGGAGACACTCCCCCCCCACCTATTCCGACCCTCTTCTCCCCCCGACCTGCATGACACTACTCCCCCCCCGACGAGCCCCAAGCCTTGCTTTGCTCTCCTCCCGTACCACTGGTGACCACACCACCCGTCGTTGCAGACCCCTTCTCCCCCAACACCCGTGGCGCTGACTTCTCCCCTGACCCCATCAAGTTCCTACCTTAGGTAGGATCTCATCCTTTACCACTGGTGGATTGTATAGTCATAGGTATTGTTTTTCATATTTATTTGGAGCCTTTAGTACATAGGGTTATTGATGTGGCCTTATTTTTACACAGATTTCCACATCCTTTTTATTAATTTTTAATGATTTATTTAACAATTTTTACACTTTTTATTAAATAAATGAATTTTTGTATTTTTAAAATTAAATTTGTCAAATTTTCATTTTTTTTAACAATTTTGGGGATTATGGTCCCTAAAATAATTGATTTATTCTTTCATTGGTTTTAATATATTAATTTTCAATTTGTTTACTTAATCTTTATCTATTTATTTTTTTTAATTTTTAATTATTAATAATTATGTAGTTTTTAAATTAATTTACTTATTAATTTAAATGTTTACACATATAGTAACATAGTTACCACTTTCTAGGCTACCGGTAGCCATGCTACGGATAGCAAGGTTACTTTTGCTCAAACTAGCGGTAACCAGGTTACCGTTACTGACTAACGGTGACCTGCAATCTTTTTTCTCTAGTGGTAACTAGTTTCTATATGTAATGGTGACCTTTCATTTAAATGTGACCTTTCCCACCATCACCCTTTCCTACCAGTAACTCTAATTTTTAACCCCAATCTCAATGATAAATTTTCCAGGGTCACCGTTGTCTTTCAGTTTAAATTTTCCGTGTTTAAATTTTTATTTTTCTTTAGACTTTATTTGGGTATCGAGTTTATCTTATTAATTTAATTATATTTAATTAAATTATTTTCAGTGAAATGACTAAATTAGATTTACTTTTGTACAACTATATTCATTTATTTTTTTTTCTAATTATTAAATTTCAATTACATGGATATAATTTAGTAATTAATTTAATTTAATTTTCAATTTTTTATTTTTTTAATCCATTAATATAAATTAACATTTTTAATTTAATAGTATAATTATCTATTTAAAATATTTAGCTTTAGTTTGCTAATATAACATAATTTTTATTATTAGTGGTATTTAATTAATTAATTTTGTTTTTTTTAAATTTTAAAATAAATTAAATTTTATGCAGTTTAATTTCTTATTTCAATTAAAATTTTAGATATACAGTTTAAATTCATTATTTAATTTTGTATTATTTAATCTTTTTAAAAATTTAATTAGTTAATAATTTATCCATTTTTTAGATTTATTGAAATTTTATTCATTTTAAATAAATTAATGGTTTAATCCTTTGATTATTAGTTTAATTCAGTTTTTTATATGAGTTGTAGTCTAATTAATGCTCGTGGTGGTTATTCACGTATTTGCTGTAACTAGTAGGTGACCCTCACCATTACTACCTATTACCCTCCACTCCCACTGCTATATCAACCTCACTAGTAGCTCATCCTCACTGATATCTCTTTTCCCCCTCTCTCTCACTGATAGATAACATTCCCTCGATATCACCATTACTCACTTGCACCTGACTGATAGGTGTCTTTCACAAACCACTCGCACCAATGTCCTTTTCCTTCATCTATCGATAACCCATGCAGATCTTTATCACTTGATTCCAAAATTCAAAAACCAGACTCAGAATCAAACCAGACACAAACCACTTCTAGATTTAACGCATGGACACCAATTTCAATTTGAAATACAACCCCTGTAATCACTGTGAAGTAGATCAATTTTAAAAATACTTTTTCTGGAATCTTGAATCCACTAAGGGTCGCCACCATTATAAATTGATGCTTGAGACGACCTGCGTCGCCAGTGATGGTGGTTTCAAATGTGAAGAATCGGATACCGCATCTCAGATTCAAATATGGAAACTTTCATGTCACGCTACTTGGAAGGAGGTTGTGTTGTAATTAAGATGAGCCACCAGAGACCTTTCTGCTACACCTGCTGGATGGCACCCCCACCGATGTGAAAGACTTGTTCTTCATTACCGTTGATGATTCTCACTCAGAGGAGGAGGTCGAGGATGAGCTTGAGGCGTGGAGAAGCCAAAGAAACTCTAAAGTCCCCCTTTCATGCCGCTTTGTTCTGGTATTCCACTGCACTTGAGGATGTGTTTCTTGAGTCTGAGCTGCACTGGAGGAGAACCCGCCTTCCGCAGGGTTGAACCAGCCTCTACAGTGGCTGGTGCTTGCGCTGAAGAGGACCCCCTCCCCAGGGTTCTGTCGAAATAAGGTGGAGGGGATAAGAATAAGTTTAAAATAAAATTAAATTCATAAAAATGAAAAGAAATTATAACTAAATGAAAAGAATAAAAATTACTAATTATAAATAAATAAATTACATAAGATATTTAATAGATCAGAATTATTAAAAGGAAATAAAATTAAATTAATTGATAGTAACTTCTTAAAAAAAAATTAGAATAGTTTATTAAAAAAACATATTGATTATAATTGAATTTAAAATATTAAAATTATTTAATATATCATTTTTTTATAAAATATAATACTAATAATAATTTATAAATTAAATTATAGTTAAACAAAACAAGTTAATTTAAAATGTTAATAATGTTAACATTCAAAAAAAAATCTTAATGGTTAAAAAATAATTTAATAATGTTATTTAATTAGTTAATAATATCTTATAACCAATTTTGCATCAAAATTAATAATTAATAAAACTTTTTTTAATAATAATAATAATTCTATTATTAAATGATTCGATCAAATAATAATACATAAATTATAATAAATTATATTTTATAATTAAATAATAACTATTTAATAATATTTTTTTCATTATAAGTTATTAAAATATAATAACTAATTATTAGTAATAGTAATAAAACAATTTATTTAACAACATTACCTAAAAAATTATTTATTCTTTTACAATGACTTTTAAATAAAAAAATTTCTTAAATTATAATTCTTTATTTCCTTATCATTTTAACTGTTTTATTTGTTTTTCTTACGCAGGTTCATTCAAGATTCAAAAAACACACCCAAGTGCTTCCAACTAACTCATCCAGAGTTATTTATGAGAGAAAAATAGCATGACGTGCTAGTTGAAAAAACACATGTTGTGCGGTGCATTTGTGAATGGTTGTCAATGTTGGTGGAAGATGTTCGGTGACGAGCAGCAGAGGATAGTGGGTACTTAAATGAGAGAAAGTAGTAGAATTTAGAAGAGACACTCATTCTAATTTGATGCCACACCATTTTTGGAGAGAAAAAACTCCCGGGAGATGAGAGAGTATACATGGAAGCGAAGGAGCCTGAGAACAGAGCATCACTAAGGGAGTTTTTTTCCCTTCTTGTACTTATGTTCTCAGTAATATGTAATCAATTGTTTTTCATTTCTTAATTCAATATGATTGCATGATTAATTTTCCTAGCTCGAGAATTCAATTCTGTTGGTTAATCTTCCAAACTTCTTCTTTCACATTACAATTTTCAAAATCACAATCCATCGGTGAGATTGAATAATGATTCTCTATTTAGTTGTTTCAGATCATAAATGTTTTAAAAATTCATTAATTCAAGATCTTCTGGTGAGGTAGTTCTTGATTGCATTTTTTGAATCATTAATGTCTTTAATTGTGTAAATTTCTGGAATGTTTATTTTCCAACTGTTATCCCTTTCTAACTATGAATTAGTTTGACTGATTTTGGAGTGGAAAACTCATAAAGTTAGTCTTCTGTGTGTTGAGTTTCCAGGTGAGGGAGAATTTTCACTGTTTATTTATGAGGTGTGATTCAATAAAGTGTATTAGAGAAGATATCCATTAAACTAGTAGATTTGGGATTCTCATGTATTACTTTTGATCGGCTCCTTCAACCTTGCTGCTTTATTTTAGTATTTTGTTCGTTTATGATAGTTTTACTATAGTTCTTAGTTTATTCGTAAACTAGTAAATGATTTAGTCTCTTTTTAATTATTGTTTACTTTACAATTTACTTCAAACTATATATAAAAAAATCAAAAGTAATAATACAATCAATGTTCACTATTTCCACTGCTGACAACAATGATGTTACTTTTGAATACAACCTAGAATTCTCATATGCATTCTTTGTGGATTGACCTGACACTGCTATACTAGTGTAGGAGTAATAAATGTAATTTTTAGGGCCGTGATGACCTTCGGCCTATTCAAAATTTGGCACCGTTGTTGGGGAAGGCATGCATTCGGAGTATAGGGTTATAATAATAAGTAAAAAATCAATAAAAATAAAGAAAAAATACATAAAAATATATCATATAAAAAAACTACTTTTAAAAAATGTGAACTAGAACATACTGATTTAGTTGTCAATTAAAATCTGCTTCACTGTGAACTGTTGTGTGTTTAATCTTACCTGGTTTTAGTTTAAAAATGGAAGTTCAGGAAAATTGGGATCAACGCGGGCCACATAGTGTGTGTTGTGGCTATTATTGGCACACTTCTTGGTAGTGTGTCTATAACCAGCCACAAAAGATTTTTTACTTCGAAGAAAATGAACAATATGAGTCAAGTCCTGACACCATAGATAAAATTGATCTAATTGATTCGAAACGTGAAGCTAGGGTGGAACTAATTAACACATGGTTAACTAAAACCCATGAAATCCAACATAGAGATTCTCAAGAGAAATATCAAAGACTAAAAATATAGGAAAACATGCTCTTGGAATTACATCAAAATGTTAAAGAACAATAATAATTTGAAGAAAAAGACAAAGGAAACGTTGTTAAAATATTTGAAAATCAAGTAGAATAAGAAAGTGATAGTGTAATTGAGAAACAAACCATTTACGTTGAATAATATGAATATGTTCAACCAAATCTAGAAATAACCAACTCATTAAAGAAAGACCACATTGATATAGATCCTAGAATGAACTTTAATGCTGTTGAGTTGGACAATTTTAAACATGAATTGAAACTAGTTGTAAATTAATGTTCAACTCCATTCATAAATCCTATATTAGAGAAAAATAATTGTTTTAGAAGGTTTTAGAATGATGTCATTTGGGTAGAAGAGATTCTTGAAACTGAGAATTTGAATGTTTAAAACTCTTCACCCAAAATATCTAATGTTCTGAACATTGAGCCTGAACTTGATATTGGGAATAATCTAGAAGAGAACATTAAACTGGATATCATGGAATCTGTAAAATTTGAACTTGAACTGAAAATTACACTTCCATGATTTGAAACTCTAAACCCATCTATTTTTGAAATGATTTTGGGTGCTTTTGAGGATGGGGGAATGATGTTTGATGAATGATTAAATGATGAGCTTTCATCTTATGTTTCTCAGATTGATTGTTTCATAGAAAATGAGTGAACTAAAATTGAGAACAATAATGATTTAAATGCTGGTAGATGTTGAGACTTGAAAAATCAAGAAAATTGAATTTATTGAAGTTTAATTAAACATTACTTCCCCTGATTTTATCTTCTTGGAACACAATACAAGTTTTTTTTGGAATGTGAGCTTTTTGAACATGAAATTAAATTAGAGTATTCACACACACTGGAATTAAGAAGAATTGATTTGTTAGAAGAAATAAGTGTTGATTGTGAGTTAATAGGTGAGGATCTTTTGGAAGAGATTTACAACATGGTTAGACCTGAATCTATTTGTGATAAAATAAATTCTCCTCCCTACCTATCTCATACATCCTCAATTGGGAAGGGGGCTGAGTCTTTTCATGAAATTGATGACAGTCCAGAGAGTGAATCACATTTGTGTTCCATTGTCTATGATTCACTTATGCACTTTATTGAATCCCCTCTTGGGCCTACTAATAAGTAATCAGCCATGATCACACTTGAATTTTAATATGTTAATGATGAAGATGAGAGAGTTATCCATGTGAATAAGTTCATACCCTTTTAATCACCTAGTTTGGTGATGTACCATCATGATAATTCATATTTTTAAATGTATGAATTTATTCTAGAAGTAGACAACACTATGCCCAGCACTTTTAAATGGTGATACTTAAGGGTTATTTTAGGCTGTGAGAATTCAGTTATTAAAGTGTTGATTATTATTTCCCACAAATCTCTGCTTTCTATTAAAAATAATTGGGCCAAACACATGTGGTGGTTACTATTAAACAAAACACAACCACCTAGTTATTATGGTTAGTTGTTAGGTGAGTCTGGCTGGGGACTATATATATAGTGCTTCATGGGAGGCAACCCATGGTCTTTGTTGTGTTAATAAATAAAAAATTTTAATTATATAAATTCTAATTGAAGACCTTAAAATCAATTCTTCATGAGAGTCAACCCATGCTCTTTCTTTGTTTTTATTTTTTTACTATTTAGTTTTGAATAAAGTTATGCTTTGTTTTCATTTGTTTGCTTTGTCTTTTCTGGTTAATTATTCATGGTTTTAATGCTTTGTGTTTTTAGGATGCTGTTATTGGTTTCATGGAGGAGTGGAATTCCCATAATAAAGGATTAATGAAAAAAACATTAAGTCAGGTAAGTACCTTACTGTTTAATTCTTTTTTAAGTCTCTGAACCATAATGATTTCATTAAAAATTCTGTTCATATTGGAATGAAATTCTGCAGTATTTCACTGTGTTAATTAAAAATCTACATGTGACTCTTTGCTGAAAAATTGAATTTCACTATTTTTTAAAACCCATTTCACCATATGAAATTAAGTGTGAGGGAGTACTTGTTACTGGTAGTTGTGTTTTTCAATGGAACCTATTAGTCTATAGGTTGTTTAACATGAATCTTAATACTTTATTGAACATCCATTTGCATCATACTTTGTTAAAATATTTACACCCAATTAATTTTCCACCCACACCTTATATACTTCTTTTGAGCTATATTGAAAATCCTTTCCACTTTAATGTGTGTGTCTGGATATGAACCTTCTGATTATTTTTTTAATTATGGAAACAACATTTTTGAACATCATTGAAACCCTCTATACATGTTATAAATCTTCTAAATTAAAAATCTTTTTTGAACCTTTAATGTTTAATGGTTATTCTTCATATTTTGAAGTCAACTTTGGGGACAAAGTTGGGTTATAAGTGTGGGGGAGGGGGTCAATTCTTGACTTTGCTAAACTGTGATTTAATGTAATCCCATCAATTCCCACTTCACTTCAATACTTTTTGTCAAAAAATAGCAAATGTTTTTCAATATATTTTTATAATTTTAGGATTTACACTATACTCAATTGGGTCTTTCCATAATAAAAGTTCCTTGTTGGTAGTTAAGAACTGATTTGAACTAGAAATTGATAAAAATGGTTGATTCCTGAGTGATCTTACTTATTGATTTGATGGAAATTTGGTTTAGGATATATTTCTAAAAGTGATTTGGGTAACATTTTAGTGGAACTATGATCATAACCCTTGGAACTAAGAAATTTATTCTGATTATAGGGGCCTCATTCTTCTATTAATTATTAAAATTAATTACTCTAATGAGACAATGTAAATGATTTTTGATATAAATCTTTTGAAATTAGAGTAACTTGGGCATCTAGGATCCCACAGTGAGTCTCTGAGACCCTAGATGCTGGGTGCGTTTCTGTTAACTTTAAGCCCTCTGTACACTTTGAATAAGTGTTTATGGACAGTGCATAACACAATTATACATGGCTTGGGAAAAATAAAATAAAGTGTTTAGGGTCAAAAATGTGCCCATTAAGGTGATGGGAATGATGAACACCAGATGAAGAAGGGGTCAATTGGTTTTTATGGAAATCATTTAGGTTGTATTATTAAGGTGATTAAAAAAATTAATTACATTTGGAAAATAGGATTTAGTTAATGTACAATGATCCTTGGTTGTAGTCTCAATTCAATTGATATTTTACCTCTTGTCACTATTGAATTTATAACATCAGCCTGGATTGTAATGAGTCATTAAGTAGTATCAAATATGAGGAATCACATTTTTATTTCTTAATGATTCCTAGCTTTCTTAATTAATCATGAAAATTTGTTATAAGCAAGATTCATATGAGTAATTCAGTTTCCAAAAGCCTACTCTTATGTTTTGTCCTCTTTTTTTGAGTGATGGACATGTAACAGTGTTATTTTAATCATTAAAACATCAATGCTTCTCAAAGAAAATAAAACATGGGATTGTTTGAGGACAAACAATGCTTATATGTGGGGAAATTTAATGTGGCCTTATTTTTACCCAGATTGGAACATAATTTTTATTAATTCTTAATGATTTATTTAATTATTATTACATTTTTTATTAAATAAATGAACTTTTGTAATTTTATAATTAAAATTTACAAATATTCATTTTTATAACAATTTATGTGATTATGGACCTTAAATAATTGATTCTTTCTTTCTTTGAATTTAATATAACTAATTTTCAATTTTTTACTTAATCTTTATCTGTTTATTCTATTTAAAATTTTCTTTATTATTAATTATTAAGTTTTCTAATTAATTTTCTTATAATCTTAAAATTTTACATATCCAGTAACTTATTTATCACTTTCCAGGCTACCGGTAGCCAAGCTACCGATAGCAAGGTTACATTTTCCCAAACTAGCGGTAACTAGGTTACCTTTACTTACTAACAGTGACATGAATTTTTTTTTCTCTAGTGGTAACTAGTTTTGAGATATAACAATGACCTTACTTTTAACGGTGATCTTTGTCACTGTTACCCTTTCCTACCGATAACTCTAATTTTTAACCCCAACCTCACTGATAAATTTTCTAGGGTCAGTATTGTCTTTTAGTTTACTTTTTCCTTGATTAAATTTTTTTTCTTTAGACATTATTTATCTATCAAGTTTTTATTATTAAGTTAATTATATTTAATTAAATTATTTTAGGTGAAATGACTAGATTAGTTTAAGTTCCATACAACTGGATTCATTTTTTTCAAATAGTTAATTTTAATTGCATGGATATAATTTAGTTATTAGTTTAATTTAATATTAATTTTGTTTTTAATTTTTGAATCCATTAATATAAATTAAATTAATTTATTTAATAGTATAATTATCTGTTTATAATGTTTAGGTTTAGTTTGCAAATATGATGTAATGTTTATGATTAGTGCTATTTAATTAATTATTTTTGTTGTTTTAAATTTTTTAAATAAATTCAATTTTATGCAGTTTATTTCA
Organism: Viscum album; assembly: GCA_963277665.1. NCBI lineage: Eukaryota > Viridiplantae > Streptophyta > Magnoliopsida > Santalales > Viscaceae > Viscum > Viscum album. The sequence goes on along the minus strand of OY728125.1, from coordinate 200,677,815 downwards.
TATTAAAATTATCTCGTTTCATTTTGTAGTTTAAATTCATTCTTTAATTTTGTATTATTTAATCTTTCTAACCATTTAATTAGTTAATATTTTAGTAATTTTTTTAGATTTGTTGGAATTTTATTTGTTTTAAAGAAATTAATGGTTTAATCATTTAATTATTTGTTTAATTATATTTTTATATGAGTAGTATTTTAATTTATTTTCGTGGTGGTGATTTTTATATTTGCAGCTACTGGTAGGTGACCCTCACTATTACATCCCATTACCGTCCACTCTCACTGCTTTAACAACCTCAATAGTAGCGCATCCTCACTGATAGCTCTTTTTCCCCTCTCTCTCACTGATAGACAACATTACCTCCTTCTCACTATTACTCCCTTGCACCTCACTAATAGTATTCTTCCACAAATCACTCACACCAATGCAATTTTCCTTCATCTATCGATATCCCCTGAATATCTTTTTCACATGATTCCAAAAATTTATAAACCAGACTCAAAATCAAACCAGAAACAAACCACTTCCAGATTTAACACCGGGACACATATTTCAATTTGAAATCCAACCCCTATAATCACCATGAAGTGGATCGATTTTAATCATGATCTTGCTGGAATCTTGGGTCCACCAAGGGTCGCCACGATCATAAACTGATGCTTGAGAAGACCTGCATTGCCAGCGATTTTTGTTTCAAAGATGAATAATCGGATACCGCATCTCAGATTCAAATTTGGAAACTATCATGTCACGCTCCTTGCATGGAGGATGTGTTGAAATTATGTTGAGGCACTAGAGACCTTGTTGCCGCACCTACTGGATTGCACCCCCACCAATGTGGAAGACTTGTTATACGGTTCCGATGATGATTTTCACTCAGTGGAGGAGGTCGAGGCTGAGCTTGAGGTGTGGAGAGGCTGATGAAGCTCCAATTTCCCCCTTTCACACAGATTGTTTTGGGATTCCATCACACATGAGGAGGTTCTTCTAGAGTCAGAGCTGCGCTGGAGGAGAATACGGCTTCCATCAGGTGGAACCATCCACTGCAGTGGCTGCTGCTTGTGCTGAAGAGGACCCCCTCCCCTAGCGTTCCGTCAAAATAAGGGTGAGGGTAGAAGAATAAGTTTTTTTAAAAGTAAATTAATAAAAATTAAAAGAAATTATATATAAATTAAAATAATAAAAATTACTTATTATAAATAAATAAATTACATAAGATATTTACTAAAATAAATTCTCAAACAGAAATAAAATTCTATTAATTGATAGTAACTTCTTAAATAAAATTAGAATAGATTATTAAAAAGGCTAATTGATTAAAATTTAATTTAATGATTTAATAATTATTTAATAATACATTTTATTTATAAAATAAAATACTAATAATAAGTAATAAATTAAATTATAGTTAAATAAAAATAGTTAATTTAAAATGTCAATAATGAAATCTTCCAAAATAATAATAAACTTAATCTTTATAAACTACTTTAATAATTTTATTTTAATAGTTAATAATAACTTATACACAATTTTTCATCAAAGATAATAATTAATAAAACTTTTTAAATAATTATTATAATTCTATTATTAACAAATTTGACCAAATTATAATACCTAAATTATCATTATTTATCTTCTATAATTAAATAATAACTTTTTAATAATAAATTTCTTTTCATTATAAGTAATTAAAATATAATTACAAGTTATTAGTAATAGTAATAAAATAATTTTTGTAACAACATTACTTAAACATTTATTAATTCTTTTAAAAAGAATTAAATAAACTAATTACATAAACTATAATTCTTTATTTCCTTAGAGTTTTAACTGTTTTGTTTGTTTTTCTTACACAGGTTCATTTATGATTCAAAAAACATGTCCAAGTGCTTCCAACTAACTCATGCAGAGTTAGTTGCGACGGAAAAACCAGTGTGACATGCTAGTTGCAAACAAACACATGTTCTGTTGTGCATTTGTGAAGGGTTGTCAAAGTTGGTGGAAGCTGTTCGGTGATGAGAAGTAGAAGATAGTGGGTACTTAAATGAGGGAAAGAAAAAGAATTTAGAGGATATGATCATTTTAATTCCACACTACACCATTTTTTGAGAGCGAAGACTCCCGGGAGATGAGAGAGTAGACATGGAAGTGAAGGAGCCTGAGAACATAGCATCACCAAGGGAGTTCTTTTCCCTTCTTGTACATAAGTTCCCAGTACTCTGTAATTGATTGTTTTTCATTACATAAAACAATTTATTCAATGGATTAATTTTCTTAGAAATGGAATTCTATTCTGTTGGTTAATCTTGCATACTTCTTCATTCACTTTACAATTTTCAAAATCATAATCAATCGGTGAGATTAAATAATGATTCTTTATTTAGTTGTTTCACACCTTAAATGTTTTAAAAATTCATAAATTCAAGTTCTTCTAATGAGTTAGTTCTTGAATTCATTTTGTCGAAGAATTAATGTATATAATTGTAGAAATTTACGGTCAGCTTATTTTCCAATGGTTATCCTTTATCTAACTATCATTCAGTTTGACTGATTTTGGAGTGGCGAACTCCTAAATTCAGTCTTCTGTGTGTTGAGTTTCCTGGTGAGGGAGTCTTTTCACTATTAATTCATAAGGTGTGATCAAATAGAGTTTTTTTGGAGAATATATCCATAAACCATTATATTGGGATTCTCGAGTATTACTTTTGATCTTCTCCTTCGACCTTGCTGCTTTATTTTAGTATTTTGTTCTCTTATAATAGTTTTACTGTAGTTCATAGTTCATTCGTAATCTTGTAAATGATTTAGTCTCTTTTTAAACATGGTTTACATTACTTCTTTCTTTAAACTAAATATAAAAAATATTAAAAAATAATAATACAACCAATGTTCACTATCTCCACTGCTCACAACAGTGATGTAACTATTGAATAAAACTGATAATTCTCATCTCCCTTCTATGTTGATCGACCCTGTATTGCTATACTAGTGTAGGAGTAATAAATGTAATTTTGATGGTCGTGATGACCTCCGACCAGTTCAACTATAGAAATATTCAACCCTTTTTAAGTGTATGATAACTAAGTGGTATGGTTTTGATAAATTTAGATCATGGAAGGAATCAGATTCACTGGGATACACATTTTCATGTCTAGTGCTTCTGATTGGTTTAATAATTTATTCTTATAGGCTAGATCCCATTCATGCTTTGTGTTTGGATTCAATTATGATGGCAGTGTTTTATGTTTTAATGATCACATTTTTATCTTATGGATGATTTTTTTATTCCAATTTATTTAAATTTCATTAACTTTTTTTCATAGTATTAATTTACTAGAATTGGAATGTTTAAAATAAAACCAATGGATGTTTAATTGGAATATTTTTCAAAATAAATTACTTAATCAAATTAGTTTCATTTTTTTGATAGGAAAAAATTTTCCACGGTCATAAACATTATATAGATTCATGGTGGTATATTACAATTAATTTTTCGCAAACCTTTTATATTTCATTGGGTGTATGGAGGTATGGTATTTTAGTATGTAGATAAATAGTACAGTGTAATGTAGCTTGAATGCATCTCTAGGATGTTGTCACATTAATGGTGGTTTTTCATAGTGGTAATAGATAGTCACATGGAGACATTGTTTTAGTTTATTTTCATGTTTATCTTTCGGGATTGATTTATTTATATCTCAAGGTCATTTAATTTTACATACATGATGTAATATAATTGGTTATAATTTTTTTGTTATATATGATAGATATTGACTTCTTATTTTAGTGTGAAATCACTCCCATGTTGAAGTGTGTTGATACCCAGGTGCTTGTCGCTTGCCCATGGTGATCAGGAATACTCATTAGGACCCATGTTGGTTCATTAAAAAATATTATTATATGAGGTTTTATTTCTATGCATGGATGGAAATATTGAATTATTTTATAATAATATCTAGGAGTTTGTCCATCCATGTTTCACTAAACACATTTAACTAAGTTATCTTTATGTGGAATCAATTCTTTTACTTTATCACTATACTTTTCTAGTGCTTATTTTATTTTCTAGATTTTCTTTTTAACTTCCATCTATATAACTAACATGTCAGTTTTTCATTGGTATAATGTTTGAACATTCACCATAGATATTACTAACTTCCCACTTTTTTATTAGTTCTTTTATCTGATGAACCTTTCATAAAATTCTCAAATTTATATTCCAAGGCCACTTACCTTCCCTATGTGAAATATTCGTTGGAGGTTTTTTTCTTAGAATATTATTCCACTTTTTCCTAAGGTTGCTTTTTATTTATTCACAAACATATGTGGCCTTATTTCTTAATTTGATTAATATATACTTTGATATGAACATGAAACAATCCTATGAATACTATTTTTTCATACATCACACACATTTTCAAAATTTCCTATTATTTTTTTGAATACACATTTCTCTTAACCTATGGATGTTTCCTCTTCATATCTGTATTTCTATCCCACAAAATTGGATTCCTTTATAATTTTTATTTAATTGTCTATACTGATAATATAATTCACAATAAATGAATTTGATGCAGTACCAACATTGATCCACAACCCATGATCATCTTATTTCATTTGAATAATTAAATTATGTCTTGTTTATAACTTGTTTAGATCTTTAAGGGAAACCAAATTCCTTAATTTCCTTATCCCCACCTTAGATAAGGTTGAATATTCCATCAAACATTTTAAAATTCATACTTGTACATAATTATTTTCCAAGCCACTCCCTTCATAAAAAGAGATTTACAAAAATTATTATGAGATGGTATGGATGGTACTTATTCATTATTAGTATCCTAATTCTTCTAAATTCCGTGCTTGATATCCCTTGTTATAAACCAGATTCAATATGACATCATTGATTCTCTTAGTCAAGGATTTGAAACTTCTTTTTATTCTATAATAATCCATTTTTATGTAATTCTAGATACAACAAGTGAATTTATTTCATCATGAAACTTCTAGATCATGTTTTGAAGAAAAAAAGTTGTTTCTTAACACCACTTGCTAAGTCAGGATCATCCATGACACGTTTTGATCATATTTTATATCAAATGAGACTTGAAATAATCATTACACCACTTATTTCATGCATTTTTTTTATATAATTAGATCTTCCTTTAGCTGAATGACATGTACTTTATTAGAACATCCACCCCATGGATCATATCTCCCCCTAAATATTGGGAAACATCAAACAATGGTTAGAATTATTTAATTTAATGGGAGAGGGGAACCTCAAAATTTCTTAAGTTGAGTAATGTGGTTAGACTTTTTCTCTCACCCAAATCTCCCAATTTAATTCTAATCATTTGTGGTGGTACTACTTTAGATGACACCACTAGTGGGTGATTTACCATATGCATTGATATAGGAAATCCTTATGTAACATATTTATATATATTTTCAACAAGTATATATGAATATATTTCCCTATTTAGTAATAGTTATGTGTTTTAATTTTTTTTAATATTGTGCAGGAATATTATGATATACATGGATAAAAGCTGGATAACATTACCGTGGAACGCACCTCAGTATATTAAGGGTTTGAATGAGTTTTTAGATGTTTTAATTTTTAATCGATCCGTTGAAGGGGGAATAAGATGTCCATGTCCTAAATGTAATTTTAGAAGATGGTTGAAGAGAGTTGAAGTTTATGAACATTTAATATTGGTGAAATTTCCTAGTCAATATTTCAGTGCATTTGGCATGGAGAATCGAACGTTATAGAAATGCTGAGCGCTGATGTCAATCCATAGAATGACCTCCCATCTTTTTCGAAAATGGAAAATGAAATGCAAAAACTTATAAATGATGCATTCTGCACTACAAGAGACAACCATCAACATCAAATCATATCATAACAACCAGATGGGGGTGCTATAAATAGCAACGAGACAAGTGATGTTTTTGAGACTATAGGACAACAATATCAATATTGCAACATATTAGTGGACCGTCCTCTTGATTTTGTGGAGACTAATGTAAGATAAAACTTCACTAAGGAAAATTCATTCCATCAATTTGTTGAAGATGGAAATAAAAGGTTTTATAGTGGATGTTTGAAATATTCAAAACTATCATTTATGTTGAAGTTTAACCATATCAAATGTCTATGTGGAATTACAAATAAGGTAATGTCCATGATATTGGAATTGTTGCTTGATGCATTTCCTGAGGCAAAAATCCCTGAGTCTTTTTATGATATGAAAAAAGTCGTTAACGAGCTTGGTCTGAATTACACCAAAATACATGCGTGTCCCAATGATTTCATGCATTATTGGAAAGAGGATTCAAGTAGACAGGATTGTAAAATTTGTTCTTCTTCTAGATGGCAGTCAATGGGTGATGTTAGAAGTCTGAATCAATATAATTTCATGATGAAGAAGAAAAGGAACACACCTATTAAGGTTTCACGTTACATTCCTTTAAAGCCTCATTTTCAAATATTTTTCATGTCATTGAAAACCACCAAACACATGAATTGGCATTCTGTAGATAATAACAATGATGGGTTAATTAGACATCAATGAGATTCACAATCGTAGAAAAAATATGATTCATTACATCTAGTTTTCTCAGCTGATCCTAGGAATGTTCGATTGGGATGGGCTACCAATGGATTCAACCCATTTGGGACTTTGTGTACCAGTTATACCATTTGGCCAGTTGTTTTGATCCCATATAATCTGCCTTCGTGGATGTGTATGCAACAAACATATTTTATCATTTCAATGATTATTCCTGAAAAAAACATCCTAGAAACGGTATTGATGTATACCTGTAGCCTTTTATTGAAGAATTACAGGAGTAGTGGAGGAATGGTGTTGAGAAATTTGATGCTTCTTCTAGGACAATGTTGAAAATGCATGCTGCTTTAATGTGGACAATTAGTGACATCCCTGGGCTTGGAAATTTATTTGGTTGGAACACATACATGGGATTGGATTTTCCTATTTGTAACTTTGATTTTGAGCCCAAATGGCTTCCTCACAGTAGAAAATGGTGCTTCTTGTGCCATCAAATATTTCTCCACGCATCTTAAAGACTTCGGTTGAACAGGTCAAAATTTAATGGTTTCATTGATCATAACCCACCTCCAAAGTTGTTAACTGGTTCTGAAATATTGACACAACATGGAAATGATGAAATAGAATTTGGGAATTTTCCTCATTTGAATGATAGCTGGAAATGGGTTCGAAGTGCATCGTCAAGAAAAATCAGAATGCACCAATGGAATAAAAAAAGTATATTCATCAAACTTCTGTATTGGGAATTTATTTTGTTGCGACATAATATTGATATGATGTATATTGATAATATGTTCTGTGCAATTTTGATTTTTACATTTCTTAATAAGCATGGAATGTCGAAGGATCATTTCAATGCTCATAAATACTTACCCGAAATGAACATAAAACGCGATCTTTGGCTAGATGAGAATGAAATGTTTCCTTCGACAATTTTTTTTCAATGAAAAATAATGATAATGATACATTTATTCGAATTTTAAAGAATGTTAAGGTATATAATGGGTATTCAGGTAACATCTCAAGGTGTGTTGACTTGAAGAATTGTAAGATACATGGATTGAAAAGTCACGATTCACTTATTTTGTTACAAGAGTTACTACCATTGACATTGTGTACATTATTACCTAAAAAAATTTCTGCTCTTGTACTCCAATTCTGCACATTTTTTAGAAAACTATGTTAGAAATATCCACATCCATTTCAGCTTGACAACTTCTAGGAGAGGATTGTATTAACCCATTATATAATGGAGATGATCTTTCCTCCATCGATTTTTACTGTAATGGTGCATTTAACTATGAATATTATTGAGTAAGCTAAATTAGGAGGCCCTGTTCATTATTGATGGATGTATCCAATTGAGATGTTCATTATTTATATGTATTTCAGTTAATTAAAATAAAATTAGCACTTAATTAAAAACGTAATTATGTTTATTTTTTTTCGGAGATATCTTGGGCATTTGAAATAATACGTGATAAATAAATCTCAACCAAAAGGCTCTATTGTTAAAGGATATTTGGTTGAAGAGTGTCTTGACTTTTGTTCTAGATACTTGGATGATATTGAGACAAGATTTAATTGAGTTATTTGTGTTGAAAAAACATCGACTCAATCTCAAATACATCAGAAATTAAAAATATTTCCTTCTATTGGCTGATCAATTGGGAGGACCACAAATATGACACTGACAGAATTAGAATTATTACAGGCACATAGATATGTACTTCTGACCATTGAAATTTTAGATCCATTTACTGAAGTTTTAAGGATACAAAAAAAGAGAATAATGAGAGGCCAAACACGAAATGAAAAAGATATAACGAAATCTGTCAATAAAGAGTTTGTAGAATGGTTTGCACAAGGTGTATGTTCATAAATATTGAAATAAATATAATTATTAAATTGAAATATATATATTTTTTAAATCTAATAAAGTATATTTCTTTTTCTTAGATCATGAATAATGATACTCAATCAGAGGTGTCAGAAGATTTTATGTTTCTTGATTGAGGTCCTCTAAAACAAGTTTGAAAGATCGATGCTTACAATGTGAATGGATTTAGATTTCATTCAATTGATCAAGAATAGGGTTTATGTAAAGCTGACTGATATTATTGAATTAAACTGCCATGGGAATTTTTTATTTGTTTTATTCAAATGTAATTGGGTTGATATTATCAGAGGTGTTAAATGAAATTCCTTACAATTTAGTTCTGTGAACTTCTATCGCATGATGGATGTTGGTGATCATGAACTGCATGATGAATGTTGGTGATCGTGAACTACATGGTCCATATATCTTATCATCACAACCAAAAATGGTTTATTATGTGAATGATATTGTGAATTAAGGGTGGAGTGTAGTTTCTCATGTAATACAATGTGATTTGTATTATATGGGTGATGAAGTGGGAGATTTGACCTCTGAAATTGAATCTAATCACCAATAAGAAGCAGAATTATTTTTCCATCATTATATTGAAAATATTAGTCTAGAAAGGATGAATGAAGTGGATTATGTAATGGAGTAGAAACTAGATATGATTGAAGTTGAAAATGACTGTATGTATAGTTATTTATTCATTTAGTAACCATTTATTGCAGATATGTAGTCATTCATTATCTTTGTTATGTATATTTTGTTTGACAGTACTGGGCATCTATTATCATTTTTAATTTTTATTCTATATATTTATTTTGAAAAATATGTTCTAAACTTAATTTTATTTGATTAAATGGATGGAATGCCAAGGAGGAAGCGGTACATTGTTTCATCCACTACTATGACAGATGACGATCAATCTATCTCCCTCCCTACAGCATCTGAGCCACCATCTTCTAGCCCCCCTGCACCATCTCCCTCTACATCATCTCTCACACCCTCTGTGAGCATCCCTTTAGATGTTGAGTCATTGACTCTCCCTTGAGTAACCTCATCAGTCGAGTAGTGGTGCACCACCTTTAGTTCATCACTAAAATACTGGAGGGTCACTGTTATAGGTAGAAATTTTAATATAAAAAAATTTAGTACAATTTTTCATACAAAATGTTTGTTCATTAAAGATGAAAAAATTGAAATTGTGGAGATAAATACAAAAAGTTCATATGTGTGAAATATGAATGGAGATAAGATAGTTGTCCCATTCGATTCATATGGGGTCCCTAAGGATGATGTCATCAGATTACATGGCCAAATTCTAGGCCATCTAGCAACAGATTCGATTTATCTTCCTATTTCTAATGATGATTGGAGAAATATGCCTTCATGTTGGAAAAATGATTTTTTTGATTCCCAAATAAAGTTAATTTAAATAAATTATGGTGTAATTGAATGCCATGTTATTTATATGTTCAAAATAAATTTCTATATATAGATGTTTTTCTACTTTACATATGCTGATGTGATAGGGCGAAAGGGGACATTGAAAAATATTGGTATGAAATGGAAAAAAATCAAATGGAGATTGTGGGGTGATGTCAATGATAACTGGTTTATCGTCCAAAAAATGTATGAGAAGCTACTTAATAGGGTACCCAAAGAACAGCAGAATGTTTTTGTTGACAGACATCGTGATGAGAAGTAGATGGTATTTAAATATATATTATTATATTAACCTCATTTTACATTTATACATGTATATAAAGAGAAGATGAAATTGAATACATTACTATTAAATTGCATTTTATTTATTTCAGGATCTCTCAAGAATGAATGCATCATGTAGGGAAAAGTAAGTAATCTGTCACACTACGGGGTGAAAAAGATTTTCCCGAAGCTGATCGACTTTGGTAATCTATTAATTAGTTTAAATATTTATTACACAATATTAACTATTTAATATATTAAATTTTTGATTTATCTTTTTTTAATGTAGTCACATATTTAGGGATTGAAGAATCTCGAACTGTAGTGTGGTTGGATGTTCACAAACAATATGATGGAAATTTTTTTAATGATCCTGCCAAAGAAGTTGGGGTATGAACTCATTTTTTCATAATAAAAACTTATTTTCAGTTTTTACTATGTTAATATATATTGATATTTTTTAGGTTAAAATTAAAGAACTATGGGATCCCAATCCCAAGAAGTCCAACTCAGTCCCCCAGGATGAACCAGTTACTAAAGTCCTTAGGAAGAAGCATCCTGATAGAGTGTGCAGGATGGGTTTGGGACCCGTACCATCTGAGGTTTTTGTCATGCCACCGGGGATGGAAGTTTCATCTACTCATGGTTGTAGTAATCCCATACCTAGATATACTATAAATGATATTTTATTCTTATGAAATAGAGTTCATGAGCAGGGGGGTCTTATATCTTCTTTGTAGAAAGAGTTGACTGAAATACATCAGTAGATGAGCAGATATGCCCTCGGTTATACTGTATCGATTGGTGGTGTGCAAGTAAATCACAGAAATTCAAAATCATTTAGTTTGTAATCTTCTATTGGTTTTATGTTTAAATATAAATATGCAACACTATTTAATTTTCAATATAATGTTATTACTGGTGGTAGTCAGAATTCGAGATGGAGGTGGAGAGGGTGATGATAAGTGTTCATCATCAGATAGTGATAAGTTGTATTGTTGATATGTTGTAGGTGGAGAGGGTGATGATATGTATTCATCATTGGTTTATATATATATCATGTGTGGCACATAGTTTCCACTAAACATTTTCATGACCTAAAATTTTCTTGATTTTTCATTTTTCTTTTTATGTATTTTATTGATTTCTGATGTTTCCATTGATGTGTTTATTTCTTGAGTGTGGTATGCATATTTAGGAAAAAATAGCCCACATTAGTCCCCTACCAAATAATTAACAAAACCAACCATTCTATTTCCAAAAACATTACCATAGTGAAGAATATGGAAAAAATTAGGAATTAAAGGGTTGTGGAATGTCATGGTATGCATATTATATAGTGTTTTCTCATATATCATAATTATGTTATTATACGTAACAAAAAAGTGTGGTTATGTGGGTAACCATGAAATGATTAAGGAATTTCATGGTAATTAATTATTCATGGGATGAGAAGCACTCAAAGTGGTTTTGGTATTTAGTTTAGGGGAGAGGGTAGGGTCAATTGGATAAAAATACTTATAGATTGAGATCTTAGGTTGTCAAGATAAAGTTGAGAATATAATTGGTATATTATATGCATTTTTATGATGATTCATATGTGGTGGGTGATCATGCTGTCAGCCATTGTATGAATAAGATGCTTTGGGATATTCAATTTACTAACATGAAGTGGTTCATGGTAAGTGGGTTGGGATCATGAACCATATATGACCAGACATGATTCATTAGATCATGATTGCAGTTTTATGATCATGAAGTATGGGAGTGTTTACCCATTAGGTTTGGGAAATTTTAAGCAAGTATACGAGAAAGAACTAGTGAGACAGTTCCCAGAGGATTAATCTATAGTGGGAAGAAGAGAGTTTGTGTTGGTTTTTCATTCCATAAAAATACATTCTATGTAAGGTTAGTACACACTAGATATGTCTAGTTATCAGTGTGTTTTGAATCATTTATTATACCAGATGAGTGTGGTATGCATATTTAGGTATTATTGGAATTGTTTTTTCTTCTTCAGGGCACTTGTACAATAGCTACATAAGTTTCTTTGTTTTTTTGTAAATCTGCTTTTAGCGGCAGTTTAAACTGCCGCAACATATCAGCATTTTTCTATTATTGTCGGTTATAAATTCTGCTAAATCTCAGAATTTTTTTTATTGGCGACGGTTATAACCACCACAACAGTGGACCATATTCCGCGTGAATTTTGCGGTGATTATGATGTTTTTCGTGGTGGTTTTTCTGGCTAGGGACATACATTTATTTAGAAATGGTTAAAACCACCGCTAAAAAAAATTCCCCTATCCAATAAAATAGCCGCTAAAAAATCATAACCAATGTGAAATGTGCAAACTATGATAGTTCATATAAACCACCACTAAACACCTATATCCATCGTTAATAGTGTCCCGACACACAATTTTTCAGCAGTTGTGGGAAACCACTGTAAAAGCATATAGTAGTTATTTAAACTGCAGCCATACCCAAAAAGAATCATCGCAAGATGCAGATTATTCAGTAGTGTAGGGTGACTAGTGCTGGTGAGGACACGAGAATGTGATATAATGGGACCAAATTCTATGTGGGTCAACTGACAATCCTTGTAACCCTTGTTTCCTGTTGAGTAATCCTAAATCCTTTGTGTCTATATCATTTGGACTCATATTTTCTCCAATGAGTAGTCTGTCAAGAGTGTTTGTCTATGTATAATGAGATGTTTTTCACCATTGTGGATTTGGATAATCGATGTGAGATGTTCTAAGCATAGAGATTACTTAGGCAATGATGAGTGTGGTAACTGATTGGGAATGATCAACTTAGGGATTTTGAGTGGCACCCTCAAGCCAGGTTGGGAATGGGTAATAAATGACTATAGTGGAGCCCTCCAAATGAAATAGAGCATTGATCCTTGACACTCAGAGTGGAACCTTACAAACAGGATAGTCATGGGCCCTTCATAACTAGACTGGCACCCTCCTGCGGAGACAGGGTGTGGGTCCTCAAACTTCCAAGGGGAGCCCTCAAGATGAGATGGGCATGGAACCTCAATTACTAGAGTGTTAACATACCAAAGTGACAGGGCATGGATATTTGACCTTTCTAGTGCCAACCTCCAGCTATGCTGGGCATAGGTCCTCATTGACTAAAGTGGAACCCTCCTAGAGAGATAGGTTTTGGTTCCTAGAGCTTTTGACATGAACCCTCCTGCTGGGCTAGGAATCAGTCCGCCATAACTAGAGTGGAACCCTCCTAGCAAGAGAGGGAATGGGTCCTCAACATTGTGAGTGGAACCCTTCCACTAGGCTATGCTTGTGTCATCGATGGCTTGAGTGGAACCCACCAACTATGTTTGACATCAGTCCTTGACTGTTAGGTTGGCACCATCTTATTATACCAGGGCATGGGTCATGTACCAATGTATTTTTCCCATAAAATATGGGGAACATTAGCGAGGTGTTTCTTGACTTGGATGTTTTATATAGGGTAGTAATCCAAGGTTATGGTCATCAATAATGGACTTCTAGAACAGATCGTGACACTTTTCGGGGTTAGACTATGATATAGAGATCCCCTTCTATCTCATTTGGGTTTATTTTATTGAGAATATATATATCTATATCCTTATTGATGTATTTGTCTCCTTTTTTACTTTGGGTGATAGATATTCGATGTGTAGTCAACCAATACGACATGTTGAGATCCACGTGGTTAGATGATGTATCCTTATTACATTCTATTGAGCTATTCAATTTTTACTATCTAATGTCTTTCAATTACTATTGTGTCTCTTACTTCTCCCCCATTAGAAGTTGGTTCATCCTATAGTGTATGTATCTACTCACCCCTTCCTGGTATTTCATAAAGATGTTGTGTCTTATACAAAAAATGAAAAGTCAGTGGTGACTTCAAAGTAGCTCAATGATACTTAGTCCATTATACTACGTACGATGGTTGAAGATTAAGGATTTTAATATAGGTTCTATCGACACTTTTACTTTCTAATTTTCTTAGGTTGGGACATCTTTTTGGTTGGGTGTGAATTTTTTACCTATTATTTTTATTTCCCACTATCGTACCCCTATACACCATAGTGTTTTTTGATGCTTGGATTAAATTCTATTTTCTTCGACATTTTACAATTATTCCTTTTCAATTATTCGTTGAGATGACTAGGTGTGTGAGAACTGGTACTTTAGTAAATGAACTATGATTTTGGATATGATTTATGGTGCTTTTCCCCACCCCTTATCTTATAGAGGCAGTCATGAGGTGGTTGTGTCTCAAGCTCTGATTAAGGTCGGATCATGACATCATATTACCAATGACGTAGGGGTAAAACTTAATGATATAATCATATCAAATATATTTTAATTCAATTACTTAATTATTTTTTATGCATAATTTTTTACTAATTACTGTAAATTTGGATACTCCAAATATTTTTTACATACACTGCATGGATACCCTACAAACCGACCACATGTAATGACATTTGTTAATTTTTAATACACTATATTCAATATTTTAGATGTAAAATGAAATTTATATGTTTTATATTATGTTTTAATGAGAATTATGTTATGATAGGTTGGTGTTTAAATATCATAAAAATCATGGAATTAGGATATTCCATGTGGATATGAAGCCTATCGACTTCTAAAAGTGGATAATTATTATGATATATAAAATAATATTTCAATATCAAAACATATATAGAAAATTATATATATATTTAAATGTTTCTTGATTGTCTAATTTAAAATATTGAAAAATATTTTAATTATAATGTTTTTAAATTTATGAAATATATGATATACCATAAATAAACTAGCATCCTTAAAGTGGTATTATAAAAGATAATTACAATTTTATTAAAAATATTTTTTATTACTCTTTGAATTCATATTTTTTCAATAATAAAATGAATCTGAAAAGCCATAATATTCAGAATAAGAAATTTATTTTATTATATATTAATGTGAATCATAAATGGTGTTATAATTTTCAAATAAATCATAAATATGTGACTTCATACTACTTATTTAGTTGATTATATTATCATTTTATCACCTTTTTTTAGTTAATTTCCTTTTACTATTTTTCTGATAATTATTTCATTAATTTTCACATAGATCAAGAAGAAATGATTTAATCAACAATGATGATTTACTCATGTACTATGATAGTGTTCTCAACATGGACGATGCATTCATGATGATGTAATTTTCTTTTTATTCTCCAATTCGTTCAACATTATGGGTAGAACACTGCTACATTTTAATTTCTTCATGAGTTAAAAATATTAAAATCACTTTGATCAATTCAACCACTTAGATAAATCTGAATAAATATTTTCATTATAATTTCATCATTAAAGACATGTACAAGTTCTCTCACTCAATTATAGTGAAATCCAAATTAATCCTCAAGTAGTGCCAAATTCTTATATTCAAGGAATTATCTCAATTCAGCAAAGGAAACTCCTATTTCCTATTGAAATATGCTCATCAACACTGATATCTATTGAATAATATAAGTTAATTATAAATTACGCTTATTGAATTTTATGTATAATCTCAATAAGATGAATTATGTGACATGTATGTCTCCAACCGTGACATTTTATTTATAATTGAAATTATTTTTAGTATAAAAGGGAAGTGACTTAATCAAAAATAAGAAAACACATTAATAATTTTTAGACACTTCATAAAAATGATACATAAGCCATTTGTAATTTTAATGAATAAGTCACACCCCAATATAACACTTGATGTTCCCGATATAAATCAATGTGGATGTCAGTAGTTTAAAATTGACATTTCGATTCAAAATATATGTCCCTCATTAAAAAACATAGAAACACACTCGTATTGTATTTATAATTTAGAAAAATGATTCATATGTCATTGGTAATGTATAAGAATCAGTATCATATCAATCCGACTCATGATGTGAACAGTATGAGTGAAGGTCATTATTTTTGCTAAATAATTACATTTTAGCCAAAAACATAAGAGGCATACTCAATACTAATCAAATGAATTCATATTGTTTTTATACTTTAAGAAAAATATCCAAATGTTATTTATGACATGTAGGAATAAACTATTCATCAATCTGATATAAGGTGTACCTAGTATGATATAAATTCTGTGGTTTTAATTTTAAATTGACACTTCATTAATATATTTTTTTAATATTTATGTTAAATTTATTTCATTTTATTATTGATAACATAAGAATTTTATTCCTATACATGTCGGTTCTTTTGTTCGAGTTGGTGGAGTTTTTCATGCTATAATGAGATTTCACTTCAAGGCTAATACCGAGATAATGTAAATAAAAAATGGGTTATGAATGTAAATAAACTTATGAAAAGGTATATTCCTACTTATTATTTATTTAATTGTTTCATCATTTAATAAAAAATTTTTAGTTAATTTTATTATAATTTTTATCTAATATTTATTTATTTTTTTCATAGATATGTTTGGATGTATTTGTTTGAACTATATGTAAACAATGAAAACAAGATATAAAATGATCCTTTTGGATAGAAGAGGAAACCCCATACTGCATTAATTGTGAAGTGTTTCAGGCAGCATTGGGTTTCTTATTCCATAGAAATGGATCATGTTCTCTCTTTATTAGATATTTACATATAGTTGAATGAAAAACACAAAACACAAACTAAATAATCCTCACCTCAATCCAATTCACAGTGTTCTCCATCTAAAACATACTATATTTTTTTAGTTTTATAATTCACATTTTTGGTCGAAACAGACATCACACAATCAATACAAAGAAAACACAATAACATTATTTTGATACATTAAGAAACTGACATATATGTCATTTGTAACTAGTAGGAATAAGACACACCTAAATCTAACACACATTGTGGCTAGTATGACACTAAGTGAGTCCTTTTATTTAAAATTGACATTTATTTATTTCAAGGACAAGTGAGATAATCAAAACCAAGAAAATGAATTCAGATTATTTTGATACTTTAAAAAACAATATATTATAAGAAAATTTTTACCTATAAGAATAACTTTCAACTTAATCCAATATATTATGTTCTGAGTGTCACATACTGTATGTGTTATCAGTATAAAATTGACAATTTGGTTGAAAACATCTTTCACTAATTTAAAAACAAAAAAAACAAAAATTTATTTTATCGAAAATTTATAAAAACTATTAATGAATAATTTTTCTTTTGTCAGAATTAGTCTCATGTCAAACTGACACACTATGTGATTGGTACGACTCAAATTGCAGGTTTCTAGTTAAAAATTCCATTTTAGTAAAAGAGAAAAGTGACAAACTATAAATCATGAAATATCATTCTGATTATTTTTATAATTTAGGAATATAATCCATAAATAATTATTGATGTGTAAGAATCAACCACTCCTGGATCTAATGCATGGTGTAACTGGTATGACTACACATTTTTCTTTTTATTTAAAATTAAAATTGTAGTAAAAAGAGTGGAATAATAAATTCTAATCAATCCCATTCAGATTGTTTTGATACATTAGAAACATTATCCATAATTTATTTTTAATGTGAAATAATTAACGTAACATCAATCTGATATACGGTTTTCCATTATATGACTCAAAGTGTCCATTATCAGTTTAAAATTTATATTTAGTTCCAACAAAGTTTCACTCACAGAAAACTGAGAAAATAATCTCACATTTTATTGATAATTTATGTTAATGATCCATAAGTAATTTTTTATGTATAGGAATTAGTCTCATATCAAATTGATAAACAATGTAACTGTTATGACTCAACATTCATGTTTTTAGTATAAAATGAAATTTTAGTAAAAAGCACATTCGACACACCCAAAATAGATAAAATGAATTTGGATTGTCATTATAGTTTATGAAAATTTTCCAAAAGTAATTTGTGATTTTTAGGAATTAAGTTAACCTCAATCCAATGCATGGGGAGAGCATTATGACTCCAAGTGTGTCTTTTTATATAAAATTGACATTTTAGTAAATGATAAAAGAGACATACTAAAAAACCAATTGAATTCATTCTTCTTATTTTTTTTACATTTATAAAATAATCCATAGTTCATTTTCGATGTGTAGAAATTATCCACAAATAAATCAAATATATATTGTGCTATGATCAAGTCACGGTGTACTTAATCAGTTTAAAAAGGATATTTCAGTTCAAAACCTATTTCACTCATTGAAAATAAAGAAAAAACACTCTAGTTATATTTATAATTTTATAAAACGATTAATAAGTCATTTTGGACCTTTAAGAGTCTGTCTCAGGTAAAGTAGACACATGATATGACCGGTATGACTCAAAGTCCCCATTATTAGTAAAAATTCACATTTTAATACAAAACACATGCCAGTTACTAAAAAACAAGAAAACATGCTCTGATTGTGTTGATAATTTAGGGAAATGACTCATAATTTATTTTTTAAGTATAGGAATTAATCTCACATCAAACAGACACATGATGTGATTGATATGACCCAAAGTTCATGTTTTCAATTTAAAATAACATTTTTGTAAAAATGGAACTTGACCTACCCAAAACTATTGAAAGGAATTCATATTGGTTTCAAAATTTAGTACAATGGTACATATGTCATTTATGACATGCAATAATAATCCTCACCACAATTTGATACAATGTCTGTCTGATATGACTCAATGTTTCCAATATCAATTTAAAATTGACATTTTAATTAAAATTGAGTGGCCCTCACTGAAAAATGATTGGAAAAACTACAAATATGTTCATAATTTATGGAAATAATTCATATTTCATTTTTTATGGGTAGGATTTTTTTCATGGAAAACTTAAACACAATGTGTCTGGTATGAATAAAATTGTGTTTTTTTAGTTTGAAAAGACATTTTGGTAAAAAAAATCAAGTGGGAGAATATAAAAAATGAAAAGGCATCCAAATTGTTTTGATATAATAATAAAATGATTCATAAGTCACTTTTATGTGTTGGAATCATCTACACCTCAATCTTACACACATTGTGACCGGTATGAATCCAAGTGTTTCATTCTATTAAAAATTTACATTTTATTAAAAAAAACATGTGGCAAACTCAAAACCAAGAAATCATTGTAGGATTATTTTGATAAATTTAAAAAAGATTCATAAGTTATTTGTAATGTGTAGGGATCATCTTCACCTTAATCTGATACATAGTCTTCTTAGTATGGCTCAAAGTTTGTGTTATCAGTTTATAATTGACTGTTTAGTTCAACACATGTGTCACTCACTAAAAAAAGAAAACATACTACAAATTTCTTTCAGAATTTATTAAAGCTATTCATATATCCCTTTTGAAATGAAGTAATCATTCCCATCTCAAATTGACATGCGATATAACTATTATGACTCAAAGTTCTTGCGTATCGTTTAAAATTACATTTTAGGAAAAAAATGTGACATACTCAAATCCAATAAAGTACATTCATATTATTTAGAAATATTAAAAAGATGTTCCATATGTCAATTATGAAGTATAGAAATTAGTTATACCTCAATAAAATTCATGGTTTATCCAATATGACTCTAGTTTTTCTTTTTATTCAAAATTATAACTTTAGTGAAAATTAAAGGTGGTGCGCTCAAAATTAATAAATCCCATTTGAATTTTATTGATACTTAAAAAATCCAATATTCAAATGTAATTTAGAAAAATTAACCACATGTAAATCTGATACACAGTGTTCTCAGTTTGACTCAAAGTGTCTCTTATCAGTTTGAAATTGAAATTTCAATTTAAAACATGTTTTACTCACTAAAAATCAAGAAAATATTATTTGTGTAACACCATGTTCTTCCACAGTATGTTTCCCTTTGAGTAATTCAATAGCTTGCATTGTATGCAACTTCAAGATTCTAACACCCCGCGACCAATCGAAGTAGCTATTATGAATAGTAATAAAAACTTTTTAAAATTGTATAAATTTTAGATTTCAAAATGAAATTCATTTTTGGATTGTTTATATCAAAATTATCTTAGGGTAAATTATTTTCACTTTTCTGATAACAATCATATTTTTGATTAATATTGAAAATTAATAAAATTTAATTAAAAAAACATTTTTAATCAAAATAATTTATAGTGTTAAATTATAATTCTGAGTGGTTTTAAATTATAATTATATTATAATTTTACCATTTAGTCCAATGTTGGTCATTTAATTTAATTTCACATTTAAACTGAACATAAACAAGTGTCAATCTTTTGATAGTTATTATTTCTTAAAAACACTTTTTTTGTTTTCACAGCTGGATATCATTTTAAATTAGTGTCTACCAATTTTGTGTTTTAAATTTAGAAAAATGGATTCCATATTTATAATTAGGAGGTCCAAATTGTGTAAATAGGTAACTTTTATTTTTAGACATTTTGAATAATTACTTTGGTAAATATTTTATTTACCGTGATTGAAGGATAAAATATTATAAATAAGGGTAAAATATAATATTATAATAATATTAAATTACCTTAACATGTATACTAATCCTATTTTCTGATACATATCTAACCATGTGAATCCATGGGTTGAATTTCGGACCCCATGGATCCACATACGAGTTTTAATGACATTTTATATTAATTAATTTAAAGTAAAGAATAAAATGACATAAACCAGTATATTTTAGTTATTAAATTTTACATGGAGTTATATAAGTTATCATTTCAACTATAAATTTTATTTGGAAATATAAAACGATTTCCTACATCATTGTTATTTTTTTACAATTTTTGGACATTAAATAAATGAAATTATTTATGACACAATAATGATGCAATATTTACCACATTAATAAATGATTTAAATAAATAAGATTATAAATAATAAAACTATTTCTGAAACCTGTCCATTTCTTATTGGATTATTTTATTTCAACCATTAATCTTCATAAATTTTTTATTAAATAATTTTTGACCTTTTAGAACCTAATATGAGGTTGTAATAAAATAATTGTTTCAAACATTCCGAAAGAGCCCCTCCTCTCCCTTATAAAAAGCCCTCATTTCCTACCCATTTCTTACACTTCTCAATCCTTTGGCTCATAAAACCACTACCCAAATATCCTACCAACATCCCTCAATTCATTATAGAGGCCTTAATTTAGTCAGAAAGCCAACCTAAGGATCCCTTTTGATCAAATCAAAAGGAAGAACTTGTAGAAGAGGTAATAATTTCACCACCCTCTTTCAAGTTCTTTTTTTCCACTTCTTATTTCATTGTTGTTTCCATTATAAAATGATAAATCCAGTATCTTATATATAATATGATGTTATTATAAATATGGTACAACCATATTCATTAGTCTATCCATCCTATAAATGACAAAGTCACCATACGTGCGTATGTATGGCTTACCGTCTCCATGTCGTGGTGATGTTTGTTATTCAAACACTTCATCATTGGGATGGGTATAATAATGAATATAACTGATGTAAATCATAAATATAACATGATAATTAATTTTATATGTGATATAACATCCAATTATAAACTATTTTATTATCAAAATAATGGTATTGTCGCTCGCGCGTATGCATGGATTACCGTCTCCACAAACTTGATAAGATTCATTCCCCATCGTAACCATTCAAGACTAATTTTCATTTTGTTATTAAAAATAATGATTATGAACATAATATCATTCTGAATATGAATCAAATACATCCTATCCATAACAAACCTGACTTATGTATCAAAACATATAAAGGAAAACGAATGAGCTAACACCTGAAATGGTGATACTACTGAAATATCATTATCAATGCCATATTAGAAGATCAACTATGATATAATATTAATGTATATGGTTCTTGTATAATTTAATAACAATTATTTTACCATTACACAGGAGGTTAACCTACCCTCGAACAAGGAAAAGTAAAAGGTAAGGGTTAATTTTACAATCTCTTTATTATCTGAGATTGTTTTTACGTAAGTATTTACTAGGACCTGTCTATCATCTCCATCCATGTTTCTAAAAAATGTATTCCAAAACATTTTTACTATTTACTAGACTATGGGTTAAAGACATTTAAACCCTTTTTTACTCTTTATTAAATGGTTTTAAAGGAATCATTCTTTTATTTTCCAAATAAGGTACTTTATGACCATTTCGACAAAATTAATGTAAGAATGTTTTTTTAACTTATACGGTGGGTGAGGCTAATTTCCACCATTATAAAACCTTCAAAGCTTCCCTTACAATATTATAAAAATATTCCAAATTAAATGTTTTCATGTAAATGGTTTCAAAATAGAAAGATTCATTTCTTTAAAATAGTTTCATTTCATCTATGTCAACATCATTGGATAGGTTTTCAACTTGTTTGAAGTCAACTCATTATGAAACGAATATTCCATATTGTATTGATTGTTTTGTGATATGTTTGACTGTGGATGTGTTATTTTTATACCATTAATGTTTTATGGATAATGTACTGAAATTTCATATACTAGTTTTAATACAGATGTTTATGTTATGTTTAAACATTTTCATATGAGGAATGCATTGGAATTAGTAAGTTACAGGTAGAGCCTGCTATAGCTCCTAGATGCATCAGTAGGTTTCCTAAGAAAGAATAGTGTATTGGCACAAGGCCTTGACAAAATCTTATTTGTATTATTTGAACAAGGCCTTGACTATGTGGTTATGAAAGTCTGGCATTATGTATTCCATCATAATGAAATTGTCTATTGATATTGCATGTGATTATTTGAAGAGTAGAATATTCATGTGAGTAAGTAAATGGAATTATTTTTATTTTATCATTGCCATATTTTTATAAATATCATGTTTAAAAGGCTTTTGTTTTATTCTTGTACATGGCCATAAATGGTAATATTTATTTATGAAAGTTTCCGCTATATTGTTATCCTTACTTGGCATCCGAGATTACACCTTTCTATGTTTTATTTCTCCAAGGATGCTAAGAAGTATATTATGAGTGACCTATAAGGATACTCTAAGGTATCTCAGTGTTTTCTCTAGAGTCAATGTTATTGTCGTTTTCAATTTTAGGATGTAATGTAAACCTTATAAATGTATCTAGTATTTCCAAGGATACTAAACTAGTCAGTGTTTTGAGACTTGATCTTTTGTGATCAAGCCAACGATACTTAATAATGCACTGACTCTGGTCTTCTAGGGTTGGGGAATTGCATTTGGTATCAGAGGAAGTATAGTACATACTATGGAATCTAGATTTAGAAAACACTGATTAAAGCATATTACCCTAAGATATACTTTGAGGAATAGTATATAGAACTTCTTGGAGTTTTGGTAATGTAGATATTTTGTGAGTTTTACAAGAAATACATCCTTTTCTGGAAATGATCAGGTAGGGGCGGCTCTGGAACATATGTACCTAGGGGTAAAACCCAAAAACACCTCTTTGAGCTGGCCTCGAACAAGAACTGGTGAATGACAACGAGCCTTGCTGCACTCTTGGTTACGATACACTCGGGGGATATGCTTAGGATAATTATCATTTTCGTTACAAACCATTATGAAGGGTTTATGAGTATATACTTTCTCAAAGAAAACATTTTTTATGATTATGGATTATATCCTTAAACTGTTTAATTCATGTTAAGTGTTTTACCAGTATGGAATTATGTATTTAGATTCATAAACTAATCTAGTTTATGCAATTTTTTAGAAATGGATCCTAGTGGAAGAAATGGAAACTGTATGAATGCATGTAATATATGTAGGGATTTCCCTCATATTGAAGATAATTATAGTGGAGCTAGTGATGTAACTGGTTCTGTTTATATAATCACCATACTGGGAAAACTCACTCAGGTTATAAATAATAACCTTACCCTAATGGAGCAACCTGATCCACAATAAGGAGGATCAATGTTAGATCACTTCCTGGGGAAACAACTACCAACATCCAATGGGGGTAAAAATCTACCAGTACCTGAGAAATGGATAAATTCATTATAGAAAATATTCCATGCCTTAGGGATTAGTGAATGGGAAAAGTTGTCATGGAAGTTTACCACCTCACTAGAGATGCTGATCAATGGTGGTCATTGATTCAAAAATCAAAGAGGATAATGAAGTATCGAATATGTAATAGAGGGAGTTTAAAGAGATTTTCATAGAAAAATACATTCTTCATTACCATCGAGCAGATATGGAAAGACAATTTTTGAGTCTGAGGTAAAAGGAGGATGACAATGTCGCAAAGTATGAAGCTAACATTATAAGTATAGCGAAGGATGCAATAGATTATATATATAACCCAAGAAGTAATATTAATCCTTTATTTGATGGGTTAAAAACATTTCTCCATTGAGTATTAGTCTCACAATCCTTCATGTCGTACGAAGATATTTTCTCATCTGCAATCAAGATAGAAAAAGAATTCTCTTTGTCTTACAACTTTATTGAAAAGCATGAAAAGAAGAGATATACTGAACACTCATGAAATAAAAATGAGGGGAAGAAGGGAAAAGTTGAATATCCATCCTACAGTAAATGTTGTATGAAACACCCTGGAACATGCCTAAAGGGAATGGGATTCTATTACAATTGTCGTGAAAAAGTCCACCAAGATCATGATTCAAAATGAAAGAAAGAAGCTACCAATGTTCAATGCTACAATTGCAGCAATATGGGACATTATGAAAATGAATTTCCCATTCCCCAAGGAAACTTACCTTAGAAAAGGCCAAGGGATCAAGGCCAAGCTTATGCTATCTCTATTAATGAGGTTAAAGCTCCGAAAGATGTGGTTTTAGTTAATATGATGGTTTCCTCAAGTTTAGAAAATGATTTATTTGATTTTGGATAATAAAATTATTTCATATCATCCCAGTTTTCTATTAAAATTAGATATTTTCAATTTTATCCAATAAGGGATTTGTCTTTCAAAACTCTTAAGGGAAGTATCATTGCAACAATGTTTTGTGAATCAGTTCCCATTAGGGAATATAAATATTCTTTATCTACTGATCTGATCATCATACCCATGATTAAATATGATATAATACTCGGTATGGATTCGATTTCATATCATGATGCAAAATATTATCATAAGAAGAAAGAGGTTACATTTTTTGATAAAGATAAGGAGTTCCTTATCTTTATAGAAGAAACCTCACCACCTAATTCTTATCTTGATACTCCCCTAGTAGCTCAACTATATTCAATTATTGGGTCGGAAGAGAATGAAATAATTCTGGGTGAGGAAAAGATTGTTCAAATAGAGGATGTACCTATTGAACATGAGTAAGTTGAAGTATTTCTAAAGGATTTACCTGGACATCCTCCAGAATGAGAGATTGAGTTTTCTGTTGACTGTATTCCTGGTTCAAGGCCCATATCAAAGACACCTTATAAAATGGACACTATGGAATTAGTGGAACTCAAGAAAAAACTAGAGGAATTGAGTAATAAGGGATTTATTCTCCCTAGTGTTTCTCCATAGGGAGCCCTTGTCCTTTTTTCTAAGAAGAAAGATGGATCTATGAGGTTGTGCATTGACTATAGGGAGATAAATGCTATAACAATAATGAAAAAGTATCCCCTACCTCACATTGATGATTTATTTTACCAATATCATAGAGATCTATACTTTTCAAATATTTAACTTCGATTTAGATATCATAAGTTGTGTGTGAAGAAGGAATAAATTATGAAAATAGCATTTCGAACTAGGTATGGGCATTACGAGTTTACAGTAATACATTTTGGTTTGACTAATTCACCCTTTATTTTCATGGATCTAATTAATAGAGTTTTGAAGGAATATTTTGATGAATTTTTAGTGGTATTTTTTGATGATATCTTGGTATACTCCAAAATCAATGAAGATCATGAAATGCACTTGCGCATTATCCTAAATACTCATAAAAGAGATTAATTATATGGAATGTTTAGCAAGGGTGATTTCTGGCTTCATGAGAGTTCTTTTATTGGCCATATTTTCTCTAAGGATGGAATCATTGTGGATCCTTCTAAGACCAAGGCAATCAATGAATGGCCAGCACCAATGAGTATTATAGAGGTATATAGTTTTTTTGGTTTACCATCGTATTATTGGCGTTTCATCTAGAATTTTTCCCAGTTGGATATCCCAATAACCAATCTCACACAAAAAGGGGTTAAATTTGTTTGGTAAAATGATTTTGAATAATTTTTTCAAGAACTGAAGAGAAGATTAGTCAATGATCCTATATTGACTCTACCATCAGGGAATGATGAGTTTGTTATTTATAGTGATTCTTCAAAGAAATGACTTGGTTGTGTCCTTATGATGAATGATAGGGTTGTTTCCTAAGCATCATGACAACTAAAAATTCATGAGAAAAAATATCCTACTCATTATATTGAGTTAGAGGCTGTAATATTTTCTTCGAAGATATGAAGACATTATCTCTATGGTGAAAAATGTGAGATATATGCTGATCATAAGAGTTTTTAGTATATTTTCTCATATATAGAACTCAACATGAGGCAAATACGATGGCTTGAACTACTCAAGGATTATGATTTCATGATACACTACCACCAGGGGAAGGCAAATAAGGTGAAATATGCTTTGATCAGAAAAGATCATGGAGTTTTGAATAAGATCATAGTTAAAAGGGATCCTATTATTATAGATCTAGTAACGTTGGTTATGTGAATAACCATGGAAGGTGGATCATTAATAATTTTTCAAATGGTTGAAAACCCAACTTTATTAGAAAGGATAAAACGTTCTCAAGCTGATTATGAGGAGTTTCAAAAGAAGATTAATGTTGTGAATGATGGGAGATTGAGTGACTTTGTGTATGAAGATGGAATTTTGATATTTGGGAAGAAACTTTGTATTCCTGATATACCAGATTTAAAAAGGGAATTGTTGGATGATGCTCATAGTTACAATTTCTCTATACACCCTGGTAGCACCAGGATGTATAGGGATTTGAAGGAACATTTTTGGTGGGACAACATGAAGAGGGAGATTGTTGATTTTGTGTCAAGATGTATTGTTTGTCAAAAGTAAAACCTGGACGAAAATAGCCTATAGGATTCATTCAACATCTTCCATACCTGGGTGGAAATGAGATTATATTACAATGGACTTTGTGATGGGGCTACCAATGACTCCTAGAAGGAATGATGCAATATGGGTCATTGTTGATCGTTTTATTAAGTAAGTACATTTTCTTGCTGTAAGAGAAGATTTACCACTTGAATGACTGGAAATACTATATACTAATGAAGTTGTAAGACTTCATGTTGTTCCACCATCAATTATTTCTGATCATGATCCCTGTCTTACATCATGATTTTGGAAAAGTCTCTAGATTCCCTAGATAATGAACTTCATTTGAAAAATACCTACCACCCTCAATCTAATGGATAATAGGAACGAACAATTAAAACATTATAAACATGTTGATATCTTGATAACTTTACTTTCAAGTTAGGTGGGATCAATATTTACTCCTCGTAGAATTTTCGTATAACAATATCTTTCATTCAAGTATTAAGATGGCACCATATGAAACGTGTTATGGAAAGAGATGTTGTAGACCAAATTTTTGGGATGATGTTGGGGAAAGAAAACTTGTAGGCCCTGAACTTGTTGAAGAAATAATGGAAAAGGTGAAGGTAATACAAAACCACATCAAAGCATCTCAAAGTAGGAAAAAGAGCTATGCCAATATCCAAAGGAGGGATTTATAATTTCAGGTTGGAGATCATGTTTTCTTGAATGTATCTCCATGGAAAAGAATTATACAATTTAGAAAGAAGGGTAAATTGAGTCCCAGGTACATCATTCCTTTTGAAATCCTAGGATGAATTGGGGTTGTAGCTTACCGTTTGGTAATTCCACCAAGTCTCTCTGAAGTTCATTATGTGTTCCACATATCACTGTTGAGAAAATACATGCCTAACCCAATGCAAGCACTAACTTATGAGGAATTTGAACTGGAACCTAATTTGTATAATTGTGAAGAGCCTCTCAAGATTCTTGATACCAAAGAACAAGTGTTGATAAAATAGAAAACTCATCTGGTAAAAGTTCTATAGAGAAACCATAAGATGGAAGAGGCAACGTGACAACCAAAGAAACTTATGATGAATAACCACTCGAATCATTTTATGTAGGAGTACTCTAGAAATTTATAGGATGAAATTATTTTGAGGGGAGAATGTAACACCCCACGCTTCTATGATATGTTTCCCATTGAAGGTATCTCTATGGAAAAGAATTATATGATTCAATAAGAATGGTAAATTGAGTCACAGGTACATCAGACCGTTCTCAATCCTTGGATGAATTGGGGTTGTAGCTTACCATTTGGTAATTCCACCAAGTCTCTCCAAAGTTCATTATGTGTTCCACGTATCACTGTTGAGAAAATACATGCTTTACCCAACGCAAGAACTCACCTATGAGGAATTTGAACTGGAACCTAATCTGTCTTATTGTGAAGATCCTGTCAAGATTTTTGATACTAGAGAACAAGTGTTGATAAACCGGAAAACTCATCTGGTAAACGTTCTATAGAGAAACCATATGATGGAAGAGGCAACGTTGCAACCAGAGAAACTTATGATGAAGAACCACTTGAATCATTTTATGTGGTAGTACTCTAGAAATTTAGAGGATGAAATTATTTTTAGGGGATAATGTAACACCCCAATCTTCCACGATATGTTTCCCTTTGAATAATGCAATAGCTTGCATTGTAAGCAACTTCATGATTCTAACACACTGCAACCAATCAAAGTAGCCATTATGAATAGTAATACCCAATTTTTAAAATATTATAAATTTAATCATTCAAAATGGACTTCTTTTTTGTATTATGAATTTCAAAATTTGTTCAGGGTTAATTTTTGGCAGTTTTTTGATAACATTAATATTTTTTTATTAATAGTGAAAAATAAAAAATTTTAATTGAAAACAAAATTTTTAATCAAAATAATTAATAGTGTTAAATTATAAATATGAGTGGTTTTAAAGTATAGTTAAATAATATTTTTACCATTTAATCTAATGTTGGCCGTTGGAGGTAATTTTACATTTAAACAGATCATAAAAAAGTGTCAATCTTTTGATACTTATTATTTCTTAAAAACAAGATTTTTGTTTTGACAGTGGGAATTAATTTTAAATTAATTTTTGCCACTTCTGTGTTTTGAATTTAGAAAAATGGATTCCATATTTAGAATTAGGATATCCAAATTATTTAAGTAGGTAACATTTATCTTTAGATATTTTGAATAATTACTTCATAAAATATTTTATTTACCATTATTAAAGGTTAAATATAATAAATAAGGGTAAAATATAATATTATAATAATATTAAATTACCCTAAAATGTTTCCTAATCTTATTAAATGTTACATATCTGACCATGGGCATTATTTTGTTGAATTTGGGACCCCATGGAGCCAGATGGGATTAATAATGACATTTTATATTAATTAATTTAAAGTAAAGAAAAAAATGACATAAACAAATATCTTTTAGTAAATAAATTTTTACGTCGAGTTATATAAGTTATCATTTAAACTATATATATTTTTTGAAAAGATAAAATTATTTCTTACATCATGGGTTTTTTTATAATTCTTGGGCATCAAATAAATTAAATTATTTATGACACAATAATGATGGAATATTTACCTCATTAATAAATGATTTAAATAAATAAGAATATAAATATGAAAACAATATCCAAAACCTGTCCAATTTTTATTGGATTATTTTATATTGACCATGATTCATCTTAAATTTTTTATTAATGAATAGTCGACCTTTTGAAACCAAATATGAGGTTATAATAAAATAATTGTTTCAAACTTTCCCAAAGATCCCGTCTGATCCCTTATAAAATCCCTCAATTCCAACCCATAACTCACACTTCTCAATCCTTTGGCTGGTACAAAACCTACCCAAATATCCTGAAAAAATATATCACTTAATTCTAGATTCCATACATTAGTCATAAAGCCAATCTATGGATCCATTTTGATCAAATCAAAAGGATGAACCCGAAGAAGAGGTAATAATTTCACCACCATCTTTCAAGTTCTTTCTTCTTCCACTTCATCTTTCTTTGTTGTTTCCATTTGAAAATGATAACTCTAGTATCATATATATAAATTTATTTTATTATAAATATGGTAAAATCATATTCATTATTTTATACATTCTATAAATGACAAAGTCACCATACGTGCGTAAGTACGACTTACCGTCTCCATGTTTTGGTGATGTTTTTTATTAAAAACACTTAATCATTTGGATGGGTATAATAATTATTATGAATTATGTAAATAATAAATATAACGTGATAATTATTTTTTATATGTTATATACCATCCAATTATATACTCTTTTAATATCAAAATGATGAAATTGTCGCTCGTTTGTACGTACAAATTACCATCTACATGAATGCGATAAGATTCATTCCCCATCATAACCATTCAAGAATAATTTTAATTTGGTTTTAAAAAATAATTATTAAGAACATAATATCATTCTGAATATGAATCAAATAAATCCTATCCATAACAAACACGACTTATGTATCAAAACAAATAAAGGAAAATGAACCACTTAACACCTGAAACTACGATACTACTAAAATATCATTATCAAAGAAATATTAGAAGATCGCATATGATATTATATTAATTTATATAGTTCTTTTATAATTTAATAACAATGATTTCACCATTATACAATAGGTTAACCCACCCTAGACCAAGGAAAAGTACAAGGTAAGGGTTAATTTCAAAATCTCTTTATTATCTGAGATTGTTTTTACGTAAGTATCTACTAGGACCTCTCAATCATCCAGATCCATGTTTCTTAAATATGTATTCCAAAACATTTTTACTATTTACTAGGCTATAAGTTAAATTCACTTAATCACTTGTTTGAATCTTTATAAAATGGGTTGAATGGAATCATTATGTCGTTCTCCAAACAAGGTAACTTATGATCTTTTTGAAAAATTTAATGTAAGAATATTTTTTAACTTATAAGGCGGGTGACACTAATTTCCGCCATTATAACACCATTGAATCTAACCTCACAATATTATAAGAGTATTTAAAATATAAATTTTTTCTTTTAAGTGGTTTCTAAATAGAAAGAGGGATTTTATTCAAATAGTTTCATTTCATCTATGTCAACATCCTTGGATAGATTTTCAACTTGTTCGAGGTAAATTCATTATAATACAAATCTTCCTTATTGTATTGATGGTTTTGTGATAGGTTTGACTGTGGATGCGTTATTGTTATACCAGTCTTGGTTTATGGAATAATTATTGACATTTTTTATGCTGGTTTTAATAAGAATGTTTATGTTCTGTTTAAGCCTTTTCATATGAGGAATGAATTGGACTTAGTAAGTGAAGGGTGGAGCCCGCTATAGCACCTTGATGCATCAGTAGGTCTCATGAGACAAACTAGTGTCTTGGAACAAGGCCTTGACAAAATTTTATTTGTAGTCTTGGCACAGGTCCTTGAATATGTGGTTATGAAAGTCTGGCATTATGCATTCCATCATTATAAATGTGGCTATTGATATTGCATGTGATTATTTGACTAGTCTAATAACAATGTGAGTAAGTAAATGAAATTATTTTGATTTTATCTTTTCCATATTATACTGAAGTTCACATTTAAAAGGCATTTGTTTTAGTCTTGTACGTGGAATTAAATGTTTATGTTTATTTATGAAAGTATCTGCTATATTTTTATCCTTATTGAGCATTTGACTCACCCCTTTAGATGTTTTATTTTTCCCAGGATGTGAAAAAGTATATTATGAGTGACCTTCAAGGATAGTCTATGGGATATCAGTGTTGTCTATGGAAACAATTTTGTTTTAGTTTTCTGTTTTATGATGTAATGTAAACCTTATAAATGTATCTAGTACTTCTAAGGCTTCTAAACTAATCGGTCTATCTAGACATGATATTTTGTGATCATGCCAATGATACTTAATAATGCACCGAATCTGGGATTCTGGGGTCAGGGCATTAAAATTTGAACATCTTGATTCTTTAGGATAATGATTTAAAAGTAATTTTTGACATGTAAGAATCAATATCTCATCAAAGTGACCCATGATGATACCATTATCACTCAAATTGTATGTTTTTAGTTTAAAACGAAATTTTTGTAAAAACCAAAAATTTAAAAATACAAATCCAATAAAATATATTCGAATTGTTTTGATACATTAGGAAAATGAACTATAAGTTATTTGTGACATGTAGAAATCATCCCCACATGATTTTATTACACGGTGTGACATTTATGTCTCTATGTTTTTCATTTCATTTAAAATGAACATTTTATTCATTTATTATTTCATATTAAGTTTAATTTATTTCTTTATAGTATTACCAACCTATGATTTGTTTTCTTTTACAGATGGATTATTTTAATCAATTTGGGTTAGTTATTTCAACAATTGTATCTATGGTCATTCTTTTTTTAGGGGGGGTCAGGTGTAAAAGACGATGAAAATTGGATGTTTTTTAATTTGTGCGACAGTACATGCTACTGTAATTGTACAAAAAATGTTTCAAAAGACAATAATAGAATTTTTGTATGTATATTTGATGGATTTTTATTTAAATTAATGTATGAAATTTACATATATAGGTTTCTTTTGGAGTGTGATGTAATTCATAGAGCACACTATAGTAGTTTGGCATTTATCAGTGCAAACGAAGGTGTTCATAATTGGGTCACCACTTTTAATGGCTATTACAACAACAATCATTTTTAGCACTGTTAATTTCCATTTTTGACACTATTAAAGGGATGGTCTATGGTTGGGAAACATGAACAGCCTCTATATTAGGGAATAAGATCCCATGCCACAATTGAGGTAGACACCCACCGCCTTGGCCTACCCCTCAAAGGCTTATACCAATGGAGGACAAATGCACAACCTTCCACTAAAAGTCCAATGCTAGAGAACCATCCAAGGTTGCACTATTGGCCCCACCATTATTTCCATTAGTATAACTCCCCACACTGTGAGTTGAATGATTTTTTCATGTATATACCATGTTTCAGTCGACCATCACCTGCCCTCCCTTTAACCACCTACTTTGCAAAGAGCGACCCAAATTAGAACGTCGTCCCCCCTGTTGGGACTCGCTACTGCTGTGAAAGAACCCCACCACCCTTATCCCATTTCTTGATGGTGCATAGCCATTCCATATCACCAGCAGTACCCATTTAAAATCCCCTGATATATGGGACCCTTCATCAGTGATTCAAAATAACACACCACTACCCTTCTTCCATCATCCGACATCACACCATACCAAACATCATAGCTTCAATAACACCACTAGGGAGTGTGACATGCATGATTTTTGATGCTGTCCTAGTGACGCATGTAGGATAATGCAGGCATGAAGATGCATTGGGCCTTCGGGATAGTAAATTTCCTTTTAGGACATGTAATGGGATTCATTCCCACCCGTACATCAAGTCAAAATATAAATGTAACAAAGTAATTGTTTGGATGAGTTTTCCCTCATGGGGCTATAACTTATCCATCCATCCTGTGCGTGTGTGTGTGTGTTTGTGTTTCTTTGTATTGTGCCTTCAAATATATTTATATACATAATTATATATATAAATATAAATATAGATATTTATTTATAATTATATTAAATTATATATTTAATGTATTTATATATATGTAATTATAAAATAATAATAAATATTTTTATTATATTTTTAATTATATATATATAATTATATACAAATAATATTAAATATAATTAATTATAATTATAATTGTTAATAGATATATATTTTTTAAATAATTATAAAATTAAAATAAATATTTATTTCTGAAAGGATGAGTCTCAAAGGAGCCTTTTACTAATTCAATAGTAGGAAATGATGGAAGAAACATACAAATCTACAATAATCCTCTATAAAAACAACACAAACCACAAACAGAAATCAAGAAGCATGAGATCTAGTACACTAGTTATGCTGAGAGGGATGACCTCCATGACCATGTGGGTGTGGCCCCCTTCTCCATACTTTAGCTCACATCCATGGTCCACATCCATAATCCAAGATTTCATCATCATTGAGAGACTTCCTAAATTTTATTTTAGTTACACGATCACATTAATGTGCTTCCTCTTTATTGCTTCTAGTAGTATGAAAATCAAAGGTGTTACGACTATAAATCTTTGAAACAACGCCTGTGGACGAGGGTCCTGTGCATTTCTTAATAGAGAATGAAGTATCTATATCCCAATCAAAACGTGGAGTTGTAGTTATGGCATCAAACTCAATTCAAAACTCTTTTCCTTGAAAAATCTCAGAAACCAAAGTAGTCACTTGTTTTCCAAAAGTGGACTTATCATTTTCATCTATATTATATCCATCCAAAGGGCCAAAAAGTATTGCAAGGGCCTCTCTGCACAATGTAGGCTTTGTGATCTACCCACTCATATGTTCTGTGATTGACTCACTACAGACTTTTTTCAGTAAATGACTATGTATTGACACCATCCAAATGGATAGAATATGATGTGTGTTGAGCTATTCTATTCAGAGCACGTATTGAAACCAATTCCCTTGCATGGTACGATTTTCTCTCCCTACAGACTAGGTCCATGCACACCTATTGTGATCCTTCTTCCCTATTTATTTTCTCGGTCTCAGGCATGGATAAAATAGGAGGTTCAGTTTCCATTTGACCTTTTACACTACTAAAAATCAAAATTGATTTCATATCTTTAGTACTAACATTTGAACAAATCAAAACAATATCATATGAATCAAAACCAAGAGATTCCAGCATACCTATAAATCCAACTAACCTAATATCCTTATTAATAGATGAAGAAGAATTATCCATAGGTTCCACCTATTATAAACATATTTAAATAATTAATAAGTTCATTTATAATTGTATTTAAAAATACATATTTGTAATTATCTAAATATTAATGAAGAATTATATTATTAAAATTATTTTTTTATTGGTGCTTTCTTAGCGCAGATAAACCGTATCTCCCAGAATGGTTCAACCGTGGATTTAGAGACCAAATTCATGACCCCAAATTTTTTAATAAAAAAGAAGGCATACAAAGAGAGAATGGAAAAGGGTTAAATAAAAAGTGCCAACATAAAAGGCCAAATCAGACCCAATGTCAACCCCTAGCTCCCAAATTCTTGGGGGTATTTCCCTATGTCATTTGACTATCGACCTCTTCACCATGTTTTAGGCTTTTGGGTGGGGGCTTCATATTCCATATCTGATGACGATTCAAAGGAGCCCTTCAGAATCTGATAGATCCTAAATTTCCTTGTTAGGTCCCAAAAATCCATCAATAAAACGTATATTTATCAGTAATAGAACTTTAGAACTGACAAAGATTAGTTTTATCATCGATTAATGAAAGAAATAATTATGAAAATAATGAGTAATAATTAGTAATAGTTTGTAATAATTAAAATTAATTATTAATATTCCTCGATAATTAGTAATTAATGCTAATAATGTGTAATAATTAGTTGTAATTATCAATAATTTTTTAAATTTTTTAAAAATTTGTAACAATTAACGATAGTTACTGACAATTACTCTTAATTAGAAATAATTACCAAAAATTAAAAAAAAAAAAATTTTCTATAATAATTATTTAAAATTAGTAACAATTGTCAATAATTTTTAAAAATTAGTAATAAGTAGTAATAATTATAGATAATTACCGATACTTAGAAATACTTATCAACAATTAAGAGTAATTATAAATAATTGAATATAATTATCAATAATTACAAAAAATTAGAACTAATTAATGATAACTAATAATGATAATTAATAATTACAAAGAATTACCAATACTTAGTAATAATTAATAATAAATACCTATAGTTAATGACTTATTTGTAATAAATTGTCATAATTATTAATAATTATATATAATTTGCAGTGGTTATCATCAAATCAATAATAATTAGTAATAATTAGAAGTAAATGGAAATAAATACTAATAATTAGTATTAATTAGTTTGAATTACAAATAATTACTAATAATTAGTAATAATTACTGAAAATTTAAAATAAATTTTAAAAATTAGTAGTAATTAAAATAATTAAAAATAGTTACGTCTAATTACAAATAATTAACAATAACTATAAATAAGAGAAAATAATTAACAAATATCACAAATAATTAATATTAATTACCAATAAGTAGTAAAAATTAGTTAAAATTATTAATAATTAACAAAAAATAACAATTATTACAAATAATTATAAATAATTTTTAATAATTACAAACAATTAGCAAAAAAAATAGATACAATTGGTGTGACACCTGGGTGGTAAACTTATCATTCTATATCTAAAAGTCAAGGGTTTGAATCCTAGAAATCCCCGTGCAAAATTTATGTTATAGGTGCTGACACAGATGCTGACATTGGGGGTGGTGACATAGGCATGACACGGGTAGGCAGTGACCCATACATGATGCAGACAACATTGGTTTGGGCCTGTGGGATATGTAATTGGTCTCCCTCTACCGAAATATTACGAGGCCTTTGATTTTAGAATAAAAAGAGGATTTAACACTATCTTTTATAAAATTACAAACAATAGGAATAATTTAAAATATATACAAAATAATTTTAATATTTAGAAAAAATTACCAAAAATTTATAATAATTAGTAACAACTAAAAAATTATTAATAATGACCAATAATTACTAATAATTAATAATAATTACCAATACTTACCAATTATTTATAATGATTACTAATAATAATAGATAATTAAGAAAAATCAATAATAATTACTGATAGACTAAATATTAATAATTTTTACAAATAATTTGTAACATTTAGTAATATTTATAAATAGTTTGTAATAATTAGTAACAATTAATTATAATTTGTAATAATTAATATTAATTAATAAAAATTAAAAAATAATTACCAATAATTACAAATAATAAACAATATTGACAAATTATTGACAATAATTACCAATACTTAGTAAAAATTAGTAATAATTTTTAACAATTAAATATAATTACCAATAATTAGTACTATTTAAAAATAATTAATAGCAATTGCCAATAATTTCCATTAATTAATAACAATTATATTTAAAAACAGATAAATAATAATAATTAGTAAAAATTATTAGTAATCTAAATTGATTACAAATAAGTACAAATAATTAACAAGAACTATTAATAATTAGTAATAATTAACAAAAATAAGGAATAATTACAAATAATTACCACTAATTATTAATAATTATTAATATTTTATAATAATTTCCAATAAATACCATAAAATATTAATAATTAATAATATTTACAAATAATTCCTAGTAATTAACAATAATTAGAGATACTTATCAATAATTTGTATAAATTATTATAATTTAGTAATGGTTAATAAACATTATATATAATTAAAAATAATTTATATTAATTAGAAATAATTAGTATTAATCAGTAATAATTTTTAAATAAAATTTATAATTACTAATAATTATTAATAATTATTAATAATTAAAAATAATTATCAATAATTACCATTAATTATTGATAGTAAGTAATAATTAGTAATAATTAATTAAAATTTCTAATTGTTTATAAATGTTAACAATAATTATTAATTACTATCCAAAATTAGCAATAATTACAAATAATTACAAAACAATAGTAATCTTCGATAATAAGAAGTTATATTTACTGATACATGGTTATAATTAATTATAAATAGTTATAATTGCATATAATTGGTGATAATTACTGAAAATTGGTAAAAATAAAAATTGTTGGTAATAATTAGTATAAATTATTTTAAAATATTGATTATTTTAAAAATTAGTAATAGTTACATCTAATTAGATGTTTTATTTTATTAATTCGTATTAATTTTTAATAATTATTATGTTATATTTACTTTTTCCATTATTATTTTTTGTTAGTAAAAATTTCTACTAATTAGTCTAAAATACCAGTAATTGTTAGTATTGACCAAATTGGGACAAGTAATTAGTATTTTTTCGTATTTCTAAAGGGTTTATTCCTTAATTATATAAGATTAACCACAAAAAAATTTATTTTATGTTATTTAGGATAAATAAAGAACAAGGATTGATAGAATATTTTTTATTGTGAGAGATCAATTAGATACATCATTACCTATATCTAAATGGTTCATTTATAAATCCTATATATATTCAGGATTGTGAATCCTTTTTATTATTTACACCATCAAATCCCAAGGGTCAAATAAGTGTCTATATATGAAATGTAAACCGGGGAGATTTGTAAAATTTGAAAACATCGACATTCGTCTATTTAAATTATTTTCATAAAGGTTATGTATTTTGATATCAATACGCTGAACAAAATTCAATCGAATTTGGTTAGGTATTCATCAAAATTTCAAAAAATAGTACACAAGTTTGTTGAACCTTACATTAAGCATAAAAACTCACAATAATGATTCAACTCTCGAATAAGATACATATTAATTTTTTGAGTTGTTGAAGTCAACAATGAATGGATATATACTAGTTCAAAGATCAGAAAATTTTAATCTATTGCTATATTTATGGGTATTAAATCCGAAAATGTAATGTAAAGTAGTTTTTTATTAGATATTCTTTTTGGTTAAATCTATGTAACCTTAAGTGAATGTGTTTCCCACAAATTATGTTGAGGAAAAGTGGTTGGTTTGTAATTTGGATATTAATTATTAGAACATCCATTCATGTAAAAATGATTGCATCCTATATTAAAGTTAAAATGATCCATTAGTGTAGTGACCTCGAACCCAGTAACCCAAAGCAGAAGATTGCTTTATTATATTGGCATATGATATAAGGAATCATATCCCAATGGATTGAATATTTTAATAGTATTCATATAATAGAAACATACATGATTCCCATGTTACATTTGATTATAAAACATACAACATAAATATTTTCAAGAATATAATTTTTTTCTATTGGAAATTCTTTCACATCCTTCGTAGTACACCTCATGGATTCATGGGAAAGGAAACAAAATAATGGTGAAGTCAAATACTAAACAAGGGTTAATTACAATAAAATATATCAGGAATCAATAACTATAATAAATATGTAAAGGTAAATAATTGAACACACATTCCATAGATTCAATAAACTTATAAGGAAGGGAATACATAGATTTTTTCAATGTGAAAATCTCATGTATAAGAATCAACATGGATAGTTAAATAACAAAAAAAAATTCTATTTTACCAATAAAATGACATTCACTACTAGATATGGAAAAATATATTTGACAATGTAAATAATTAGAAACACATGAAATTTAATCGATAAATAGGAATGAAATGAATATATAGATAATATTTTTTAGGTTGGGATTGTTATACTGAAGAAAGAGATAAAATTGGGGGTGAAATATGAGATTCAAAAAAATTGATAGAATCAGAACACCTATTTTATCCTAAAGTGAGCATTTCCTTTTCATAAAGATGAGTGATTAGTGGAAATAAATAAAGGAAATGACCACTGTGATGTTTTTTTAGTTTAGGGAATAATGATCCTATAGTCCGCTCCCCAAACACTCAACCCTATAAGGATGATGATTTTCAATAACTTGTCACTATGTCCTAGGACATTTAAAAGATCCACTTAGTGCTAGTATTTGAAACCTTATAATGAATTTACATTACATTATGGTTATTGTACATGGAACCATAAATCAATATCTTAGAGATATAATATGACACTTAACCATGACTGTGTATGAGGATTTGAAAATCCAAAAAATCAAAAGAGACTGATTTTATCTAGAACATAGAATAAAATTCACAGTTAGAGAAACAAGTTACAAATATATTTTAATCTTCAATAACACGCGATAGAAAATTGATCATAAGGATTTCATAGTATTTAGAGTATAAACTTGATCGTCAACATTGTACAGGCTTTACAGGAAAAAAGATAACACCAGACATATGTTTAAACTTTTATGTCTCTAAATTGTATCTCCAACCAATGATTCAACATTATTTCTTGAAGAAAATGTGAAAATAAATTTCATCAGCTGTGACAGAAACACTAGTTAGTCAATTAGATAGATCCAAACATATATGTCTTTAAAGTATAGTTTTGAAGGAAATAAAACATGTATTTTTATTACGTATATATTTATAATGAATAGAGACTTTATATTTATATAAATGTTTTTAACAACTTATGGTCCAACCAACCCCTGATATATTACACAATAATTCATGAATATTCGAATTAAAAAATAATCAAGAGAATCGTAACTTCCCATAAGAATAATAACAATTTAATCCATTTAATATGATTCTTTTAATTGGTCATATAATATCTTTAAACAAATATTTACTTCCATCAAGACCATTGCTTAAATCCCAGATAATATCGTATAATTAAAACTCAATTTGGGAATAGTCAAATGTAGGGATCCTTCATGGGGTTAAAAAACTCAAAATTTAGGGTTGTCATTGTATAGAAGATTATAAAACTATGGTTCCGGTGGAATATGTTAGTTTCCTCAGATGTTGGGTTATTTATAATTTGTAGGTTTGATTAATTATATTTTCTTGAAATCATTGGATATATGATCCATACGTTCTATTTATAAAACAGATTTTTCGAGCCATATGTCATTCTTACACTTGAAAATATACTATATGAGCATTATTTCTAGAATACATTTAAACACATTCTGAATACAACATAAAATATTCACGGTGGATCAATGACTTGAAAATAACATGAGAATAATTTTTTTGATGAATAATAACTTTTTGAAATTCATTTAAAGGTAAATTCATTATTAATACAATTGTTGGAGTATGTGAGAGTCAAAAACAAAAATAAAATAAAGAAATTTTTGAATTAACACATGTTAAACAATCTCTCTTTCTTATTCATTACAAAACCCATGAAAAAAAAATGTAAACTAAAACTATAATGTTTCCTTTTAAATAATTTTCTTTTCAATTTTTTTCTTGATTTCTACCCCCATTGTTTATTTTATAGAAAAGTTCTCCCCTATAAATATTGTCATGTAAACTAACATTATAAACTTCTACAAAATTTTTTGGTTATAAAAAAAATGAGTAATGAAATTAACTACCCCTAAATCAATTCTTTATTAAAAAGAAAAAAAGTTTAAAACAAGGAGTATAATAAAATATTATACATATAAAATAATTATTTTCTTAAATTTCTACTTGAATCATATCATATATAATAGTTAATAGATTAAAAATATTTGTTTCCACAAGTAATATTAAAAATAGAACTATTATAATTATTTTTACATATATAAATAAATTTATTTATTAGAATATTATGTTCATTGTTACATAAGATAACTAACATAAGATTAAAAATAAATTACCAAATAACATATAAAACAATTTATACTAATATATATAAATATAGAAAAAGTACATATAACATTGATTTTAAATAAATAGAAAATAAAAATAAAGTGTTAAAAAGTAGTAGACTATTTTTTTAACATTCCAAACTTCTAGCTTTTTCACTTAATGAATCTAAAACTATTGAGAGTTATTATAATATATTTTGAACATATTATATTCCTTGATTTTAAAAAATTCGAACAATTTCAATATGAAATAATTTCAGATTATCAAGATCTATCTCGGTATCATTTTCTATTATGAGAAACTCTATTTCACCTAGCATTTCTATCTTTAATTCTTCTAAGTATCCTTTTAAGATTGAACTATTATTCATATAATTATATTTAATTTTATTCATTCAAGGTTATCAATATGAACAAAAGAATTTCATAAGACGTTTGGGATGAAGAAACATCCAATTCTTCATCATAATGAAATTTCTTATTTCATTTAAAAAACTTTTCAAATGAATCATTGGCATAAAAAATAGACTCTTTTTTTCAAAAGATAATAAGGATTACCTTATTTTATTTTGTAATAAATATTTTCTTCTAAACATGAATTACTTTATAACTTCATATTGTTGTGACTTGTTTTATGGAGGCTTTTTAACAACATATTCTAAAGATTAATAAGGATAAATAATTTTTTAAAATGAATATGATACGTTATATTCTGAAAAAATTCAAAAAAATATCATATTTATTAAACAAAAAATATTAAACTATCATTAAAAATTTAAATTTATTTAAAAGATATGTTTTGTAAGATATTTTTTTATAATTTCTTAAAGGAATAAATTTTTAATAATACAAAATAAATATTTCAATAGGTTATATATTTTAAAATATAAACCTTTTATAACAAGTACTATATTTATATAATGAGTAAAACAAAAATTTAAGATATTTATGATTTTTTAATAAATTATTTATACGGTCAAAAAAGTTTAATAATTTATTAAATAAATAAATAAGATTATTCTTAAAGTTATAAGAGAAATCACTCACTCCCTATATAATATAGTTCATAAACTAGAAGATTATATGTATAAAAATGAGATAATTTATAGATCAATGATTTTAGTGATAAGGCTATTTTTATAAATAACTACTTCATAGTTGTTCACAAGATTGGTAGATATTTTCATATGTCAATTGACTGACCAATAATCTATTTAATGAAACAACTTAGTGATGAAATCTCAGAAAACATCAAATGAAAGTGATTTTTGGTACCATCATACTTTTTGGTCTATCATTATCTGCAAATAAATGTTTAGGTAACAAACTTGTTTATTTTTAGTAATAATTATACTACTTAAGTAAAAATATATTTTGAGTAATATGAATATTTAAATTTTTTTTAGGTTTTGTAATATAGAAATAATTTCCATTATTTATATTAATACCACAATAAAACAATTTAATGGTATACATTTTGTTTTTATTTAAACCAGGTATAAAATAATTCTTATATAGTTTTGGTCATTCACCATTACTTTATTTTCCAAATATCCCATTTCAAATATTCTTTTTACTAAGGATTTGAATTAAATATATTAATAATTTTATAAATATATTAGAATATTGTTCCCAATTATTAACTTTGGCCAA
Organism: Viscum album; assembly: GCA_963277665.1. Lineage (NCBI taxonomy): Eukaryota > Viridiplantae > Streptophyta > Magnoliopsida > Santalales > Viscaceae > Viscum > Viscum album. The sequence goes on along the minus strand of OY728125.1, from coordinate 200,634,491 downwards.
TATTTCATTAATCATAGTATCTTGCAAATCATAAGAAATTTTAGAAGAATTAGATTCTATATTAATAACTTATTTTGAAAAATAATCTTTATCTAATAGAATTTCATCATAATATTTAATATTATTTTTATTTAGTTTTTTAGGGATTCATATTCATCTTGTTTAATAAATAAAAAAATATTTAATTCATTATAAGATAGTTTTCAGAGCAAGAGTTCTGAGAGATAGATGATTGTACCACATCAGTATAAGCCTTAAAAGATACAATATTTCTTTGATTCTCAACCTCAGAATCAATAAAAGATTCATCATATGAAGTAGAACTATTAATCCAAGATCCCTTTATTATTTTCTTTCATTTTATATTACAATCAACTTTCCATTGATGTTTCAATAAAGCATAGTAGTAATTTGTATAAATTGTTTTTCTAACATTCCCAAAATCTGTTTTCTACCATCTCTTTCCTTTTCAAAATGTACAATTTCAAAAATATTTTAGAAATATATAAAAATTATTTATCCATCTATTTGTGAATTCAATCTGATGATTCATACATAGTTTTACTGATAAAAAAGTATTCATGTTTTATATGGTTTTTGGTTCATCCTTTATTTTGTATTCATACATTATTAAAGTTATAATCAACTCTTTCATAACTAATTTTTTTCCTAGTGTAAATTGATTTATTGATAAAGATATTTCATTCCATTGAGATGATATTACATTGGGTACTTTTAATATTTGATCTAATTGTAAAATTGGATCTCCTAAAGAAGTAATATTATTGGCATTCTCTGTCAATCTTCCAGTCATTTGAGTGAGTGTTTCATAATGTATCAAAAATTTGTTCACCACAGTCTACCATAATTGTATGATATTATTAGTTCTGTCTTATGAAACAACATTTTTATACAACATATCTCATGTATTAGGACATTGATTTTTTTAAAAAAATCTACAATTTATAAACCACAAACAATAACATTAATGGATTTTTAATTGATTTCACATTTTATTTATTTATCATTATTCCAATCACTAGAATCCTATATTGGAATCTGATAAGTATTAATTTCCTTTAAATAAACCTGTATTCCAATATTTTTTAATTAAACAATCATACTAGCTTTCAAACATCCATAATTGTCCCCATTTATGTAATGAGCACTGATCATGGACCTAACTTCTCTAGAATCAACCATTTCAATATGTATTCATTTGAATCGTTATCTTAGGCTTGTTAGAGCCAGTAAAAATTTATTTTATCCTTCGGATAACTTTTTTTGAAATTGAAATATAATTAGAACGAATAAAATATATATGTTGATCCATCCTTTGATACTTATTATTATGTTGGGATGTTTGTACTGAATAAAAATACACTATAGGGTGTGAATTCTGTTCTTAAAAAAAGTGTCATTTTAATAAAACCTCTCTTATTATGTAGTAGAACATTCCTTTTCTCAAAGTTGAGTGAGCATCAGAAATAAATAAATTAAATGAATAGAGTGATGTATAGTTATTAATGGAACACTGATCCCCTAGTCCACTCCACCAATGCTCAACTCCATTAGATTAGTGATTTTTAAAAATATTTACTCTAATCCTAAAAAATTAAAAGAACAAATGAGTGTAGGAAGTTGAAACCTTAAAAGTATTTTAAAGAAAATTGTAGATACTTTATAAGTAAACTTAAATCCACAACATAGTTTAATAATCAAACACTTAAAAATGACTAGTAACGACTAGTCGAAACTACAATACATCAATAGAGTTTTATTTTGTTAAGAACACAGTTTAATCTTCACGGTTGCAATAGTAATAGAAAAATGTATTATGATCATAAATAACAGAAATTAGTAAACATATCTTCAATTCTACACATGATTTTTAGCATTAACTAGATATTAAACATTGCATTGTATTTACAATTGAAAATAAAACACTAGACAGATGTCTAAATATGTATGTCTCAAAAGTTTATCACAAACATATCCTTTATCATTCCTTCCAAAAGAAGATGTAATAATAAAATATAGAATAAGTGACATCATCAATAGTGATTCAATTAAAAAGATCAATGAATTTATGTCTAAATAGTATATCTCTAAAGGAAACGACACATCACCTTTTCTTATGAATATCTACTATCTTATATTATGTGTGTATTTGAGATAAAGAGACTATCAATATTTATATAGAATGTAAAAAATCTCAAGGTCAAACCATTTACAAAATTATTTCATAATAAATCAAGAATATTTTAACTAAAAAATAATTAATATAATCCTAACATATAATAAGAATAATAAATATTTACTATATTGGAGACCATCATTTTAATCAGTCATAAAAAATCTTTGAAAATATATTTACATACATCAGTACCATGGCCTAAATATATTATAATATTACAAATTTAAAACACCATCATTGAATATGGAATAGTATCATTCCTTTACATGCTGAAAAAAACTCCAAATATAGTGTTTACAATATATTCATAATCACAAAAGTAAGGTTGATGCACAATACACTTTTTTCCTTAGTCGTAGGGTAATTCATAAATGTTCGGTTAAGTAACCATACTTTACCAATAATGTAGGGTAAATGGTCCATATGTTTTGTTTCAAATATTGGGTTTCTGAACCATAAGTTACACTTATATTTACACAAATAGTATATGAGGAGTGTTTATAGAATTTGTTTAAACATGTATTGAATAATGAGACAAATATTACCTATGGATCAATTAATTAAATAAAACATTATAATAAATATTATGATGAATAATAATCTATTCAAATTCAATTAAAATTAGGTAACACCCCATTTTTCCATGATACACTTTTTGTTGAAAAATACAATAGCTTGTGTTGTACACAACTTCGAGTTTTAACACACCATGACAAATCAAACTAGCCGTTATAAATAGTGATACCTACATTTTGAAATTTTCTAAATTTTATTTTTCAAAATGGACTTCATTTTTGGGTTTGGAATATCTAAATTAGCTTTGGGTGAATTTTTGGTATTTTTCAAAAAACATTCAATTTTTAATGAAAAGAGAAAAACACTACGTTATTGTTTAAAACTGAATTTTTATTTAAGTAATTTTTTATTTTATTTAAATTTATTTTAATTAAAAATAGATACATAAAACCTATGTATGTTCAATATAATTCATTGGAGCCGTTTTATAATATGATTTTATATATAAAATTATATTGATCTTTTTACCGTCTTTTCCCCTCCTTCTAGGCACATTTGAAAATTTGCATAAGATGTAATTTTACCACATCATTGAGTTGAATTTATAAAATCTGAGAGACATGGTTGACATCAGTATGTAAAATTTGGTTCAATATGATGAAAATAATTTTTGGTGAATAGTAATAGTTGACTTTTATTTACCACAGTTAAATGTAAACTGGGTAATTAAATGTAAAAAATGATATTATAATTACACTACCACATATCCTAATTCTATTGGATAAGTGTATTTTGAAGAAAATAAAACATAGGAATAAAATATGATCCTTTTGGTTCAATTAATTTAGATTAGGTCATTTATTATTATTTTATTTAATGAATAGTTAGGAATGTTGAATTCAATGTATACTAAATAAAACATATTTAATATAGGGTTATACATGAGGTAAATTCCACAATAAATAATCATTAGAAAGCTAAAAGTATTTATATTTTTAAATGGTTGCGGTTGAAGCCTCATTTTATCATTTAAAGTAATGACCTCTTTAGATTGGTTAGTGGGAGACCCATTACATAGCCCGAAGGACCAAGGCCAAGTGGCCTAAATACTAGGCATGATAGCCCATTTTTTGGCCCAAAGGGCCCATCGGTGAATAGTACTTCTATAATACCTGGGCTGCTATAGTACTTTCTACAGAACTGTCGCTGCTAAAGTACCAGCTACAGTGCCTCCGCTGCTACAATGTCACCACTGCTACAATTCTACCACTGCTATAGTAGTGCTACAGTGCTGCTACAGTACCCTCAAAAATTAGTCTCTTCCAGGATTTGATCCTGGGTCTTTTGGATGCCAAGCATGAGCCTTTACTACTAAGTTACACGGGTGATTAAATAAATACCCATATAATTGGAAATTGTGACTTTTGATGACTTCCAATAATTTTCGTGGTTAATATGACATGTTAGAGATGATTAAATAATTTTATTTTCAAAGAGATAAATTTTTTATGACTTTCACAAAAACAAAATGCCAAATAGTTTCAGAATTAACATAAATGAGTTTTTAAAACAAATACTATATTATTAACAGATATTAAATTCCTAAAAATCTAACATTCCTCAAAATTGATTATATAAGGTTATATATATCAATTATTAACCACATGGGGTTCTCTAGGATTTTTATAGTAATTTTATTTACCATTTATTGCAATAATACAAGAATACATGGTAAAAGTTAAGCTATTTAACTAACAGTAAAATCTAAAAGATAAGGTTAATATGGAAGCCTAAACCTATAGAAAACCTATTGGGTGATATTTTTTTGACCTATCCCCACCTTATCATGGAAATAAATTATTTTTGAGCCATTATAAAAGAAATATGACAGTATAATAAAATAATATTTCAAGCTTTTCCTAAAGGGACCCTCACATCTCTTATAAAAGGGTACTTTCACTTATCTCAAAATCACACCTCCAAAGATATTTGGCTCGGAAAAACCCTACACAAATATCCTCCCAACTGCCCCAAATTTGACCTAGAGGGCTTAATTGGATCATAAATCCAACCTATGGAGCCCTTTTGATCAAATCAAAATGAAATACTCGAACAAAAGGTAATAATTTCACCACCTCATTCAATGTTCTTTTCTTCTTCCTCTTCCTCTTTTTTTTTTGTTTCCATACCAAAATAATAACCATAAAACCTTATAAATATTTTTATGTTGTTATAATTTTGGAAAAACCATATTCATTATTCTATCCATCATATGATTGAAAAGTCACCATTCATGCGTACGTATGACTTTACCATCTCAACATCATCGTGTAGTGTGTTATTCAAACACTTCATAATTTAAATGGATAAAATAATGAGTATAATGGATGTAAATAATAAATATAACATGTTAATGTTTTGTATATATTATATAACATCAAATTATATATGATTTCACCATCAATATAATGATATTATCGCTCGTGCGTACATATAGATTACCATCTCCATGAACGTGATGAAATTCATTCCCCATCATAACCATTCAAGAATAATTTTGATTTTATAAACAAGAATATATTTTAAGAACTCAATGTCATTTTAGATATGAATTATATAACTTGTATCCATAACAAACATTGATTGCGTAACCAAGTATATAATGGAAAATGAAAAAGTTAACACCTGAAACAATGATACGACTGGAATATTATTAATAAAGAAATATTAGAAAATCAAATATGCTGTCATATTTATGTATGTGGTCTTTGTATAATTTAATAATAATGATTTATCTATTTTACAAGAGTTTAACATACCCTTGATCAAGGAAAGTTACAAGGTAAGGGTTAATTTTACAATCTCTTTATTTTGTGAGGTTTCTTATACCTGAATATCTACTAGTGCTTCTTTCTCATCCACATAACTATTTCATAAAAATGTATTTCAAATTTTTTTTACTATTTCCTATAATATGGTTCAAAATCATTTATACCATTATTTTACTTTATTATAAATTGTTTTTAAAGGAAACATTTCGTCACTTTCCAAACAAGGTATTTTATGAACATTTCGACAAATTAGGGAATAAATGTTTTTTTAAATTATCTGGAGAGTGTGGATATTTTCTACCATTATAACACCATAAATGATTCCTTTACAATATTATAAGTATATTTTTAAAATAAATGGTTTATTTTATAATTATGTGTATTTTAAATTATTTCAAAATTGAAATAGATATTTCTCTAAAATAGTTTTGATGTCATCTATGTCAACAACCATTGATAGATTTTACACTTGTTTGAAGTTGATTTATTATGATACTATGGAATCCTGCCTTTTTATTACATATCTATTTACTAAATTTTAAAAACAGAGATCTTTAAAGTCTAGTGTCTTGGAAATCAAGAACATAAAACATGAAAACATAAAACATTGTTCTAATACACTTGTAGGGAATCATCATAAGTTTTTCCTAAGTACAATTGTTGCATCTCATAACCTAGACACATACATAAAAGCAAATCATGAGTAGAAGGCCTAGTAATGAAAGTAAGGGAATCAGTTTACTTGTGAAATCGAAGAACATGATAAAAAACAAAAATATATGAGAAATGGAAGTAGAGTCATAAAATAAGAAAATTAATTTGTATAATAAATTTATTATGAGGATAAAACATTTAATATAAAGATTCATGAACATATCACCATGTTTCATCCCCAAGGATTCATAAACATTATCAAGGTTATTCACCAAGGGATCGTGAAACTTATCGTCTTATGAGATTAAATTTGTTACCCAATGCATTGGATCACCATCAGGGCGCAAACATAATATGAATTTAAATTCATGTGATAAACATATATCATAATAAATCTTTTAAAAAATAAACAATTGAGAATAAAATAAACGAGTTTCATTTCAAAACCGTGACGTTTTTAAAAGTTCTTAAAAACTTGATCGTTTTATCATTTATAAACCATGGAAAATGAGTGAGGGTTATATGTATTACAATTTTAGAATAAAATGGATCCATTTTATATTTTTATGAATACCCCTTTAAATGAAAATAGAATCGGGTGTTCACATAAATAAAACAAGAATATTTCTTGAGAAAAAAAGAGATAGATTTTGAGATTATAATTCTGCAGCATAACGACTATATAACGTGTATTTGGAAAACATTGAAAAGGGAAGGGACAAGAGTCACCCAATAATAAATAACTCATAATATTTTATGGGTATATAATAGAAATAAATTTGATCATGGTATGGATATTTAATGGAAATACCATATGAAAATGAAACTCAAAGGAATAGAGAAGATGTGATTTCTTTTACAAAAAATCAGCAGCCTAAGGACGTCACATAAAAATTCAGAAACTCGGCTGATGAGAGTGGAAAGTGTATCTAATAAATTGAACAAGAAATGTATATTAACAATAATATAGAATAAAATACAACAAAATAATGAAATATAAAGTATAAGACGTTACATAAAGGAAGTGATGACTTAAAACATGAGGGTGGAAGGTTCTCTTACCATGAAGAATGACTTCTAAAGCTCCAAAGTTGGGACATTGGGGGGAATGAGGGAACCTTGGGAGGAATCCTTGGTAGGTAAAAAGACCATATCATTGTTGACGAGGATTTTGGAATGAAATTAATGAGGGAATAGAATGGTATTTATATGGAAAGGGAAGAAATATTTAATTAATTTCCAAGGGATACATCATAGGTTGTATTTGCAAAACCATGGGCTCTCCATGGTATATGCCCATGGTATTGGACACTTGGGACACCTCATAACATATCATACTATTCAAAAGCCAACCATATTTATCACATCATGATTACATCATCGATGATGTCATTAAACACTTGAAACTCAAAACTGTATTTTTAATATTCACTGAAAATTCAACTCTTTTAGAAAAATGCCTAATCTTTACCCTAACATAATATCAATTCACTGAATTAAAAAATGAACTCCATTTTTGGAAAAATGTTTTATAATTATTTTTAATTTAATTTTAAAATAAAATCATTATTTATTAAAAAAACAACTCAAAAAATATAACTTGTTTTGTAACACCTTGAAAAAGTAATCAATGTCTCATAAAATTATCATATAACCATAATAAAATAATGTATCAATTTTTGATTACTTTTTATGAATATAAATTTTCATTTTAAATTACTAAATTTATTATTAAATTGAAAATAAATTATTTATGACATATAAAAATTCCAAATCTTATGCTATGATATTTTTTTCACTTTTAAGAGGTTCACATTATATTTATACATTAATGGGTGAAGTTTCTATTTTCATGAATGATTCACTGTTCTTTACTATTCATTAGTGTTCATAAGGGTTTATTACTATTCATTCATTAATAATCTATAAAATAAAGTTGATCTTATTATACTCTAAATTATTTACTGATCACAACAGTAGAAGACCAGTTTTTTAAAAATAATTTGACATTATTAATTATTTAAAGTAAACAAAAATATATTAAAATTCCTATTTTCCAAAATTCATCAATTAAATTGAACGTCTATAAATTCATCCTACATTTATCCAGACATCTAAAATTAAAAAAATTTCCCATTATAAGTAATAGAAATTTCATTTGAACCAAGAGATTACAAAAAGACTCTATGGCCTCATTACATAACCCCTAATAACTCTTGCAGGCTCCTAAGTGTGAGGTGTGTTATGGTGATAGAATCTTGGGGTAGCTCAGAAAACATTACTTGAGTGGTGAATTCTATCATCTTGAACATCTCCTTTAGGCGATTCCGTTCAAGCTTCACATGTTGATGCTCAACCTGGGTATGGTCCAGAGAGAATCACAGAGATGCTACCTCCTTCCAATACTTTGATAGATGGGATTCATACAGCCCGAGTCTAATGAATGATGCCATCGACTCTTCATTCATTATTAATTAACCAAGATCACTTTTATATATAAAAAATAATTGTAACGTTAATAGTTTAGTTGCCAACAGTCATATTGACCAACGGTCATATGACATTCGAAACCCAATAGTATAATTTTAATTATACTCACATCAATACATTATGGATATAATGTTTTTGAGTATAAAATAAAATAACACACAAAAGTATGAAATAAAATTTATTCCAAAGTTTGGGTCGTTACATTCTCCCCCCCTTAAGAAATTTCATCTGAAAAATTTTTACTCGTACCCTCAGAAGAGAAAAGGTGTGGGTACATTTGTATCCTAGACTCCTCTGGTTCCCATATGGCTTATTCACATTTGTGGTTCCTCAAAAACACCTTACCAATGTGGGTAGTCTTTTTTGTGTAGAAACATGTCCCTGCGATCCAAGAACTCCATCGGCGACTCCTCCAAAGAGTGGAAATGTTATAGTTACCCTGCATATGGATTTAGTACATTTTAAGGGGCAGGTATGTACTTCCATATGAGGAATACATGGAATACATCATGAATTTGTGCTAGATTTGGAGGAAGTGAAAGTCGATAGGCCACTGTTCCCAATCGATCAAGGATTTTATAGGGTCCAATGTACCAAGGGATGAGCTTCCCATTCTTCCCAAACCTCAGGAATCTCTTAAAAGGTGAAATTCAATGATATAACTTGTCACCAACATCAAACTCCATGTCCCTTTGACGGTTGTCAGCATTGCTCTTTTTCTGACTTTGAGTAGCTTTAATGTGTTGCTGGACAGCATGGAAATTTTCTGTCATCTCTTTCGAAATATTAGGCCAAATAATAATTCTTTCATCATATTGATTCCATAAATATATAGTTCTACATATATTACCATATAGAGCTTCATAGGGTGCCATTTGAATGCTCAAGTGGAAGATTTTTTTGTAATATTACTCAACTAAAGGGAGATGATGATCCCATCCACCCATAAATTCAATTGAGCATGTTCTCAGTATTTCATTGAGTGTTTGAATATTCCTTTAAGATTTTCCATTAGTTTGGGGGTGATATGTCATACTAAAATTCAATGTGGTACTAAGAGCATGTTGAAGACATCTCCAGAATTTTGATGTGAACCTTGGATCACAATCCAAAACGATTGAAAGTGGAACTCTATACAGCCTTACCACCTCCTTCATGTAAATCATGGAATGTTAATCAAGAGAGAAATATTCCCAAATAGATATAAAATGGGCAGTATTGGTGATACTGTCCACAAAAACTCATATCGCATTGTTTCCTTTGTAAGTTCTCAGGAGACCAATGATGATGTCCATTGTGATATTGTCACACTTCCATAATGGTATAGGTAGTGGTTGCAATACACCTTTAGGATGCTGACTCTCTGCCTTCACTTACTGACATACCAGGCAGGCACCTTGAAGTGTAGTCAACAATCTTCCTTTTCAAATTATCCCACCAATAATGATCATGAAGGTCCCTAAAAATTTTTGTGCTTCCTAGATGTATAGAGAAAGTAGAGTTATGAGCTTCATCCACCATCTCCTTGATTATTTCCAGAATAGATGGAACATATAGTCTTGTATGAAATTTCATTACACCTTTTTGATTAATATTGAGCTTATGATACTTCCCATCCTTCACAGCTTCAAACATTTTCTATAACCAAGGATCTTCTTTTTGAGTTTTCTTGATCTTATCATGTAATGACGGTTGAGAAATCATTTGGGTTAGGTTTGATGATGTCCCTTCCCTTATTATTCCCATGTCTAGATTTACTATGTCATTGATCAAATGATATATTTTCATTCTCATCATGGAAATAACAACTGGGCCTTTCCTTCTAAATGCATCCACGACTTTTTTTTCTCTTTTGGGATGATAATAAATTGAATAGTAATAGTCTTTGAGAAGTTCCAACCATATAATATGTCTCACATTCAATTACATTTGATTGGAAATATACTTCCAACTTTGATGGTCTGTGTATGTATCTCATTTCACCCCATAATGATAGTGCCTCCATGTCTTCATAGCAAAAAAAATTCAGCTTGATCTAGATCATGTGTAGGATATTTCTACTCATGAGTCTTAAATTGTCGATATACATAAGCAATGACCATGAATTTTTGCATGAGGATTCCCCCAAGACCTTTCAGAGATGCATCGCCAAAAAATAACGAATTATTCTCCACATGAGGGTATAGTTAACATGGGTGTAGTAACAATTCTCTTATTCAGCTCTTGGAAACATTCCCCAAACTCCTTTGTCCAGATGAACTTGACCCCGTTTCGAGTGAAAATTGTTAATGGATTAGAAATTCATGAAAAGTTCTTCGAAAATGTCTTATAGTATCACACTAATCTAATGAAACTATGAAGCTCAGTTATTGTTATAGGCAGAGGCCACTCCTCTACAACTTTTATCTTTGTAGGGTCAACTGTTATTCCTAGAATGGTTAAATTGTGCCCCAAGAAAGCAACTTTCTACTACTAGAATTCACATTTTATGAACTTTACCAAAAGACTTTCCTTCCATAGAGTTTGAAAAATACCCCAAATATGATCCTCATACTCCTCTCTACATTTGGAATATATCAGAATATCATCAAAAAAACTACCACAGAGTTATCAAGGTAGTCCTTAATGTCTGTATTCATGAAATCCATAAAAATAGCAGGTTTATTAGTCAGTCTAAAGAGTATAACAAAAAACTCATAATGACCATATCCGGATTGGAAGTGTTTTTTTGAATATATTCTTTCTTGACCCTCAATTGATTATAACCAGATCATAGATCAATATTAGAGAATAATTGAGCCCCATGAAGTTTCTCAAATAAGACATCATTTATTGGAAGAGGGTATTTGGTCTTCACTATGATCTCTTTCAGCTCTCTATAATCAATGCATACCCACATTGATCCATCCTTCTTCTTCACAAAGAGAATAGGTGATCCCCTAGGAGACACACTCAATCGGTTAACCCCTTTCTCCAAATGATCTTGGAGTTGTTTCTTTAATTCATCTAGCTCCACATTTCCCATCCTATAGGTGTCTTATATATCGGATGAGACCCAGGTACGTGTTCAATGGAGAACTCTACCTCTTTTTCTTTTGGAGGTCCAGGTAACTCCTCCGGAAATATGTAAATGTATTCCTAGACAATGGGAACACTTTCTATCCTAAAATTATCATTTCATTATTCTTCTTCACCAATCATCTCAATAAATAAAGATAAAGAATTTTCTTTTAGTCAAATATCATATTGAGATATCTCTTCTTGGAAGATAACTGTAGGTTTTCCATTCTAGAATACATACATTCTCTTACTTCTGGTTTCATCCTAGTATTTTACTTTGAGAGCCAGAACATCCATAGTATAATGTATAATTACAGAATGATAATGAATACTAGATTTGTGAAAATATTTTTCTCACTAATGTAAATACTAGAGTTTCTAAACACTTATGATGCTTGGATAATCCCACCTAGAGTCTTGATTGATAACACTACTTTTAAAAAACCTGTGTTTGGTTCTAAATTATTTCCAAACATGGAGGAAATTATGGAATGTGTGGAACCCAAATCAAACAATGTAAATGCTAGCTTTTAGAGAACAACAAGGGTGACTTCCACCACATCATTTGGATATTCATCTTCAGCTGTAGCGATAGAAAAAGTATGACCTAGATCCCTTGGACGTTTCGGAGGCTGATGGTGATTCCCCTCCTCTACCCTCAGATTTGAACAATGATTGTCAATGTGTCTATATTTTCCAAAAATATATAAATTAACATCATGTAGGTCTTGCAACATCTTTCCTTTTTTATTAGTGTTTGTGAGTTTTTGTTTCACCTCACTACGACAATTCCATGCAATGTGGCCATCTCTACCTCACTTGTAGCACATCTCGCTCCCAAGAAGACAGTACCATGAATGCTTCTTCCCACATTTATTATATGTGGGATGTCATACATTCTTTCCTACTCTTCTTTGATCAATTCTCTTCTATAATATCGGCTCCACCGATCTATTCTTGTCATTGGATTTATGTACCATTGCATCTCACCAAACTCTAGTTCGACTTTCATCGCACTTCAAAAAATCTTATCATATCTATCATAACCTCAGTTGGCTATATTATTCTGAAGATGAGGTCTCAGTTCACTGAGGAATATATGAACCATACCATTTGGATCCATGAAAAATCTATATGTGTAATGTGGAAGCCTTTTGATGTTCATCTCATAGTTTCCTATAGATTCATTCTCTTTCTGCTTCAACTCGAGATACTCCTTCTCCATTCTTGTTCTCATCGATTGAGGGAAATACATGTCAAATAATATCCCTCTGAACTCTTCCCACTCCATATCTTCAACATCCACTCTTGGCCTTTGGTTTTTAATAAGTTCCCACTACTGATCATCTTCTCCCTCTAAGCAATAAATCTCTAAGGTAACCTTCTCTTGTTCTAAATAGCAGAGCACAAAAAATATCTTCTCGATAGAGCTGATCCACAGTTCAACAATCAATGGGTCAGTAGATCCACTGATGTTTGGTGGTCATTGACCCATAAAAGACTCAAAAAAATGTTTTCCCCTTCATTTTGAGATAAGTATCTCTACTAGATTGAAGCTATTTCCCATAACTTGAGTTAGTTGGTTCATCATTCACATGAAAGTTTCCATTCCGACTTCCATCAGAGGGTCGTCAGCTCATGGTCAATTACGGTCACCATTTTCATTGCTCCACCTATTTCCCCCCATTTTCTAAATGAATAAAACCATAGTGTAAATATTATTTCATTTAGGAATATTTTATCTATAAATTATTTTATGTCATTAAACTTCAAGCTTTAAAAAATTACATTTCTCAATAAATCATTCATAATGATTCATAAAAATATTATGATTAACCAAAGATATCCCCTCAGAGTGTTGTAACCAAGAGTGCATTAAGGACTATTAACATGTACCAGGATACCCTACTTCAAGCTTGAAACGCCTTGTCAGAGTTTTCAATCATAGGAACCTCTATGCTAGAGTCGCCCCTATCTGCTTGTATCCAGAGAGGGATGTATTTGTTTGTTAAATCATTTACTCAATACTCACCAAAATACCAGGAAGATTTCCTATATTTAAACATATCTATAGTATTATTACTAAAGATTTCATAGACTAATTTCCATAAATAACTAAACTATCCTTTTATACCCACTACAGAATCTTTCCTTTTATCACATAACTTTTCATTACATTTTAAAACAAAGGATCTTTAAAGTCTAGTATCTTGGTAAGCAGGAATATAAAAAATGAAACATAAAAAATTCTTCTAAAACACTTGTAGAGCTTCATAATAATATCTTCCTATGTAAAATTATTGCATCTAATAATATGGATACATACATCAAAGGAATGGGTGAGCAGAAGGCCCAATAAGGAAAGCAAGGTAATTAGTTTACTTGTGAAATCAAATAACATGATAAAAAACATAAAGACCTGAGCAATGGAAGTAGAGTCATATCATTATATAAATAACTTTAATCATAACATGATTATGTTTCCACAAAATGTAATTTATACATTAATGATAATAACACCAATTTCAACCTCAAGGTGTCATAATAATTACTATGGCTATTCACTAAGGTATGTTCAAAATTTTCATCTCTATACATTAAATTCTATACCCAATGAATTGGAGTAATATAAGGGTGCACAATTAATATGTATTTAATTTAATGTGATCCACATAGATCATAGCTAAACATTTCATAAATAACTGATAGAGTATAAAAGAAATGGGTTTCATTTCAAAATCATGGCATTTTTAAAAGTTCTTAAAAACCTGGTCGTTATGTCATTTATAACCCATAGAAATGGAGTGAGGGATATATGTATGACAATTTCATAATCAAATAGATAAATTTTATAAATTGATTAATAACCCTAGAAATGAAAATATAATTGGTTATTCACATAAATAATACAAGAGAATTTATTTAGATAAAAGAGAGAGATTTTGAGATGAAAATTCTGCAGTATAACAGCTATATAACATAGTTTTAAAAAACAATGAAAAGAGAGTGGAAAAGAGTCACCCACTTATAAATAACTCATAATATATTATGGGTATAGAATTAAACTAAATTAAATCATGGTATGTATATTTTATGGAAAAACCATATGAAAATGAAACTTGATGGAAAGGAGCAGATGTGATTTCTTTTACGAAAATTAGGCAGCCTAATGACGACTCTTAAAAATTCAGAAAATTAGTTGATGAGGGTAGAAGGTGTATATATTCAATAGAAAATGAAATATATAGTAATAATGATATATAATAACATACACTAATAGAATAAAATTGAAACTGGAAGACATAACATAATAGAATTCAAGACTTAAAAGAGGAGGGAGAAATGTTCCCTTACCTTGAAGAGTGACATTAAATGCTCAATGGTTGGGACCTTGAGAGCCTGAGAGAACATTGGGAGGACTCAGGTGGTGGTAAAATGACCATAACAATGTTGAGGAGTATTTTGGAATAAATTAAAGAGGTAATGTCTTGGTATTTATAGGGAAAGAGAGGGTATATTTAATTAATTTCCAAGGGACACCTCATATGTGGAATTTGAAAAACCATGGGCTTTCCATTGGAATTTTCCAAGGGTATTAGAAACTTGGGAAACCTCATAACATATTTTACTTTTCAAAAGTTGAACATATTTATTACATCATGATTATATTATCAATGATGTCATTAAACACCAGAACCTCAAAAAAATATTTTTACTATTCACTAAAAATTCAACTCTTTCAGAAAAATCCCAAAATATTACCCTAACCTAATATAGATGCTCTAAATTCAAAAAATGAAGTTAATTTTATGAAAATAAATTTTTAACTATTTATAATTTATTTTGTTTTTAAGAAATCATTATTTATTAAAAAAAACAACTCTAAAATTATAACTAGTTTGGTAACACCTTGAAAAAGTAATCAAGGTGCCATAAAAGTTTCATATAACCACAAGGAAATGAAGTAAAAATTTAAGACTACATTTTATGAAAATAAATTTCCATTTTAAATGATTAATATAATTATAAAATTGTAGTCAAATTATTTATGACATATAAAAATAAAAAAACTTATAGTACGATTATTTTTTCACTTTAAGATGTTCACATTATATTTATACATTCATGGGTGAAGTTTCTATTTTTTTGAAAATTTATTATTTAGTACAATTTATAAGGGTATGTTCCTATTTATACTTTACTATTCAATAAAAATCAAGTTTATCTTATTAGATTATAAATTTTTTATTGATCACAACTGTATAAGACCATTTTTTTAAATCATTTCACATTATTAATTATTTAAAGATTACAAAAATATATTAAAATACCCTTTTTCAAAAATTAATCAATAATATAGAACTTCTATAAATTTATCCTAAATTTATTCGAACATTTGAAATTCAAAAATTTTATCGTAAGAAGAAATTAAAAATTTATTTATACAAAGATATTAAAAAAAGTATCTAAGGCCTCATTACAAATCCCCTTATAACACCTACATAGGACCCAAGTGTAAGTTGTGCTATGGTGATAAAATCATGGGGCAGCTCAGAAAACATTGTCCGATTGGTGATTTCTATCAGCTTGAACTTCTCCCATTGGCGATTCCGTTAAAGCTTCACATATTCAAGCTCAGCTTGGGTTTGGTCTAAAGGAAATCCTAGAGATGCTACCTCTTTCCCAAGCTTTGATAGATGGGATTTCTATGGAATAATTCTACTAGATGAGGCAATTGACTCTTCTTTCTATATTAATTAACCAAGATCAGTTGTATTTATAAACAATAATCGTAAGATTAAGCATTTAGTTTCCAACTGTAATATAGAACAATGGTAATATACATTCAAAACCCAATGACATCATTTTAATTATACCCACATTATTAATTTAAGGGTATAATTTTTGATGAGTATAAAATAAAATAACACAAAAAGTCAGAAACAAAATTTATTCAAAATTTTGGGTCGTTTCAGATACAATCTTCCATTTTGTATTGAATGTTTTGTGATATGTTTAACTGTGGATGTGTTATTTTTATACCATTCATGGTTTAAAAATAAAGTAATAAAATTTCATATGCTAGTTTTAAAACAAATTTTTATGTTATGTTTCAACCTCTTCATATGAGGAATGAATTGTACTTAGTACGTGATTGGTGTAGCTCGATATAGCTCCTCGATGCATCGGTAGGTCTAATGTGACAAACTAGTGTTTTGGCACAAGGCCTTGAAAAAAATCTTATATTTACTCTTGTCATGAGGCCTTTACTATATGGTTATGATTTCCAACATTATGCATTCCATCATTATGAAGTTGGATATTTATATAACATGTGTATATTCAACTAGTATAATATCTATGTGAATAAGTAAATGAAATTATTTGATTTATATTTTCTACATTATGTTGAAGTTTAATTTTAAAAGGCTTGTGTTTTGGTTTTATACATTTCTTTAAATTGTTATGCCTATTTATAATAGTTTCTGCTATATTTTTATTCTTACTGAGCATCTATGATCACCCCTTTATTATGATTTATTTTTCCCTAGATACAAAGAAGTATATTACGATTAAGGTCTAGGAATATGCTAAGGGATATACGAGTTTTTAAAGGGGACACAATGTTCTTTTTTATTCCATGATGTAATATAAAACTTATTTATGTATCTAGTACATCCAATGTATCTAAACTAATAGAGATTTTGAGATATTATGTCTTGTGATCATTCCAATGTTATGTAATAATTCACCGAATCTGGATAACTAGGGTTGGGGCAGTATAGTTGGTATCAGAGGAAGTTTAATACAAACATTGGAAGCTAGGTTTAGAAAAACATAGATTATATAACATTACATTGAGATAGATATTGAGGATTATTATAGAAAAACATCCAATAATTTTTGTAATGTAGAGATTTTATGTATTTTCCAAGAAATACATCCATGTCTGTATATGAGGAGGTATAGGTGGCTCTGGAAAATATGTAACTGTGAGTAAAAACTATGACAAGGAGTTTCAGGCTTGTCTCGGGGTATCCTGGTACCCGACAACAGGAATTGCATCACTCTTGGTTATGAGACTCTTTGGGTTTATTCTTAGGAGAATTCGAATTTTATTTACAAACCATTATGAAGGATTTATGAGTAAATAATTCATCAATAAAAACATTTTTTTATGACTATAGATTATATTCATAAACTGTTCAATTTATGATAGGCTCTTTACTAGTTTTCAATTATATATTTCAAATCATAAACTAATATATTATATTCCAGTATATATAAATGCCTCATAGTTTAAGAAATGTAAACCGTTTCAATACATGTAGTCTATGTAGGGATTTCTCCCCAACTCAGGATAATTAAAGTGGAGCTGGTGATGCAAATGTGCCGAAACACTTATAACCATACTCGGAAAAATCAGTCAGGTTATGAATAATAACCTTAACATTATGGATCACCTTAATCCACAACATAGAGGATCAATGTTAAACGGCTTCATGAGGCAAAAACCACCAACATTTAAAGGGACAAAAAATCCATTTGTATCAGATTGGTGGATAATTTCTGTAGAGAAAATATTTCATTCTTTGTGGAGTAGTGAAACGAAAAATGCTATCATGACATTTTATTCACCTCACAAGAGATATAGATCAATGGTGGTAATTAATTCCAAATAAAAAATAGGATTAAGAAGTATCAAATATGGAATGGAGGGAGTTTTAAAATTGTTTTTAGAAAAATTCATTCCTTCTGACCATCAAGCAAATATGGGAAGACCATTTCTTAGTCTGAGGAAAAAGAAGGATGATAATGTCACAATGTAAGAGGATATCTTTAAAAGTTTATAAAGGCATACATTAGATTATATAAATAGCCCAAGGAGTAATATTGATCAATTATTTGATGGGTTAAAACAATTTCTCTATCGATCATTAGTCTCACAATCCTTCTCATCATATGAAAATATTGTCTAATGTTCTATCAAGACTGAAAATGAATTCTCTATGTCTTACGACTTTAAAGAAAAGAAAGAGAAGAATAGATTTACTGAACACTCAAAAAATGGAAATAAGGGTAAGAAGAGAAAATTTGAATTTCCATCATGTAGTAAATGTGGGAAGAAACACTACTTTATGTTCCTTAATGTAATGGGAGTATGTATCAAGTGTGGTGAAAAAGACAACCAAGTTTGTGATTGGGAGGGAAAGAATGAGTTTTTAAATGTTGATTGCCAAAATTGTAGAGAAATGGGGAATTATGAAAATGAATTTCCTAAGAACCACATAAACATACAAAAAAAATGCCAAGGGAGAAAGGCCAATATTATACGGTCATTACAGCTAAGGTTGAAGCTCTAAGTGGTGTGGATGAAGGTTATTTAATGGGTTCATCAAATTTATCCATTGAATTATTTGATTTTGGATCATTTGATTCTTTCATATCTTCTTAGCTTTTTAAGAAAATTAGATATTTCCAATTTGATTTAACAAGGGTGTTGTTAGTCAATACTCATAAGGGATGTATCATTGCTACAATGTTTTGTGAATCAGTTCCCATTAGGGTATATAATTGTTCTTTATCTCTAGATCTTATTATTATACCAATGATTGAATTTCATATAATCCTCGGTATGGATTTTATTTTAGGCCATGATGCTAAAATTTATTGTAAGAAGAAGGATGAAACAATTTTTGATGTTGATAAAGTGTACCTTATATTTTGAGTAGAAACATCACCACCTGATTATTATCTAGATCCACCCCCATTAGCTCTACTAAATTAAATTATTGGGGAGGAAGGGAACGAAATAACTATGGGTGAAGAAAATAATGTTAAAATAGAGGACGTACCAATTGTAAAAGAATATATTGATGTGTTTCCAAATGATTTACTTGGATATCCTCTAGAGAAAGAAATTGAGTTTTAAATTGATTTAATTCCTCGTTCAAGGCCCAAAAAAAAGAAACCTTATAGAATGACCACTATGGAATTATTGGAACTAAATAAACTTGTAGATGAATTCAGAAATAAAATATTTATTTTCCATAGTGTTTCTACATGGGGATCCCTTTTCCTTTTTCATAAGAGGAATGATGGATGTGTGAGGCTGTGCATTAACTACAGATAGATCAATGCTATAATAATAAATAACAACTATCCTCTACCATGCATTGATGATTTATTTGACCAAATTCATGGACCTCAATAATTATCAATGATTGACCTTTGCTCTGGATATCATCAGCTATGTGTGAAGAAGGAAGACATTCCAAAAACATCATTTCGAACCTAGTACATGCATTATGAGTTTACAGTAATGCCTTTGGAACTGACTAATACACGTTCTAATTTCATGGATCTAATGAATAGTGTTTTCAAAAATATCGTTATGAATTTTTATTGGTATTTATTGATGATATATTGGTTTACTCTAAAAGCTATGAAGATTATTCAAATCAATTGCGCACAAATCTGAAAACCCTTAGAAGAAATGGATTATATGGGATGTTCAGCAAGTGTGAATTCTGGATTCAAGAAATTTCTTTTCTTGGCCATATTGTCTCTAAGGATGAAATCTATATTGATCCTTTTAAGAAAAAAGAAATACTATAATGGCTAGAACGGATGAGTATAACTGAGGTACATAGTTTTCTTGGTTTAGCAGATTATTATCGGCATTTCTTCCTGAATATTTCCTGATTGGATAACCCATTAACCAAGGTCACACTTTTAAAGGTTAAATTTGTTTGGATAAAACAGTGGGAATAATGTTTTAAAAAACTAAATAGAATATTTTCCAATACTCCTATCTTGAAAATACCATTGGGTAATGATGGGTTTGTTATTTATAGTGATACTTTAACGAAAGGACATGGTTGTGTCCTTATTCCAAATGATAGAGTTATTTCCTTTGCATCACGAAAGCGAAATATTCATGAAAAAAAATACACCACTCATGATATTGATTTATCAGCTGTAATATTGTCAATGAAGATATAGAGACATAATATCTATGTTGAAAAATTTAATGTATATAACAATCAGAAGAGGTTGAAGTATAGTTTCTCATAGAATGAACTCAATAGGAGGAAAAGGCAATGGATTGAACAACTCATGGATTATGACTTCACTCTAAACAGCCACTTGGGGAAGTCAAATAAGGTGACATATGCTTTGAGTAGATAGGATCGTGAAGTATTGAACAAGATGAGAGTTTAGAGCGACCCAATGTTCATGGATATAGTAAATATGGATATGGGAATAATCATGGAATGTGAAACATAAATACTTTTTTTAAATGGTTTCCAAACTATCTTCACTATAAAGGATAAAATTTTCTCAGACATATGATGAGAAGTTTCAAAATAAAATTAAACCTGTAAATGATGGGAAATTGATCGAATTCGTATATGAAGATGTGAATATGAAATTTTGGAAGAGACTTTGTGTTCCTAACATACCTAACTAAAAAGGTAATTTTTGGATGATTCTCACAGAATAAATTTCTCTATACACCCTAATATAACTAATATATATATAGATATTTGATGGAACAATTTTGGTGGGACAAAATGAAGAGGGAGATTTCTAATTATGTGTCAATATGTATGGTTTTTTAATAGGTGAAGGCTGGAAGATAACATACTAGAGGAGTCATGTAACCTCTTAACATACCTGAGTGGAAATCGGTTGATATTAAGATGGACATGTCATGGGAATACCAAAGACTCCTTGAAGTAATGATTCAATATGGGTCATTGGTGATCTTCTTACCATTTGAACACATTTTCATGCTATAAGAGAAGATTTACCACTTGAACTTTAAATAAGACTATATATTAATAATGTTATAATACTTCATGGAGTATCTCTATAGATTGTTTCTGATTCTGATCCAAACATTACATCATGATTCTAGAAAAGTCTTCATAGGTCCTTAGATACTGAACTTCGTTTGAGCACTACCAACCACCCTCAAACTAATGGAAAATCAGAATTGAGTATTCAAAACTTACAGACATATTGAGATCTTTGTCACTTGACTTTGAATGTATATTGGATCAATAATTACCTCTTGTAAAATTTTCATATAAAAATAGATTCCATTCAAGTATTTAGAAGGCATCATATGAAGCGTTATATAGAAAGATATGACGCACACCAACTTTTTGGGAAGGTTTGAGTGAAATAAAACTCATAGGATCAAAACTTATTGAGGAAACAATGGAAAAGTTCAAGGTTATCCAAACCCAAATCAAAGTAGCTCAAAGTAGGCAAAAGAGCTATGACTATAACAGATAAATATTTTGAATTTCGAGTAGGAGATCATGTTCTATTAAATTTATCTCCATGGAAGGGTGTTAAATGATTCAGTAAGAAAAGAAAATTATGTCCCAGGTTCATCAGATGTTTTGGAATTCTAGAATGTATTGGATTTGTAGCTTATCATTTGGAAAGGTTGCCCGATATCTCCTAAGATCATGATGTGTTCCACGTATCACGGTTGTGAAAATACATGAATGACCCAATGCATGTACTCACCTATGAGGAAATTGTATTGTAACCTGTTCTGTTTTTTTTGTGAAGAGCCTATAAATATTCTTGATACAGGAGAACAAGTGTTGAGAAACCTGATGACTCATTTGGTAAAAGTTATATGGATAAATCATAAGATGGCTGGTTCAACATGGGAACCTCAGGAACTTATGATGAAGAGCCACCCGAATCTTTTTATGTTGTAATATTCTAGAAATTTTGAGGATGAAATTATTTGAAGGAGACAAGAATTTAACTCCCCAATCATCCATGGTGCACTTCAATTTGAATGATACTATAGCTTGTAATGTACGCAACATTGAGTTATAACACACTATGACCAATCAAACTAGCCACTATGAATAATAATACCCACATTTTGAAATTTTATAAATTTCATTAATAAAAAAGGACTTAATTTTTTGGTTTGGAATATCAAAATTTTTTAGGGTTATTTTTTTGTATTTTTTGAAAACAGTCAAAGTTTTAAGAATAGGAAAAACACACCATTTTTGTTTAAAACTGAATTGTTAATTAGATAATTATTTATTTTATTTAAATTTATTTTATGTCAAAAAATATACACAATACCTATATAAGTTAAATATAATTCAGTAGAGTCATTTTATAGAAAGAGTATATGTACAAAAGTTTATTGAACTTTTTTACTGTCTTTTACCCACCTTCTAGGCGCATTTTCAAATTTGCATAAAATGTATTTTTACCACATCTATAAAATTAATTAAAAAAATATAAGAGACAAGGTTGACATCATTATGTAAAATTTAATAAAATAAGTAAAAATAATTTTTGGTGAATAGTAACTTTTGACTTTTATTTACCACGATTAAAAGTAAATATGGCAATTAAAGGTAAAAATGATATTATAAATTCCATAACACATGTCCTAATTCTATTGGATAAGTTTATTTCTAACAAAAGCAACCTTAGGAGTAAATGATTATCCTTTTAGTCTACATGAATTAGATGTGGACATTTATTATTATTTTATTTGAAGAAGAGTTAAAATTGTTAAATTCAATGTTCAAAAACTAAAACATTCCTAATAAAGGTGTTATAAAAGATATAAATAAGACTATATATATTACTTATATTTATAATACTATTTCCTACATATTGGTATTTAATTTATAATTTTTAGACATTAAATAATTAAATTTATTTATGACAGAATGATGATGTAGTAATTACCTTATTAATGAAATACTAAAATAATTGATGTTATAAACAATCAAATAAATGTATATTGAGACTTATTATTATTTACACTAATTTTATAGGTTAATATTCAATTTTAGAGTTTATTAAATAATTTTATTTATAAGTGATAATGTTTTTATGACTTTCATAAAAACAAAGTACCAAATATTGTCAAAATTGACATAAATGAGTTTTCAAAACAAATATTATATAATTAATTTCTATAATATTACTAAAAATATAAGGTTTGACCAAAAGACTTATATAATGTTAGATATAATAATAATGAACCAATTTTTATTCTCTTGTCTTTTTATAGTAATATTATTAATCATTATTTATAATAATAAAAGAATACATGGTAAAAGTTAAACTATTTAACAAACTGTTAAATCTAAAAGATAAGGTTAATATGGTGACCTAACCAATCTAAAACCTATTTGTTGAGAGGTTTTAAACCCATACCCACACTATCTTATAAATAAAAATTTTTTGAGCCATTTTAAACCGAATATGATTGTATAATAAAATTATATATGAAGCTTTTCCTAAAGTGACCTTCACATCTCTTATAAAAAGGATACTTACCCTTCACTCAAAATCACACCTCAAAATCCATTTGTATTGGAAAAACCCATTTCAAATATCCTAAAAACATCTCTCACATAGACCTAGAATCCTTAATTTGATCTTAAATCCAAATATGGATCCCTTTTGATCAACTAAAAAGAAAACACCTGAAGGCAAGGTAATAGTTTCACCACGTCTTTCAAAGTTCATTTCACCTTCCACATCCTCTACCTTTGTTGTTTCCATACCAAAATAATAACTCAATAACTTATACATATTGTGATGTTATTATGAATATGGTAGTCATATTCATTATTCTTTTAATCCTAGGAATGACAAGTCACCATACTTGCGTACATTTGGCTTACCGTCTCCATATTGTTGTGTAGTTTGTTATTCAAACACTTCATTATTGAGAGGGGTATAATAATTAGTATAAATAATGTAAGTAATAAATATAACATGTGAATTATTAGGTATATATGATATAACATCCCATTACATACTGTTTCACCCCCAACAAAATGATATTTTCGCTCAGGCGTATGTTCGGATTACCGTCTCCATTAACACGATGAAATTCACTAACCATCATTACCATTCAAAAGTAATTTTTTCTTTTATGATTAAAAATTATGTTTAAGAACTTCATATCATTCTGGATATGAATCAAATACATCCTATTCATAACAAACATTTCTTACATAACCAAGCATATAAAGGAAAACGAATCCGTTAACACCCAAAACAATGAATGTAATGAAATATTATGAACAATGAATTATTAAAAGATCATATATGATATCATATTTATGTATTTGGTTCCTATATAGTTTATAAAAAATGAATTAACTATTTTAAATGAGTTTAATTTACCCTCAATCAAGTAAATGTTCAAGGTAAGTGTTAATTTTACAATCTCTTTATTATCTGCGTTTGCTTATACGTGAGTATCTACTAGGAATTCTTTCTCATCCACATCTGTGTTTCTTAAAAATGAATTTAAATTTTTTAATTTTTACTATATTATGGGTTAACTTCATTTATACCCATGTTTTAATTTTTTATAAAATGTTTTTAAATTGAAACTTTCCATCATTTTCCAAAAAATGTACTTTGCGATATTTTCGGCGAAATATGGAAAGAATGTTTTTTAACTTAAAAAGTGAGTTTGGATATTTTCTGCCATTATAACACCTTAGAATCAACCCTTATATGATTATGAGAATATTTTCAAAATAAATGATTTCTTTTATAATAATGTGACGTTTAAATGGTTTCAAAAAAGAAAGAGATATTTCTCTCTAATATTTTTTCATTTCATCTATGTCAATATGCTTTGATTTATTGTACACTTGTTTGATGTTGATTTATAATGATAAAATCTTCCATATTGTGTTGATTTTTTTGTGACATGTTTGACTATGGATGTTTTATATTTATACCATTAATGGTCTATTGTTAATGTATTAACATATTGATTTTTAGTTTCAATACAAATTTTTAAATTATGTTTCAACCTTTTCAAATGAGGAATGCATTAGACTTAGTAAGTGACGGGTGAAGCCCGCAATAGCTCCTCGATGCGTCTGTAAGTCTCATTAGAAAAACTGGTGTAATGGTATAAGGCCTTGATAAGATCTTATTTGTATTCTTGGTACGAGGCCCTGATTATGTGGTTATCTTGTTTGACATTATGCATTCCATCATTATGAAATTGGATATTGATATTAATTGTGATTATTATACTAGTAGAATATTCATGTGAATAAGTAAATGGAATTTATTTGATATATCTTTTCCATATTATATTGATTCTTATGTTTAAAAGTATTGTGTTTTAGTCTTATATATTTTTTTAAATGATTATGCTTATTTATGATAGTTTCTGCTATATTGTTATCCTTACTGAGCATCTGAGGTCACCCTTTCTCTTATGTTTTATTTTTCCCAGGATGTGAAGAAGTATATTACTATTAACCTAGAGGAACATTATAAGGTATTTAAGTGTGTTCAATGGGGGAAATATGTTGTTTTTTAATTCACGATGTAATGTAAAACATATGTATGTATATAGTACATCCAAGGGTATTAAACTAATCATTCTTTCAAGACTCGATCTTTTGTGATCATGCCAATGTTATGTAATAATTCACCGAATCTGGGTAACTAGGGTTGGGGCATTAAACATTAATTTCATTAGTAACATGAATGTGGGCATTTGTGAGGATGAAAATCAAAAATAAATTAATGATATTGTTGAATCAACACATTTCAAAAAAGTCATTTTCAAAAATCACATGGATAATAATAAATTAATTCTAAATAAAGGAAATTAATAATTATTTGATTTTATGGGTCCCAAAGTTTACAACACTACTTTCAAGACCTTTCACTGGATATTTTATAACTACTATGTACAAACTCATATGGTTTGAACAACTAATTTCATTCAAGCTTTCTGATTTTCTAAATGAGACTATCGATGAATCAATGGGTTATCTATAAATGGGCCCACTTGTCTATTTAATTTCCAAATAATTCCTCTTATATTTAATAATATATTTAATTCTTAAACATTATGATTTATCATCAAATACCCATATTGAGTGATGAATATAGATTTATCAACATTTCACCAAATAAATAAAATGAATTTAAATGTTGAACACTGTACGTATAAATTTTATATGGATTAAGAATAAAACATATCCAAGAAAAATAAAATTGATATTTATGGAAAATTTAATTTTCAATGATCACATGAAAGTGTAAATTTCAAGGGAAAGTTTTTGAGTACAAAAAATGAATCATTGAAGTAAATTGTAATACTTTTCTAGGCTATAATGATCATAAACCATCCAGAGGAGGAATAAGGATAGTATTAAAACAAAATACACCCATTGTAATAAGAATAAACAGTTATTTTATTTTACAAATAAAAAAACACAAATATTACTTGAAAATTATTTTTTGGGAAAATATCCTTTAAATTTTGAAAATAACTTTTTAATACATAAAACATTTTGAAAATCCTTTTTTTGATATCATTTTTGAAAAATAATAATTTATCGAATATATATTTTAAATAACCATTTAAAATTTCATTGTGAGATTTATACAAATTAAAATTAAGATTATAGGTAACTTCGTACATTCCATGCAAGTTAAAAAAAATTCCTTTTGAACTGTAAAAAGGGTTCAAAAGTGCCTTATTCAGAAAACTATTAGAATATTCGTATGAAATCATTTTGTGAACGAATAAGTGGGTATTTTTCTAATAAATCATTTTCTAAAGATTAAAATCATTTATGATTTTTTTAAAACATTGTTTTGGATGAAAACTAATTTCTGATTGAAGATAGAAATGAAGATGCTTCTTCTATAGAAAAACTATTATCAGTTCTTTTTTGTAACAAAGAGTATAAAAAATGGTACTATTACATGAAAATATCATTAATAACAATATGAAAATAAAATTAAATAGAATTATTTAGAAAATTATCAAATAAATTCCTTTATCTAAAATTCATGAATAAAAATATCAATTATAATGTGATTGTGAAATAAACACATAAAATGATCATAACATTGTAGTGGGAATTAATAAATGAATCAATTATTTTTTATAAACAATAAATAAACATATTTTTTAAAAAATAAATTAATAAATGGTCAAAATTTATCCCTCACATAAGATTTTAATATCATCGATGGAGAAGATGTAATAAAACCCAATGAAAAGAAATTGGGTTATGAAATTATTTTCCAATGGTTATGTATTATTACCAATCCCCTTGGATGAAATAATTATAATTGAATCTAAAAATAACATTATTAATTAATTAATCATGAAATTACATGTAAAAGGGGTATTATATGCACTATATGATGGGAATTTATGCTTTAGAAAAAATGACCATCATTGAAAGGAGGTTGGGACATAATCCACTACCTCACACTTCATTTTGGTCCATAATTAACTAAAATACTATATAGTGGGTCTAAACAATTTATTAACTTATAATAGAAGCATATTAATATTTATAATATCATATATGACCCTTTTATAAAATCTCATCACACATTCTATAATAATCTTTTGTTAATTTCACTATTTCGAGTATTAATTGTCTTATTTTTTTCATCATTATTTGTCATGAAATATCACATTACTGAGGATATTATGTAGTTAAATAATCTATAGAATAATTATAATGAAATTATTTTCAGATTTATACATCAATTATAATTTTAAAACCAATCCCGATTGGTGGTAATGAAAAATGAATTATCTTTGGATCATAGAGACAGTAGGCTGTACATACGTATAATCAACATTTCCATTTTTAAATGGTCATTAGTGGAAGGATGTATGTAATATTTTATATTTACAGAAAAATTAAAATATAATAAATAACATATAATATAATTATTCATATAAAACATGTGGTTTTTTGATTAATAGTGAGTTGCATTGCTTCGTGAATGTGGTAGTCTACATGTACATGAATGATGTTATCATCATTAAGTGAGTAAAAATGTAAGAAATAGAATGATATATTACATTTAAATAATGATAAATATTTCATTAATATCATAATTATTTCATTTATTTCACATATAATCATTAAATCAATCCTTAGAAACTTCTATGTTAATCACTATTGATGATGAATCACATCACATTGTGAGGCTATAGTCTTCCATACACACGTGTGACATTATAATATCTCATATGGAATTGAAATTTAAAAACTTACATTTGATATAATGACTCAATATGTCTAATTATTATATTAATATCATTTATATACCTTATTTCTATCATCACACCCAACCATGAATGGTGGTAATGAAAAAATGAATGACATCAGTTCACGATTCGGCATTCTGTCATACACACGAATGTTGATTTCATAACCCATTTGATATAATTGGAGATTGTTTTAGGTAATTAAATTAACATAAAATATATAATTATATGTTTTATACCAATTTTATTGTGTCAAAATGTTTTAATAATAATTGAAAGGTGTGGAGGAAGAAATAAAGAAATTCTTGTTGAAGAGAGTTACATCTTCTTCGTGCATCCTCATTAGGTTTGCACTAAAGCCTTCCTATGATGGATTTCATCCCAAAATAAGGATTATAGTATGAAGGGATGGAATTTCAAAATTTATTTGGAAAATTGTTGTCCAAAACAAATGTTGCAATGATATGAAGATAATATAAGAGTTAGTGGCCTTTTATAGGGAATGTGAGTGACACAATTATAATGTTTAAAAATAATGAATTCTAAGCATGTCTATTTCTTGGTCACAATGCTCCATTAAAATAAACATATAGATCATATAATATATAAAGAAGAAATAAGGTTATTAATTTTTTTTACAATTATTTATGTTATTTTAATGATTATCATTTTAGTTTAACTCAAAACAAATCAATTATTACCTTAACCACGTTTATTGATTTTTATTATTTTCACAATTAAATTTTTTAAAAAATTAAGATGATATGATTATAAATTATAAAATATTATGATTACAAATATTAAATAAAATTTTATAAATTAAATTTACAGAAGTGGAAAATTTTTGTATAAAAATAATCCCATAGATGTTATGAGAAAGATTGTTTTTAATGAGTAAATGTTCTAATATTTATAAAAATTTTATATCAAAATTAAATATTAAAATTATTCATATTACCTAAATTATATTAATTGTTATTAAAATTTAACTAATTTTACTTTATATGAAATTCAAAATATAATTTAAAATTATATAATATTTAAACAAAATGAAATTTTTTAATTAAATTTAATTTTTTTCACTATTCATAAAAAATTATATTTTTATAAAATCCAAAAAAATCACCATAAGATAATTCTTATATAATTATTTCAAATATGATTTTCACTTTCAAATATAAATTTTATAAAATTGTTAAAAGTAACTTTTAAATTATTTTCCCAAAGCATGACTACTTAATCTTTTATAAAAATAAACTCTTTCATAAAATAATTATTCTTCATTTAAATGATTATTATATTGGTACTAATAAATATATAACCAATGATTTTTTAAAATATGAAAACCATATAATATTTCTAATTTAGTCATTATTATTTATACCCTTCTATTTAATGGATATATTATTACTATTATATAATAATATTTTAATAATATATCACATTTCCTCTTAATGCGGGGTTTTAAAAACATAAGATAAACTCAGTGTTGCGTGTTACTAAAGGTGAAATTTGTGTTTCTAGTACCACAATATAAACTCAATGTTTTTTATTATGCGATATATTTATGGTATTGAATTTAATTTTTAAAAACTAAATTTTCATAATGTCTAGAGGTGTTATATTTTTTTATTAGCATGGTGTGTTGTACCATATACACAATCAAATATGAAGTCCATATTTTAAAATCTTGGAATTTTATAGTTAGTTAATATTCATTCATGGGGAAAATTGACGTACAAAATGGATTCGTAAAATAAGTCTATATTGGATCCTGCCAAATAGTTGAGGCATTTCTCACATAAATCTAGATTCAAATGTTTATTTATGTATTATAACACAACGTCATGAATGACATGGAACAAATAAAATATTCCCAATGGTAAAAGTTTTATTCATCCATTTTATAGTGATTATTTGAATCATTTTTATCATGTGTAACAATATTTTTTTAGAAGCTCTTAGCATGTGATTGGGTAATTCTACTAATTCATTCAAATCATTTGCTTCCTATGTTAGTTAATATTCTTGTTGGATTGTCCTTATAAATCTGTGCTACTTACCTTCTTGAATGTTGATGAATAAATAATATATTTCTTTGACATTAGAAATTTTTGTACTTCTAAAAAGAAATATTGTTGTTTATTTTAAGATAATAATTGATGAGTTATGTTTACTATAGAGAAATGGTGTCAGTACATATGATGTTCTCCCAAAATGGGTCTCATAATTAAAGATGAATTTGTATAGAAAATTAGTTACTTATATGTGTACGTAATGTTATTAGGATGTAGTACACAGGGTCCAAAATAGTTTCTATAATTTAAGAGTGATATAAAATCATAAATTATTTTCAATGGAAGAAAAAAACAATTGACCTTCATCACAAATTTTTTCCTCGAGAAGATCCATTACAATAGATGGAAAATTATTATAGAAAATTTATGATTGAATGGGGTAGACCTAAATAATTATCTAATACATTGATTTGAAATAGGATGTCTATTTATTAACTGATATTACCTTTGGACCGATTATAAAAAATAATAAAATAAATGGATATTAGAAATATCATAATAAGATAAAATAGAGTATTATTTTTAGGATCTATTTTATTGGTCTAATTTATTCTTCCATCACATGTTATATTTTGTGAATATTGTGATGAAAAATTTTGATAACATATTTTATTGTATTTTAGAAACACTGGGTAAGACAAAGTATTACGTAAAGGAATGGTTAGATCTTTTCATAATTTATCAATGTTCAGAAATTAGGTTTTTTGACATTTGTAGATCAATGAATTTAAAGAATCCAAAAGAAACTAACATAATTTATAAATAAAATAACTTATAATTCATTTAGTAGATTTTATATTTGAGGATGGAAGATGGATACGTTTTCAATTTAGGATGAGGTGTTAGAAATAGTTACATTACGAGATTTAAAGACTCATGATTGTCATGATATAATTTAAATTTCACATTCAATTGGATTTATAGGATTGTTAAATTAAATGAATTGATATGTTCTGATATAAATATAATAACATATCAATATTTTATGAAAATTATTTTCAAATAAATTTAATTTTTCTGATAGCTAGCATTAAACAAAACACTTTGTTTTTCTAAACTAGGATAGACTATTAATATTATTATTTGAAAATTAAAATGAAAAACTAGCCATTAAAATTTGTTTCATGGATTAGAATAAGAAAATATTAGAATTATATATAATTTTTCTATATAAAGAAATCATATTTGTAAAAAATACATATTTTTTTCTATAGTCTTTATACATTTCAAAATAGTATTTTTTTCAAAAGTAACTAACATTTATTTTCATAAACAAATAAAAATGCAATTTTTTCACCTTTTAAAAATTTATTTGACAAAATAAAATTTATTTTTTAAATATTCATGTCAATATTACTTGTATGTGAAATTTTTAATTTTTTTAAAATGATTAATTTTATTGATGAGTAGGGAAATATTGATATTTATGAAAAATTGTATTTTGTTTTTAGAATTTAAAAATCTCCTTATTATTTAATAATATTTATAATGTAATATTATTATAAATATTTTATTACAAAATAAATTAGTTCATTTGAACAAAATTCATTTTTTCTTTTGATATTAATACTTTCTATACATATGAAAAATTCTCCTCGGAAATTGCATATGCAAGTTTAATTTTAAATTGAAAAATTTTACTTCTGTAAATGGAATTATGAAAAATATATTCCTTATTTGGAATCAGAATCATTAAAATGAGAGAATAATTTCAACTTATGTTTTTTCAATTAAATATTAAAAACATTAGAAATTAATTACCACAGTCAATCATAACACTAATTTACCAGGGGTTAAACAAAACATATTAGGGTGAATGGAAAATAAAATTTTCCAAAAAACATTTATTGAAATATTTCAGACTTTATTCATCCATGGTTCTATAATGATCCATATTGGAGCTTTATTTGATGTGATAAATGCGGGTTCACTTTATTCTTTTCAAAAAATCATTATATATCCTCTCCACAACATGTAAAAGGGAACCCACTCTCCTCTCATATACAATCTTATAAAAACCCTCATATTATAGACCTACCAAAAAACATTCCATAGTTCCATACTCACATTCTAATGTTATTTTTATGATCATTAATCCATTATAGGATGGGTTTTTTTAACATAAAGAGGTTGTCCGAAGAATATGTTACATTCTCAATTGAGAATTTCTATTCTACTGCATATTTGATGCCCAAAAATATTGTTAAATTACGATTTTATGAGAGAAAATGTATGTCCCATATTTCGAGATGTTATTATTTCGAGGTAATAACTAATATTATCCTCACATTTATCAAATGGGAAATGAAACCATCGATCATGGGTATGACAGACTACCACATCGCGAACTGATGTAATTCGTTTTCAATAAACACCTCTCATGGATGGATATAATGCTGGATTTAACAAATGATTATTAGATTAATGAAATAGTTATACTTCATGAATTATAATATCATATAAAACATCAAACATTCCATTCCTTGGGTATACGATAATACCGCTCGTGTGTACGATAGATTATCACCTTGCAAAGCGATATGATTCATTCTTTTTATAGGATTTACATTGAATGTAACATGAATATGTTTAATGAAAATATGTTTTATATATATATGATAAAAAAATTATTCTATAATTTTAATATTTTATTTATCTTTATTTTTTTTCATCAATTTATAAAATGGAAACAACATTTAAGCGTACATACGACCAATCATCTCTTTGAATAGTGTAATAGGTTTTCTATCTCATATATTAATGAATTGAATACAATAAATATAAAAAGAATATATATATTAAATTTATTTCATCGATAAAACTATTTATATTATTTATCCATTATCAAATTAAAATTACTAAAAATACCAAACCAAAATATACAAGAAAAATGAAGTAGTTATTACTCAAAACATAAATTTAACCAAGAATTATTAATAAACATGTTACAAATTTTCAGAAGTAAATAATTTATGTAATTATATATAATATAATGGATCTATAAAATATTTATAATAAATCAATACTTAATATAATAGATGTTACAACCCGTATGAGGAAGATGAGCCTTGAGGTTCAATATTTCTATATGAAATTGTCTACTTTGGAATATATGTTATTTTATGAGTCTATATTATTTTATGAGCTTTATAAAATCCCATTTAAAATTTTATATAATAAATATATTTATTCTCATAATATTTAGATGTAAATTCAATTTGTATATTCTACGAGGCATACGATTCAAATTTTATGAAATCAAGTAAGGGATTTTCATCTCTCTTTAATTTTTTTGGGGATGAATGCCATATAGTTCATTTGTTTCGTTTTTTTGGTGTACATACTACTCATGAATGTATTTTATTATTATTATAATGAAATTTTTTAATATATATATATCTATATAATATTATTTTGTTTCATGGGGATTTTGATTTTAAATTTACCAAAATTTAAAATTTTTGATCTTAAAATAAAATTTTCTATTGGGATTGTTTATGGTTATGTTTTTAAAGAAAAATATTACAATATATATGTCAATAAAAAAATGAAATTTATTATCTTATATTTATATCTTGAAAATACATGTTTTTCTTTCATTATAATCTCTTTATGTACTCATTATTATAAATGAAATTTATAACAAAAATTTTAAATTATTTCTCTCATTGACTAAAAATATTTTTCTGCCATATCCATGGTATCAATTTTTTTAAAAACTTTTTTTCCATTATTTAACAACTATTTTTGGAAATATATTACCATGTTTTTCTTTTCATAAAATATTTCAGTAGGAATCATCTTGTCATTTTCTGAATGAGTTGGTTTTAATTTTATACCCAAAATGTGAAAGGAATTTTTTTTAACATGTATGGAATAAAAGACATTTTCTACCATAATGACCACTAAATTATTTTAATATTCCATTACACGTTTTCATGTATTTTTCAAATAAAATTTTTTCCTTAATATTTAAGTAATTTTAAAATTTTAAATAAATTATTTCAAATGAAAATTAGTTTTTCATCAAGAAGATTTTGATGATAATTTATGGAATTTCTATTTATTAACAAAAATAAATAAATATGTTTCTTTTATTTTATTGGGGATATAATCCTACCATACATAAAAATATTTTGGATAGTTTAGGAATATGATTATGATGAAATGTTGTTTATGAAACATTTTACTTCACCACATGTAATGATATAGTGAATTGATGTTGGTTTTAGGGAATCTATTTTTTTTTCATGGGTTGTGCTATGATGAAATGATTATAATACCCAATTATTTTAATGGGTTTTGATATAATTGATTTTTTATGTTTTATAAAAGAAATATTTATGGATTATATGATGTTTGAGGCCTATAAGTACCACTAATTCATTGTGTATATTATAATATATCATAAGATAACACTGGGAAATATGTTAATGAATTTGACCAACTATGGGAAATAGGTTAGGATCGCTAATCCATAATGAAAAGGGAAATATTTTTTTATTTTGATTCCTTCTTAATTTTGTGTTCTTGGTTGTGAATATTTAAATATAAAATGGTTTATATATATTTGATGGTTCCAAACTTATATGACATAAACTTATGGTTCATGATTGATTTAGGATGATTTATTACTATATGGTTCCTTTATTTTTAAATGATAATTGTTTATGCCATGGATCATGTTTATGACGCATGATATATTAGGTATAATATCTATAAGTTATATTTATAATATCATATCGTTATGTTTATCTTATGTTTTCAAATGATCAACGGTTGATATCTTCCATTTTTAGCCATACTCATCATATGAGCTCACCCTTTTCTTATGTTTCCATTCCCTATGTTATAAGGAAATGATTAAGTAGGGTTTTTCTATGAAGTGTAATAAATAGAAAGAAATTTATTTTAGATATTTATAATATTTAAATAAATTAGTATATTATTTATCTTGTCCCAAATGACAATAAAATTTTATTTTCCTCAAGTATGCATTTTTTATATTTATTGAATATTCATCTATTAAGATGTAATATCTATATATAAAATATTGTGTTGTTATAGTTTGTATCAGAGGAAAGGTTTAGTTTACATTTTAAAACTAGTATTGAAATCATTTAGTCAGAACCATAAGGATATTTATATTTCTATTAAAATGTCCTCGAATTTGGGAGAAGGATAGAACGAGTGGTTTCCATGAAATTCTATCCAAGTTTCGATATTATAAGTGAATGTGGATCGGGTATAGTTTTACCTTGGGGTAATAACCCTTAACAGGGAACATTGAGATGGACTCAGTCATTATTTAGTGCGAGAAAATGGGCCTCGATACACACTTGGGTTGAAATTTCAAGGGGATAAGATTTGGATGTTGCTAAACTCTTTATGATCCATAATGCCAGATTTGAATAGATGATTTACAAGAATAAGAAAGGTTAAACCTTGTAATTCATATATTGAAAAGAATGTGTCATAATTTTGACATCCTATAATGTTTTTTCATTATTATATGGTTTCCCTCTATGATTATTATTTCTCACACTATTCATTTTGGTTATAGTTGATTTATGGAACTAAGTGGAATCAAGTTAACAATGAATGCAATCAAAATTTTGTAAATATGGGAAACAAAAAATGGATGCAGACTAGAGAGAAAAGTATTGTGATTATTCTTAACCATTTATCAGGATATATGATTAATAACATGAACTTTGGAGAGATTCATAATTAATCAAATAATAATATGAACTTTTATGAATGTTCATATTGGAAAGATCATATAGGTAAAACAATTTGGCTTACCAAAAGTCATGATGGTGGGAAGAAGCACCAAGAATCATTTCTCTAATTGAGGTGAATATGTAATTAATGTTTAAATTAAGGTAATAGTGAAATTATTTTCCCTAGAATTCTATGTCTTATATATTTAGAGCTTGGTAATTTTTTGAGTCAATTATTTAAACTGAGGGTTAACACCTAGACAATGGAATGACATATGTTATTTCAATCAATAAATTGAAATTAATAAAGTGTGCATGAATTGAAATTCAATAATTATGTAGTATAATAATTTTGAACAATTGTATTTTTGTTATAAAAATCATGGATGATCTATGGATTCTGTTTATTTCAGAAACATAAATGTCTTCTTGTAAGATTAAGTTACATATTATAGATAATATCATGGAATTATAAGTCAATGTTTTATCGTATTTTCAATGTATAACACACCAATTTATGGATTTTAAGTGATTATATTTGAAGGTTATTAATGAAATTTTTGGAGAAGTTTTATTTGGCTAAGGTATACGTAAACTATATGTTCAACATGAAGTACATTTTGAGAATATTTTTTTCATGAGTTTAAAGGTATTAATAACTATCATGACTTATTAGATATTTGATGGGTATAATTACTTTCAAGGATGATAATAATATTTTTAGGTATTTTATAATAATTATATTATGATTATTTATTAAAGTACATTCTATCACATCTAGGACATCCATGAGGATTAAACGCACAACTGAAGGGTGATAAGAATGAAACTCTTACCACTGACCTACATTATGTCATGGTATGCTTGATATTAATTTTCAAAATGATTTTATTGATAAATGATAAGTGAATTTTTGGAACTTATGTTTTATCATATATATATATAATAATTTATTTTGAAAATGATATAGTGATAGATTATGCCTCATGATAGTTGATGGATCATGAGAAAAATTATCTAACTCCTGAGTTAGAGTTACTATGGGAATTTTTTCAACAAATATATAATGGAATTATCTTTATTGAGTAACATGTGATATATATTCTTATTATAATTGATTAAAGTATATATTCATAGATAAATAATTGAAAATTTTCCATAGAATAAGGTCAATAATTATTATAGTTTTTATCTTCTCAATACATTAACAACCTTGGAAGGTAAGATGGTTGACCAATGTTTTGAGTTGAATGAATCGTGCTATCTTATTCATGATAATGACTGAAAAATATATAATATTTAAGGATTTTTAATGGATGAATCTTGTAATCTTGAAGTATGTGGATGAATCCTACATTTATTAAATAATTGTTGAACTATATATCCATGAAAACATTAAATAGACACTTAAGAGAGCTATAGACCTGCAAAATAATATAAAAATATTACAATGTTCAAATTTTATTATAATGGAATGATAATAATCAAGAAACTTGTATGTGTTTTTTCAATTCCATATTTGAATCAGGAGATTTTATAAGAGGCTCTTAGTTCTTCATTTTTTTTCAACCATAATGTACAAAGATATACCGATATTTTTAATAGTAATTGTGGGAGGGTGGAATGAAAAGATATACTGAATAATTTGTATCTCGAATCATGGTAAGTCAAAACATTAAGGTTGAGTGACAGAAGTCTAATGGGAAGTTACAACCATTACCCATACTATAATGGAAATGGGATAACATAACCATGGATTGTGTTCTTGGACTATGAAAAATGTGTAAAAGAAACTATGATATTTGGGTTTTATACGAACAACTTCCAAATTCAAGACACTTCTTCACTATTATCGAATCATTATATATTGATTATATTTTTAGAATATACATTATATAAGTGGTATGGTTTTACATAGTATAACATTATTCTATTCATAACTAGGATATGATGTTGACCTCAATGTTTTGTAGAAGTCTTCAACAAGCTATGGAGACAAAGTTATGTTTTAGCACTGTGTATCATCCTAAGAAATATATTCAGTATTAGTGAACTATTCAAACCCAAGAGTGTATGGTGAGATATTATTCTATGGATTTCAAAAGTGTTTTGGATCCATACCTTCCTCTGGTTGAGTTTTCAACTAATAATATATTTCACACGAGTATTTGGATAGATTATTATAGATCCCTCTGTGGAAATATGTGCATAAATCCAAAATAAAGGTATGAAGATGGAGGCAAAAATGATTTCACCCTAATCTAGATGATGAAATGGCAGAGAATATTAGGTCTATTTAGTAACAGGTATGGGAAGCACCATGTTGTTGAATTTTCATGGAAACAGTCATTGAAGTGATCAACAATTTAAAGTGGGTTAAAATTTGTTTCTATGAATTTATAAATGGAACAATGTAATTATATTTGGAATAAATGGTAAACTAAGTCCTAGGGATATAAATCCCATTTAAATTATTGATTGTATCAGGATGGAATCTTATCGATTAGTGCTTCCACTGATCCCTTATAAATTCCATGATGTGTTCTATATATGTCTCATGAGGAAGTAAATACCAGATCATTAACGAGTACTAAACATAGTGGTCATGCTGGTGGAGCATGATATTTCATATAAGGAATAACTAGTGTAGATTCTAGTTCATATGGAGAATGTTATATGAAGTAAAACCACTATCCTAGTCTATCATCTGTGGTGAAACCACCATCTTGATGAATCAGTGGGGAACCTGATGATTTTATGAGGAAGATGCATCCTATGTTGTTTTTTACTAATGTGATACAATTTCAAAATATAAATTAATATTATGTATGTGGAATGTGGAACCCTAATTTTTTATGAAATTTTCTTCAATTAAATTTAATATATTCTCTAGTTTTTGTTACACATAACATTGAGTTTTAATAAAACACATTATACTATTGATTTTATTAATTAAACATGAATGATATAGAAAAGATGTAAAACTTGGTGAAACAAATAGAAATTAGTCACATTTTAAAAATTAATTTTTATAGTTTTACATAATTAAATCACATTGTTAAAAAATACAAAATTTTAGCAATGACTTTGTGTGTTTCGAAAAAACTATTCTCTCAAAAAATTATTTTATAAATTTTTTTTAAAAAATAGATTTTTTCAAATTTAGAAACATTTACTAAAAAAATAAAATTATTTTTTAAACTTAAATGTAGAAAGTATCTTTGTGTGAAGTTTTGAGAATTTTTTGAAAATATTAAACATTTTTATGAATAGTGAGATATACTAATTTTCATTAAAGACCTCCTTTTATTTTAAAGAATATAAAAAATTACATATTATTTAAAAATATTTTAATAGTAAAATTAGTAAAACTATTTTATTATTTAACCAATTTAGGTCATTATAAAAAAATTCATATTGAAATTTGATTCTAACAATTCATATAATTTGGAACATTTTAACTTTGGAAAATAGCGTTTTGATCACATCTGTGGGTTTAATTTTAAAATATTTTTTTTCACATAATGTAATGAATTAATAAAAAAATTGAATCTTATAATTAGAATAATTTATATTATATAACATGTAAAAATTAATGTTTTTCAAAATAAATAGTAAACACAATAAAAATTAATTACTGCGTTTAAGGAAAAAATGGGATGCCAACGCTAACCTAAAAAAGGTAAAGAATAAAATTCCATAAAAACATACCCAAATAAAATGTTTTTTAATATTTAGACATTATATCATCTGAGGTTTGAAAATTATCCATTTTGTATCATTTTTCCTTGTATAAAACAAATGTATAATTTATTTTATAAAACATCATTGTGTATCCTCTTCCCTACTTGTAAAAAGTAAACCAATCTTATCTCCCATTCAAACATAAAAAACTATTGAATTTAGAAAATAACACACTTAATAATTTATTCACTTCTCCCATAACATCCTAGAGGCCTTATTTGTATCATAAATTTAACCTAGT
Source organism: Viscum album (assembly GCA_963277665.1). NCBI lineage: Eukaryota > Viridiplantae > Streptophyta > Magnoliopsida > Santalales > Viscaceae > Viscum > Viscum album. Next base: position 200,593,868 of record OY728125.1, on the reverse strand, counting down.
ATTGTTTTTGGTGTAAACCAATGATGGATATCAGAAGAAGATGTATTGTTATCAACAGAGAGTTTCTATTTTATTTATTCTTACACATACATAAAATAGTATTCAATTATGTTGATATAAAAAATTATCTCCTATATATATATATATATATATGTAATTTTCATAATTACATAACTAATACATATATCATCTTTCATAAAATTGATGTTCAAATCATTGATCTTGTGTATGACAGACTATCACATCCTGAACGGATGTAATTTTTTCTATATAACCTCCTTTGATAAATCGATATAGTTATGGATTTAACATATGTATATTATATTTATGAAATAATTATATTTATAATTATAATATCACATAAACCTTTATAAATTCTATTTCATAAGAATATAATAACGTCACTCGTGTGTACAGTGGACTACGGGCTCACAAAGATATGGGGTTAGTACTTCAGTTACTCTTTAAATGGATAGTAATAAGGATATTTTTAATAAAGAGATTATATATAAATTTAAAAAATAATTCTATATAGTAAACGTATTATTTAAATTTATTTCATTTCATCCATTTGGAAAATTGAAAAAATGTTAATAAGTACATACGACCTACCATCAAAATGAACGATCTAATTCATTTTATATAGTTGACATTAAGGGATTACTAGAAATAAATATATAAATAATATATATGATATATATATCATGTTTAAAATTCATTATATTATTGAACAATTAATATAGTTAATGTAAAAAAAATACAAAACCAAAGCATACAAGATAAACAAAGCATTTATTACCCAAAATGTAATTTTATCAATAAATTGTTAATAAATAGGTATTAAAAGTACAAAAGTAAATAATATATATAGTAATTTATATGATAATGGTTCTAAAATATATTTATAAAAAATTAATATTTTATAAAATGGAGTTTCTAATGTACACAAATGAAGCCTAGAGTCGATGTAAGGGATTTCAGTCTCAAATTGTCTAATTTGGGGAAAATGTTATGTTATGAATCTATCTTATTTTATGAAGGGTATATTCATCACCATTGAAATTTTAGGTCTTGAATTGCTTTATATTTCATATATTTAAAATTATATCTATTTGTATTATTTTACTGGTTTTACTATTTAAAGTTTACCAAACCATGTAAAAAGATTTTTGTTTCACATTAATTTTTAGGAGACACATGACTTATACACCAATTATTTCTTTTGTGTCGTGTTAATACTACACATGTTTTATAGTAATGATTATTATCATAAAATTATGAGATATAATTATTTATTTAATATTAATTATTTCATGGGGATTTCTAAATGAAATATACCAAATTGGTTAAAGGTTTTGTATTACAATTTTATTGTTTATTGGGATTGTTTATTATTAGTTTTCTGATGGTGAAATATTATGATATATCTATCAATAAACTAATTAATTTTATAACCGTATAGTTACTTAATTGATATAAATGTTTTCCTTTTATTTTCCCCTCTTTAGGTACTTAATATTTTAAAATATTTCAGTTAAGGAAAAACTATATTTATTGCTCACATTGGTAGAAAACCCTTTTTATTCCATGACTATGTTTTATAAAACAACTTAATGTTTATTTTTCCATTATCCAATGAATTTTTAAACACATTTATACCTTTGTTTTATTTTTAATAAAATAATTAAAATTAATCTTCTTGTCATATTCTGAATGATTTAGTTTTTAATTTTCACCGAAAATGTGAAAGGAATCATTATTTAACTGTGTATGACATGAACCTATTTTTTATCCTTAATGACCATTAAATTATTAAATTATTCCTTTAAAAACATTCATGATTAATTTTAGTGAATATTTCTACATTATTATTTGGTAGTTTTTTATATTTTAAATAAGTTATCTGAAATTAAAGGGATATTTTTCACAAAAAGGTTTTAATTAACTTTTTAAGGAATATATTTTCATCAATGAATTTTTTTTTTGGTGTTTCTTATGTTTTACCGGGGATATAAGATAATGGTACCATCATTATTCATTATTTTTTTGGTTTATGTTTATTACTGGGACTAAAATATTTATATTAATCCCTTAACTTTTCTACATTTTATGAAATGGTGAATTGATGAAATATTTATGAAACCATTTTCTTTTCTATGGGTTATATTTTTGAAACCAATTTTTCATGGTTTTAATCTGATTAACATTTAATTTTTTTTAAACAAAACATTATTTATTACGTGATGGGTGGGACAGTTATATCCCTCCAATGAATTATGAAAAGTATTATATCTCATGAGATAATTACAAATAATATGTCAATAGGCTTGTCCCACTATGGGAAATAGGTGATGATGCATGATCTATTATGAAATAGAAAATGGTATTGATTCTTAATCTATTATCATTTGAAAGCGTTGGTTGTTAACCTTTAATTTTGAAATGGTTTCTATAATTGTGAAGGTGACACACTTATATGACATGAAATTATAGTTCATGACTGATTTATGATGATTTATTACTCCTATAGTTCATGTATTTATAAAATACATGGTCTTATTCTATGGATATTTTTTACAATCATTAATAGATATGGTGTGAAATATATATTTTATATTTATAATATGATTCCCATATTCTTATACTATTCTTTTATATGATCATCTATTTATATCTTCCATTTTCACCCAAAATAAGCATCTGATCTCATCAATTTATTATGTTCTATATGCCCTGGTTGTGGATAATGGTTTATATAATGTATTTCTGGGATGTATTATAAATTGGAATAAATTTATTGGATACCTTTAAAAACTACCATGAAATAATAATATTTTGTATCTAGAATCCAAAGACACTAAAATGTTATTTTCCTCAGGCATGTATTTGTGAAATGTATTGAATCTCCACTTATTAACATGTAATATCTTTATCTAAAATTCCTAGGTCTTTACAAATATCATATTTTTTTCTGAGACATGTGGTTGGAGGTAAAATATTTTGATTCCTTAAGTAGGCTACAAAATGATATTTTATTAATTTTACATAAACAAGAAAAAAATTATCTAGAATTATTAAATTCATTATAACATTTAATATTATATTTTCTATATAATGAAAATTTTATGGGACCAATATAATTCTGATGGGTGTACCCATGAGATAAATGCTTTAAAAATTAATGAAAAATTTATGTTAGAAATAATATATTGAAGGTTCAATTAGAGTATCATATTTTCAAGGGAATATTTTTATATTCTATTTATTTTTAACCGAAACAACCATAAAAATGTAATGAAATGTGTCATAATGATAGAAATGTTGATAATGAAACAAAAAATCAATTATCAATTTTTAATCATCCCAAACATAGATTTGGTAAAGCTCATGAACAATGGATTTCAGATGATTAAAAACATAAAGCTCTTACATATGTTCTACACAATAGTGGAGAGATGAAATAATAATGAAAAGTGAATTATACTTTAACATATTCATTATAATTTTTATTATAAATTAATATTATTTCATTTTTATTTTATATGATGATCATATAAAGAAAATATCCCCACAAATTATAATAGCTACTCTTGAAGAACACTGGAAACATAATTTTACATGCTGGTTTCAAAGATAGGTAAAGAAAATCATTTAATGTTGAGTATATGAAATCAATTTATAATTTTTTTATATTACCATTATTCCATTTTTAAGGTATCTCTCTATATATATAATTCCTAAGTGATTATGTTTATTGATTAACACACCATCAAAATTGGTTAAATCATATAATTAATTTGTGTTGAATGTATTTTTACTTCATAAATGTTCATATAGTGAATAAGAAAATAGTGATTTTTCATAAAAGGATCTCATCATAAAGAATGTGATGTTGAATTTTTGAAATTCTGTTTGAAATAATTGAGCCATGTTATATGAAATAGAAATATATAATAATTTTTTAATGAAGTTATGTTTATATTGATAGATGATTTCACATTAAAAAACACAATTAAATTTTTGGAATTAATAAAAAATACTTCTAATATTTAATTTAACCTTTTATTCATCCTCATCAAGATTTTAAGATTTATTATGAAAATTATTCTACAACCTCAAGATTTCTAATTCACCAGTGGAACATTATTAAAAGAAAATATCATAAAAATAAAGTTCTCAAAATTTATATTAGATATAATATAGTTTAATAAATTTAAATAATTAAATAGAAAAATAAAAATACATCCTCACAAGATTTGATAAAAATATTAATGAAAAAATCCCACAGTTACATACTGTTGTTGTTGATAATGTTTCTGATGTAACAAATGAAATTTAAGTAGTATGAGATGATGAAATAGAAGCAATAATGGAAATTGAAGATGATGATGTGGAAGATAGATATACTAACACCAGTGTGTATGTAGCTGAGGGTAATATTAAGAATGACACAATTACCTACTGGTTATAGTCATAATTATTATATAACAAAAAATTTCAGAAATTTATTGACAAGAGTGATTTCTTTATTTAGATAGTTGGTGAAAATTTCGATGAGAGTATCTATACCCAAGAAGATTATTTTCATCCTGTGGGTCAGGGTGATGTCAAATAATCTGACCCATAGGTAGTTTCTAGTTCATTATTGTATAATAGGGGACGTGTTTTAATGATATTCATGATTCATATCCCTACACTTGGGTGAAATCCAATGCTTGATTTCAATCCATTCCAATATATATATGTTTAGTTGAGTATTTTAGTTAATTTTCATTAATTATCAAGAATTTATTTTTGTAATAATTCATTGATTATTTGTAATTTTTTACAACGTTTTACAACATATAGTTTTTGGTCAAGAGGTATGATTATATAGAATTAATTTTTTTTAACCATGGGTGACCTGGGATGAGATTTCCATTGATTTTCATCAACTCACGTTTGATCATCAGACAGTGTGTAACTAAATAAAAATTATTCTTAAATTTAAGTATTTATTAACATGATGTTATTAATTTTTTAGGGTTTATGATAGCATGAGAGACACAATATTGTAGTCTTGAGAGATCTATGTACAAGATATTATTCTTTAATATATACAAAATCAGAGAAATAGAGCCATAGAAAAAGATGAATCCGTAGTTTTTTATGAGTCTCGTTTCAATCATGGACCAAATTACATATTGTCTCATGTTTGAGATAGATTTTTCTCCTACTATTTGGGAGATAGATTTTAGAGGAGATCATCATCATGATATCAGACCCACATGATATGGGAGGTCACGCATAGAGCTGGTAGTTGTATATTTATTTTTCCTTAATGAAATATGGAAAGTAGTTTTATATAAAAATTTATATATAAATTAAATTTCAATTTTTTATTTAATTTTTATATAGTAATTTAATAATATCAATGATAAATGGTTTGATGTTTTTATGAATATGTACACTAATTGAATAACTGGAGAGATTACTGGGGACTGGAAACATTACATTGTGGTCAATATTAATTTTTTATTTTCAAAGTTAACTAAAATTAATTTTTATAACTATTTATAATTATTATCGCATTCTAAGGAATAATATGTGGTCGCAAATTTTAAAATAAATAATTAGAGTATGTCCAAGAACGAGGGTAAGAAAACCATCATGTTAGGATTTTATGAGGCGGTTTTGATATAAGTGACTCTGTATGTTATCGTGAAATCCTAAGTGGTTGGTATGGATTCTCGTTTAATGACTACAATTTATTAAGACATTCTTTTGTGGTCGTCATTCCTCTCGATGAGAGATCAAGAAGAATCTTCTACATTATCTACAGTGTATATGGATAATATTTGGGGACATAATGATGTTATAAGAGCCTGTTTAAAGAGAAATAAGAGCATTGTCGATACTAATAGTAGTAGGGGAAGTAGCAGAATTATTGAAAGGAAAAACATTATGAGCAGATGATAGTGTACATGTGACAACTTTCCCAAGGTATAGGGGAAAATTTCTCTCTACCCAGTCATCCACATGATCCACCACATTTACAATGATTGATATATTTTATTGAAAAAAATATGATTACTTTGGGAATATTATATTATGTGTAATCTATTTATTAATTCATATTTATACAGTTTTATATAATTTTTTTAATTGGTCTGATGTTTTAAAAAAATATTTAATTAGTTAATTAGTTTAATTTTTATTATATTTTATTTTATATTTTTTGAAATCATTAATGAGGTAATAGGATTTATATCTCAATAGGTTATTTGGGTAATAAATATGTGTTTATCACCAATAACAAACTATGATGGAAATAATATTACTTTGAAATAAAAAATCATTTTAAAACATGCTAAAAACTATTTATGATAAGACATACTTAGATAAAAAAAATATGTTTTTTGATGGTCCTTTAGAAAAAAATATTTTTTGATTCCATTTTCATCCATGGGTTAGTTTTGATTTTTTTTAATTTTTTAATTGATTATTTTCGATGGGATCCCATCATAATTAACTCTTCACACAAAATAAAAATTTCAATTGTAAAATAATATTATGTAAATATGGTCATCATAACTCGAACATTTGGTCAGCTGGCAAAAATAGGAAGAACCACATTATAATAAATATGTATAAAATTTTTATTTAAATAAATATTGTAACACCCCAATCTTCCATGGTACTATTCTCTCTGAATAATAAAATAGTGTGTGTTGTATGCAACTCTGAGTTCTAACACACCACAACCAATCAAACTAGCCATTATGAATAGTAATACCCAATTTTTTAAATTTTATAAATTTTGACATTCAAAATGGACTTCATTTTTGGATTCAGAATATCGAAATTAGCATAGGGTGAATTTTTTGTTGTTTTCTGAAAACATTCAATTTTTTGATGAATAGTGAAAAACACTTAGTTACAGTTTAAAACTGATTTTTTATTTCAATAATTATTTATTTTATTTAAATGTATTTTAGGTAAAAATAGATGCATAATGCCTATATAATTTGAATGTAATTCATTGGAGTTAGTTTATAATAATTTTACATATATAAAAAGTTTATTGAACTTTTCACTGTCTTTTACCCACCTCCTAGGATAATTTTCAAATTTACATAAAACGTGATTTTACTGCTTCTATGAGTTTAATTTCAAAAATCCTAGAGACATGGTTTATATAAATAGGTAAAATGTGGTTCAATAAGATGAAAATATGTTTTATATAATAGTAACTTTTTACTTCTATTTACCACGGTTAAAAGTAAATATGGTAATTAAGGGTAAAAATGATATTATTATTATCCTCAAACATGTCCTAATTCTATTGGATAACTATAATTCTACCAAAAATAAACATTGGAATAAAATATGAACCTATTTGGTCCACTTGGATTATTTTAGGAAACTTATTATTATTTTATTTAAAGAAGAGTTAAAAGAGTTAAAATCAATGTTTAATAACTAAATCACTTTTAATATAGGGTTACACATAAGATAAATTAGATTATAAATATTTGTTATAAAGATAAAAAATTTATTACCTAATTGAATTTAATTTATAGTTTTTATACATTAAATAATTTAATTTATTTATGACAAAATGAGATGAAGTAATTACCTAATTAATGAAATATTAAAATAATTGATAATAAAAATATCAAAATAAATGTAATTTTAGACTTTTTATGAATTCGAATAATTTTATAGGTTAATATGACATATTAGGATTGGTTAGATGAAATGTTTTAGAAATAATAATGATGTTATAAATTTAGAAGAAACAAAATATCAAATAGTTTCAAAATTGACATAAAAAAGTTTCTAAAACAAATATTATATTATTAATTGATATTATATTCCTAAAAATATAAGGATTGGTAAAAAGATTTATATAATGATCGGTGTATAATTGATGAACCACTTGAGGTTCTCTTGGAAGTATATATTATGTTGATTAACCATATAATATATAAATATAATGTGATGTGGAAAATGTTAAACTATTTAACTAAGAGTTAAATAAAAAAGATAAGGATAATACAGTGACCCAAACCTATCTAAAACATATTAGTTGTGGGGTTTTCGACCCATAAACTTCATATACTTTATATAATCCATTTTGGATACATTTGAAACCGAAAATGATTTTATTATAAAATAATAGTTCTAGAATTTCCTAAGGTGCCCCTCACAACTCTTATAAAAGGGCACTCCCCCTTCTCTCTAATTCACACCATAAAATCCATTTTCTTATGCCAAACCCAGCCCAAATACCCTATAAACTTTCCTCCTATAATCCTATAGGCCTTAATTTAGTTATAAAGCCATCTTATGGAGCCATTTTGATCAAATGAAAAGTATGAACACTAAGAAGAGGTAAATATTTCATCACCTCTTTCATGTTCCTTTTTTCTTCCACTTCCTTTTTCATTGTTTTTTCCATTATAAAATAATATCTTCAGTATCTTATATATGTTGTGATGTTAATATATATATTTTACAACCAAAATCATTATTCTATTCATCCTTTGAATGACATGTCACCATACGTGCGTACATACGGCTTACCGTCTCCATGTCGTGGTGTAATTGTTATTCAATACATTATTATTTGGATGGGTATAATAATGATGTGCAATTGATGTAAATAATAAATATAACATGATAATAAATCTGTAAATATGATATACCATCCAATTATATATTATTTTAAAATCAAAAGAATGATATTGTCGCTCGTGCGTACATACGAATTACCATATCCACGAACGTGATTTGATTCATTCCCCATCGTATCCATTCAAGACTAACTTTCATTAGATGATTAAAAATAATATTTAAAGACATTATATCATTCTGGATATGAATTTGATACATCCCATCCATAAAAATCATGGCTCACATAACAACGAATATAAAGTAAAATGAATCTGTTAACACCCGAAACAACGATAATACTAAGATATTATTAACATAGCAATGTTAAAATATCATATATGATATTATATTAATTTATATGATTACTGTATAATTTAATAATAATTATTTCACCTTTATACGTGATATTACCCTACCCTTGACCGAGGAAAAGAATAAGGTAAGGGTTAATTCTATAATCTCTTCATTATCCGAGGTTGTTTATAAGTAATTATCTAATGGGGCCTCATTATCATCCACATCCATGTTTCTTAAAAATGTATTTAAAACCATTGTTAATATTTTATAGACTATGTGTTAATGTCATTTATACCCTTGTTTGACTTTTATAAGATTCTTAAAAAGGAATTTTCCCTTATTTTCCAAACAAGGGACTTTATGACATTTTAGGGAAAATTAAGGGAAAAATGTTTTTTGAACTTGTACAGTGGGTGCGGCTATTTTCTTCCATTATAACAATGTCAAAACTTCCCTTAAAATCTAATAAGAATATTTTCAAAAATTAATGTTTTCTTTTATAATTACATGAATTTTAAATTATTTCAAAATATAAAGAGATATTTCTCTAAAAAGGTTTTAATTTCATCTATGTCAACATCCTTTGATGGATTTTATGCTTATTTGAAGTTGATTTATTATGATAAAAAACATCCATATTGTGTTGAAGTCTTTGTGATATGATTTACTGTGTATGTGTTATTTTTACACCATTCATGGTTTGTGGATAAAGTATTAATATTTCATATTCTAGTTTTAATACCAAAGTTTATGTTATGTTTAAACCTTTTTCATATTATGAATGTATTGGACTTAATAAGTGATAGGTGGAGCCCGCTATAGATCTTTGATGCATCGGTAGGTATCATGAGACAAACTAGTGTCTTGGCACAAGGCCTTAACAAAATCTTATTTTTAGTCTAGGAACAAGGCCTTGAATATATGGTTATGAATGTTAGGCATTATTCATTAAATTATTATGAAAGTGGCTATTGATATTTCATATGATTATTCGACTTGTAGAAAATCCATTTGAGAAAGTAAATGGAATTAATTTGATTTATATATACAATTATTATGACGATGTTAATGTTGAAAATTATTTTGTTTCAGTTTTATACATTTCCATAAATGTTTGGGATTATTTAATAAAGTTTCTGCTCTATTGTTATCCATACTGAGCATCTCAGATAACCCCATTTTATGTTTTATTTTTCTCAGCCTGCAAAGTAGTATATTATGAATGACCTGCAGTGATAGTCTTTGGGATATCAGTGTTGTCTATGGAAACGATGTTGTTGTAGTTTTCCATTTTATGATGTAATGTAAACCTTTTGAATTTATCTAGTATTTCCAAGGCTAATAAACTAATCGGACTTTCGTGACTTCATCTTTTTGGATAATTGAAATGATACATAATAATTCATCAACTCTGGGCTTCTGTGGTCGAGGTGTTACACTTGGTATCAAAAGATATTTTGTACAATCCTTTGAATATAGATTTAGATAAACTCTGATTAGAGCACATATCCCTAAGATAGACTATGAGGATTAGTATGGAATAACATCCTATAATTTTGGTATTATAGAGGTTTTGTGAGATTTCCAAAGAAATAAATCCCTTTATGGATATGAGTAGGTAAAGGCGACTCTGAAACAGATGTACCTTAAGGAAAAACCCGAAACCACTTCTTTGAGCTAGACTTGAATGAGAACTGGTGTAGGACAAAATGCATTGCAGCACTCATGGTTATGACACTCCCAGGGGATATGCTTAGGATAAGTATAATTTTACATACAAACCATTATGAAGGGTTTATGAGTATATACATCCCAGAAAAACATTTTTTTGATTATGGATTATATCCATAAACTATTCAATTTATGTTAATTGTTTTACAAGTGTGATTTTTTGTATTTCGATTCATAAACTAATCTAATTTATGGAATTGTTTAGAAATGGAACCTAAGGAATGGAAACTGAATCAATGAACGTACTCCATGTATGGATATCTCTCCTACTCAAGATAATTATTGTTGAGTAGGTGATTCCACTAGTGTTAATCTTCTAATCACCATACTGGGAAAAATCACTCAGGTTATGAATAATATCCATACTCGTATGGAGAACCCTGATCCACAACATGTTGGATCAATGATAGATTACTTTATGAGGAAACAGCCATCGAAAATCAATGGGAGTAAAAATCCATTAGTTGCTGAGCAATGCATAAATTCCTTAGAGAAAATATTCCATGCCTAATGGAGTAGGGAAAGGGAAAACGTTGTCATTGAAGTTTACCGCCTAACTAGAGATGCTGATCAATGTTGGTAATTGATTCAAAAAACAAAGGAAGATGATGATTTATCAAATATGGAATGGAGGGAGTTTAAAGATCATTTCATTGAAAAATACTTTCCTCGTGACCATCAAGTGGATATGAAAATACAATTTCTGAGTTTGAGGAAAAAGGAGGATGAGAATGTCACAAAGTATGAAGCTAGATTTAAAAGGTTAGTGAGGCATGCTACAGATTATATACGTAACCCAAGAAGTAATATTGATCATTTCTTTTATGGGTTAAAACCATTTCACCATTGATCATTAGTCTCACAATCCTTCTCGTCATACGAAGATATTGTCTCATATGATATCAAGATAGAAAAATAATTCTCTAAGTCTTATGGCTTTAAAGAAAAGGATGAGAAGAAGAGATCAGCTGAACACTCTGGAAATGGAAATAAGCGGAATAAGGGAATAATTGAATATCCATACTTCAGTAAATGTGGGAAGAAACAACCTAGTACTTTCCTGAAGGGAATGAGAGTCTGTTACTAGTGTGGTGAAAAGGGCCACCAAGGATGTTATTGCCATGGGAAGAAAAAGGATGTCGATGCTGAATGCTAAAATTGTATAGAAAGGGGGAATTATGTGAATGAATGTCCTACGCATCAAGAAAACATACTTCAAAAAAGGCCATGGGATCACGACGAAGCTTATGCTATAGTTACTGTTGAGGTTGAAGCTATGAAAGACGTAGTGGAATGTAATTAAATGGCTTTCTCATGTTTATAAAATTCTTTATTTGATTCTGGATCATCGCATTGCTTTATATCTTCCCAGTTTTATATGAAAATTATATATTTCAAAATTCATTTAACAATGGATTTTTCAGTCAAAACATCCAAGGGAAGTATAATTGCTACAAAGCTTTATGAATCAGTCCCCATTAGGGAATATAAATGTTATTTATCTATGTATCTCATCATCATACCCATGATTTAATTTGATATAATCCTCGGTATGGATTTGCATTCGGACCATGATGCAAAACTTTATTGTAAGAAAATGGAGTTTACTATTTATGATGATGATGATAAAGATCACCTTATCTTTATTGAAGAATAGTTACTACCTAATTAATATCTACATCTTTACTCAGTAGATCAACTAAATTAAATTATTTGGGAGGAATAGAATGAAACAACTATGGGTGAGGAAACGAATGTTCAAATAGACGATGTACCTGTTCTGAAAGAATATGTTGATGGGTTTCCATAAGATTTACATGGACATCCTAAAGAACGAGAAATTGAGTTTTCCATTGATTTAATTCCTAGATCAAGGCCCATATCGAAGACTCCTTATAGAATGGACACTATGGAATTCTTAGAACTAAAGAAAAAACTAGAGGAATTGAGAAATAAGGGATTTAGTATCCCTAGTGTTTCTCTGTAGGGAGCCCCTATTCATTTTGATAAGAAGAAAGATGGATCAATGAGGTTGTGCATTGACTTCTGGGAGATCAATGATATAACAATAATGAATAAGTATCCCTTACCTCACATTGATGATTTATTTGACCAACTTCATGGAGCTCAAAACTTTTCAAAGATTTACCTTCGATCTGGATTTCATCAGTTGTGTGTGAAGAAGGAAGACATACCGAAAATTGCAATTCGATCCAGGTACATGCATTATGGGTTTACAATAATTCCTTTTTGATTGACTAATGCTTCCTCTGTCTTCATGGATATAATGAATAGAGTTTTCATGGAATATCTTGACAACTTTGTAGGGGTATTTATTGATTTTATCATGGTATACTCCAAATGCTACAAAGATCATGAAAATTACTTGTGCATTATACTGAAGACTCTAATAAGACATGAATTATATGGGATGTTTAGCAATTGTGAATTATGTCTTCAGGAGATTTCAATTCTTAGTCGTATTATCTCCAATTATGGAATCTATGTTGATCCTTTTAAGACCAAGGCAATCCAAGAATGGCCTTCACCGATGACTATAACTGAGGTACAATGTTTTGTTGGTTTAGCACTTATTTTTGGTGTTTCATCCAGAATTTTTCCCGATTGGAAAACCCATTAACCATGCTCACACTAAAAGGGGTTAAATTTGTTTGGAAAAAAGAGTGTGAAGAATGTTTTTAAGAACTAAAGAGATAAATAGACAATGATCCTATATTGAATCCTTAATCAGGGAATGATGGGTTTATTATTTATAGTGATTCATCAACAAAAGTAAATTGTTGTGTGCTTATGCAGAATTATAGGGTTATTGCCTACACATCACGATAGCTAAAAATTCATGAGAAAAATAATCCTACTCATGAGCATGAGTTAGCAGCTATAATATTTGTTTTGATGATTTGGAGACACTATCTCTATGTTGATAAATGTGAGATTTATACTGATCATATGAGTTTGAAGTATATTTTCTCACATAAAGAACCCAACATGAGGCAAAGGAGAGGGATTGAACAACTCATGTATTATGATTGCACAATATACAGCCACTAGAGGAAGGAAAATAAGGTGGCAGATGCTTTGAGCATAAATGATTATGGAGTTTTGAACAAGATGAGAATTGAAAGGGATCCTATTTTCATGCATATAGAAAAGATAAATATGGGAATAACCAGGGATGGTTAAATGTCAATAATTTTCAAAATGTTTCCAAACTATCTTTACTATAAAGAATAAAGAGTTCTCAAAGTGATGATGAAGAGTTTCAAAAGAAGATTAATGCTGTGAATGATTAGATATTGAGTGAATTTTTGTATGAAGATGGAATTTTGAAAATTTGGAAGAGACTCTATTTTCCTGATATATCTGATCATAAAAGAGAATTGTTGGATGATTCTTATAGTTCCAATTTCTCTATAAACCCTGGTAGCACTATGATGTATAGAGATTTGAAGGAACATTTTTGGTGGGACAACATAAATAGGGAGATTGCTAATTTTTTTTCAAGATGTATGTTTTGTCAACAAGTGAAAGCTGGAAGGAAACAGCCTGGAGGATTCAGGAAACCTATTCCTATACATGAGGTGAAATGGGATAATATCACAGTGGACTTTTTTATGGGACTACGAAAGACTCCTTGAAAGAACGATGCAATATGGGTCATTGTTGATCGTCTTACCAAGTCAGCACATTTTCTTTCTACAATAGAATATTTTCCACTTGAACGTCTAGAAAGACAATATATTAATAAAGTTGTGATGCTTCATGGAGTACCATTATCGATTGTTTTTTATTGTGATCCTCATTTTACATCAAGATTCTAGAAAAGTCTTCAGAAAGCCCTAGATAAAGAGCTTCGTTTCAGCACTGCCTACCACCCCCAAACAAATGGAAAATCATAATAGATTATTCAATCCTTAGAAGACATTTTGATATCATGCATAATTGACTTTCACAGTATGTGGGATCAATATTATCCTTTGGTATAATTTTCCTATAACAATAGCTTCCATTCATGTCTTTAGATGGCACCGTATGATGCGTTATATGGAAACAGATGTCACACACCAACTTTTTGGGATGAAGTTAGAGAAAGAAAAATCGTAGTCCTAGAACATGTGGAGGAAATGAAGGAAATGGTGAAGGCAATCTAAACCCACATCAAAGTAGATCAAAGTAGGCAGAAGATCTATGCCGATAACCGAAGGAAGGATTTGGAATTTTAGGGAGGAGATCATGTTTTCTTGATGGTATCTCCATGTCAGGGTGTTATACATTTCAATAAAAATGGTGAATTGTGTCCTAGGTACATCGGAACTTCCGAAATTCTAGAACGAATTGGGGCTATAGCTTCCCAGTTGGAAATGCCGCCAAGTCACTCCAAAGTTCACGATGTCTTCCATGTATCATTATTGAGAAAATCCATGCTCGACCCAATGCATTTACTCACCTATGAGGAATTAGAATTGGAACCCGATCTGTCTTATTGCGAAGAGACTATCAAAGTTCTTAATACAAGAGAACAAGTGTTGAGAAACCAGATGACTCATCTGGTAAAAGTTTTATGGAGAAACCATAAGATGGAATAGGCAACGTGGGAACCTGTGGAAATTATGATGATGAACCACCCATGTTATTTTATGTAGTAATATTCTAGAAATTTCAAGGATGAAATTATATTAAGGAGGGAAGAATGTAACACCCAAATCTTCCACGATACGATTCTCTTTGAATAATACAATAGTGTGTGTTGTACGCAACATCGAGTTATAACACACCACAACTAATAAAACTAGCCGTTATGAATAGTAATACACAATTTTTTTAATTTTATAAATTATATCTTTCAAAATAGACTTAATTTTTGGATTTGGAATATCGAAATACACTTAGGGTGAATATTTGGTATTTTTCTGAAAACTTTCAATTTTTGATGAATCGTGAAAAAAAACTGAGTTATAGTTTAAAACAAAAATCTTATTGAAAAAATTTATTATTTTATTTAAATTTTATTTTAGGTCAAAATAGATACCTAATACCAATATCTGTTCAATATAATTCATTGGATTTAACTTATAATAATTTTAGATATATAAAAATTTTATTGAACGTTTCATGGTCTTTTACCCACCTCCTATGAGAATTTGAAAATTTACATAAGACATAATTTTACTGTTTCTGTGAGTTGAATTTCAATAATCCAAGAGACATGGTTGATATCAGTAAGTAAAATTTGGTTCAATAAGATGAAAATATTTTTTCGGTGTATAGTAACTTTTTACTTTTATTTACCACGGTTAAAAGAATATATGGTAATTAATGGTAAAAATGATATTATTATTACCCTAACACATGTCATAATTCTAATGGATAACTATAATTTGACCAAAAACAGACTTAGGAATAATATATGAACCTCTTGGGTCCACTTGGATTAGATTAGGACACTTATTATTGTTTTATTTAAAGAAGAGTTAAAAGAGTTAAAACCAAAGTTTAATAACAAAATGATTTTTAATATGGGGTTAAACATAAGAAAATTGGACTATAAATATTCATTAGAAAGATAAAAAAATTTCCTAAATATTTTTATCTTTTTCATAGTTTTTAGACATTAAATAATTTAATTTATTTTTGAAAGAAACACGATGAAGTAATTACCTAATTAATAAAATATTAACCTAATTGATATTATAAATATCAAAATAAACATAATTTTAAAATTTTTATGAATTATACTAATTTTATAGGTTAATATGACATATTAGAATTGGTTAGATTAATTGTGTTCGATGTAATAATGATGTTATGAATTTATAAAAAATAAAATATCAAATAGTGTCAAAATTGACATAAAAGAGTTCTTAAAACAAATATTGTATAATTAATTGATATTTTATTCCTAAAAATCTACAGATTGGCCAAAAGACTTATATACTGATAGGTGTATCATTAATTAACCACTTTGGGTTTCCTTGGAAGGATATAGTATTTTTATTAACCCAATAATATAAAAATAAAAAGAGAAAAGGTAAATGTCGAACTATTTAAATAAGAGTTAAATAAAAAAGATATGGGTAATATAGTGATTCAATCCTATCTAAAACCTTTTAATTGATGGTTTTTTGACATATACCCACCAAAAACTTTAAATAATCCATTTTGGAGCCATTAGAAACCGAAAATGATTTTATTATAAAATAATAGTTCTAGCTCTTTCTAAGGGGCCCCTCACCCTCATATAAAAGGTCACTCCAGCTTCTCTCTAATTCACACCTTAAAAGCCCTTTGGCACGGCCAAACCATGCCCAAATACCCTATCAACTATACTACCTTCATCCTAGAGGCCTTTCTTTAGTCATAAAGCCATCCTATGGAGCACTTTTGATCAAATGAAAAGGAAGAACCTGATGAAGAGGTAAATATTTCATCACCTTTTCCAAGTTCCTTTCTTATTCCTCTTCCTTTTTTGTTGTTGTTTACATTATAAAATAATTAATCCAGTATATTATATGTAATATGATGTTATTATAAATATGGTACAACCAAATTCTTTATTCTATCCATCCTTTTAATGACATGCCACCATACATGCGTATGTATGGCTTACTGTCTCCACGTCGTGGTGTAGTTGTTTTCAATATATTATTATTTGTATGGGTATAATAATGATGTGTAATTGTTGTAAATAATAAATAAAACATCATAATGATTCTATATATATGATATACCATCCAATTATATATTATTTTAATATCAAAAGAATGATATTGTCGCTTGTGCCTACGTACGAATTACCATCTCCACGAACGTGATGAGATTCATTCCCCATCGTATCCATTCTAGAATAATTTTCATTAGATGATTGAAAATAATATTTAAATACTAGATATAATTCTGGATATGAATAAGATACATCCCATCCATAACAAATATGGCTCACATAATATATAATATAAAGGAAAATGAATCCGTTAACACCCGAAACAACGTTAATACTAAGATATTATTAACAAAGCAATGTTAAAAGATAATATATGATATCATATTAATGTATATGATTATTATATAATTTAATAAAAATTATTTCAACCTTATACAAGAGGTTAAACTACCCTAAACCGTGGAAATGTACAAGGCAAGGCTTCATTCCGCAATCTCTTCATTATCCAAGGTTGTTTATACGTAATTATCTTCAGTGACCTCTTTATCATCCACATCCATGTTTCATAAAAATATATTTCAAAAAATTATTACTATTTTATAGATTATGGGTTAAAGTCATTCATACCTTTGTTTGAATTTTATAAGTTGTTTATAAAAGAATCTTTCCATCTTTTTCAAAACAAGGTACTTTATGACCTTTTCAAAAAAAATTGAGGTAAGATGTTTTGTTTAACTTATACGGCAGGTTTGGCTATTTTCCACGATCATAACAACATCGAAGCATCCCG
This sequence comes from Viscum album, assembly GCA_963277665.1. Taxonomy (NCBI): domain Eukaryota; kingdom Viridiplantae; phylum Streptophyta; class Magnoliopsida; order Santalales; family Viscaceae; genus Viscum; species Viscum album. Next base: position 200,575,710 of record OY728125.1, on the reverse strand, counting down.
TACAATATTATAAGAATATTTTCAAAAAAAAATTCTTTCATTTATAATTAAATGACATTTAAATGATTTCATAATAGAAATATATATTTCTCTAAAAAGGTTTTGATTTCATCTATGTCAACATCCTTTGATGGATTTTAAGCTTATTTGAATTTGATTTATTTAGATACAAAAATGCCATATTGTATTGAAGGTTTTTTTATATGTTTGACTGTGGATGTGTTATTTTTACACCATTCATGGTTTATGGATAATGTATTGACATTTTGTATCCTAGTTATAATAAGAATGTTTATGTTATCTTTAAAACGTTTCATATAAGGATTGCATTGGACTTAATAAGTGACAGGTGAAGCCTGCTATAGCTCCTCAACACATCGGTAGGTCTCATGAGACAAACAACTATATTGGAACAGGGCCTTGACAAAATCTTATTTGTAGTCTTGGAACAAGGCCAAGGATATGTGGTAATGAAGGTCTGACATTATGTATTCCATCATTATGAAAGTGGATATTGATATTGCATGTGATTATTCGACTATTATATTATCCATGTGAGTAAGTAAATATAATTATTTGATTTTATCTTTTCCATATTATGATGAAGTTCCAGATTAAAAGGCTTTTGTTTTAGTCTTATAAATTTCCATAAATGTATATTCTTATTTACGAAAGATTCCACTATATTGTTATCCTTACTGAGCATCTGAGCTCACCCCTTTCTATGTTTTATTTTACCCAGGATGTAAAAAGTATATTATGACTAATATGAAGGGATAGTCTATGGGATCTCAACATTTTCTATGGAAACAATGTAATTGTAGTTTTACATTTTATGATGTAATGTAAACCTTATGAATGTATCTATTAATTCCAAGGCTACTAAACTAATCGGTCTTTCGAGACTTGATCTTTTGTGATCATGCCAATGATACGTAATAATGAACCGACTCTAGGCTTTTAGGGTCAGGGATTACATATTTTTTATATTAATTAATAGTATATATATAAAAAAAATTAGTAATGTAAATTTATGACTCAAAAATACATTTTCTTCAAAACATTTATTTATCGCATTTTCTGAGTGGATATTATAATTGACCATTTATAGTTTTAGAAAAAATATTTTAAAAAATGTTCATATTTTTTGAAATTATAATTTCTTAATATTTTTAGGAAATTTTTTCTTTTATTTCTAAAAATATTTATTTTTTATTGAATAGACAAATAACACCTATTTTTTTTAAATCATTCATTTCATTTGACTAAATTATGTAATTTGAAAGAAATTATTTTTTTAGTATGATCCTAATTTAAAATAAAACTCATTAAAAAATAATTAATTAAATTAATGACATGGGGATCATAATTATACCTTTTTTGTGTATAAATCTTATTTTGGAGTAAAATTTTATTTTTCTAAAATATGATTTCATTGTGTTTTACAAATTAATATTAAAATAGATTTCATAAACATTAAGAAATGTTTTATTTTAATATGGGTACCCTAGTTAGAATCAAGAAGTTAAAATTTGGTTTACAGTTTAATATCATATGTAGTTATAATGAATAATGACTATGGTAAAAAATTTAATATGGTAATGGGTAAACCATAATATTTATGGTTAAAATAGTTGCATGATATCTGAAAAGTTTCCCCAAACTAGCCCTTATTTCATTAGGTGAGAGTAATTCAACTATATCCATAATAAAATTGTATTTATTTTTTCCCATTTTACATAGATAATGTAATTTATATTATTTTAAGCAATTAATAAATACCAAATGTGTATTAATTTCCTTAAATATATATATTATATTTTAATTAGGATAAAATTAATATTTTATTAGTTAAATATGGTCATATATAAGATGAATACTTTATTATCATAAATGTAAAATACTTTTTAATTGTATATATTATATAATTTCCTTAAAATATTACTCTAGGTCGATATAATTCTTAAGAAAATAGAATAAAAATCGATTAAAATGATTTTAAAAATAATTAAAATAACAATTTTTTGTTGATTTATCATATTTTAAATATTTCATCGGTAATTTTGATGTAAAAATGATTATAAATTTTTTTATATTTTAATCTCAATGATGTGTTGATGTCTTTGAATTACAATTATATGAATATTCGTAATAATGATTCAAACATTAACTTAAAATGAAAATATTTTATTAAATTAATTAAAAAAATAGTATTTTTTAGAAATGATATTATGTGTAATGTATTCCACTGAACATTTTTGTCCACATTTAACCTTAAAATTAATGTTATGACCCTTATATGATAAATAAATACATTTCCTGGTTAATGTTAAAATTATTTAGCTATGTGTTTAAAAATTTATAATGTTTAAAATGAAACTTAAATGTGCTTAAATTATTATGGTTGTAAGAATTTCAACCTTTTCCTGACAAAAATTCTGAATTACGTCGATTTGGTGCCACATGACATGATTATGATATATAATATATTTAAATTATGAACATCAATGTGCCAATATTCCCTTAAATAAAAAATGAAACCACTATTCTCTCTTCTACACAATAATTTACCCACATAACTCAACTAATCACTTCACAAATCCCATCTCATCCTTTCTCCTCATGAAGTAGTAGTTATTCCACTATCAACTAAGTGGTTTCATTTTATTTCTTCATACATCTCCTTAACATATTCTATTAATATGATAATATTATGACATAAATATCTTCTATATACCAAAATGTATTTATTTTGTAGGAAAACCATGTATTTACTTCATTTCTATCCTATGAAAAATGAAAACATCACTAGTGTGCACATACCCCCAACATTTTCCACGTAGTGGTGTCATTTTTTCGTCATGATTTTACATGAATGGTTATAAATTTGTAATTAATGAATATTTATTATATTTAGGAAATGATTGTTATTATATAAATATAAGATATGATATACCTTATTTTCATTCAATATATTGGAAAATGGTAATGTCTCTCAAGCATACATGCAGACTACCACCTCCACCAAGTGATGTGAATTTTTTTCTAGTACTACCATGTAAGGCTGATACAAAAAAATTATATGATGAATTAGAATAATTTTTATGATATTATTAAAATAATTAAATTATGGAGAAATTTCATTACTCTTTTAACCGTGATCTATATAAATAAGTAATTTTGGATAATTTTACTAAACAATCATAAGTGGTTGATGTGGGAAAAAACTATTGAATGATTAGATTTAAAATTATTATAAAATAAACTCAAAAAATGTGAAATTGATCAAAATATTTCAATTTAATGTATTTACAAAATTTTAATTCCTTATATTAGAGGATCTAATAAGTATGATTAATAGTTGCCACATCATATGGTTAATTTGGTATCATTTCCACTAAAATGAAAAATGTTTATATTATGCATCGAATTTAATTTATACGGTGTGTATACATCAACTGTGAAATAGTATTTCAATATTTTTTATTTATTCAATTTAATATATTAACTCATATTTACTTTTAATGGGTTTTTGATTCAATGGATAATTAAATAATCAGAGATTTCAATTTCAATATAATTTTTATTGGGATTATTTATTCATGAATTTCCATTGACATAAATTAGATGATCATTATATTTTGAACACCATCTATTTTATTCTCCTCATTTTATTTAATCTAATTTTATGTTTTATCTTCATTATAATATCTTGAGTACATAAAATGAGTATGGAAATATTTTAAAGGAAATTCGAATTTATTTATCCTTTCAGTTTGGAATATTTATCAACCATATCCATGTTCACTAAAATGTTTTCAAGGAATGTTTTTAAAATTCTATAATTATTCTTTGAAGTCATTTTCCAATATATTTTCATTTCACTACATTATGTTAAAAGTAATCTTCATATCATTTTATAAATATGGTATATTATTTCTTTTATAAAAAATTGAAGAAAAATAATTGTTTTAATGATATCCAAATGAACATAATTTCCCTCCATCATGACAGTTAATTCAATTGCTTATTTCATTAGAAGATTCTATGGTTACTTTAAATTAATGGAATTTTCAATATATTTTTTAAATTTTTAATTAAAATTTTATCAAAAGAAAAGGATATAGTTCTCTTGTTTTTAATGTAATCCTAAATTATTCTTTAAAATGTATTTTTATTTAGGTCAATACCCTATGATGATTATTACTCTTTATTAGGAATGTACTTTAATGATATTGTCCACCATATTTCTCTTGGTGAATTTTGAATGTTCTCTTTTATTTCATTTTCAACAGAAATTATTTTTATTCTTGAATGAACATGAATAATTTTTTACTTTGAATAATTTTTAGATTGATTTTTGTTTATCATTTAAAATATGAGGACTTAATAGGAAATTCATGTGATGGGAGTGACCTAATTATAGTTGTATTCTCATTGATATATCAATTATAATTATAAAAATAGTATACTCACCACATTATATAGCCATTTGGTTTAAAAATATCCATTTTTTTAGAATCTTGTCGTGATTGAGAGGCCCTGGTGGTATAAATCATGATAACATATAAGCGGCCTTGATGTGAAGTCGATGAATTACAAGATTTATTTATTTTATTTAGTGATAATTCAATTTCAAATATATTTTTTTGTTTCTATGTTGATATTAGAAATTAATTTTCACTTAAATAAATATATTGAATGAATGGAATGTCTTTTTATTATCAGTAATTTCAATTGATTGTTCATTATTTATTCAGGATAGCTTCAGTTATATGTAACCCTTTACTAAGGATTTTATCTCTTATTTTATTTTTTTTCCTTTCCACATGATATTAAGAAAGAATCATTGAACATCATTCATGGATACAAGAATTTGTTTCAAGATATGTTGTTTAATTTCTGATTTAATATATGGCTCATGTATGTAACTTGTTATGCAAGACTACTAAACTGATCAACCTTTTGTTATGTAGTCCCTTATATCTTACACCAATATTATAATTAATCACCATATCTTGTTTATTTGATTCAGGGTTTTAAAATTGGAATGAATGTCTGTTTATTTAGAACCATTGGAACTAGATTTTATATTAATATAGCTACCATGAGTGTTATGATAACCCCTTATAATACTTGAGAACCTTTTAGGTTTTCTGTTCCTTGGATCAAAATTTATAATACCTTTCTTCTAAATATGTGTGTGAAATTTTTTAGGGATGGTTCCTAAGGGATGGGAATCAACACCCATGGTCAATATTGTGCTTACTTTTTTGATTATTTCAACACATTGGCTATTGGTGATTATAAGATCACAAAAATATTGTAGAAAATAACTCACGTTATGATTAATATCACTACTCGTATGGAGAACAAAAAGGTGATATAATTTAGGTTGATGGTTCTTGTGATTATGAAAATCCAAATACCTATAATTTTGACAAACAAATATGATAATAACATAATTTGACAACAATTAGAGAAAAGTGGTGTTTTAGGAATGTTTAGGTGATAAATTAAATGAATAAAAAATAATTCAACATTCCATGTTTAAATTATGGGGGAGTAATAACATGGATAAATAATTAAAGGTAATGGTTATTTGATACATGTTTGGATAAAAAACCATCATTATCATAATTTAAAATGAATTAATGAATCTAGTAATGACCAATAATTTTACATTAATAAGGTATGACATTCTGTTAACCAATTCCCAAAGAATCAAGAATTACACTAATACATGTGTTCATTAGTGATCTCTTATAAATTATCTAAATATTATATAGAATATGAGAAACAAATAAGAACTTTTCATAGTGATTTAGATTGGAAAAAAGTTAAATGATATAATTAGTAAGTGTGAATGTAAATTTTAGGAAGTATTTTATCTTGGAATCAATATATACATGGATGAAATGTATATTGGTAATTTTAAGAAAAATGGAAATTAAAAAATATCTCACTTTAAAAAATGGAACCATTAAGGATTCGAGTTCTATGTAATTATGGTTAAATTATAGAATATATAATTATTATTTACTGGTATTTAACAAAGGTAATTTTATATGAATATTAGGTGAAAACATTTAAGTATGATTTACATAATATTACGATGTTTGGAAAATTTAGAAAGTATAAATTCTTGAAAAAATGTGAAATTGTATCAATAAAAAAGAAAAGTGATGAGATATTTTTGGAGATATTTTTTTAATAATTAATAAATAGCCTTTTAGGTTATTACATGATATACACAATGATCCATGGTGAAGGTTACTATATTTATTTTCAATTTATTTGGAAAAACTATATTTTTAATATTTGTGTTGGATATATACATAATTTGGAAATAAATGTTATTTGGAAATAAAAAAATGCGTTTATTTTGGAAGAATAAGTGATAAAACCATTTTTTGTTCAAATTTAATCATGCATAGAACAAGAGTTTTAAATTTATATTTAGTAATAATTATGATTTTTGAAAATAATGTATTTGATGTTTAATTAATATTAATTATTATTTTAGCTTATTCTGATCATTTATTTTTTATATTTAGAAATATACTTCAATATTATGGTTGATTAAAGATTGAATTTTATTTTTAATTAATAAAAATATATTATGATCTTGAGATGCACATTAATGAATGAAATAATGCATATAATATAATAGGACATCTTATATGAAAATTTTATCACATTTTCTATCCTAATAGTAAAGAAAATTTTCACATTAAAAAAACTAAAGATAAATATACCCATACATATCTGAACACTAAAACTCTACTACCATGTTATGTTTTGATAAACCTATATTCTAATATTAGTCTTGTAGAAATACATTTGTAGTAAGGTCTCTAACCATCAAATACATATTAATGTTCATGATAAAATCATTATCTGACATTATTACTTTGTTAAATTAAATTTAGAAAATAATAGCTGAAATTTTTAGGAACCAATATATTTAAAGTCAGGTGAAGTTAATAACTAATTATTTTAGAATAATTTTACATTAAAAATTACTCTACATTGGATAGTGTGTAGTAAAAACAATATCGATCATAAACAAACCATAAAGGAATATTATTTAAATAGGGATGTCATAACGTAGTCATTGCGTTGGATCATATGAAGAAGAATAAAAAATTATGAAAATGAATAAAAACGTTTTTATATTTTATAAATTTATTCATTAATTAATAATAAATAAGTTCTCATTTTTTAGTTAACTCATATTTTGAATTGGAAATACAATTTATTCAAAATTGGTTTTGTTTCATTTTATCAACCTTTATAAAAACAATTGATGCCAATTTTATAAATTTTATTTGATAAAATTGGCCATGATATTATATATCATCATTTAATTATTTTATTAGGATTAATTATTCAATTTTTTTTTAAAAAAACATGGATTTTTATTGAATGGTGAATAAATAAAATTTTTCTAAAACATTCAATTATTTTCTATACATAATGTATTTTAAAATACCTATTATTTATCAAATATTTTTATAATTTGACATAAATATCCATTATTTAAAAATAATCTAATTAATTACATATGAATAAACTTTATACTCTATTTCGGCATAAGTTAATTATTAGACATTGAAACGCATCTGTCAAAAAAAAATTCATTTCATTTTATACATATATATTCAAATTGATTCAAGTAAGTATAAGAAATTTAATCATAAAAAATTGATCACATGTTTTTAATTTTTTGAGGCTATATTTTTTAAAATATTTCAATTTCATAATTATTCATAATTAATAGTAACCATACTAAAAGATTGTCACTGTAATAATGGGTAAATTATGTTAATTAAGGGTAAAATAGATGATGAGGTCTCAAATTCAACCAAAATATTCCACTTATCACATTTAATCAAATTAATTCATATACATGCTTCCTAACATTTAATATATGGATTTTTTCTTCCATTGTCCTTGAATAATTACTTTTATATTATTTTAAGTAAGGAATAAATACAAAATTTCACTATATTTCCTTTTACTTCTCTAATAGGTTTTCATTATTATAAAACAATTTAGATTACTTAAAAATTGAAAATTTTAATATGAATACATTGTTTTTATGAATTATTTTAATGTTTTAGTGATGATAGAATTACCATAAACTCTCATATAAGGTCTATAAAGTGTTTGTGTAAGAATAATAAAAATCATGATAATTAGAAATTAAAACAAAAAAAATAAATATGTTTTGAATGAATTTTGGTATTCAATGAACATCATCGGTAATTATTACATATAAATTATGATAATATTTTTATATTTGAACTATATTGTGTTCTTTATTTCATTATAGAAAATGTAAATTAAAATTCCCAAAAAATGGATTTAATTAATTCTTATGATAAAAAATATTATATTAAAATAATTAAAAATAAAAAAAATTTCTTGTTGGACTGTAAATGTTAGGAATTTTTTTTCAATTTTCTTTTTTTGATCCATGTGTTCTCATCGAATAAATTTGTTACATTAAATTTAAAAATATATGTTATCATTGATAAACATAAAAACATTTAGCGTGGGGCATAAATAAACTATAAGGTTTAAATTCAACATAAACGTGACTAAATTTTATTGCATTAATTAATTTATACATTATCATGTCATTATTTTAAATGTATTTCAATTTTTTCCCACATTAATATATTATGATATATATAAAATTTAATTTTTTAAGCCATTCAATGTGTGTCTATTCCTCCACTTCTAAAAGGGAACAACTTTTATCTCTTATAAATACATTTTGAGATATGTACAACAACAAATCGAGGACTAAATACCTACCCCATATATCTACCCATAACGTATAGACTTTTGTCTCATCACTGGAGAAAATAGATATGGTTATTTAGTAATCCAAATTTCATTTTCTAAATCTTTTTTTAACCTCAAAACCAAGTGTTTTCAAATTATTTTCTCTTCTCAATCATTCTAATATTATATATCCATTATCTTATAATAACACCAATATATTTCATATATAGAAATGTAATTATCCTGGAGGAGAACCATTAATTCACCAATATTCTATCCTATGTAAAACAATAACATCAATCATGAATAGTATGACCAACCATCTCTAAAAAACGATTTATTGTTTTTTCTATCACTATTTCATACAGATGGTTTTTAAGGTGGATTTATTGAATATATATTATTTATGAAATCATTATGATTTTTTATAGAATATATAATAAACATTCTTAACCTTCTATCCTTTAGAAAATGACAACCCCACTCATGCATACGTGGGTACTACCACGTCCTTGAAGTGATGTGACATCTTTTTCTATTACCATCATGCATAAATTATTCTGAAATTTTATATATCAGAAAAATTTAATTCATGATTTTTATTTCAAATTAAAATTAATTTAAACACTCCATGATTCATTTAACTACGATCAATATTCTAATGTAATTTTATAGAATTTGAAAGAAAACCTTATGTGGTCAAGTAAGTAAGATCTTTTTAGTAAATGGATGTAATTTTTTTTTTCAAAAGTACCATAAAAAGAAAATAAATTTTAAAGTGGATATTAATCAAGAATGTAATTTATTTTAATTCATTTCATGGGAGGAATAATCATTTTTTAAGTGTAGACATAAGGTAAGGGTAATTTTATCACATTTTATCTTCACCGAGGCATGTTTATATTATACTATGTATTTCATTTAGATAATTCATATAAATCACTTTTTAAATATTATATCATGAAATAATTTGTATTCTTTTTATTTAATTTTTTAATTTATTTCAACTATTTAATGATTTTTATTCCAATTTTATTTAATCCATAAGGGATATATGTTTCAATATCAATTTAATCGGTATTATTTATGACTGAATGTTATTTTTGGGAAATTATATGATCATTATCTATAAAATCCCTTATTTCATATTATTCTATATTCTTCTCTTGAATTTTCATGTTTTTTTCATTATCCCCCCCTTAGTAGATAAAATAATTGAGAATATTTTTAGGAAAAGATTCCTTATTTCCTCTTTTGGTCAGGAATCTCCATCATCCATTTTCGTGCTCTATAAAATAAATTTAAATGATGATTTTATATTGATAAAATGATCTTATGTAGTCTTTTTCATACATATTTTACTTTATTTATTTATTTTTTAAATAAATATTCTTGTCTTTTACCAAATGATATACTTTTGGTATTTTTAGAAAATGTGTGAATATGATATTTGTTTTTACATTTACCGTATGAACAAACTTTTCAACCATAATGAATCATCCTTATAGTAAATATTCCTTTAAAGTATTCCACATTAATTTTTAATGAAGGTAATTTTCTAAATATTTAAGAAATTTTTATTTAACATTTGTTTCTAAATTAATGAATTGGTTTATCATGTTTTCAAAGAAATCATAAATTGTTTTTTAAAGGTATTTTCACAGATGTTAAAATCCTTTTAAAATTATTATAAACTAATTAGAATGTAATCTAATTATAACATTGAATTATTTCATTGGATGTCTTTTAATAATGTTTCATTATATAATTGATTGGGAAAATGATCTACATTATTAATTAAAATTAAATAATTCTTGACTTATAATGCATTTTTAGAGTAAATTATATTAATCAGTATAAATATGAGTAATTAATAATCCATGCATGTAATGGGTGGACCCGGTTATAGATAAACCCTTGATTTATCAATAGGTATCATGAGATAGAATCGAAAACATGCCACATTTTAAGGTTGTTTTGTTTAGACCTAACCATTTATTAAGAATGATGTATTAGTTGAGGGGTCACAAAGGTAAGATTCATGAAAACATGGTTGAGGAAATGATGGAATTTTCATAAATGTTAGTATTTATGCATTTCAAAAATTGATATTTCTGTTTCCATGATCCCTGTAATTTCTATGACGAAATTATCTTGGTATGTTCATTGATATAATGATTTTGATTGAATAGAAATTTTTTTGATTACCCAATTGACACCATTAATTAAACCTTATTTATTCATTATATATTCTATTGTACTCAATACATAATAAACATATGATATCAAACTTATTTTTTCCATTCTTTGGAATGTAAATATTTAATAATTTAATGATTTTCAAGGTTAATGAATGTTATTCATGTTAATTTTCTAATATCTAAATTAATAATGAAGTTATACATGGATCAAGTTTTCTAAGACTATTGAACAGATCAATTATGGGTGGTTTGACCCCTTGTATCTCGTACAACATAATAAATGGGTTCCATCTCTATGTTACAGGTGTGTGTGTGTGTTACCCATCCCATCCCCAATTTTATGATGTGAATTTTATTTTCTAATTTATAATTTGAGTTTAAAATAAATTTATTTAAAAATATAAAAATATTATATATCAATTAATTTTTTAATCCTCTATTGCATGTTTTCTCTATACAATGTATATAACATTTTAAATACTCCATTTCATGTGATTCATTAAAAGGAAATGTTTTAATATAACTCAATTGTTTTCTTTCAAACTTTTTTATGAATTACATTCCAAAAGAAACTGGTAAAATTTTCACTTATACATTCCCTATAAAAATAAGAAAATAAACACCTTTTAAAAAAATCATAGATGAATTTATTTCCGGTCAGATTGAATCTTAGTTCTCTTGTTTCAATGTGTTATAGTGTAAATTATTTTCCATTAATATTTCAGCTATATTTTAAATTTTTTCATGGAAAATTTTCATTTTCACAATTAATTCAGTATACAATTATACAATTCTTATAAAATTACTCATCAACTACTTGATGATTGTTTAAATATAGTTTAAAAAATAATTAACAATCAAATTCATTATGTTAAATGGCATATCACCGCCTTTGTCTTTATGAACCATATTTTTTGTATAAAAAAGATTACATCCATTTCCATTCTTCTTTGAATTCCCAATTTATGATTCCACTGATTGAAGGGTCTTAACCTTTTTACCCCTAAAATGATTGATTTGTGATTTTATGACTAAACAATATACACCATATCTATGTTTGGTGAAAACCATGATTTATTTTATATGAATGGGATTTCCCTAGAGAGTTACTTAAATTCACTATATACTGATTTTTATTACATGGTTTTATCATATTTATTAATTTATTTATGAATTTTTACTTTTATGATTCTAATTTAATATAATATAATATGTATTTTATTTCCATGGGTTTATTATGTTGAATAATATATTTATTATTGCATTTATAAATAAGAATGATGATTGGTAGGTTACTATATCTACCTTTAATGGGTTAGTTTATGTTGATATCTCATGAGATATTCTGGTGGGTATATAATGATTTTCTTCACATAGGCCTAAGAATAATGAGTTTGGTCACTTTTTTAGGGTTGGATAGAATGATTTTGTACACATATACATTAAAATAATGATTTAATAGAAAATTTATCCTATTATTACAATTTTCTATTATATCCTTTTGGTTTTTCATATTATTCTATATCTATTTTGTGATTTTAATTTACTGACTATGTGATATTTCCATGTTTATGCCTAATTTCTATTATATTATTCACTTTTATGAAATTCCAGGGATTATTTCATGATTTATTATCTTTGAATTATTGGGTATAAATTTCATTTATATATTAAATATACCAATAATCTCATCTTCTAAAAACTTATGACCTTTGACTTTATAACTTATGTATATCATTTTAGGGAAATTTATCACACCCATTTTATATTTTTATATTTCCCCAAGTCATGAAGAAAAGTAATAAATATGATTTTAATATAATATAATATTGTGTTGAGAATTTTTTAGTGATGTTGAAGACCATTTGTAGATTAATTGGTCTCTTATATACTGGATAAAATGTTCATTAGATGAAAAAACATGACTTCTGTAAGTTACATTTTTCACTAATTATTTAAAACTGTAAACCGAAATGAATTTATGATTATATTATAATGAAATATTATCTCTATGTCTTGTAATTATAATAAAAGGACATTCTGAGGGTGTAAAATTTGGCTTCCAATATAGGTTTTAGATTACATGGGAGATTTTATTTTTATCAGTTGATGATGGAAATGAAATAAAGTGATAATAAGTTATTATTGATCACAATTTAAATGTTATCGATGAACCATTAAGTTTTTATAGGTAACTTATATGTTTATTGAGATTTGGATAAAGGAAAATTAATGAAAACCATCTGGATAAGTCTATGGGATAAGTCTATGTTTATGATAACCTCATGATGTTTTGTTATGGTTGATATTATGTGGTTACCATAGAAATTACATCTATATAAGGATAATATAATGTGGTTGAATTTATGGAACTAATTCACCTTTGGGTAATCACTTTGAAATGTTATGGTTGGATAACACAACAACTTGAATTATCTATTTTGGGATGAGATGTCACATAACCTCATGCATCCTTCCCCATATACTAGAGGATTATGACTAGTATCGAGGGACAAGAGGGGAATCATGGGAAGACTATTCCCTCAATATTATATAATCATTAGAGTAATAAATGGAAGTTATAATAATATAAAAAAATAATAAAAATTAAATAATTCAGCATAGTACTAGCATACATAATATATTCTAACTGAAGCAATAATAAATATGTTAATTTTGTCACAAAACCAAAATTGAAAAAAGGATTACCATATGTGGTGGAGTAGTTTACCAAATTAATGTAACCATGAAAAAAATATAAAAAAGGAAATCATTAAGTACATCATTCAATAACACTCAACCACCTTCTAGACATTCTCAACTTCCCACTATAGGTCCCTTAGAATTTAGCACATCCCTAGTCCTAAAATCAACACATTCAATGATATAATAGTGTAGGGTATGAGAATGAAACATATTATGAAACCAGAAAAGGTACTTTAACCTAAGTGAATAAAATATAATGGTTTATTCTATAATGAAAAAATGAAAAAAAATCAACAAGTATAGCACACAATCATAACATTTATGTTAGATCCAATGAGACAATATCTACAAGATTTTCATCCATTCATAAAGAGATTTTAAGCTGTCGAATCACACTTCCACCCCTAATGGGATTTTACAAAACACATGTGTGACACATTATCCTCAAAGGGATAGCTCATGTACATGTCGATGGAGTGTCAGAAACATCTCCAATTGAGGAAATTACATCATTCTCAACATGTGCACTCAACTATAAGAGAAAATGGAATAAAAATTATAATATATTAAAATAGTATGACATATCAAACATCACCTCATGTAATGATATAAGTTTTTATGTAGATGAAAAAATATGGAGTTTGAAATTTTCCATTTGATGGACATGTCGATTTTAAAATCGATCTTTAGAATGATGTTATGATGGTTGGAAAACTTATATGTGTTATTTTTGGACCTAGGTGAAGTCTTGAGGAGTTTCCAATAGGTCTTAGTGCGTTTTAGGATCGTCAAACCTAGAAAATAATGGGTTTGAAAGGCTGTAGAGGGTGCATAGTTTGTATCAAACTATGTGGCCCACTATAGAAAACTGTGCGTCCTTGTTTAAAGGGGGACTTGGAGGTGCACACGTGTTGTATACTATTTTCAAAATTGCAAACCTAGTCTTCATTCTTAGTTGAATCAGATAGTAGTTAAGAACTGTTCACTTCATGCTTGGAATATGGTTTCCAAACTATTTTTCCATCCCATGTAGGGTACTCTAGGTGCCTAGTGGAGGGTGCATGGTTGGCATACTGTTTTTGAACCGTGCAGCCCAAACCATGCATGGTCACCTTCTTTTAAAAATTAAATTATTTTAATGGAAATTTAAATATAATAAAAGGTGGAATTAAGGGTTCTTCACTCCTTCCCTAGGTCACCTGACACACATACCCCACCTCTCCCTCTTGATGCATGACATCCCCTCATAGACACCTACTCCAGGTGCCTATTTCCACCAAATAAATCTTGATTCTTCTTCGATATGATGAGGTAAGTACTTTTCCTCATGTTTCATACCCCGCTTTTTCCACTTCTCTATCTTACGTCACACAGTTAGGTTCGACCAAACCCTATGTCTAATGGTTAATTCGGTTTTTGGATTTCTTTTGGTACTAGCTTCTGCAAAGAGTCTCTCTGGACCCCTCTGTTCAGGTTTTGGTAACCACCGCCAATGGCCATGTAGTTCTCTACAATTAGGGCCACTACTACCAATCTAGGTGAGGTTCTACTCTTACTAATTTTTTCACACCATCTAATTTAGTTTCTTAAATTGACTGAAGGTCCTTAGTAATTATTTTATACCGCATTCAACCCTAACATGTGGTTTCGAATTACTGGGTATACAGAGACTTACCTGTGTATAAAGAGGTTAGTATATATATATATATAGGGTCCAAAATTATGTATATATTCATCTGTGGTAGTGAATATTTATGTATGGAGATATTCATGCCTATATATGTATGTGAAAATCTATATTAAGGTGACTATAGATGAGTATATTCATATAATCATATTTGTAAGGATCCCCTTGCACATGTTCATGGACAAGAAAATTTTTCCATAGAGGATAGGTTTCCTAATATATATATATATATATGGTGGTGCATATTATTAGAGTGGGTAGCATCAGCTTCTAGGTAGAATTCGTCCAGAGGGATAGTGTTGGGTTGGTTCCTCTCTAAAGAAGGATCTATATTATTTCCCATTAATTCAATTATGCATTAAATATCCTTTAATCGTGTACATTTTTTCAATTATTATAATGAAATTCACTTCAACAATAATTTTTATACTTATGATGATAAATTATTTGTCATGTAAATTAAGTCATTGTTTGATAACCCCCCCCCAAGTGGAGGTGTTCTTTCTTCAAGATAAAATGTTGGAAGTGGCCTTCTAATCATACCTACTCTATTCCCTTGGTTATTTTCTTATACCTTCTGTTTAGTATATATCAACATTAGAACCTGACCATTAAAAATGTTCATAAATTACTTTCCCCTTTAAGGTCTGATTTTTTTTGCTCCAAACACCTAATTTGTTTGGGATTAACTTTTAAATGTAATTTCCCTTGAGATATTGGACCTAAATTGACATGGTTAGGATTGCATAAATGATATAGTGGAAAGTTATAAATTAAATGGCCATGACACTTGTACCTTAAATAAATTTTCCATGTTTGGGAATATTGATTTGGATGAACTTGAGTTGGATGGCCGACAATAAATTTCATGCCTTGGTTAAATGGTAAGGTCATAAGGAATTTTTTGCCCTATACCAAATTGTTTAAATGAAAAAACTCTTTGAAATGAAATTTGAATGTGGCAGTTGATATGCATAAGATGCATTACCATATGTATTATATTATAAATGTCAATTATGGTCTCAAAATGAGATAACACCCTTATAAGGGATGATAAATGACATGAATAAGAGTTATATGCCACAAGTGGTGAATTTCATATGAACATGACTAATCTCAGGATAATGTTTAATTTGAAATGCATAGGTCTATTTTCCTTGTGCATCGTTTTTTAATTGTTTATGGATGGGAGTAATTATTACCCAATGCCAGCTATATAATCATTTATCGATGAGAGGCATTCTTACCCCATTCAAGGCATATAATCTTATATGGATGGTAGAAATTCTTATCCCACAAAAACTATATAATATTTTATAGATGAGTTGAATTCATACCACATTCCAGATATATAATCTTTTATGGATGGGAGGCATTATTACCCCATGCCATCTATGTAATAATTTATTAATAGGAGCCATTATTACCCCATTCCTTCTATGTATTCAATTATAGATGGGAGGCCTTATTACCTCATGATAGGAAAATAATTTTTTATGGAAGGGAGGAATTATTATCCCATGGTATCTATATAATTATATATGGAGTTGAGTCACTCTGATCCCATGCCATTTATGATCAATATGTACATGTACTGGTGGGAGGAATTCAAACCCCCTTTCATTTATGATATATCCATATATACATGTATCCATATATATACTATATATGTATATACAATATCATACTCTTCAACTGACATTGAGATAAATATGGTATAAACTTTAGGAATTCTTTATAAACTATGACGAGTATTTATTTATTTATACGTTTTCATTTATTAAATTCTCTATACCTACACACTATTAATTTTATAATGCACTTCCTAAATTGGACTTAGCACCAAGGGTGTCGGATTACTGAGATTTCATCTCACACCCAACTTGGGTACCATTGGTACCTGAGGAGAGATTATTTTTGCAGTACCTAGGTTAATTTATGTATTTCATTTACCCCTGAGTTAGGAGAAAATGATCATGATAGATCTCAAGAAGCTCATGGAGATTTCCCATAGGGGTTTTTATCCGTTCATTATTTGTGTACCATATTTTATAGAATTTTATTTGTTTACTTCTTTATCGTATGTATCTTCCAAAATCCATGAATTAATAAAGTGGTGTTTTCATCATTTATTATAGTTATATAAAATCTATCTTCTTCTCTTTTGTCATTATTTTTTACTGTTTTAGATTTTTATTTGGCTATACACTGTTATATTGATATGAAACTATGATAAAAGGGTATAGACTCACCAATTTCATATACTGAGACCCTCACTACTAGTATTCAGCCTCTGGCATATGGGGATACACGCTTGAGGACATGCCACTCATCGGTCCAGCTATCAGTTTAATGGAAAACTGGGTCGGGATGTTAAAAAGTGGTTTCAAATATATTTAATTTTCTCTGTCTTAATATTTTGGGATGGTAGATAGGATACTAGGAATGTGTCAGTGTTTGGTTGATATCAGTGCTTGGTACAGATCACCCCACATACTGGAAATAACTATTTGGTCAGGGCTGGGATTGTTGTTTGTATTGTTTTCTATTACAATTGATTTGATTTCACCAAGAGTTATTGTTGTACTTTTTGTTGCTTAAGATTTATGGAATTTATGTAAAATTACTCTTGACCAGATATGGTAAGGAATTATCATTTCATGAATCATTTTAGCCATATATAGAATAACATGTCATGCATATGCCATGCCATGTAGTTGTATTTATAGGTTTCCTGGTGAATGGATTTTTTTTCCTTGAGTGTTATGTGATTATTATATTTTTACATGTTTAAGAAATTAATTATCATGTATTCTATGTTTATTAATCTTTATAGAATTCTTTTATGGTTAAAACATGTTGCTTTGTGTTAATACTTATAACAACATGTTGTTTTGTGGATATAAAGTTGGTTTCATGGGATAATTTTATCGGTTGTGGTTATGAAGGGAGCCAAAATTTATAGTTGTAAGGTTCTATAAAAATCTTATAATTAACAAAAGGATCCTCATGTGTTCGAATAGGTGTAAAAGGCTTTGAAAATTAACGGGGCTAGGGTAAAATTGTTTTGACTAAAGGGATCCAAATGATAAACTATAAAGTATATGGAATCATTATAGTTTGGTAAATGGCCTCCCATATTATTAGACCATTATGTTTGATCATGTAATAATTTTAATTGGAATTTCATTCATTTAATGGGACATAATTTTTAATCTATGGATTGCATGGTCACATTGTGAATTGGGAAATGGAATCTCATATAGTCAAACTTTTTTAGGGGGCTATGTTATAATAATAAACTCTTATAAATTTATAGTTCTATTTAATTTTGATCTAAATTTAATTGGTTACCTTATGAAATGTGATACTAGACCCAAGTATGTCAGTCCAGACATGTAACTAATGGGATGACCCATTTGGGTGTTCATAGTTTTTGAAAAAGATGCAATTATTAATGGGGTTGCATGATAATAAACCTCGGTTGGATTATTATGATCTTTGTAGGTCCCCTTGTTTGTTTAAAAGGAATTTATTTTGGTAAATTTCTTGAAAATTATTGTATTTTAATTAATATAGAATGTTCAAATGAATTGTAATTACACATTCTCATTTATCTTTTCATATATTGTTAAAATCATGTACCTAGTGATATTGTTTACAAAAAAGGTTACTTGAAGTTTTGATTAAATATTTTCATGGTAAATATTAAATGTGAATATATGCAAAGGGATTTGAAATAGAACCTGTAGTGTTGACCATGGTAATAACCTCATGTATGGTTAGTTTGAGCTTCACTTTGAGTGTCTTGGAACAGAAAAGGTAGTATTATTTGTAGGTTGATTTCTTTTTAAAATGGATTAAATGATTGACTCTTGAGATAGTGCCTTTAGTTTGGCATGATCAAGTGATAGGGACACCATTTGTGATTAATTAAGGGGCTATCCCGTAGTAGGTAACACCCTTATAAATTTTTTTTACCCCTCTTATATCATGATATTTATAAAATTTGGTGTCATTCAGGTGTCATAGTCCCTAGTTGGACATTCAATTTCCAATGAAAACCTTGTTCCGATTGGTGGTTAGGTTTTCTTCATGACCATTTAATAGGCTTGAACATAGGGTAATGCTGTTTTTCAGCAGTTTAGACATGCCTAGGACATTGTCGGCTACTTTGTAGGTCGTTTTACCCGTTATTTTCATTGGTATTAGATAAATTGGCATGTTGTTTTCAAGGATAATGGTCGTATAAGTAAATATGACTATAAAATAAATATATTTTTATTTTGAATATTATATTGGGTCATCTCTATAGTAGAGTTTCCTGGCATTAAAGATTAGTTTAATCATAATGCTCAAAATGGATTGATTTTGGAAGACTCAGGTGTTTAGACATACCGATATAATTTTTTTGACCTTGTTTTTGTGCTTTGAAGAAAAGGGTGTGACTTATATAAGTGTCACACATACGTTTAATGTGGATATGATTTAGTTCACTTTTGTGTAGCTATCCATTTCTTCTTTAATGAAGTCGACACTCCTAATGCGGGATGTCTCACATCAGTTATGATAAATGTGTCCTTCCATGTAGAAGGAACGAAACCAATAGTGACCATTTAGAAATAGTCAGTTTTCCTAAAATTCCTTGGGGTTGTTGGGATTTATAATTTTGGTTCTTTTATGACAACACAATTTGATGAGGTTGTCTATGTATGGAACCCTTGTAAAGCACTGTCAGTCTTAGATGGTGTTCTGTGGTAATTTTTGAATGATTGTGTAATTACTTGGGTAGAAAGGCATGTGTCTGGATAAATGACAGTGCATCATCATGTTTATCCATGTCTCTTTAAATGAAATTCGACCAGTGGAGGATCCACCTTACTTCTTTTTAGTAATTAGGTTGGATTGAATGAAACCATTAAAATCATCTTAGTGTACTCTGCTAAGAGATGAGCATTTCCCTTATTTTTTACTTCTCCCAAGATACACTAAGAGAGTTTCACCTTAATAATTTAAATGTTCATGGTCTTTTTTGGGTAATCTATTTTTTTGTTTCATGTGGGATGCATGATTGCATTCATGGGTTGGCCAGGAACATCAATCAAAGTTGGGTATTCACTTCATTTTACATGTTTTTAGTGAATGTGAGACTACATGGGTGGAGGTATCACAATTATTCTAGTTAAACATAGAACTTATAAGTTTAACATCATATTATATAGTTTTTTGAATTATCATGACTCTTTTCTTCTATTGTTTAGTGTTTACGGTCGGTGAAGGACCATTTTTAGGCATGTCATTAGGGAGAGAAGAGTGTAGTTTGTGTCAGCCATGGAATTTCATGATAATCTAGTTAGACTTGCACTTTTAGGTAGATGGGGAATTTACCATGTTATAATTTTAAAATCATGCATGGATCTTCATGAAGGTTTTTAGAGGCGTGCTTGTACAATATTTCCAACGGTGGGTGGAACTGTTGTTTGGAATTTTCTGCTTAAAGTTAAATCCTATGATGGGAAGTATGTTGGACAGATTTCATGAAGATATGATGTCGTGATAATTTATATTGGTAAACAAGAGTCGGTAAGAGTTATCTTGATGTTTTGGTAGGAGGATGGAAATTGGATCGAGTCTTGGTGGCTTAAGCCCCGTGTGGTTAACTGGATGCTAAAAGGCCTGTTGGGCATTTGGAAATGCAATAAAACTGTTTGAATGAAAATTAACGACCCTATTAGGTAGTGTAATCTGTACATTGTTCACAAATCCTTCTCTATGAAGAAAAGTTCTAATATTGGAAGGTTGTAATGATCCGTGTTTTTAACTGTACAAAAAAGCGATGGAGTTTGAACTTTTTAAATTTATGGATGGAAAAATTTAAAAACTGATCCTTAGAATTAAATTATGATAGTTGTAACACTTATAAGTGTTGTTTTTGGACTTGGGTGAAGAAATGAGGTGTTTTATGGAGGTCTTTATGAGTTTCAGGGGCACCAAACCTGGAAACACATTGTCCTGAAAGGTTGTAGAGGGCGCATAATTTTTCCAAACCAAAGCAACCCACTATAGGAAACCATGTGACATTGATCAAAAGCTAAAGTTGTGGTGATCATTGGTTATGAATGGGTTTCCAAACTATGTGCCTAACATCATACATAGTGTAATTGGATAATAGCTAAGAATGGTTCTCTACACAGTTGGTGAACGATTTCCAAACGGTACGTCCAGCCCATGCAGGGTACTCCAGGTGCACAGGGGAGGGCGCATGGTTGGCACACAAGTTTCTAAACCATGTGGGGAAAACCATGTGTGGTGACCTCCTATATAAAATTTAATTATTTTAATTAAAAATAATGAAAAAATAAAAAATTTACTTAAGTGTTCTTCTTCCCTTACCTTGGTTGTACAACACATTCACTCCACCTCTCTCTCTCGATGCACAACTCCCCCTCATCAACACCTCCTTTAGGTGCCGATTTCCACAAAATCCTTCTTAATTATTAATTATTAGATGAGTAATGAACTTGTCATCCCATTTACTGTCTCACTTCATCCAACCTTGGGTCATCCATCACCTGTTGAGGTTCATCCTAACTCTAGGTCAAATGGGTAATCCAATTATTGGTTTTCTTTTCATTATAGGTTGTGAAAATGATCTCTTGGGACCCCTCTATTTGTGTTTCAACAATTTCTTCAAAAATCTATGTGGTTAACTTTGATTCAATTGGCCTCTACCAATCGAGGTGAGGTTCTTTTCCCACTACATTGTTTCATACTTTATAATTTAGGGTATTTAATTGTTTTATGGCACTTAGTAATTATTTTATAGTGTTTTGGACCCTTCTGTATGGTTTTGAGACTCCATGTCTAAGGTAAATTTCTTTTATATTAATTTTAATTTATATATATATATATATTTAGTTTCCCCCATTAATTGTATATTCATCATTTTTAGTGAATATATATGTATGGGGCTAGGTTTGCCTATGTATATATATGAAAATTCATACGTAGGTGAGTGGAGATGAGTATATTAATATATGAATATATGTATGGATCCCCTTACACATGCTCACAACTATGAAGATGTGTTCATTGGGAATTTGTGTCCTTATATATATATATAAATGTGGTGGTGGATATTCTCAAATTGGGTACCAGCTGCTTCTAGTTAGAACGAATCAAGAGATAAAATTTTGGCTTACTTATTCTCTGAGGTAGGATCCCTATCCATTCCCTTTAACTCACGAATACATTATACTTCCTTTATCTATATGATTATTTTTTTATATATAATATTTAGCTTCACTTATAGAATATGTTGAATTCAAATGATGCTAAAGTATTTTCACATAAATTTAGTCATGGTTTTAGAAGGGGATTTTCCTTATGCCACATGTGGTTAATTTCATATGAATATCACTAGGACCTCGATAATGTTTAATTTGAAATGCATATGTGGATTTTCCTTATGAATCATTTTAAATTTTTTTATGGATGGGAGAAAATATTACCCAATTAAAGATATATAATTGTTTATGAATGGGAGGAATTCTTACCCCATGAAATATATGTAATCATTTATGAATGGAAGGAATTCTTACCCCATGATTACTATATAATCATTTATGGATGGGAGGCATTCATACCCCATGCCAGCTATATAATCATTTATAGATGAGAGTTACTCTTACCCCATTCTAGTAATGTAATAATTTTTGGATGGGATGCATTTTTACCCCAAGTAAGCTATGTAATATTTTATTGATGGGAGGAATTATTACCCCATTCTTGTAATATAATTGTCTATGGATATGAGGCATTCTAACCCATGTCAGCTATATAATTGTTTATCGATGGGAGGTGTTTTTACTCCATTCCAGTTATGATGTATCTATATATATATATATGTATGTATCTATATAAATACTCTATATATAGTTGAACGATCAGACTCTTAACCCAACAATGTTATAAAGCTTGTATAGAAATCAAGTGTCCCTTAGGAACCAATAAAGGTGTTTCTTTATTTATAAACTTCTATTTATTAAATTCTCTATACACACAAACTATTTAATTTATACTTTACAATCTGTATTAGGCTTGATAGCATGGGTGCTGACCAACTTATATTTCATCCCACACCCTGCTCATGTACCCTTTGTACCTATGTATCCCATATATTTGGAAGACCTAGGTTTATTGTTGTGTTTCTTGTACCTAGGAGTAAGGATCAAATGATCGATCTATAGCACCAGATGCTCATGGAGATCACCCATGGGTCTTCACTATCTTTTTTTATTTTTGTATGATACTGTAAAGAAGGTTGTTTGCTTACTACATTCACTTATGTATCATCTATCATCCCTGCATTGTATAAACTGGTGTTGGAAACTTTTATTATAGTTATATAAAATCTATCTTACAATTATTTTTACATTATTTATTATGATTTTTTCTTTTGGTTTATCTTTAATCAATTATACTGTTTTCCAACCTTGATAAGAGTGTATATTCAACCCACTCCCATTTCCAGAGACTATTACTTCTAGTCCGAAGCTTTTGATGTAAGGGGAGATGTGCTTGATGTCATGTGACCCACTAGTCTGACTACCGGTGTAATGGTAATACATGTCGGGATATTACACATTAGGCCAAGGAAGAGTCATAAGAATCACAAAACCACACGATAGATAATTTTCTCATATAGATCATGGGTATCCACATGCACACCACATGAGATCAATATCAAGAATATGCCCCACTAGGCTACAAAAAACCACAAAAAAATATTTCTAATTACTTATATAAATATTAACTAATGAGAAGGATGCCTTTAATTAGGTGAAATAATGTTTTGA
Source organism: Viscum album (assembly GCA_963277665.1). NCBI lineage: Eukaryota > Viridiplantae > Streptophyta > Magnoliopsida > Santalales > Viscaceae > Viscum > Viscum album. The sequence goes on along the minus strand of OY728125.1, from coordinate 200,551,462 downwards.
AGAAAAGCGTCACTATCTGAGTCCAATTACACCACTCTGAATATTTAGCTGTTTCCCAAATAACAATGATCTATATAAAAACATTGGTTCCAAATCTATGAATATGAGTTATATTTCGGATTTTTAAATCTAGAATAAAATCATTATTTGGGAATCACATGGATGATATGGAAGGATGGGAGAGTTATAAATATCAATAGAAGATAGCTTCTATTATGCTTCGAGTTGAGGGATCAACTAGAGAAGTGAGACAATTAGAGAGGGGTTGGGTTTTAAAATAAAAACAGATGAATCCATCTTGGATTACTGAGCCATGAGTATGGTAACTAGTAATATGGTGTATTATATATAGGGCTATTTCATAACAAGAAACCAACCTGTTGGATGATGGTATATAAAATATTATTTAATATAATGTTGAATTCACTGTTTGACATTCCAGATTACTACATCTTTTCATGTTTTACTGTCATCCACCAGAATGGTTATCTCAAATTAGATCCTTTCGAACACACCTAAACCGAATCAAAATAATTAAAAATATATAATTGATATATACAAGAATATATGATATGTAATATAATTATAGGTTCTAGCAATTCCCCCTATAACAACTACTCATCCTCTAGATGTATGCACAGAGGATTTCTTAAACAACTCGGGCCATTAACCTGAATGTTTGTCTCTCACTCCCATGTTTCTTCCAGTATACACTTGTGCTATCATCAAAAATAAATAAGTGGAACAATATTCATTTATGGAAACTTCTAAATTTTCTAAATAATTGTAATGATTTATCCCATAAATGATTCACATTATTCTACCTCATCATCCTAACAAGAATTCACAATGGTAAGATCTGTCTTGTACCTCAAAGGTGAGACATGTGGAAAACATTATATATACCATGGTACCATGGATGAAGGTACATCTGATAATATTCCATCAATATTTTTTTAAGATACTAAATGAACCATCATACTACTCTACCAAATTCGCTTGCTTCTTTAAACAACTATTCTCCAACTAAGGGGAGACCCCCATGAGAAATTTTTCACCCACAGTATACCCTATAGGTTATCTACTCTATTCAAAATATGGTATTATTTTTTTAAGAGACATAATAATATACATACATATCATGTATACCCACTCCAAGTTCTACTACACCCCACTATTCCAAAAAACTAAAGATTCACCCACCTAATTCTAGTATAGTGGTTGGAAAAATGACCGTCAATAGAGAGCCTAAAATACAGACATCTAAATAAAGGACTCTAAAATATTTTTGTACATGAACTCAATAAGATACATCAAATCATCCCCTAATCCTACAAAATTTGAATCACACACATAAAAAATATTCAATAAAGTCATTAGTGTTCCCTCTAACATCCCATTAGAATGAGGATGAAATGTTGTACCCAGCTTCAACCAAGTCCAAATCACCTTCAACATGAATTTCCAAAATAGTGATGTGAACCAAGAATCTCTTCTAAATAAAAAACCTAATTATACTCCGTGAAATATAAAAATCTCCCACGTATATATCGTTCATATATCATCCACCAAGTTAGTCTCATAGATTGGAAAGAAGTAAGAATCCTTAGTAAATAAATCAATTGGAACCCAATGATTTTTTCATCCTATTTGGGTCTAAGGAAACTATATCATTAAGTCAGTAGTTACCAAATCCCACATTCACATAAGGATATTAACTTAATGGAGAAACACTTCCAGTCATTGATGCTTATCCATGATCCTCTAACAAGTCATATAATAGAATATAATTCCTGTAACGTCTATTTTCACATTGGACCACACAAATTTTTATTTAACATCATGAAAAATATGGGATTATTCTAGGTTCTCAACCAAATATGAATCCTGAAATTGTTTAATCATATTTCATCTCATATATGAAGGAACCATCACTTTCTTATAAACTATAAGAACACCATGTACATCTAAGGGATATATGATAATGGCACCATTTTTCAGCAACCTCATATGAATCAAAATAAAAAATTGCTTAGAATCATGATTTGCCTACACTAATTATACAAATGTGGATGAGATCACAATGGGTGTAAAAGTCTCTACCCAATGTTCCTAAGTTACACCAACCTTCTAGTCTACTAGAAAATACATGATCTTCCACCCAACTTCGAGGATCATTTACCATACCTCCCATGTCTTCCTACGTCTCACAAATTCAACTGCAATATCTTTCCTTAGATAATAAAAAATCATAATGTTTATCATCTATTTTACTTCGGCCAAAAACCTATAATGAATATTCAGGTACCACAATTAGAAAATATATTTTAGACTCTGGTAGTCCATGTATATAAAGAATATCACACCCAAGAGGTAATATGTTAAACATTTAAATTCATGAAAAAAATAATCGATCTCAAAGTATTTAATTTGGTTTTTATTCTCATGAGGTTATAAATAATGTGACCCATAAGAAATTTCCTTATCATATAACATCAAAATAGCTCCAAATCTGACACTAGATATACCACAATACACTACATTCCAAACTATAGTCTTAGGATTAATCATAATCAAATATCACAAAAACCTATTCCATGACAAGAATAATCCCCTTTCACACTATTCTATCCTTTAAAACATGAATAAATTTCTTGTAAGCACTATCATGGTAGATATGAAAAATATAAAATCCTCATATGAACCCACTATAGTACCCTTTCTACCCAAGGAAAAATAAAATCATGAACATGTTCTTTTCCATTCCCAATAAAAAACAACATAAATATATACCATAATAAATGATAATACAAATTTATTATCCACATTCCCATGAAAAAACACCTCTTGAATTCCAAAGTGACTGTTTAGTAACTTAGCGTAAATATGATGTTCTCAAAGCATACTCAATATAATTACAAGGTGACTAACATGGAATTATAATATCGTGAAATATATTTGTATGTAATCAACGAACACAATGATTAAAGTGTATAAATATGTGAGAATGTTATTGTTCATGAAATTCATTAACACTATCATAGAATTATCATGTGAATAGATAGAATAATATATTCAAATACACCATATATACAACAAAATTCTATCTTTAGTATCTAGTCCACTCTGGCCCAATGATAATAGTAGTGAGAAAATAAATAAATATTTTAAAATCATTGTAATACCTTTAATTGATATAAAAATTTACTGATCCATTGTAAGGGATACCATTTTTTAGAGTGATCTGATTCAACATCATGTATAACAAAAAAAATCCCAAGATTAATTCATAACAACTTAATGAAATCAAGGTACCACCATAATGGGATGTTCTTGATTTTATGAAGATATTGACTTCATGATCTTTATTTTATACATTTCTTAATTTAAATTTAGATTATTCCATGTTATAATGTGGAATTGACATCGTTCACACACCATGATGAAGTTCGATCGCATTGTCTACCCACATTTATTGAGGTATACATGGGAAAATCTAGAAATACATCTTGAACGTAACCCACCATAAGTGGAAAAGATGATGTAGTTTCTATTAGTTACACTATAAGGATATTTCTAGCAATCATTGTTGAACGGATATCTATTTTAAAAGGATATGTTACCGCTCTACCTGCTTCAATGTTGTATTCACTAGTAACCATGAACTTATCCACTTTATGTAAAAATAAAAGCCACTTTTCTCTAATAAAAATATATTTTTTCTTGTTTGTTGGTCAACCAGTCGATGAAATAAATCACATGAATTCCTAAAATCTACTAAATTTTATTATCCACTTATAATCTAATATAGTGATCACCATTAGACAATCTGGACATATATCATTATGGTCTAAATTCTTTAACAATGGTGTATAAACATAAAAAAACATAGAACATAACATAAACTGTAAATATAACAAAATAATTAATAGAGAATATATGAATAAATGGGTTGTTCCTACATTAATTAAAGAAATCAAGAGTGTAGACATGATTAGAACAACACCTCAAACTATAGAAGGCCCCTCTACAACATCATCTAAAGCCTGATCATTATCAAATACCCAAAAAATAACCAGTCAAATTCTCTTCATAGGACCATGAATTACATGTTCCACTAACCCTGGTGGGGTATGTACCATCTACTAAGGTCGATAAATCATACTATAACATGAACTTAATGCATTAATCCAAAAATATGTAGCATTGAATCTTCATAGATGACCAGTCTTGACCTAACAATGAAAATTTTATAGAGAAAGATGGAGTTACATTAGATAGTGTCCCTTATACCCAATGTTATTACACCAAGAAGAGTCTCCACCCATAGAGGTAGGTGAATATCTTTTACTCTACTTTGAATGTAGACCAATTCCATAATATCCATGATCTATGTTCCTTTTATTATTCTTAGAATAATTAACAAGGACTAACGTATAGAATAGATGGATGAATACCTATATCTATGTATTCCTCGAATTCATTCGGTATCTCTAGGGACTTATGAAGCACTGCTATGTGGGTCATTACATCAATGTTCCGAAAATGGTGTTTGGATTTTGGATGAAGGAAAATCATGAACATACTATCCTTCCTCACCTAATCATTAGTTATAAGGGGAGAAATGAAAACCATCTCATAGGATCATGTTTAATAGGTAGACACTAAAATAATAACATATTGAAACTCCAATTACATCTCATAATAGCCCAAATTCAATTTGTCATATATGAATTCCTTGTAGAAGGGGTCTTTAAAGTTCACCCATGTCCGAAAAACATGTCAATGAATTCAAGGCATAATATCCCACCACCATCCAACTAAACCCTAAAGCATGAACTCATTAGGAATTTCTTTACGATCATATGATGACTCTAAAAGATCAAATATTCTCTAAATGAATCATATATAGACTTATGTATCATATGATACTCTATTGTACTATAATTCTATTGGATTCTATAGTTAGAGGTTATGAGAATATTCAACCATTATCAACCCACCCTGGTGGGATCCTCTACCATGAAAAGTTACTACATTGAAGAGTCCCAATTGGATATGGTCTATATATTGAGTTATTGGAGATGCCATCAGAACATGTTTAGTTGTACCCTACTTCACAATAGGTGGTGGAATTAAAACTTCCTATACTACAGAGGTATTCTGATTAGATTGTCTAATTAGATGAACAAGAGTTTTATGAGGTGATATCTCTTGATATTCTAAAGTAAACCTTAGAGAAAGAAAAAAACAAAACTAAGGATACTGAAAATATATTGAAATAACACAAAAGTGTTAACAATAAGGATAAATCTATGTGGATTCCCTAAATAAGATCCATAACCCCATAATTACTACCCATGTCCCAAGCCAAACCTCTATTACTAACACATTAGTGAAAACCTTATAAATAGAATTAATCATATAATAATTAAGATAAAATAAATTAATCCAAGAAATAATGTACTAAAAGAACATTTGATAAATTTCTATAGGCATTTTAATTATTTTTGAACTATCTAATAAAAGAAACATTTATATGGAATGTGTACATATATTCCTAGATGTGATGCATGAATGCACACCAAATCCCATAAACCAGTATACCAACTTCATGTGAATCACCTAGGATGAGTGTAAATTAATGTTAAAATCAAATAACAAGAGTATAATGTTTCACTTTACAAAAACATGTAGCAACACAATACTATGTTTTCTTGGAAATGACATAGTTTCCTTACCTAAGTCCCTAATATTATAATTCATATCTTCCATATCACAAATCAAAGAATAGAAATGAAACAAGTAAGTGAACGATGTTTTATGATTATATTCTATAAAACATTGACATGAATCATCGGGTTTGGTGTATGATGTCACATGATATAATGTGTGCCTCCCCATACCCAATAGGTTATCGATTAGTGGTGAATAAATCTAAATACTAGTAACCCTATTTGATTTTAAAATTAATATATTGGTTTATGATACAATGTATTTCTCCATGAATGATTAATCATTTCAGTAGTATAAGATAACTAGATACTTACATAATTGGAATATTTCATTGGAACTACAAAAAACATAGCATAAGAAGAATTATATCAACCTTGATATTATTCATCATACAGTTCATCATTTATATGGAAAAAACAAATAAATGGTCCAATTATATGATTAGTAAGGGTTGTGTATAGTGTAAACTATCATGAATAAATAAGGCATAATAATGATTCCATTTTAAATAACTGAAATAAAATAATTTCATCAATAAATTGAGTATCAAATAAATCCATGAATAATATCAATATGGTATTCCCATGTATAATAATAACTTAATTCTAAATTAATAATATAATTATTGTTATATTTCTTGATCATAGATATCAATATATCTTTAGAACTAATTCCTTGTGCAAATATAGTTTAATCTGTGGGTTGGTATACACCAAAGTCTGTTTTAATAAGTTTTGATAACATGTTTTTCTAATAAGACATATCGTGAATCAATGGGATATCTATTATTGTGATCACCATTTATTCCATGCCCAATGAATTCCAGGTATATTGAGTGGTCAATTTATTACATCAAAAATATTCCTTGTAAAAAAATACTCATATTGAGTAACAAATACAGAATATCAATATTTCCCCTGTCATTAAAAAACATTGAAGTAAATAATTATATGTATAAATGATAAATTATTTTGGTAATAATAATATACAGGATTGATAAAATATGAATATTTTGGATAAATGTAATTTCAAATAAAATATTATCATAATAATGTGAAATTTTTATGAGAATGTTACTGACCACAAAATTAATAAGAGATAAAATTTGACCATCAATTAATCATAAATAATGTTTTCATAATAAATTAATTTATTTTGGAGATTAAATGGAAATAGAAGAAAAAAATTAACCTATGTTTTCTTTAGAGATTATTATTTTTAAAACCATTTAAAACTTATAGTAGAAGTTAAATTGTGTAAAATGGTTATGGTGGTAGGTATGTCTGTTAATATTGTATACATTAAATAAAAAACATTCCTTTTATCTTTTTTGAATGAAAATATAAAATTAACATTTTTATGAAACATAAACTAGTTTATTTAAAATATTTTTAGAATTCATGATTAACATAAAATTTCATTATTAATCAATTGATTAATTAAAATGGTCTTTAGTGAAATATTTTTAAAAAATATAGTTTTGGTAGAAAAATACAGCCAATCAAAAATAGAAACAAGATCGTATATTATTATAAATATTTATATATTTTATTAGAGAAAAAAATAGAATAAATGTTGAAATAAAACATATATAATACATAAATATCTATATTATATGAAAATAGGTGATGTTTTTTGGATAGATTGTATAATTGTTTAATAAATAATATAAGTAATCCAAAAAATGAGGCTATAAAATAAATTTTTTCCTCTTTACTACAAGTTTAATGGTTACCCTATAAAATAGTAAATATGAATTGAAACATTAATCACAAAAAAGAAATAGATATTTATAATAAATTCAACAATTAGTTATTATATACACCACATAAAAAATAGTTTTATAGTACCAAATCTGTTTCAGTGGAGTCAGATTTTTGATGAAATCCCATACCTCAGGTTTGACCACCCTCGTATGTTCTTTTAGCCTATTTCATATTTAATTTTTATTTATTAAAATTATATATAATAACCGTATATATAATTTAAATTAAAAATATTATTCATATATAAACTCTTATCCATCATTTTTTAATTATCATTTATTATATTCACTATTTTATTTGTTAACTACTCTATTTTTCATGTACATTGTGATTTCAATACAATGGTACATGAATTAAAAACAAGTTAATACCATAACCAAAATGTTAATAATGATCTAAATATAATTAATGTTCATTATATACATATTTAAAACCATCTACGAGAAACAAAAATGAAAAATGAATCACAAAGCTTCATAGTGATAGTGGGCCTTACATATGAGCGAGTGACGTCATCATTTTTTAAGATGTGGAAGAATAAAATGGTAAATGATATATTATATTTATATGACCATAATAATTTCATAAATATAATATATATAATCAATTGTTTCATCTTTATTACTATTCTTCTAAAATACTGATGGAAAAGGAATTACACCGCGACATTGAGATGGTAAGTCATACGTACACACGAGTGATGTTTTAACTTTCTGTATGATAAAGATGAGGTGGAAATGGGTTAAAAATAATAATAATAACATTTAAGTGTTTTATTTTACAATTAATACATAATTTATTATGGTTACAATATATTTAGAGGATGTATAATGAGAAATAAAATTGAAAGTGCCCCATTAAAATTTATACCTCATCACTGAGAAACCATCTTTGGAATACACATTATTAATTGAAAGGATGGAATTTTGGAAATAATATATGCTATATGAAATAAGGAAGGATTATATGATGGTATAATGGTTGGTATTTTATTATAAAGATTTATCAATCTTTTTGAGTAATGGGTAGAGTAGGTGCCCTTTTATACTCAGGGGAGGGGCACACTTGGAATTAATTTAATTGTAAAATTAATAAAAATTATTATTATTTGTTTAAGTGGATATAAATTTATATATAATAATCAATGGAAAATTGACCAATAAATAGAGAATTTATGATATTTAAAACAATATTCCTTTTATATTACCAAATATAGTATTTTCATAATTTTAAATGAGTTAATAAAATATTTTTTATTTTGAAATATCATTATTGTCATTTTGGGATATATTCATTTTCATTCAAATTAAAGTTATTAAAATATTCATAGAATTAAATATAAGACTTTATATCATCCATGATATTTTATATTTATATATATTATTCATTATCATAATAATTTAATAAAATTTAATTACTTTTAATATTTTTAAAAACTTTTTTTTGCTAATTGAATAAATCTTTTGTCCTCGTTGAATAAGAATTTAATGATATTTTTACATAAATAAACTTAAAAATAAACTCTCATGAAAGAAAAACAAATAATATTTAAAATAATAATTTATAACTTATTTTGATCAGTTTTTATCCTTATGACAAAAATAGAGATATTAAAGTCTAGAGAGTGAAATTTTATATATAATTATTTAATAAAAAAATATAAATGTCATATTTAATGAAATAATAAAAAATTTAAAATATATTGGAGACAAGAGAGAGAATGGTTTGACTTCACTCATCTAATAGAATAAATTAAATTGTTAGGGAAATTTCATAGCCTTATCCTAAAGTTTTAATCTTGTTTTATCCATTTTCCCTTACCAAGTTAACAAATATTTTTCAAGGATAATATTTATAATGAATAAAAATAAAATGTATAAAATTTACTAAAATATATACTCCTAATTAAAAATATGGAATCTATTTTCAATATTAAATTCACATAAGTATCTGAAATTATTCTAAAATAATACCATCAAAATGTGATGAAAATGGGTTTTCTATAAAACTGTTTTCTCAAATATAAAAAATATTATTCCAAAATATGCCACCAAATTAAATCCAAATAACATAATTGGATTATTCATAATATAAATGAACTAATTTTAGTTTTAAAACCTTTTTAAAACAAATTGTAACATTTTAAATTCTTTAAATGAAATGAATGTTATCAATATATATCAGTATTTTATATTATTCCTCAAACAAACTTATTTTAAAAATATTCTCAAAAACCCTCTATAATATATTTTTCACATGATGATTTAAAAAATGAAGTTAATTTTTTAAAATATTTTTTTATAAATTAATTAGATTATTTTCTCACAAACATAAATAAAACCCATTTTTGAGAAAATATTATTTTTACACTTATAATAACATTAATAAAAAATTATTTATCAAACACAATTATTATATTTTTTTAAATAAAATTATTCGGATTAATTTGAATAATTTTATATATTTATTAAAATGATATACTATAAAATGGATCATTAAATTTTAGGGTTTTATAAATCATATGTTATCTGAGATATTATATTTATTTAGAGTTAAATATATCAAAAATTATTTGGGAGTTAGATTCTACCCCCTTATAATAAATTTTCCCTTGAAATTTCATCTCTATGAAATAACTAATTAAGGATACTTTCTTCTCGCCTCATCATCATGATCCCATCTATATTATTCTATTTTATAAATTCACCACAAAAATTTAATGAGTTGAGAGGTCTTGTCTAATATCATGTTCTTTCTATGATCCAAAATCTCAATCAGTTGTTGCTTATAATATAGTTCTAGATCTAGTGGTATTACATATATCTTTAGTACATCTAAAGGATCATGTATATACTTCCTTGGTATAAACATATGATTCACCCAGAAGGTGTCGTTAAATCCTTCAAGGGTAGATAAAATTATAATTTAAAATGTTCATGAACCGTACTAACTAAAAATTCATAATATTGAAGATTTACAGGGTCGACTCGATAGAGATCATGAACTATAGTGATAAAAACCTTTAACTGAAGGTTAGTTTAATCCAATTTATGATTAATTTTATTAAACTAATGATTCTATTAAAAAAATGAATTCTAATAGAAAATAATGATATAGGGGAATCAATTTCTAGGCATGATTTTACTAAATCAATTTATTGAACATAAATTTCAATATAATTATACTAAACATCTAAATAACTATAATATTTCATCGAAAAATTAAATGGTCACTCTGAATAAAACTACCTTGGACTATTAATTATTCCAGGTAAGATAAATACAAATAGATAATGTGAATTTTGTTAATATTTCTAAACGTAGAATACTAATTCCATTAAATGGTCATGAATAAATCATCTCAATCATATTGATTTTATTTCATTATTTATAGAATATAGTCAATAGATCAATGATGAATACGATTGATGCATAAGAACAACATGATACTATTGAATTAAACCATGTTTAGAGAAAATTTAAATCAAACAATGATTCTATTCACCCATTTAATTGATTCCACCCTACCATATGGGTTTTATTTAGAAATAATATGGTGGTTTATGATGTGGATTAATCGCACCCTATAAGAGATATTGTGAATGAATATGAATAAAGAAAGTAAAGATATTGGAATTAAACTGCAATGACCAATAATTTTATTATTGAAAATTTTCTCTTATAATCATGTCATATAGTATTAATAAAATAAAATCACATAAAAAATATAAATCTTATAAATTACTATTGAATGAAATAATAGTGATTTCTAATAATTAAGGAACCTATACCAACTTAATATTGACCTGACCATTGGAATTGAAATATGACCATTAAGAATCTAAATTTGACCGATAGAATAGTAAATATACATATTAAAGTGTAAATAAATTATAGGTACCTAATAACATAAATTATGATATATTTATATCTTTGTTTGTTAAATTAATGTTTAAAAAATGATAAATCATGTGTTGGTATTTTTGAAAAGCATAAATGTTCATTTAATAATTTATAATTAATATAAAGTTTTAAATAAATTTTACTTTTCAAAATATATATTCATAAATTTAGTTTTAGTTTTATTATTATTATAAGAAAATGTTATGAGACTTTAAATAGTTTTTGAAAGTGTTATAAAATTTGTTATAATTATTGAATTTGTATTTTTATAATAAATGATTATTTTAATTCAATATTAAATTTATCATATTTATAAAATTATTTTCATAAAATGGAGTCTATTTTTTTAATTCTACATGTCAAAAAAATATTGGGGAGAATTTGTGGGATTCTTCTAAAATAGAAGATTTTCTGTGAATAGTGAAATACCGTAATTTTCAAAATAATCTGAATAGATGATTTTCTAAATCATTAATGATGTATTTCTGATTTTAGAACCATTATATAGAATTATCCTCTTATATTAACATTATATATTCATATTAATCATAAATATTTATATTATAAGGCCAAAAAATAAACTGATTATTAAAATAATCAAAAAACATCCCTCTTCTCCATTATAATTACCACCCATCACCACCTCTTCCCCCTCACACCTCCAAAGCTTTGAATATGATCCAAATTATTCCAAATACTCTTCCCTTGTATCTCAAATACTTATAAGAGATTTTGGTATTAAAAAATATCAAAACCAACTACCATAGGGAGGTTCTCAAGGAGAAGAGGTTTATGAGGTAAAATTCTCTTTCATTATCATTCAAATTTTTTTTAAATAATTTTCTTTTATTATCCTATCCTCACCTTTCTATCCCAATGTGTCTTGATAAATAAAATATATTCTATATACTATAATTTTATTTTCTTAATGGAATAATCCATTATTAAATTTCATAACTCTTACTTTTATTCTAATGATGAAAACAACATTTATGATTTGTTGATTTACATGCCTTGTCGACGATGCATTTTTATTTCCCAATACCTCCTTCAAGGATGGTCATAAAACCAATATTTTGGTTAAATAAGATTTAGTATAAATATTATATTTTATATAATGTTTTGGAACCAATATATAAACATTAAATTAAATAAAATGCTATATGTTCATGATGGTTATGAAAACCACCAAAATAAGTTAAATAATTTTAATTAACATTTTATATAATGAATTTCATTACCACCATATGACCAAATGATATATAAGATCATTTAAACAATTTTATATTCATTAACAAAATATAATTTCAATTATATATTATTATTACCATTTTACATGAACCTTCATTCTCGCATACCACAGAATCGATCATAAAAACCAAAAAAATGATCTAGGAACGATGGAATTGAATCTTTTAACTCATAAAAAAAGTTAATAAATAATCATAATAAAATTATAATAAATAAAATATATTTATAACAGTTTCTTAATTGATTAATGAATCTATTTTCTTTTATTATCCCGGAAATTGAGTTCAAGGATAGAATAATTTACGACACAAGTTAAGGGATACTCTTTAAACTCCCATTTTTTTATTAAGTTACTCTTTTTCTATGTCTCTCTCTATACTGAAAGGTAATTCTTCATTATTATAATTCAACACTCATAAAATATGTTTTTTTCTTTCAAACGTATGTACCAAGCTCAATTATTCTTTCTTTCATGGTAAAATACATGTTTTATAAGGCTCCCTTTTCAGTTACTCCTATTAAGAAAGCATGATTAAAAGGGATTTTCTAGTTTCTTACCCATTTTCAAGTACACTCTATAATATGTATTAATCAAACAATATTTTTATGAAAATTTTTATCATGAAAAAACTATATAAGTGTTAGAACTCAATTTTTCACTCAATTATGGATCCTCTAGTTTTTGATCTAAATCTTTAACATGGACTTAATATAAGAGACTAATAGATTAGTAAAGGTTTTAGGGGTTTCTGAGGAATGTTGGAAGCCCAGAACCAATATTTTTTGGAATAGTTTGCATGGTTCAAGGTTTAGTTGAAATCGTGTAGGAATACCACGCTCTATAAAAAACCACGCAGATTGTGTTTTTCTGGAATGAACCACCTCACACGGTTGGCGCACGACCGAGCAACAAAACCATGTGAGATCCCCTTATCCCTAGGTAACCATGCACATTGTGTGTACAGTTTTTTAATCCATGTAGATAAACTGTGCATATGTTATTTTTAGGTGAATTTAAATAATTACCCATAAGGATCTTTTAAGCCACATCCATCTTCCCTAATCTGATATTATGGGGGATTAAACTATTTATCTCTGAATTTGAGGATTTTTTAAGACATAACCTTGGAATCAAAATATCTCCTTTCTCAAGAAACCAATTTAGCTTCTATTCATTAAGTTGGATATGCAATAATAATTACTCGAGTCCCCTTGAGCTATTATATTTTTTTTAAGTTCTCAACCAAGATATCATGGTATGTTCATTTTATCTTCTTTTAATATCTACTCTAATATGAGCCAAATAAAGGGACAATACTACAAGAGAAGTATAATAAAACCCTATATTGGGAGGTCTATAACTCATTCCTAATGTTCCTTGATATTGGAGTTTGCATATAGGGCCCACTGATTTCATTGTGTGGCATTTATGGAATTAATATTCCAGGCTTATCCTGTTGGAATCATATGGATGTGATCATTCTTTATAAGTGATTAATTGTTAGCGGTTATGGCCACAACTCAATCCCTTCCATGTTTAAGTTTATTCCACAATTTTTTCTTATTGTTTTGAAACATTTGTGCCATCATTCGTGTGTTGTTTGGATTAACCACTCCAAGGGTAAGAGTTTCTAAATTAATTAGTTTGACTTATATTATGAATTGCATAATGAAAAGTACCATGGTAGGGTCCTGAAAATTCTGCAAACAGGAAATCCTATTACCAAAAGTCTTGGAAAAGGACCGAATCGGTCAACGCACCGGCTCCTAGCAACAACGCGTGGCCGGTTCGACAGACCACCCACCCGCAATTCCGGGGACCAGCATTATCCAAGAAATAGAGGCAGGGACCCTCCACGGGCGCGAAGCAGGATGAGAACCAGGTCATTCCACCGTCACGAACCCCATCATTCACAGAATATAGGCGGAGTGGTGCACATCCGTGGAGAAATTCCATGGATATCGATTCCAATACCCCTTGTTGACCGAGCCATCTACAGATGGGGATTCCTTCATGGCCTTTCTAAGAGGCCTTGTTCCCATCCAATTCATGGCTCTAAAAATATTCAGCAAGGTGAACAATAAAAAAGGGTAAGAAGAGAAAGGATGGGTGAAAACTTGTGGGGAGACGCTAGAGGAATCACTGCAAGTTGTGTTTTGCGGCCATCTGCGGACCCCATATCATCCGCGGATGAACTCTTACGCGGAGAGGAGAAACCAGTCCGCGAACCAACATGTATCCAGCTCCTCTGCGGCCAGCCCATAGCGGCCATTTCCTTTGCGGATAGATCTTAAGCCTCCACCCCTTCTGCGGACCAGTTTCGTTCATGAAATGGAGGTGGAACCCCTCCGTGGGAATGAAGTAAGATGGGATCCAGCCCCTTTGCAGACACCCTTTGCGGACAGTCATCTCCTTCGCGACATGCTCCCTCGTAGACATCCTCCATCGCGTCCTACTCCTTCACGTCCAGATCTGCCGCGGACACCCTTCATGGACAACTAAACTGTGAACCACATTAGACTCCCTCGCGGAAATTGCTTCGCGTACGGCAGAAAACGACCAGTCCTTCGCGGCCTGCTACCTCATGACCATCTCCTTTGTGGCCCGCCCCTTATGGAAAACCTCATGAACTCGCTGGTCCATTCCGCGGGGGCTGTTCCCTGGCACCCCTACTCGGTATCAGTGTTGGGTAGGTCCCTCCGCTACCGTCACTGACCCCCAAGAAAAATGGAGAGTTGCACCGCGAACTTTTCGAACAAGGCCAACAGTATTTTTAACAGAACCCTTATGCCTCTCTAACATCAATCTTATAAATACCATGAGTCGAGCTACTCCTCATGAGACTCTAAAAACATCCTATTACATATCTCCCATGATAGGTTCATTCATTAAGGGCCTCCCTTGCATAATTACCACACTAAACAGTTCTAGGTCTCTTCTACTTAGTCATCCTGACCACATGACGTTAAACTATGTGGCCCTCGTCCTGACCACATGACGTTAAACTGTATGGCCCTCATCCTGACCACATGACGTTAAACTATATGGCCCTTGTCTTGACCACATGATGTTAAACTGTATGGACCTCATCCTGACCACATGACGTTAAACTTTATGGCCCTTGTCCTATCCATATGACGTTAAACTATACGGAACAATCCTCTCTACAAGACTACAAACTGTAGCATTCCCCCTCATTCAATAATTGGATGCCTCTTACTCCATGGAAGATATTCCTTGTGCGCCAAGCATAAAATGCCTAATTCCATTATCACAGTGGCGTAATTTCAAGAGTGTTGGAATCCGTTCAATCATTTCATCACTCCAACCCATGCTTTGCGTATCTTTCATTCGGATCTTCATACTCTTTCATGTCTGAAGAGACCCCCCAAAACGGCTTGGTCCCATGCCACCTCGGCTCACCTACCGTCCTAGGCCAACACCCTCGAAATACATTAGACAACACTTCGAGTCAGGTCCTGTGTTTTGAACACAGTCAATAGTCAACTATCATTTGTTTGCTCCCATTTTAGGCTAATGTGATATGGATGCTATGTTTTGAACATGGTCAACAGTTATCCTTCGTCACCATGCCACCCTCATTGCGTTCCAAATATTAGGCATGTGATTCACACTTTTCATCTCCCTTTGTTTGGACTGAATGCATTTCCCTTGGTGTTATTACACTTGTGAATAGGCATTGGCCCCATTATATTCCTCAACCCACCAGTGAGTTGGGATGCCCTCAGGGTCAGATATGAGGAAGGCACCTGGGAAGCTTCCTTGCATAAGCCCCATTCACCATTGCTTCTCCTTAGCAGTACACGAGCATCCACCTAGGAGTAAGCCCCGACCTTCTGGGCCTCCTCAGAGTGTAATCCCCAATCCATCACCCCAGGCATCCACCTAGAAGTAAGCCTCGACTTAGTGGGCTGCTCCACATGTAAGCCCCACTCCACTTCTCACGGACGCACCTTTCGCGACGTGGTCCTCTGGTCCCTGTTGCCTCTTTTTTCTCATACTGGGCATGAATCACGTGGGCTTAGTGTAAGCATTGACCATGATATCCCCTTTTGGGCCTCCTCAATGTGTAATCCCCAATCCTTCATTCATAGCTTCCCCAGTGCGTATGTCCCAAACCAATGCAATCTACCTGAACTTTGATCCCTGACTACTAGACTGGGTACGTATGAAGCCTCCATGAGGTTCAAGCCCACCACCAATTGGACCACCCGGTCCATATTCACATCAGTTCCCCGAAACCTATTTGAACTACGTGGAAATTGATCCCTGCCTCCTAAGAAGGGTACGTAGGAAGCCTCCCTGAGTTTCAAGCCCAACAATCGGTTGATTCGATTATCTTCACATTAGTTCATCGCGCCACTCCTAATGCCGCCTCAAGCGAGTTCCAACTCTTTAGGGTCATTAATCCAATGAGGGAAGGTAAACCTTAGGAATAAATGATTCTGAACCCCTACATCTAGTTGACCATTTCCCATCAAGGTTAAATCCATGGATACTATGTTTGGGTATAAACCAAAGGTTCCCGAACATATGAATACGTCTTAATTTTATAAGAGAGTCCCAGAGCAGGCAATAATTTCCCCGCAAAAATGGTGTGATGAGCCCAACTTCCCATCCTCTCAACCAAGTGAGTTCTTAAGTGTCGCTGGCCATACCATCTAGTGAACGCCTGCCTTTGGAAAGCAGGTCCGTCCATCAACGGATACAGAGTTGTTGGGAATTTTGAGGCCGAAATCCAAAACCAACAAAACAACCATGCATTTGTACAACTTGAACCACATAAGGTAGAATCATTATATTGATAATAAAATGTGAATGACTAATTGGTTTCATATCCATAGCATCCCATACCCCATATGGAACATTGCAGAATGATCCTCAAATTATGGAGTATACCTTAAATGGATTAAATGAATGGTTGCATGCTAGTTGGTCGTATAACACTAATGAAAGGAATGGTTTGAACCAAATTACTTGAAAAACGGTTTCATGCTACATGACCTTGTCACACTAATGAAAGTAAAAGGTTGAACCGATTGAAACTGTAACACCCCGAAAAAATTAACATGCTAAATAAGCATTTAATAAATGAATTGTTTTATAAATTAAAGATACTACATCTTTATAAATTTTGATTAAGATTAATACTTTCAAATTTATATACAAATACAATTAATTTGTTTTTATATGTTTTTACATGATATATTTAAATATATATTTTGAAAAATAATTACTAGTTTTGGATTATTAATTATTATTAGATTATTTTTATTAATTCATTACTCAGATGAATTTTTAAAAAATAATTTATATTACTGTTTTATTAAATTTATAGATTATAAATATATATAATATTTTTACAAATAACACATATATATAGCATATATTTATAAATTATAATTAATTAACGCATATAATTATGTATTTAGGAATTATAAATATATATAATTTTTTGACAAATAACACACATATATATATACACTTATTTTTATTAATAGAAAAAATTGTTTGATTTTGTTAATTAAAAAAATGAATATATATATATATATAAAGGTATACTTTTAAAAAATTATTTTAATATGTTAAACAATGTAAAAAACATTAAATCATATATAATAATATATTATTATAATAATACAAATGATAGGAAAAAAGTGAATTGATTGACGTTTTGACTTAATAAATGTAATGGAAATGTTGGCATATAAAAAATATTGATATGATAAAAAAAATAATCAAATATAATAATATATAAAAATAAAATTAGAGATATAATTGACAATAAATGGGATAATATAAAATTATAGGTAATGTATCAACACAAAAAATATAATAGTATATAATAATCTGTATTATTTAACCAACAATGTGCCATATAATTATTGAAAAGAAAATATAATATAATAATATGAAAATTTATTATGATATTTTTTTATATTTTAAAAATATATAATATAACAAAAAAACAAATTTATATATATAAAAAAGAAATTCATATTTACGTTTTAAATAAAAAATATATAATTTGAGTACTTTATATTAAGAAAAAAATTATATATATATAAATAATAACATGATGTCTATACAAAAAATGATGTGTTTTTTTATTTTTTGTAAAAATGATTGAAATTATTAAAATAAATAAAACAATTTATAAAAATGATATTAATTGATGGGAGGTGTAACCAAGAAGCAATCATAATTGAGAGAAAAAAAGTAAATATCAACATGATAATGTAATATAATATAATGATTAACATTTGAAAAAATAATGATAGGAATGAAATAGTAAATCTTGTGGTGTTAAAATAGAGATAGGAAATCAATTTAACAATTAAAAAAATAATTAATCAAAAATGATAATAAAGGTTATCTTCTATGATAAAGCAGGGGTCGTGCATAACATGTAAAAGCTCACCACCAGTTATACCTGATTCATCATAGTTTCCTCTACCATGGCCCACATAATCCATGTTTTAATTAAATAATCTATATGAAAATTATTTAATTTATAACCTTCTTTGTTCACCAAAATTTCACATTGTCAAACTATTCCTCTCGGTTCCAGAAACCCACAACCCTCTCCTTATCTGAATCATGTAAGGGAATTTTACTACAGTTGTTTGATTTTTAGAACATATATTTATATACAAGATATATATATAAATATATATATATATATATATATGTGTGTGTGTGTGTGTGTGTGTGTGTAAAACTATATCTTCCTAGTTAGAATTTCACATATGATATGTCCGATTAGTTTAAATAATCATTCCCTAAAAACTTATAGTTTCAATTATATATTTTATATTATCATGTATTGATTTATAAATAGTGAATTGTATGTGTATATATACATATGTATATACACATGTGTATAGAAAACTTTTTTTATTTTTATATATAAACTTTATATAGGGTTTTTTGACTTAATCATGTTTTTAAGAACCCATGTTTAATAAAATTTATCATCATTTTCAATGTTTGTTATACAAACCATTATAAGTATATATACATAGTGGTACATATATATACATGTATATATACATTAAGGTATAAAAAACTTAATTTTAGATAACCCTTTTAATTTATTTGAATCAACATATCATTTTAAAATATTATGTACACTTTGATTGGTTAAATTGTATGGAAAAAACATATCAATTTAAGTGAATATATAGAATGAGATATCATTTCATGTGTATACCTATATCCACATCATTTTACATGTCATTAATGTATAGTTATGGCCATCATCTACTCATACCTGACATTATCAGCATTTGTTTTCACACACATTTAATTCATGTGACCTGTATTTATGGTTCATAAACGTCTTCCAAGAATGGGTTTCTATCTAAATGGTTTTAGAATCTTTTTAAAAATGAAAGTGACACTCATTTGATTGAATTAATAATCTGTGAGTATTTTCAAAATGTTTTGGGACTAAGATGAGAATGGAAAGTCTATGAGAAAATGCTTTCCAAAATTTGGAATTAGTGAATTAAGAGACGTTACAGGGAGTGAGCCCATAAGTCAAAGAGAAGACATGTGGCATTATGTTTTGGTTTTTAGAAATGGACTGCAAAGTATTATTAACGTCCCCAAGAAAAATTAATATTTTAATATGATAATTCCCAACAAATTTTCAATTAAAATAATTTGGTGAAATAAAATATATATATATATTCAAGCGTCTATGAAAATGTTTTTATTGATGTTTGTATGATTGGAAAATTTTCAAGAATTACTAATATGGGTTTTTATTATTTTTTAAAAAAACACCTTACTGGGAATTTTATGCTCACTCTATGTTTTATGAACACTTTTATAAGTATTACATACTTGCTGCATTGAAACTCTATTATGGAAGAAACACGCTGAAGAATCACTGTTATTAATTTTTATTTTTTTTATTGCAATGTAGGTGATGTATCTATTTCTCCAAAACATAGACTGGTAAAAGGCCATATATTATAATTAATGTTGTGTATTTATTCACATTTTTTATAAAATAAAATACACAAATCTTTCAAGGGATGAACCTGGGTTTACGGTTCGGGTCTTTATAATTGGTATTAGAGGACTGGTCTGGACTATATATGAGATAAGATATCATCAGTATAGTATATAAGCTAATCATTTTTATTTTTTCTAATTCCAATTATTAAAAAAGTATAATTATCTAGATTCTTATAATTGAATTGTGAGGGTGAAATTCTTTTTATGGGGGAAAATGTAACACCCCAAAAAATTATTATGTTAAATAAGCATTTAATAGATGAATTTGTTTGTAAATTAAAGAAACTAAGTGTTTATAAAATTTGATTTAGATTAATACTTCAAAATTTATATAAAAATATAATAAATTTGTTTTTATAAGTTTTTATTGGATATATTTAAATATATATATATATAGAAATATAATATTTTTTTATTATTAATTAAGATTTGATTATTTTTATTAATTAATTACTATGATAAATTTTATAAAAATAATTTATATTATTATTTTATAAAATTTATAAATTACAAATATGAATAATTTTTTTAAAAAATAATGCATATATATATATAGAATATATTTATAAATTATAATTAATTAACACATATAATTTAATATTTATAAATTATAAATATATATTATTTTTTTACTAATAACACACACACACACACATTCATGTTTTTTCACAAAAGAATGTTTTTTTGATTTGGTTAATTTAAAAAATGAATATATATATATATATATATATATAATGTTACACATTAAAAAAGACTATTTTAATATGTTAAACAATGTAAAACATGATAAATTATATATAATAATATATTATTATAATAATAATATTGATAAAAAAGAGAATTGGTTGACGTGTGGACATAATAAAGGAAATGTAAATGATGGAAAATTAAAAAATTGATCGGATAAAAAAATAAATAAACAAATATAATAATATATAATAATAAAATTAGAGATAAATTTGACAATAAATGAGATAATAAAAATGTATTGGTGACATGTCAACACAAAAAATAAAATAATATATAATAATGTGTTTTGTTTAACCAATAATGTGGCATATAATTATTAAAAAGAAAATATAATATAATAATATGAAATTGTTTTATGATATTTTTTATATTTGAAGTATATATAATATAACAAAAAAATGAATTTAGAAATATAAAAAAAATTCATGTTTATGTTTTAATCAAAAAAAATATAATTTGAATAATTCAAATTAAGAAAAAAAAACTTATGCAAATATATATATATATATATATAAATTTTAACATGATGTCTATATAATAAAATGATGTTTTTTTGTTAGTAAAAAAGATTGAAATGAGTAAAAAAAGAATAAAACAATTTAAAAAATGATAATAATTGATGCGATGTGTAAACACGAAGGAATGATAATTGAGCAAAAAATTTAATATCAACACGATAATATAATATAATATAATGAATAAATTTGAAAAAATAAAGATAAGAATGAAATAGGGAATCCCGTGGGTTTAAAATAGAGATAGCCAATCAATAAAAAAAATTAAAAAATTAATAAAACCAAAATGATAATAATGGTTACCTTCTCTGTAAAACTAAGGGTTGCACAGAACATATAAATGGTCACCACCAGGTCTACCTACTTCATTATAGTTTTCTCCACCTTGGCCCACATCAACCATGTTTTAATTAACATTCAATATGCATATTATTCTATTTATAACCCCCTTTGTACACCCTATTTTCTCATTGTCAAGCTCACCCTCTCGGTTCTAGAAACCCACAACCCTCTTCAGATCTGAATCAAGTAATGGAATTTTACTAATTTCGTTTGATTTTGAAAACACACATGTACCTAAAATCTCTATATGTGTGTTTGGGGGTGTGTGTGTGTGTGTGTAAAAATATTTCATCCTAGTCTGAATTTCATATATGATATGTCTGATTGTTTTAAATAATCTTTCTATAAAAACTTATATTTTCAATTTTATGTTTTATATTATCAATTATGGATTTCTAAATAATGAATTTTATGAATATATATACATACTTATATAAAAAAATTTATAGTCCAAATTGTTTTTTATTTTTAAATATAAACTTGAAATCAGTTATTTGGACATAATCCTGTTTTTAAGAACCTATGTTTAATTGAAATTATCATTGTTTTTAAATTTTGATATATGTATATATATATATATATATTTATGTGTATTTATATATATATATAGTGGTATATATATATATGTATATATTCATTTAGGTATAAAAAACTTAATTTTAGATAACCCTTTTCATTTATTAGAATGAAGTTATCATTTTAAAATCCTATATACACTTTGATTGCTTAAATTGTATGATAATAATTTATCATTTTTTGTGAATTTATGGAATGAGTTATCATTTCATTTGTATACCTACATCCTCATCATCTACCATGTCATGCATGTATTGTTATGGCCACCATCTACTCATATATGAAATTATCAGCATTTGTTTCACACACACATTTAATTCATGTGACATGTATTTATGGTTCTTAAATATTTTCCAAGCCGGCGATTCTCTCTAAATGGTTTTAAAAACATTTTTGAAAATGTCAGTAACACACATTTGAGTGAATTAATACTATGTGAGTATTTTGAAAATGTTGTGGGACTAAGATGAGAATGATAGGTCTATGAGAAAATGTTTTACGAAATATGGAATTAGTGAATTAAGAGACATTACAAAGAGTGAACATGTAAGTCTATGAGATGACCTACAACCTTATGTTATGGACTTTATCCATGGACTGCAAAGTATTGGTAATGCCACCAAGGAAACTTAATATTTTTAAAGGATAATTCCTAACATCTTGTCAAGTATAACCATTTTGGGAAATAATATATATATATATATATATTCAAGTGTTGGTGACAATCTATTTATTTATTTTGGTATGATTATATATTTTTCATGAATTAAAAATAAAGTTTTTATTAGTTTTTTTAAAGCCCTTATTGGGAATTTTTTTCTCACCCTACATTTTATAAACACTTCTATAGGTATTACATACTTGCTGCATTGAAACTCTGTAATGGAAGAAGCACACTGAAGAATCTTTATTTTCAATTTCTATTAATTTTATTAAAATGTATGCAGTGTATCTAATTTTTAAAAACCTAGATCAGTAATTGGTCCTCTGTTATAATTAATGTTGAGTATTTATTCAATTTATTTTATATAAAATAAAATACACAACATTTCTAAGGGCTGGACCTAGGTTTTAGGTTTTGGTCTTTATAGAAATATTACATGACTTCATAATCAAATAGAAATGGCCTAACTCAAGTTCACCTTGGATTCTAATCAGGAAATTCCATAAGCACTCATGAACTCCATTCTGATTCAAGGATATATCTTTCTTAAGTGGAGACACACCTAGATCCCGATCCATGTCTATTCCTGGATGCCCGGTAAGATACCATGGGATCGCTCATGTAGTACTACAGAATTACATGGATACACTCCTTGGATTCCTTGATATATATAGAATTCATTAGACACAATCCGTGGATCCAGTAATGACAAATAGGTTCCATGGTTAAAGCCCATGGGTCTTAGTCATTTCATATCCCCATTTTACCATGGTTGATCACCTTGTACTTGGTAGGAACCTCATTGTATAATTACATGGATTGTTCTCCATGTATTACACTCTTACCCCTTTCTAGGATATAATTATTACTGATTGGATGGCCCTTGAGGTCTATGTCACCTTAGCTATTACATTGGGATATCACTATTAAATATCATTGATTGTGTATTCCTTATCATATCCTATAATCATTACCCTTTATATTATCACAAGGAGATGTCATTTTTGGCTCTACCTCATGATACCTATCATCATAAATGGGTAAATTCTTAATTAAATGAACTGGAAAACTATTCAGACACTAGCCAAGGGAGGTAATTGGGTATTTAGTTAAATTTTAATTATTTACATTATATATATGAATCCCTACACACTCTTACATTTCCATTACATGGGCCATATTTTATAGACACCATTTGGGGTGGCCCACTAATATTTATCTCATACCCTCTCCAGGTGTTTTTTGGTACCTGTAGAGGATTACATGCTTTCAAGTGTTAACAAAGGAAAGTGTATGGCTTCAAACACATGTTTGTTTGCTGTTTAGTATGGAGCTTGATAAAAGATTGCTGAGTTAGAGCTTAGGATGCTTGGGATTGTATTCTATTTCCTTTACACTATTGTGGAACATGTTATGACTTCTGTATTGTGTAAATGTTTTTCATTTTTCTAGTGACATAACATATCATCATTATTTATTGTGCGATCAGATGTTATCCCTGTTATTTCAGTTATTTTTATTTTTGTCTCTACTTTCCATTGTGCCTTCTGTTTATTAATATTTCTTCCACTATTCACCCATGTTACTTCACCCATTGTTATACACTTTGGTAATGAGGGAATATTCTCCCCATAGACACAATCTAGACCATTACTGGTTGTCTGCAGCCCCTAGCATTTTGAGGATGTGTGCTTGAGTCCATGTGTCCCACCAGGCTCGAGGGACCCCATTATGTGTAATCCAAGTCCAATATGTTACAATGTGGTATTAATGGTGATTTATTTTATTTCCTTACACTTTGGAGACAATAGATCGGAGATTAGGATCACATAGGACTTTGTTATAAGTCGTTCTTGGGCATCGTGAACCCACTATATGGTTAAAAACCATGTTTCCTAAATTATAATTGTTTTTAAACTTTTTATTATTGTAGTATATATTATTTCACCATTGGGTTACACACATGTCATGTAGAGTTGTTGGTTATTACTCTATTGGATGATTTTCTTTCATCTGTGGCCCGATGATATGAGGGTAATGATTATTGTTACATACATCATTTGAGGAACCTAGAATTAAAATTTCATACATATTTCATTTCCATATAGGTTCAATTTACTTCTTTTAATTGCTTGATATTATTATGATTGTTGATTAATGTTGTGGTAGTTAACTTGTACATGTATTGAGTTTTTTTGATTGAGTGATTTCCTATCTCAATTCACGAGGTGTATGGGAACTCATGGGTTGGAATGACTAATTTACAAAGTGGAACAATTATTATTTAAATAAATTTATTTCATTTCTCCTGATAGGTTCATGGGCACTAATTCATCAGAAATGACTATCCATTTTAAATTGAATCATGAAAAATAAAATTATATGGTTGCACGTCTTTATTCTAGCATATCGTATTTATGAAAGGTAAAGGATAAAGACATTAAATTAAAATAAATATTAAATGAACCTTATATTTGAGCACTTACTAGTACATATCCATTTAAGTGGGTAGTTGGGGTATTATTCCCTGGGAAGAGGGTTTTCATTTGTCAGGCTTCCACTAATGATGTTATATCAATGCTTATAAGATTGTTCTGAGGTGTGTTCTTGGAAATTGTAAACCAATGTCACCATGATGTCATTGTATTGTATGCCAGGAAGGTGGCATGGACCATGCTCCAGACTTATTGGTCCCTAAGATTATATTCTTGCCTCTAAGAGTACCACTTTATTTATAACCTCTTGTACCTGAATGGGGCATTGATTGCCATGTTCATGGTAGTTTTCTACATATGATGTAGTCCATGAATGAGACACTCCACAGATTTCACCCACAATGGATGATCTGACTCGTGAGTTCTCTCAACTTCATCCTTCTACATTCTCAGAGGATTGTGGTCTATAGGCTACTGAGACGTGGCTGAAGGCCACCCTATATATCATTGATCCTCTAGAAATGCCTTCAGAGTGAAGGGTTAAGATTTCCACTTATATGATTTGGGATTCATCCAAGAATTGGTATGATGTAATTTCCCAGAATGATCATCATTAGGGCATGTTATGGGTCGATTTCCATACTACCTTATATGATTAGTTCATTCCTCAGACCCCCTAGAGCTGATAGAGCCAGAGATTTCATGCATATCAAGCAGGGTTCTTTGTGAATTATGGAATATTCAACGTGTTTCATGGAGATTCATCACTTTACACCAATTCTACCTGGTGATGAGCTCTCAAATTCTAGACATTTTGATGATGGGATCCAGTACGCCATTTATACGCAGGTCAATCTCTTTCACATGCCTAACTTTTCTGAAATATTTAACTAGGAACTTAACACTATGTGTAACCTGACTGATTGAAATAGTACTGGTTTTAAAGGATCAATGGTGCATCAGGATAATAGTTTTTCTATTGATACAAAGCATTCCCTCGAGGTTTCTCATCATTTTAGTGACAACTATAGTTTCCATTTCGATATCCCTAAATTTTTTAATCAGGGTGTTCAATGGGGGCATTCAATACCCTAGTGTGATAGAGTCCCAATGGTGTGTCAAGCTTGTGTATGTATGGGGAATCATAATTGTTTCTATAGTACCTTTACACCATCTTCTAGTAGAAAAGTACATGCACCATCTCCACATTTATGGGAGATTTATTTTATGCTATTCTAGAATGGGAGTTGGAATATCACCAATAGGTCTAGCCGAGGAGGAGTTTGTGGTTGTGGTAACAGGACCCCTGATCACCAGTAGAACCAACAAAGTAGATATGATCATGGTATTCCATATGTTTAATTGGGTCATGGATCAGGTCAGTTTCATGCACTATTGATGATACCTAATGATTAGGCTACTGGATTTTCAATAGTATGAGGTACTGCTATATTATCCTATACTATAGTATCTACTTTTTCTGATATAGGTTATTCTAAATCTTTTACCTCGATGTCTATCGTGGAAAGTCTCAGACTATAGATACAATATTACTATTGTGTAATGACCCTACATAAACTATTAGGGGTAAAAATAGAGGGAATACACAAGTTTAAGGACTGTCCCCATGAGTAAGGTCTTTACCCTTTCTTAAATAACCTCGTTTTGTAAATATTAATGTATTTTATTTCATTATAAGGATGGATTGATTGGTTAACTTTCCTGATTTTTATACTGTTATCATTATAGGGTATCTTTTACATCACTGGAGTGAATATGTTATCTACAGAGGGGTGATTGGGAAACCTGGGCTGGTAGAGAGGGACCAGAGTATCATTATATAAGTGGAGTGACATCCCAAATTTCAAATCGCTTCATAGAAGATCAGGGTTTATGCCAAGGTGATTACTATCGAGTAGGTGATCGATTCAGGAATGTCTTTCCTAATGATTTTCAGGCTTACGTCCTGAGAGAGTGGTAGAGTTTATAATCATGCTTGTTCTAGGATAATCTTTAGTTTAAATTCCTTTTTAGAGATGTTACCTACAAATATTCATGAGATCAAGTGGTTGTTAGAGGTTTTAGAGGTCAAAGGTTCTATTTAGCCTAGTACATCTTATTTGGGTTCACCTGTGCTTTTTGCTAAGAAGGAGAATGAAACCACAAAACTATGAGTGGATTATATAAAGTTGAACCAGCATATGGTCAAGAACTAGATTCCACTTCCTTGAATATATGATCTCTTTGACCAAAAATGAGGTGCAATAGTCTTCCCTAAGATATAACTGATATTGTGTTTTCATCAAGTGCATGTCAGACCATCAGACATTCCTCATATATCTTTCTATAGTAGGTATGGTCTATTTGAGTACCTTGTTATGTCCTTCGGTCTTATGAAAACACCTCCCATTTTCCTATCTTTGATGAATATGGTTTCTACCTCTATTTGGACTCTTTATTCCTCATAATTTTGGATGAAATCATTTTGTATTCTCTCACTCATAGAAACCATGCCAAACATCTTGATATCTTTCTTAGAACACAGAGATAACATCACCTTTATTCCAAGCATGCTAATTTCCACTTCTGTAATATCAATGTCCAATCCTTGTATTGATATCTATTATAATTCTTCTAGAGATGGGTATAGGTTAAATTGTCTTCAGTGATGAATCAGGAATTGGCATAAAATAAGTACTGATGCTAGAAGAAATAGTCATTGTGTGTGGATATTTATTGTTGAGTCCTCATGAGAGAAATTACCCACTGCATGACCTTCCTCTAGAATCAGTTCTCTATACCTTATGTTTTTCAATACATTATTTGTTGGCTGAGCGCTTTGTGGCGTACACCAACCACAAGAGCCTAAATTATATCTTCTCACCATTATGTTAACCTTAGACAGTGGGGATTGGTTGAATACCAAAAATCCTTTGATTTTGAGCATGCATATATTCCTAGGAAGGGAAATGTGGCTGCAGATTCAATGAGTTGAAAAACTCAACCACATTCCATATGGGAAGACCATGCTAAATTGAATTTAATGGACATATTTTCTGAGTTGCATTGAGAGTTCCATGACATTCATAAGAAGTCCTACTTTTCATCCTTGATTGTTACATCTTAAATCCTTGAGAAGGAGAAGAGTAGAAAATTTTCAAATCCTAAAGGCTTGGTTCTCCATGAGGGTATATATGGAGATAATCCGCCTCTAGATTGGTCTATGTACTGTGATGACGTCCTGCATCTCCATTAGCATATCTGGGAGTCTAAATAAATGAGAAAAAAGTTGATGAAGGAGTCCAATGCTTCTTAGTGCACAGTTCATCTAGGAATCTCGAATATTTATCAAGATACAATACAACAGTATTGGTGGCCAATGATGAAATTTCAGATAGTAGGCTTTATCACTAGAAGTTACACCAATCGGTAGGTGAAGCAAGAGTACTAGACACCTGCGGTCTTGCTAAAAATTCTTCTAGTACTGAAATATAAATGTGAAGTTGTTTCTACGAATTTTGTAGACAAAGTACCTAGGTCATCAATGGGTAATGATGATATCTAGGTAGTCATTTTCTGACTAATTAAATCATACCACTTTATTCCTATTCAGTTGAATTTCTCAGGTGATAAGCTGGGAGGATTTCATGTTCATGAGATGATACGACTACATGAGGTTCCACATACTATCATTTCAGATAGGGCTTCTCATTTCATGTCACGGTTCTAGAAAGGATTATAGAATGCTATGGGAACACATGTTTTTATAATAACTTCTTTTCACCCCCAAACTGATGGATAATCAGAATGGAAAATACATGTTCAAGAGGATATTCTCTGAGAATGTGTCCTTGATTTCAATGGTTCCTATGATAAGAATATCACTCTCATTGAGTTTTCCTATAATAAAATATTTTGGAAATAATTCAGATGGCTCTTTTTTTCCTTATAAGATAGGCCATATCATTCACCCTTGTGATGGATATAGGTAGGTGAGGAAGCCCTACTAGGTCCCCAACTCTTGCAATTGACTTCATAGAATGTTAAGTTGATCATATAGAGTATGAATACCGCTCATTCTAGACAGAAATCATATGATAATTGTCGTTGATGACCTTTTTAATTTGTGATTAGGGATCATGTTATTCTTCATTTATCTCATAGGCTAGGGAATACCCGGTTATGAAATTAGGGGATGTTTTCGACTCACTTGGTCGGACCATTTGAAATTATATATAGAGTTGGGCTGGTAGCCTAAGGGCTTCAACTACCTCATAGGAACCATTCCATACACAATGGATTTCTTGTTTCATAGCTTTCCCAATATCATTTTAAACAGTCTAACAATTTTAATCCTAAATAAGTTGAGTTAGATGTCGATGAATCCATTGAGAACTATTTAGTATGATTTTTTGGAATAAGAAGAATGTCTCTCTAAGTTTAGTTAGTCCCTTTAGTATAGGTTATATGAAATCACAACAAATTATAGGATGAGACATGAGATAGGGAAGACAACATATGTTCTCAATGGTTGGAGTTGTTCCAAGAAAACTTTTCTCTAACCTTGGAAGGTGAACTTGAGAATGTGTTCTTTATAAGGGTAAAATTGTAGGAACCCAATTATTAACTCATGTATTGAACCTTTAATTATAAATCTAAATATTTACCTTGGACATAAAATAGATTCCAAATGGGTTAGTAAAGGCCTCAGGGGTTTCTGAGGGAATTTAAAAGGACAAAACCCGTATGTTTGGGAAAAAACTATCATAGTACATAGTTTAGTGTAAATCATCTAAAAATTTTACATAGTTTGTAAAAACATATAGATTTTGTTTTTCCAGACAGAACCCCATCGCATGGTTCTTGCACAGCTATGGGAAGTAATTGTGTGGGTGCCCCATCTACCTAGGTAACCATGCACGGTTTGTGTATAGATTTTCAAATAGTGAAGACAAACTATGAACATGATATGTTTATGGTAAATTTAAAAAAAAATTACCTTAATGATCTATTAATCAACCTCCATCATCTCTAATCCGATCATATGTAGTATTTACCTATTTCACTCTCAGTTTGAGGATTTTTTATGATCTAACCTTGGAACCAAAACTATCCTCTACATGAAAACTGATCAAGCTTCCATTCACCACATTGGACATGCAACGGTAGGTACTCGAGTCCACTTGAATGGAAGTTTGATCAGTTTTTTAATACTGCATATGATCGAAGGTTACTGTTGAATGGTAAGTACTCGTGTCCCCTTCCATTCACAACAAATTCATCCATTCCATGTCAAAGGATATTCCACAATTCATTCTTAGTGTTTTAACATATTTTTTCCACCATCCTAGTGTGCCTTGGAATGAACACTCTAAGGGTAAGTGTTTACATATTAATTCTCTTGATTTAAATATTTAATTTCTTAATGGAAATTACCATGTATGTGTACCACTTGACCAACCTTAGTTAAGTTCCTGAAATGGATAATTAAATATAAATGATTATTTGTTGCATATCTGTTGCACCCCGTTGAAAAATAATTGAAGGATGTGGAATGGACCTTAAATCATGGAATATGCATTAAATGGGTTAAATTAATTGTTACATGATACATGGACATATCACAGTAATGAAAGTCATGGCTTGAACCAAATGAGTTAATAAAAAAGTTTTTCTTGACTTGAACTTATCACACTAATGAAAGGAAATTATTGAACCGAATGAAATATTACCTAAATTTATAAAAAATTAGGAATTACCTGACACATGCTCACATTGGATTCTGATCGGATAAATCCATGAGCACTCAGGAACCCAATTCTAATTTAATGATACAACTTGTTTAGGTTGAGGGCCACCTAGATCCTGATTCTTTTTTGTTATTGGAATAACTAGAATGATATTATAGAATAACTCATGAAGTAATAAAAGATTTTAGGGATACACTCCTTGGACCCCATCAATATCATTACAGGATTCCTCAGATACACTCCTTGGATCCATCATTGATAATTATGTTCCATTGTTAAATCCAATATGTCCTAGACATTGCCTTGCCCCATTTTACCTTCTTCAATATCCTTGGGCTCGGTAGGCACCTCATTATAGAATTCATTGGATTACACTCCTTGGATTAAACACTTACCCCATGCCAGGCTATAGTTGTTACTGAGTTGGAAAAATTTCTAGTCTACATCACGTTGGTTATTACCTTCAGTCATCACTATTTAATTTAATTGGTCAGGGTTTCCTTATTACATATTTGAATTTTCACTGTATATAATATCATGAGGTGATGTCAGTTTATGCTCAACCTCACGATACCAATCAACATAAATCAGTAAATTCTTAATTAAATGAACTGGTTACATGTTCAGACCCTAGCAGATGGATGAATAGGTACATTGGTATTTAGTTACATTGTATTTCGTTATGTTATGTATATATATATATATGCATGCATATAATATTTTACATTTCCATTTAATAGGAATAATTATATATACACTGTTGGTGGTGTCCCATTAATATTTATATCTCACCCTCTCTGGGCACCATTTGGAACCTGATGTATATTACATGGTTGCTGGTGTTGAAAAATGGAAGAATACTACTAGAAACACTTGATTTCTTGCTATTTAGTATGGATCATGATGGCAGATGACCGATTCTACGCATAGGATACTACATATAGTACTTCATTTCATTAAAAATGATTTGTAACATGTTATTACTATTGGCTTGTATCCATGTTTTTTAGATTTCTAGTGACATGTCATATCATCATCAGTTATTAATTTCGTGGATGTTATTCCAGTTATTTCTGTTGTTGTTATTATTTTCTCTATTTTCCAATTTGTGTTATGTTTATTTATATTGATTTTTATATTCACCCGAATACTTTTACCCATTATTCTACAATTTGGTAATTATGTAAGAGTCTCCCCATAGACACACCCTAGGCCCTCTCTAATAGTCGGTGGGCTCTGGTGTTTGGGTAGATACGCTTGAGTTCGTGTTTCCCATCGGGCTCTGAGAACCCATTTAAATGTCATTTGGGGCTGACACATCACCCTAAGTCAAATTCTTGGTTTATGTAAACAATTATACATTTTTTCACTTTAAATAAACTTTAAGACAAAAGAAATACAATAATTTCCAGAACCGATGAGTATAACTGAGGTAAGTAGTTTTATTAGTTTAGTAGATTATTATTGGTGTTTCTTCCTGAATTTTTCCTGATAGGATAACCCATTAACCAAGGTCACACATATAGGGGTTAAATTTGTTTGGATAAAAGAGTGGGAATAATGTTTCAAAAAACTAAATAGAATATTTTTCAATACTAGTATCTTGACAATACCATTGGGTAATGATGGGTTTTTTATTTATAGTGATGCATCAAAGAAACTACATGGTTGTGTCCTTATGTAGAATGATAGAGTTATTTCCATTGCATCATGAAAGCTAAATATTCATGAAAAATAATATACCACTCATGATATTGATTTATCAGCTGTAATATGGTCATTGAAGATATAGAGAAACGATATCTATGGTAAAAAATGTGATGTATATAACGATCACAAGAGGTTGAAGTATATTTTCTCAAAGAAAGAACTGAACAGGAGGAAAGTGTGATGGCTTAAACAACTCAAGTATTATTATTGCACTATACACTACCACCCGGGGAAGTCAAATAAGGTGACATATGCTTTGAGTAGAAAAGATCGTGATGTTTTGAACAAGATGAGAGTTGAAAGGGATCCTATGTTCATGGATACAATAAATTTGGATATGGGAATAATTATGGAACGCGAAACATCAATAATATTTTCAAATGGTTTCCAACCCATCTTCACTAGAAAGGATAAAATTTTCTCAGACATATGATGAGGAGATTCAATATAAAATTAAAACTGTGAATGGTGGGGGATTGATCGACTTCATATATGAAGATGTGATTATGATCTTTGGTAAGAGACTTTGTGTTCCTAACATACCTGATCTAAAAATGTAATTTTTGGATGATTCTCATAGAATAAATTTCCCTATAAACCTTGATAGAACTAATATGTATAGAAATTTGGGGAACATTTATGGTGGGAAAACCTGAAGAGATAGATTTCTAATTATGTGTCTATATGTATGGTTTTTCAATAGGTGAAGGTTAGAAGATAACATCCTATAGGAGTCATGTAACCTCTTCACATAACTGAGTGGAAATCGGTTGATATTACGATGGACATGTCATGGGACTACCAAAGACTCCTTGAAGTAATGAGTCAATATGGGTCATTGTTGATCTTCTAACCATGTCAACACATTTTCTTTCTATAAGATAAGATTTACCACTTGAACATTTAACAAAACTATATATTAATGAAGTTATAAGACTTCATGGTGTAACTCTTTAGATTGTTTCTGATTCTGATCCCAACTTTACATCATGATTCATGAAAAGTATTCAGAAGTCCTTTGATACTGAACTTATTTTGAGCACTACCTACCACCCTCAAACTGATGGATAATCATAATGGAATATTCAAACCTTACAAACATGTTGAGATCTTGGTCACTTGACTTTCAATGTATGTGGGATCAATATTTAGCTCTAGTAAAAGTTCCATATAACAATAGATTCCATTCAAGTATTCAGTAGGCACCATAGGAAGCATTATATGGAAAGATATGATGCACAACAACTTTTTGGGAAGTTTTTAGTGAAATAAAACTCATAGGCCAAAAACATGTTGAGGAAACAATGGAAAAGGTGAAGGTTATCCAAACCCAAATCAAAGTATCTCAACGTAGGCAAAAAATCTATGACTATAACAAATAAATATTTTGAATTTCGAGTAGGAGATCCTGTTCTATTAAATTTAACTACATAGAAGGGTGTTATACGATTTAGAAAGATTGGAAAATTAAGTCCCAAGTTCATCAGAGGTTTTGAAATTCTAGAATGTATTGGATTTGTAGCTTATCATTTGGCAATGCTGCCAGGTCTCTCCTAAGTTCATGATGTGTTCCACGTATCACGATTGTGAAAATACATGAAAGCCCAATGCATGTACTCACCTATGAGGAAATTGTATTGTAACCTGGTATGTTTTATTGTGAAGAGCCTATCATGATTCTTGATACAGGAGAACAAGTGTTAAGAAACCCGAAAACTCATCTGGTAAAAGTTCTATGGAGAAATCATAAGATGGTAGGTTCAACGTGGGAACCTCATGAACATATGATGAAGATCCACCTGAATCTTTTTATGTAGTAATATTATAGAAATTTCGAGGATGAAATTATTTAAATGAGGGAAGAAACTAACTCCCCAAGCTTCCATGGTACACTTATCTTTGAATAATACTGTAGCTTTCGATGTACGCAACATCGAGTTCTAACACACCATGACCAATAAAACTAGCCATTACGAATAATAATACACACTTTTTGAAATTTTATAACTTTCATTAATCAAAAAGGACATAATTTTTTGGTTCAAAATATCAAAATTTCCTTAGGGTTAGTTTTTGGTATTTTTTTGAAAACATTAAATTTTTTAAGAATAGGAAAAACACACCATTATTGTTTAAAACTGAATTGTAATTTAAATAATTATTTATTATATTTAAACTTATTTTATGTCAAAATAGATACATAATACCTATATAAGTTAAATATTTTTCATTGGAGTCATTTTATAGAAAGAGTAGATGTAAAAAAATTTATTGAACTTTTTACTGTCTTGTACCCATCTTCTAGGCGCATTTTCAAATTTGCATAAAATGTATTTTTTCCACATCTGTAAAATGAATTACAAAAATCTAAGAGACACAGTTGACATAAGTACGTAAAATGTAATAAAATAAGTAAAAATAATTTTTGGTGAATAATAACTTTTGACTTTTATTTGCCACGGTTAAAAATAAATAGGGCAATTAAAGGTAAAAATGATATTATACATTCCATAACAAATGTCCTAATTCTATTGGATAAGTTTTCTTCAAATAAAATAAACCTTAGGAATAAAAGATGATCCTTTTGGTCTACATGGATTAGATTTGGACAATTATTATTATTTTATTTGAAGAAGAGTTAAAATTGTAAAATTCAAAGTTTAATAACTAAAACATTCTTATTATAGGTGTTATACAAGAAATAGATTAGACTATATATATTCCTCATAATGATAAAACTATTTCCTACATATTGGTATTTATTTTTAATTTTTTACATTAAATAATTAAATATATTTATGACAGAATGATGATGTAGTAATTAACTTATTATTGAAATACTAAAATAATTGATGTTATAAACACTAAAATAAATGTAAATTGATACTTATTATGATTTAAACTAATTTTATAGGTTAATATTCAATGTTAGAGTTGATTAAATAAATTTTTTTATAAGTGATAATGTATTTATGACTTTCACAAAAACAAAATACCAAATAGTGTCAAAATTGACATAAATGAGTTTTCAAAACAAATATTATATAATCAATATCTATAATATTCTTAAAAATATAATTTTTGGCCAGAAAACTTATATAATGTTAGATATATAAATAATGAACCAATTGGTATTCTATTTTCTTTTTATAGTAAGATTATTAATCATTTATTATAATAATAAAATAATAAATGGCAATAGTTAAACTATTTAACAAATTGTTAAATCTAAAAGATAAGGTTAATATGGTGACCTAAACCTATCTAAAACCTATTGGTTGAGATTTTTTCAACCCATACCCACCTTATCCTAGAAAAAAACTTGAGCCATTTTAAACCGAATATGATTGTATAATAAAATTATATTTGAAGCTTTTCCTAAAGTGACCTTCACCTCTCTTATAAAAAGGGTACTTCCCCTTCACTGAAAATAACACATCCAAGTCCATTTTTATTGTCAAACCCCATCTCAAATATACTAAAAACATCCCTCACATAGACCTAGAAGCCTTAATTTTATCATAAATCTAACATATGGATCCCTTTTGATCATCTAAAAAGGAAACACATGAAGGCAAGGTAACAATTTCACCACGTCTTTCAATGTTCATTTCTTCTTCCACATCCTTTTTCTTTGTTGTTTCCATACCAAAATAATAACTCAAGTACCTTATACATACTGTGATGTTATTAGTTACACTATAAGGGTCAACAATAAGGATCTATTAGTTTCACTATAGGGATCTTTCTATCCATCATTGTAGAAAGGGTATCTCTTTTAAAAGGATATGTTACCACTCTACCTTCTTCAACGTCGTATTCACCAGTAACCATTAACTTATCCACGTTATGTAAAATTGAAAGCCAATTTTCTATAATAAAAATAGATTTTTTCTTTTTTGTTGGTCAACCAGTCGATGAAAGGAATCACATCAATTCCTGAAATCTACTAAAATTTTATTGTCCACTTATAATCTAATATAGTGATCACCATTAGGAATTCTTGACATATATCATTATGGTCTAAATTCTTTAAAAATGGAGTATAAACATAAAAAACATAGAACATAACTTAACTAGTAAATATAACAAAATAATAAATAGAGAATATATGAATAAATAGGTTGTTCCTACATTAATTAAAGAAACCAAGAGTGTATACATGATTAGAACAGCACCTCAAACTATAGAAGGCCCCCCAACACCATCATCTAAAGCCTGATCATTATCAAATACCCAAAAAATAACCAGTCAAATACTCTTCATAGGACCATGAATCACATGTTCCACTAACCCTGGTGGGGTATGTACCATCTACTAAGGTCGATAACTCATACTATAACATGAACTTAATGCATTCATCCAAAAATATATAGCATTGAATTTTCATAGATGACCAGTCTTGACCTAACAATGACATGTATTTAGAGAAATAGGGAGTTCCTCGAGATAGTGTCCCTTATACCCAAAGTTTTTACACCAAGAATAGTTTCCACCCATATAGGTAGGTGAATATATTTTTCTCTACGTTGAATGTAGACTAATTCCATAATATCCATGATCTAAGTTCCTTTTATTATTCCTAGAATAATTAACAAGGACTGACGTAGAGAATAGATGGATGAATACCTATAGCTATGTATTCCTTGAAAACATTCCCTATCTCTAGGGACTTATGAAGCCATGCTATGTGGGTCATTACATCAAAGATCTAAAAATGGTGTTTGGATTTTGGATGAAGGAAAATCTTGAACATACTATCCTTCCTCAACTAGTCTTTAGTTAGAAGGGTAGAAATGAAAACCAACTTATAGGATCATGTTGAATAGGTAGACACTAAAATAATAACCTATTGAAATTCCAATTACTCATCATAATAGCCCAAATTGAATATGTTATAGATGAATTCCTTGAAGAAGTGGCCTTTAAAGTTCACCCATGTCCGACCATCATTTCAACCAATTTAAGGCATAATATCCCACCACCATCCAACTACACCCTAAAGGATGAACTCATTATGAATTTCTTTACGATCATATGACGAATCTATGTGATCAAATATTCTATCAATGAATCATATATAGTCTTTTATATCATGTGATACTCTATTTTACTATAATTCTTTTGGATTTTAGAGTTAGAGGTTATGAGAATAATCAACCATCATCGAACTGCCCGGGTGGGATCCTCTACCCTGAAAAGTTACAACATTGAAGAGTCTCGGTTGGATATGGTCTATATGTTGAGTTATTGGAGATACAATCAGAACATGTTTTGTTCTACCCTCATTCACAATAGGTGGTAAAATTAAAACTTTCTATACTATAGAGGTATTCTGATTAGATTATCTAATAAGATGAACAAGAGTTTTATAAGGTGATATCTCTTGATATTCTAAACTAAACCTTAGAGAAAGAGAAAAACAAAACTAAGGATACTAAAAATATATTCAAAGAACACAAAAGGGTTAACAATAAGGTTAAATATATGAGTATTCCCTAAAAAAGATCCATAAGCCCATAATTAATACCCATGTCCCAAGCCAAACCTCTATTACCAACACATTAGTGAAAACCGTATAAATAAAATTATTTATATAATAATTAAGATAAAATAAATTAATCCATGAAATAATGTACTGAAAGAACATATGATAAATTTCTATTGGCATTTTAATTATTTAAGAACTATCTAATAAAAGATAAATTTATATGGAATGTGTACATATATTCCTACATGTGATGAATGAATGCACACCAAATCCCATAAATTAGTATACCAACTTCATGTGCATCACCTAAGGTGAGACTAAATTAATGTTAAAATCAAATAACAAGAGCATAATGCTTCACTTTACAAAAACCTGTACCTACACAATACTATGTTTTCTTGGTAATGACATAGTTTCCTTACCTAAGTCCCTAATATTCTAATTCATATATTTGATATCAAAAATCAAAGAATGGAAATGAAACAAGTAAGTGAACAATGTTCTACGATACTATTCTATAAAACATTGACCTGAATCACCGAGTTTGGTGTATGATGTCACATGATATAATTTGTGCCTTCCCATACCCAATAGGTTATCGATTAGTGGTGTATAAATCTAAATACTAGTAACCCATTGTGATTTTTACATTACTATATTGGTTCAAGATACAAGGGATTTATCTATGAAAGATTAATCATTTTAGCAGTATAAGTGAACTATATACTTACATAATTGGAATATTTCATTGGAAATATAAAAAAATAGCATAAAAAGAATTATATCAACCTTGATATTATTTATCATACAGTTCCTAATTTATAAGGAAAAAAAATTAATGTTCCAATTATACGATTAGTAAGGGTTTTGTATAGTGGAAACTATCATGAATAAATAAGGCATAATAAAGTTTCCATTTAAAATAACTGAAAACAAATTTAATTTAATCGATAAATTGAGTATGAAATAAACCCATAAATAATATAAATATGGTATTCCCATGTATAACAATAACTTAATTCTCAATGAATAATATAATTACTATTGTATTCCATTATCTTAGATATCAATATATCTTTAGCACTAATTCCTTGTGCAAATATAGTTTAATCTATGTGTTGTTATACACCAAAATCTGTTTTAATAAGTTTTGATAACATGTTTTTCTAATAAGACTTATCGTGCATCAATGGGATATCTATAATTGTGATCACCATTTATTCCATGCCCAATTAATTCCACATATCTTGAATGGTCAATTTATTTCATAAAAAATATGCCTTGAAAAAAATACTCATATTGAGTAATAAATACAAAATATCAATATTTCCCCAGCCAATAAAAAACATTGATAGTAAATAATTGTATGTATAAATGGTAAATTATTTTGTTAATAATCATACACAGGTATGATACAATATGAATATTTTTAATAAATTTAATTTCCAATAAAATATTATCATAATAATGTGACTTTTTTATGAGAAAGTTACTGACCACAAAATTAATAAGAGATAAATTATAACCATCAATTAATCATAAATAATGTTTTTATAATAAATTAATTTATTTTGGAGATTAAATGGAAATATAAGATAAACATTAATGTATGTTTTCTTTAGAGATTATTATTTATAAAACCATTTAAAACTTATAGAAGATGTTAAATTGTGTAAAATGGTTATGGTGGTAGGTATGTCTGTTAATATTGTATATATTAAATAGAAAACATTCCTTTTATCTTTTTTGAAAGAAAATATAAAATTACCATTTTGATGAAATATACACTAGTTTATTTAAAATATTTTTAGAATTCATGATTAAAATAAAATTTCATTATTAATAAATTGATTAATTAAAATGGTCTTTAGTGAAATATTTTTAAAAAATATAGTCTTGGTAGAAAAATACACCCAATCGAAAATAGAAATAAGATCGTATATTATTGTAAATATTTATATATTTTATTAGAGAAAAAATAGAAGAAATGTTGGAAAAAACATGTATAATACATAAATATCTATATTATATGATAATAGGTGATGTTTTTTTGGATAGATTATATAACTCTTTTAATGAATAATATAAGTAATCCAAAAAATGTTGCTATAAAATAAATTTTTTCCTCTTAAGTAAAATATTAATAGTTGCAATATAAAATAGTAAACATGAATTGAAACAATAGTTACAAAAAATAAATAGATATTTATAAGAAATTTAACTATTAGTTGTTATATACACCATATAGAAAAGTAGTTGTATAATACCAAATCTGTTTCAGTGGAGTCAGATTTTTGATGAAATCGCATACCTCAGGTTTGACCTCCCTCGTATGTTATTTTAGCCTATTTCATATTTATTTTTTATTTCTTAAAATTATATATAATAACTGTATATATAAATTAAATTAAAAAGATTATCCATATATAAAATCTTATCCCTCATTTTTTAATTATCATTTATTATTTTCACTGTTTTATTTGTTAACTACTTTATTTGTCATGTACATTGTGATTTCAATACAATGGAACATGAATTAAAATCAAGTTTATATCATATCCATAATGTTAATAATGATATAAATATAATTAATGTAAATTATATACATATTTAAAACCATATATGAGATTCAAAAATGAATAATGAATCACATAGCTTCATAGAGATAGTGGGACTTACATTTGAGTGAGTGACGTCATCATTTTTAAGATGTGGGAGAATAAAAAGGTAAATGATATATTATATTTATATGACCATAATAATTTCATAAATATAATATATATATTCATTAGTTTCATCTTTATTACTATCCTTCTAAAATAGCGATAGAAAAGTAATTACACCGCAACATAGAGATGGTAAGTCATACGTACACACGAGTGATGTTTTAACTTTCTGTATGATAAAGATGATGTGGAAATGGGTTTAAAATAATAATAATAACACTTAAGTGTTTTATTTTACAATTAATTAATAATTTATTATCGTTATAATAGATTTATAGGATGTATAAAGAGAAATAAAATTGAATGTTCCGAGTAAAAATTTATACCTCTTCACTGAGAAACCGTCTTTAGAATACACATTATTAATTGAAAGGATGGAATTTTGGAAAGAATATAAGCTATATGAAATATGGAAGAATTATATGATGGTATTATTGTTGGTATTGTATTATAAAGAATTATCAAACTTTTTGAGTAAGGGAGTATAGTTGGTGCCCTTTTATACCGAGAGAATGGGCACACTTGGAATTACATTAATTGTAAAATTAATAAAAATTATTATTTTTTGTTTAAGTGGATATAAATTTATATATAATCATCAATGGAAAATTGACCAATGAATAGAAAATTCATGATTTTTAAAACAATTTACTTTTTAAATTTCCAAATATAGTATTTTCTTAATTTTAAATGAGTTAATAAAATATTTTTTTATTTTGAAATATCATTAATGTCAATTTCGGAACTATTCATTTTCATTGACATTAATGTAATAAAAATAGTAATATAATTAAAATATAAGACTTTATATCATCCATAATATTTTATATATATATATATATATAATTTTTATCATAATAATTTAATAAAATTTAACTACTTTTAATATTATAAAAAAACATTTTTTGCTAATTGAATATATATTTTGTCCTCGTTGAATAAGAATTTAAAGATATTTTTACATAAATAAAATATAAAATAAACTCTCATGAAAAATATAGTATTTAAAATAATAATTTATAAGTTATCTTGATCACTTTTTATCCGTATGATAAAAATAGAGATATTAAAGTCTAGAGAGTGAAATTTTATATAAAATTACTTAATAAAAAAATATAAAGGTCATAATTAATGAAATTACAAAATATTCAATATATATTAGAGACAAGAAAGAGAATGGTTGGAATTCGCTCATCTAATAGGATAAATTAAATTGATAGGGAAATTTCATAGCCTTATCAGAATGTTTTAATCTTGTTTTACCTATTTTCCCTTACCAAGTTAACAAATATTTTTCAAGGTTAGTATTCATAATGTAGAAAAATAAAATGTATAAAATCTACTAAAAAATATATTCCTAATTAAAAATATAGAATCCATTTTCAATATTAAAATCACATATGTAGCTGAAATTATTCTAAAATTATACCATCAAAATCTGATGAAAAGGATTTTTCCAGAAAAAAAACTGTTTTCTCAAATATAAAAAATATTATTCCAAAATATAACAGCAAATTAATTCCAAAAACCATAATTGGATTATTAATAATATAAATGAACTAATTTTACTTTTAAATCCTTTTTAAAACAAATTGTAAAATTTTAAATTCTTTAAATGAAATGAATGTTATCAATATATATCAGTATTTTATACTATTACTCAAATAGACATATATTCAAAATATTCTCAGAAACCCCCTATAATATATTTTTCACATGATAATTTAAAAAATGAAATTAATTTTTTTAAAATATTTTTTTATAAATTAATTAGATTATTTTCTCACAAACATAAATAAAACCCATTTTTGAGAAAATTTTATTTTTATACTTATAATAACATTAATAAGAAATTATTTATCTAAACCCATTATTATATTTTTTAAATATAATTATTTGGATTAATTTGAATAATTTTATATATTATTTTTAAATGATATACTATATAATGGCTCATTAAATGTTAGGGTTTTATAAATAATAAGTTATCTGAGATATTATATTTATTTAAAGTGAAATATATCATAAATTATTTGGGTGTTAGATTCTACCCCCTTATAATAAATTTTCTCATGAAATTTCATCACTATGATATAAATAATTAAGGATACTTTCTCCTCACCTTATCATCATGATCCCATTTTGACTATTCTATTTTATGACTTCACCACAAAAACTTGATGAGTTGAGAGGTCTTGTCTAATAGCATGTTCTTTCTATGATCTAAAATCT
The DNA here is from genome assembly GCA_963277665.1 of Viscum album. NCBI lineage: Eukaryota > Viridiplantae > Streptophyta > Magnoliopsida > Santalales > Viscaceae > Viscum > Viscum album. Next base: position 200,507,566 of record OY728125.1, on the reverse strand, counting down.
ATATTAGTTGTCCCTTATAATATAGTTCTACATCTAGTGGTATTAATTCTATCTTCAGTACCTCTAAAGGATCATGTATATACTTCTTTGGTATAAACATATGATTCACGCAGAAGGTGTTATTAATTCCTTCAATTTTAGATTAAATTATAATTTAAAATGTTCATAAACTGTACTAACTAAAAGTTTATTGTATGGAAGATATACATGGTCGATCTGACAGAGATCATGAACTATAGTGATGAAAACCTTTAACTGAAGGTTAGTTTAATCCAATTTATGATTAATTTTATTAAACTAATGATTCTATTTAAATAAATGAATTCTAATAGAAAATAATAATATAGGGGAATCAGTTTCTAGATATGATTTTACTAAATCAATAAATTCAACTTAACATTCAGTATAATTATACCAAATATCCGAACAACCAGAAATTTTCATTTAAAATTTAAATGGTCACTATGAATAAAACTACCCTAGACTTTTAATTATTCATGGTAAGATAAATCCAAATAGCTAAAGTGAATTATGTTCATATTTCCAACCATATAATAGTAATTACATTAAATGTTCATGAGTAAATCATCTCAATCATATTGATTTTCTTTCATTATTAATGGCATATAGTCAATAGATCAATGATGAATAAGATATATGTATAAAAACAACATGGCACTCTTGAATTAAACCATCTTTAGAGAAACTTTAAATCAAACAATTATTCTAGTCACACATTTCATTGATTCCACCTTCCATATGGGTTTTATTCAAAAATAATATGGTGGTTTATGATGTGTATTAATCCCACCCTATGAGAGATATTATGAATGAATAGGAATAATGAAAGTAAATATATTGAAATTAAACTACAACGACCATGAATTTTATCTTTGAATATTTTCATCTTATAATCATGTCATATAGTATTAATAAAATAAAATCACATAGAAAAACAATAGAAACTTTATAAATTACTATTGAATGAAATAATATTGATTTCTAAGAATTAAGAAACCTATACCAACGTAATAGTGAAATGACCATTGGAATAGAAATATGACCATTAAGAATCTTAATTTGACCGATAGAATAGTAAACTTACATATTAAAGTTTAAATAAATTCTAGGTACCTCATAACATAAATTATGATATATTTAGATATTTTTTAGGTAAATTAATGTTTTAAAAATGATAAATCATGTGTTTGTATTTTTGAAAAGCATAAATGTTCATTTAAAATTTTATAATTAATATAATTTTTTAAATAATTTTTTTTTCAAAATATATATTCATAAAATAATATCTAGTTCCTTTATTATTATAATAAAATATTATGAGACTTTAAATATTTTTTTAAAGTGTTATAAAATTTGTTATAATTTTCGAATTTGTATTTTTATAATAAATGATTATTATAATTAAATATTAAATTTATCATATTTATAAAATTATTTTCATAAAATGGAGTCTATTTTTTAATTCTACAAGTAAAAAAAAGTATTGGGGTGAATTTTTGGGATTCTTTTAAAATAGAATATTTTTTGTGAATAGTGAAATAAAATAATTTTCAAAATAATCTGAATAGATGATTTTCGGAATCATTGCTGATGTATTTTTGATTTAAGAACCATTATATAGAACTATACTCATATATTATCTTTATTTATTCATAGTAAACATCATTATTTATATTATTGGCCCAAAAAATAAACTATTTAATAAAATAATCAAAAAACATCTCTCTCCTCCATTATAAATACCACCCATCACCACCTCTTCCACCTCACACCTCCAAAGCATTGAATATCATCCAAATTATTCCAAATACTCTTCACATGTATCTAAAATAATTCAAAGATCTTTTGGTATTAAAAAAAAGATCAAAACCAATTACCATAGGGAGGTTCTCAAGGAGAAGAGGTTTAAGAGGTAAAATTATCATTCATTATCTTTCAAATTATTTTTAAATAATATTCTTTTATTATCCTAACCTCAACTTTCTATCCCAATGTGGCCTAAAAAATATAATATATTTTATATTATATAATTTTATTTTCTCAATGGAATAATCGATTATTAAATCCTATCCCTCTTCCTTTTATTCTAATGATGAAAACATCATTTATGATCTGTTGATTTATAGGCATTGTCCATGATGCATTTTTATTTCCCAATACCTATTTCATGGTAGGTCATAAAACAAATATTCTGGTTAAATAAGATTTTATTATAAATATTATATGTTATATAATGTTTTGGAACCAATATATAAACATTACATTAAATAAAATGATATATGTTCATGATGGTCATGAAAACCAAAAATATAATTTAAGTACATTTCATTAACATTTTACTTAATGAATATAATTACCACCATATAACCAAATGATATATAAGATCATTTAAAATATTTTATCTTTATTAACAACATATAATTTCAATTATATATAATTATTCCCATTTTACATGAACATTCATTATTGTATACAACAGAACCGATCATTAAATCCAAGAAAACAAATACTCTAGGAATGATGGAATTATATATTTTAACTCATAAAAAAAGTCTATAAATAATCATAATAAAATTATAATAAATAAAATAAATTTTTAATAGTTTCTTAATTAATTAATTAATTAATTCTTTTTGAATATCATGGATATTGAGTTGAAGTATAGAATATTTTCTGCTATAAGGCAAGGGATGCTATTTAAACTCCTATTTTTTCTTTGGGTTACTCTTTCTCTCTCTCTATCACTCTATACCGAAAGGTAATTCTTTATTATTATAATTGAACACTCTTAAAATATGTTTTTTTTGTTTCAAACATATGTACCTAGCTCAATTATTCTTCTTTCATTGGAAAATTCTTGTTTTATAAGGCTCCTTTTTTAGTTACTCTTATTAAGAAAGCATGATTAAAAGGGATTTCCTAGTTTCATACCCATTATCTAGTACACTCTATTATATGTATTAATCAAACAATATTGTTATAAAAAAACATTATCAGGAAAAAATATATAAGTGTACGAAATCAATATTTCACTCAATTATGTATCCTCTAGTTTTTGATCTAAATCTTTACCATGGACCTAAAATAAGAGCCTAATGGATTAGTAAAGGTTTTAGGGGTTTTTAGGGAATGTTCGAAGCCCAGAACCAATATTTTTGGGAATATTATGCATGGTTCAAGGTTTAGTGTAAAATGTTTAGGAATACCGCTCTCTTTAGAAAACCACACAGATTGTGTTTTTCTGGAAAGAACCACCTCGCACGGTTGGTGCACGACCGAGCAACCAAACCATGTGAGAGCCCCTTATACCTAGGTAACCTTGCACAGTGTGTGTTCATTTTTTGAATCCATGCAGACAAAATGTGCATATTTGTTTTTAGGTGAATTTAAATAATTACCCTTAAGGATCATTTAAGCCACATCCATCTTCCATAATCAGATATTATGAAGGATTAAACTATTTCACTCTCAACTTTAGAATTTTTGAAGATATGACCTTGGAATCACAATATCTCCATCATCAAGAAACCAATTCATCTTATATTCGTCATGTTGGATATGCAACAGTAATTACTCGAGTCCTCTTGAGCTATTCTATTTATCTTATGTTCTCAACCAATGTATTAAGGTATGTTAATTTTATTATCTTTTAATATCTACTATAATATGAGCCAAATCAAGGGACAATACCAGAAGAGAAGTATAATACAACACTATGTTGGGAGGTCTATAACTCAATCCTAAAGTTCATTGATTTTGGAGTTGTCATATAGGTCCCACCGATTTCATTGGGTGTCATTTAGAGAATTAATATTCCATGCTTATCCTGTTAGAATCAGATGGAAGTGATCTTTCTTTATAAGTGATTAATTGTTTGTGGTTAATACCACAACACTATCCCTTCGATGTTTAAGTTTATTCCACAATTGTTTCTTATTGTTTTGAAACATTTGCACCATCATTCGTGTGTTGTTTGGATTAACCACTCCAAGGGTAAGAGTTTCTATATTAATTGGCATGACTTATATTATGACTTGCATAATGAAAAGTACCATTGTAGGGTCCTGAAAATTCTTCAAATAGGAAATCCAATTACAGCAAGACTTGGAAAAGGACCGAACTGGTCCGCGCACCGGCTCCCAGTAACAGCACGCGGCCGCTTCGGAAGACAGCCCTCCCACAATTCCGGGGACAATCATCGTCTGCGAAATAGAGGCAGGGACCCTCCGCGGGCATGAAGTAGGATGAGAACCACACCATTCCATTATCATGAACTCCATCATTCGCGGAATAGAGGCAGAGTGGTGCACATCCGCGGAGGAATTCCGCAGATCTCGGTTCCAATACTCCTTGTTGGCCGAGTCATCTGCGGATGAGGATTCCCTCATGGGCTTCCATAAAGGTCATGTTCCTATCCTATTCACGGCTTTATAAATATTCAGTGAGGGGAACCAAGAAAAAGATAAGAAGAGAAAGGACGGGTGAAAACCTGTGGGGAGACGCTAAAGGAATCGCTCCCAGTGGTGTTCCACGACCATCCGTAGACCCCATATCATCCGCGGATGAACTCCTCCGCAGAGAGGAGAAACCATTCTGTGAACCAACATGAATCCAGCTCCTCCGCGGCCAACCCATAGTGGCCATTTCCTTCGTGAATAGTCCTTAAGTAGCTACCCCTTCCATAGACAAGTGGCATTCATGAAATGGAGGCAGAACCCCTCCGCGGGCACGAAGTAGGACCGGAGCCAGCCCCTTTGCTGACACCCTTCATGGATGGACATCTCCTTCAAGACCTGATCCCTTGCAGACAACCTCCATCACATCCGACTCTATCACGGCCAACTCCTCCGCGGACACCCTTCACAGGGAACTAAACCGCGAACCACATGCAGCTCCCTCGCGGACAGTCCTTCGCGGCCGGCAGCTCGCGGCTAGTCCTTCGCGGCCTGTTACCTCACGACCATCTCCTTCGTGGCCCGCCCCTTATGTAAATTTTCATGAATTCACTGGCCCATTCCACGGGGGCAGTTCCCTGGAACCCCTGCTCGGGATCAGTGTCGGACCGGTCCCTTCGGTACCGTCACTGATCCCCATGAAAAATGGAGAGTTGCACCGCGAACTTTTCGGACACGGCCAATAATATTTTCCACTGAACCCTTATGCCTCTCCAACATATGTTCTATAAATACAAAGAGTTAAGATAAACCTCATGAGACTCTAAAAAATCCAATAACCTAGATCCCATGTTAGGTTCATCTAGAAAGAGCCGCCCTTGCGTAAGTCTCACACCAACCATTGCTAGGACTCTCATACCTAGTCATCCTGACCACATGACGTTAAACTGTATGGCCCTCGTCCTGACCACATGACGTTAAACTGTATGGCCCTCGTCTTGACCACATGACATTAAACTGTATGTCCCTCGTCTTATCCATATGACATTATACTGTATGGAAACAGTCTTCTCTACATGACTATAAACTGTAGCATTCCCCCTCATTCAATAATTAGATGCCTCTTGCTGCATGCAAGATATGCCTTGTGCACCAAGCATAAGATGCCTAATGCCATGATCACTATGGTGTAATTTCAAGGGTGTTGGAATCCGTTCAAACATTTCATCACTCCAACCCACGCTTTGCGTGTCATTCATTCGGAACTCCATACTCTTTCATGTCTGAAGATACCCCTTAAACAGCCTAGTCCCATGCCACCTTAGCTCACCTACCGTCCTCAGCCAAAGCCCCCGAAAGACATTAGACAAATAACACACATATATATATACACATGTATTTATAATTAATTAACGCATATATTTATGTATTTATAAATTATAAATATATATAATTTTTTACAAATAACACTCATATATATACACATGTTTTTTCTTAATAGAAAAAATTGTTTGATTTGGTTAATTAAAAAAATAAATAAATATATATATATATAAAGGAATACTTTTAAAAACTTATTTTAATATGACAAACAATGTAAAAAACATTAAATCATATATAATATTATAATATTATAATAATACTAATGACAGGAAAAAAAGTGAATTGATTGATGTTTTGACTTAATAAATGTAATGAAAATGTTGGAATATAAAAAAATAATCCGATAAAAAAATAAATAATCAAATATAATAATATATAATAATAAAATTAGAGATATAATTGACAATAAATGAGATAATATAAATTTATAGGTAACGTGTCAACACAAAAAATATAATAATATATAATAATCTATATTTTTTAACCAAAAATATGGCTTATAATGATTGAAAAGAAAATATTATAGAATAATATGAAAATTTATTATGATATTTTTTGATATTTTAAATATATATAATATAACAAAAAACGAATTTATATATATAAAAAAGAAATTCATGTTTACGTTTTAAACAAAAAAATATATAATTTGAATAATTTATATGAAGAAAAAAATTATATATATATACATAATAACATGATGTCTATATAAAAAATAATGTGTTTTTTTATTTTTTATAAAAAAGTTTGAAATTAGTTAAAAAAATAAAACAATTTTAAAAAATGATATTAATCGATGGGAGGCGTAACCAAGAAGCAATCATAATTGAGAGAAAAAAGTAAATATTAACATGATAATGTAATATAATATAATGATCAAGTTTTGAAAAAATAAAGATAGGAATGAAATAGTGAATCTGGTGGGTTTAAAATAGAGATAGGAAATCAATTTAAAAATTAAAAAACTAATTAATCATAAATGATAATAAAGGTTATCTTCTCTGCTAAAGCAGGGGTCGCACAGAACTTGTAAATGCTCACCACCAGTTATACCTGATTCATCATAGTTTTCTCTACCTTGGCCCACATCAACCATGTTTTAATTAAATAAACTATATGCAAATTATTCAATTTATAACCTTCTTTGTTCACACAAATTTCACATTGTCAAGATATTCCTCTCAGTTCCAGAAACCCAGAAACCCTCTCCATATCTGAATCATGTAAGGTAATTTTACTACTTTTGTTTTATTTTGAGAACATATATTTATATACAAGATATATATATAAATATATGTGTGTGTGTGTGTAAAACTATATCTTCCTAGTCAGAATTTTACATATGATATGTCTGATTATTTTAAATAATCATTCCCTAATAACTTATAGTTTCAATTGTATATTTTTTATTATCAAGTATGGATTTATAAATAGTGAATTGTATGTGAATATATACATATGTATATACAAACGTGTATAGAACAGTTTTTTATATTTTTATACATAAACATGATATGGGTTCTTTTGACTTAATCATGTTTTTAAGAACCCATGTTTAATTAAAATTATCATCATTTTCAAAGATTGTTATACATACCATTGTCAGTATATATAGATAGTGGTATATATATATACATGTATATATACATTTAGGTATAAAAAACATAATTGTACATAACCCTTTTTATTTATTTGAATCAACTTATCATTTTAAAATCTTATGTACACTTCAATTGGTTAAATTGTATGGAAAAAACATATCAATGTAAGTGAATATATAGATTGTGATATCATTTCATGTGTATAACTACATCCACATCATTTTCCATGTCATCAATGTACAGTTATGTCCATCATATACTCATACATGACATTATCAATATTTTTTTCAGACACACATTTAATTCATGTGACCTGTATTTATGGTTCATAAATGTATTCCAAGCATGGGATTCTATATAAATGGTTTTAGAAACATTTTTAAAAATTACAGTGACACTCATTTGAGTGAATTAATACTCTATGAGTATTTTAAAAATGTTTTGGGACTGATATGAGAATGAATATTCAATGAGAAAATGATTTTGAAATTTTGGCATTAGTGAATTAAGAGATGTTACAGGGGGTGAGCCCATAAGTCAAAGAGAAGTCATGTGGCCTAATTTTTTGGTTTTTAGCAATGGACTGCAAAATATTGTTAACGTCCCCAAGAAAAATTAATATTCTTTAAGGAGAATTTCCAACAACTTTTCAATTAAAATCATTTGGTGAAATAATTTATATATATATACATTCAAGTATCTGTGAAAATGTTTTTATTTATGTTAGTATGATTATAAAATTTTCAAGAATTACTAATAAGGGTTTTTATTATTAAAAAAACACCTTACTGGGAATTTTTTGCTCACTCTATGTTTTATGAACACTTATATAGGTATTTCATACTTGCTGCATTGAAACTCTATTATGGAAGAAACACGCTGAAGAATCTTTGTTTTTATTTTTTATTTTTTTTATTGAAATGTATGTGATATATCTATTTCTCCAAAACATAGACCCGTAAAAGGCCATCTATTATAATTAATGTTGTTTATTTATTCACGTTTTTTATAAAATAAAATACACAAAATTATCAAGGTATGAACCTGGGATTCATGTTCGGGTCTTTATAATTGGTATTAGAGGAATGGTCTGGACTATATGGGAGATAAGATATCATCAGTATAGTATATAGGTTTATCATTTTAATTTTTTCTAATTCCAATGATAAAAAATTATAATTATCTAGATTCTGATAATTTAATTGTGAGGATGAAATTCTTTTTAAGGGGGAAAATGTAATACACCAAAATAATTATTATGTTAAATAAGCATTTCATAAATGAATTTGTTTGTAAAATAATGAAACTAAGTGTTTATAAAATTAAATTAAGATTAATACTTCAAACTTTATATACAAATATAATAAATTTGTTTTTATAAGTTTTTATTGGATATATTTAAATATATATATAGAAATATAATTTTTTGATTATTAATTATGATTTTATTATTTTTATTAATTAATTACTATGATAAATTTTATAAAAATAATTTATATTATTATTTTATAAAATTTATAAATTATAAATATGAATAATTTATTTTACAAATAACGCATATATATATAGAATATATTTATAAATTATAATTAATTAACACATGTTACTTTATATTTATAAATTATAAATATATATAATTTTTTTACAAATAACACACACACACACACACATATATATGCCTGTTTTTTCATAAAAAGAAAGATTTGTTGATTTGGTTAATTTAAAAAATGAATATATATATATATATATATATATATTTATATATATATATAAAGTTACGCTTTAGAAAAAGACTATTTTAATATGTTAAAAAATGTAAAAAATTATAAATTATATATAATAATATATTATTATAATAAAAATATTAATATAAAAAAAGTGAATTGATTGATGTGTGGACATAATAAAGGTAATGTAAATGTAGGAAAATAAAAAAATTGATCGGATAAAAAAATAAATAAACAAATATAATAATATATAATAATAAAATTAGAGACACATTTAGAAATAAATGAGATAATAAAAACTTATTGGTAACGTGTCAACACAAAAAATAAAATAATATATAATAATGTGTTTTGTTTAACCAATAATGTGGCATATAATGATTAAAAAGACAATATAATATAATATTATGAAATTGTTTTATGATATTTTCTGATATTTTAAATATTTATAATATAAAAAAAATGAATTTAGATATATAAAAACAAAATTGATGTTTACATTTTAATCAAAAAAAATATAATTTGAATAATTATAATTAAGAAAAAAAATTATGTAAATATATATATATATATAAATGTTAACATGAAGTCTATATAAAAAATGATGTTTTTTTGTTAGTAAAAAAGTGTAAAATGTGTAAAAAGAGAATAAAACAATTTAAAAAATTATTATAATTGATGGGAGGCGTAACCAAAAAGGAATGATAATTGAGAAAATAAGTAAATATCAACATGATAATATAATATAATATAAGGAATAAATTTGAAAAAATAAAAAAAAAAGAATGAAATAGGGAATCCCGTGGGATTAAAATAGAGATAGGCAATCAATATAAAAATTAAAAAAATAATAAAACCAAAATGATAATAAAGGTTTCCTTCTCTGTTAAACTAAGGGTTGAATAGAACATATAAATGCTCACCACCAGGTATACCTACTTCATTATATTTTTCTCCACCTTGGCTCACATCAACCATGTTTTAATTAAAATACAATATGAATATTATTGTATTTATAACCCCCTTTGTACACCCAAATTTCTCATTGTCAAGCTCATCCTCTCGGTTCTAGAAACCCACAACCCTCTTCAGATCTGAAACAGGTAATGTAATTTTACTAATTTCGTTTGATTTTGAAAACATACATGTACATACAATCTCTATATGTGTGTTTCTGTGTGTGTGTGTGTGTAAAACTATGTCATCCTAGTCTGTATTTCATATATGATATGTCAGATTGTTTTAAATCAACTTTCTATAAAAACATATAATTTCAATTGTATTTTTTAATTATCAAGTATGGATTTATAAATAATGAATTTTATGTATATATATACATATTTATATGCACACATGTATAGTACAAATTGTTTTCTATTTTTATATATAAACTTGAAATCAGTTCTTTTGACATAATAATTTATTTAAAAACCTATGTTTAATTGAAATAATAATTGTTTTTAAATTTTGATATATAGATATATATTTATGTGTATTTATATATATAGTGGTATATATATACATGTATATATTCATTTAGGTATAAAAAACTTAATTTTAATTAACCCTTTTCATTTATTAGATTCATGTTATCATTTTAAAATCCTATATACACTTTTATTGATTAAATTTTATGAAAAAAACATATCATTTTATGTGAATTTATGGAATGAGTTATCATTAATGTGTATACCTACATCCTCATCATCTACCATGTCATGCATGTATTTTTATGGACACCATCTACTCATATATGAAATTATCAACATTTATTTCACACACACATTTAATTCATGTGACATGTATTTATGGTTCTTAAATGTTTTCCAAGCAGGGGATTCTCTCTAAATGGGTTTAGAAACTTTGTTGAAAATTTTAGTAACACACATTTGAGTGAATTAATACTATGCGAGTATTTTGAAAATGTTTTGGGACTAAGATTAGAATGATTGGTCTATGAGAAAATGTTTTAAAAAATCTAGCATTAGTGAATTAAGAGACATTATGTGGAGTGAACCTGTAAGTCTAAGAGAAGACCTATGACCTTATGTTATGGATTTTAGCCATGGACTACAAAGTATTGTTAACACCAACATGGAAAATTAATATTTTTAAAGGAAAATTCCCAACATCTTTTCAAGTATACTCATTTTTGGAAATAATGTTTATATATATATATATATATTCAAGTGTTTGTGAAAATCTATTTATTTATTTTGGTATGATTATATAATTTTCAAGAATAACCAATAAAGGTTTTTATTAGTTTCTTTAAAGCCCATATTGGTAATTTTATGCTCACCCTACATGTTATAAACACTTTTATAGGTATAACATACTTGCCGCATTGAAACTCTATAATGGAAAAAGCACGATGAAGAATCATTGTTTCCAATTTCTATTTTTTTATTAAAATATAAGTGATGCATCTAATTTTCAAAAACCTAGATCGTTAAAAGGTCCTCTGTTATAATTAATGTTGACTATTTATTCAATTTATTTTATATAAAATAAAATACACAACATTTCCAAGGGCTGAACCTAGGATTTAGGTTTTGGTCATTATAGAAATATTACATGGCTTCATAATCAAATAGGAATGGCCTGACTCATGTTCGCTTTGGATTCTGATCAGGAAATTCCATAAGAACTCAAGAACCCCATTCTGATTCGAGGATACATCTTTATTAAGTGGAGACACACCTATATCCCGATCCATTTCTATTCATGGATGCCCGGTATGATACCATGGGATCACTCAGGTTGTACTACAGAATTACATGGATACACTACTTGGATTCCTTAATATCTACATAATGCATTGGACACACTCCTTGGATCCAGTAATGAAAATAGGTTCCACGGTTAAAACCCATGGGTCATATTCATTTCATATCCCCATTTTACCGTGGTTGATCACCTTGTACTTGGTAGGAACCTCATTGTATAATTACTTGGATTGTGCTCTAGGGATTACACTATATCCCCTTTCTAGGATATAATTATTACTGATTGGATGGCCCTTGAGGTTTATGTCACCTTTGCTATTACATTAGGACATCACTATCAAATATCATTTATTGTTTTTTCCATATTACATACTATAATCATTACCATTTTTATTATCACAAGGAGATGTCATTGTTGGCCCTACCTCATGATACCTATCATCTTAAATAGGTAAATTCTTAATTAAATGAACTGGTTAACTATTCAGACACTAGCCATGGGCTGAAGTAGGTAATTGGGTATTTAGTTACATGTTAATTATTTACTTTATATATATGATTACCTACACACTCTTACATTTCCATTACATGGGCCATATTTTATAGACACCATTTGGGGTGGCCCACTAATATTTATCTCATACCCTCTCCGGGTGTAGTTTGGTACCTATAGTAGATTACATGGTTTAAAGTGTAAAAAAAAGAAAGAATATGGCTTCAAACACATGTTTTTTTGTTGTTTAGTATATATCTTGATAAAAGATGACCAATTTAGAGCATAGGATGCTTGGGATAGTATTTTATTTCCATTACACTATTGTGGAACGTGTTATGCCTTCTGTATTTTGTCAATGTTTTTCACTTTTCTAGTGACATAACATATCATCATTATTTATTGTGTGATCGGATGTCATCCTTGTTATTTCAGTTATTGTAATTGTGGACTCTATTTTCCATTGTGCCTTCTGTTTATTAATAGTTCTTCCATTGTTCACCCATGTTACTTCACCCAATGTTATACACTTTGGTAATGAGGGAATAGTCTCCCCGTAGACACACTCTAGGTCATCACTACTTGTAGGAAGCCCCTTGCACTTTGAGGATACATACTTGAGTCCATGTGTCCCACCAGACTCGAGGGACCCCTTTATGTGTAACCCAAGTCCATGATGATACAATGTGGTATTAATGGTGATTTATTTTATTTCCTTACATTTTAGAGATAATAGATCAGAGATTAGGATCACAAAGGACTTGGTCATAAGTCATGCCTGGGCATCGTGAACTCATTTTCAGGTTTAAAACCATGTTTCCTAAATTATAATTGTTTTTATACATTTTATTATTATAGTAGATATTATTTCACCATTGGGTTACACACATGTCATGTGGAGTTGTTTGTTATTACTCTTTTGGCTGATTTTCTTTCATCTGTGGCCCGATGATATGAGGGTAATGATTATTGTTACATACATCATTATAGGAACCTTGAATTCAAATTTCATACATATTTCCTTGCCATATAGGTTCAATTTACTTCTTTTAATTGCTTGATATTCCTATGATTGTTGAATAATGATGTGATAGTTAACTTGTACATGTATTCAATTTTGTTTCGATTGAGTGATTTCCTATCTCAATTCATGAGGTGTATGGGAACTCATGGGTTGGAATGACTAATATACCAAGTCAAACCATTATTATTTAAATAAATTTATTTCGTTTCTTTTGATAGGTTCATGGGCACTAATTCATCAGAAATGACTATCCATTTTTAAGTGAATCATGAAAAATAAAATTATATAGTTGCACATCCTTATTATAGCTTGTCGTATTTATGAAAGGTAAAGGATAAAAACATAAAATAAAAATAAAAATTAAATTAAAATTATATTTTTGAACTTATTAGTACTTGGCCACTTAAGTGTGTAGTTGGGGTTGTATTCCCTGGGAAGAGGGTTTTCATTTTTCAGGCTTCCACTAGTGATGTTATATCCAAGATTATAAGACTGTTCTGAGGTGTGTGTTTGGAAATTCTAGACCAATGTCTCCATGATGTCATTGTATTGTATGCCAGGAAGGTGGCATGAACCATGCTCCAGACTTATTGGTCCCTAAGCTTCCATTCTTTCCTCTAAGAGTGCCACTTTAGTTAAAACATGTTGTACCTGATTATGGCACTGATTCCCAAGTTCATGGTGGTTTTCTACATATGATGTAGTCCATGAATGGCACTCCATTGATTCACCCACTATGGATGATCTAACTCGCGAGTTCTCTCAACTTTATCCTCCTAAATTCTGAAAGGATTATGGTCTACAGGATACCAAGACATGGATAGAGTCCACCCTATATATCATCAATCATCTAGAAAAGCCTTCAGAGTGAAGGGTCAGGATTTCCACTTATATGATTCAGGATTCATCAAATAATTTGTAGGATGTAATTTCCTAGGCTGATCATCATTAGGGCATGTTATATGTCGATTTCCAAACTATCGTATATGATAAGTTCATTCCTCAGACCCAGAGAAATGATAGAGCTATAGATTTCATGCATATCGAGTTGGGTTCATTGTTAATTATGTAATATTCAATGTGTTTTATGGAGTTGCATCACCTTCCACCAATTCTACCTGGTGATGAGCTCTCACATGCTAGAAGCAATGAGGATGGGATCATGTACGCCATTTGTATGTAGTACAATCACTTTCACCTGCCTCACTTTTTTGAAATATTTAACTAGGCACTTAACCCTATGTGTAACCTGATTGATTGAAATAGTACTGGGTTTAATAGATCAATGTTGCATCAGGATAGTAGTTTTTCTAGTGATTCAATGTGTTCTCTCGAGGTTTCTCGTCGTTGTAGTGAGAACTAGAGTTTCCATTTCTATAGCCCAAAATTGTTTAATCAGGGTGGTCAATGGGGGCATTCAAAACCTTAGTGTGATAGAGTCCCAATGGTGTGTCAAGATTGTATAGATATGGGGAATCCAAATTGTTTCTATAGGACCTTAACACCATCTTCCAGTGGAAAAGGACACGCACCATCTCCACATTTATGAGTGACTTCTTTTATGTTATTCCAGAATGGGAGTTGGAATATCACCAACAGGTCTGGCTGATGAGGAGGTCGTGGTTGTGGTAACAGGACCCCAGATCACTAGTAGCACCAACAGAGTAGATATGATAATGGTAGTCCATATGTTTCATTGGGTCATGGATCAGGTCAGTTGCATGCACTATAGATGATACCCAATGATTAGGCTACTGGATTATCAATAGTATGAGGTACTACTATATTATCCTCTACTATAGTATCTGATTTATCTGATATAGGTTATTCAAAATCTTTTACCTCTATATATATCATGGAAAGTCTCAGACTAGAGATACAATATTACTATTGTGTAATGACCCTATATAAACTATTAGGGGTAAAAATAGATGGAATACACAAGTGTAACGGCTGTCCCCTTGAGTAAGGTCATTACCCTTTCTTAAAGAACCTCCTTTTAAAAATATTAATGTCTTTGATTTCATTATAGGTATGGATTGGTTAACATTCATGATTTTTACACTGTTATCATCATAGGGTATCTTTTACGTCACTGGAGTGAATATGTTATCTACATAGGGGTGATTGAGAAACCTGGGATGGTAGAGAGGGACTAGAGTATCATTGTATAAGTGGAGTGACCTCCGGAATTTCAAATTGCTTCATAGAAGATCAAGGTTTATGCCAAGGTGATTACTGTCGAGTAGGAGATCGATTCAGGGCTGTCATTCCTAACGATTTTCTGGATTACATCCTGATAGAGAGGTAGAGTTTATAATAATGCTTGTTCTAGGAGAATATTCATTTTACATTCCTTTTTAGTGATGTCACCTACAAATATTCATGACCTCAAGTGGTAGTTAGAGGATTTAGAGGTCAAAGGTTCTATTCAGCCTAATACATCATATTTGGGTTCGCCCATGCTTTTCGCTAAGAAGGATAATGAAACCACACAACTGTGAGTGGATTACATAAGGTTGAACCAACATATGGTCAAGAACTAGATTCCACTTCCTTGAATATATGATCTCTTTGACCGACAACGAGGTGAAATGGTATTCCCTAAGATATACCTATTTTTTTCATCAGGTGCATGTCAGACCATCATACATACCTCATATATCTTTCTATAGTAGGTATGGTCTATATGAGTACCTTGTTATGTCCTTCGGTCTTATGAATACACATCCAATTTTCATGTCTTTGATGAATAGGGTTTCTACCCCTATTTGGACTCTTTTTTCATCATATTTTTGGATGAAATCATTTTGTATTCTCTCACTTGTAGAAACCATGCCAAACTTCTTGATATATTTCTAAGAACACCGATATAGAATCACCTTTATTCCATGAATGCTAAGTTCCACTTCTGTATTGAAAATGTCCAATCCTTGTATCGACATATATTATAATTCATGTAGAGATGGGTATAGGTTAAATTGTCTTCAGTGATGAATCGGGCATTGGCGTAAAATAAGTACTGATGCTAGAAGATATAGTCATTGTGTGTGGATATTTATTTTTGAGTCATCATGAGAGAAATTACCCAATGCATGACCTTGCTTTAGAAGCAGTTCTCTATGCCTTATGTTTTTTGATACATTATTAGTTGGCTGAGTGCTTTGTGGTATACACTAACCCTAAGATCCTAAATTATATCATCTCATCATGATGTGAACCTTAGACAGTGGAGATAGGTTGAATACCAAAAATACTTTGATTTTGAGCATGCCTATATTCCTAGGAATGGAAATGTGGTTGTAGATGCAATGAGTTGAAAAACTCAACCACATTCCTTATGGGAAGACCGTGCTGAATTGAAGTTAATAGACCTATTTTCTAAGCTGCATCGAGAGTTCTATGACATTCACGAGCAGTCCTACCTCTCATCCTTGATTGTTACATCTTAAATCCTTGAGAAGGTGAAGTGTAGACAATTTTCAAATCCTAAAGGCTTGATTTCCATGAGTGTATATATAGAGATAACCCACCTTTTGATTGGTCTATGCACCGTGATGACGTCCTGCATCTCCATTAGCTTATCTGGGACTCTAAAGAAATGGGAAAAAAGTTGATAAAGAGTCCAATGCTTCTTAGTGCATAGTTCGTCCAGGAATCTCGAAGATGTATCTGGATACGAGACACCAGTATTGGTGGCCTAGGATGAAATTTCAGGTAGTAGGCTTTATCACTAGATGATACACCTATAGGTAGGTGAAGGAAGAGTACCAGAGACCTGCGGTCTTGCTACAAATTCTTCTAGTACTGAAATAGAAATGTGAAGTTGTTTTTACGAATTTTGTAGATAGTGTACCTCGGTCATCAATGGGTAATGATGATACCTAGGTAGTGATTGAATTACTAAAGAAATCATCCCACTTTATTCCTATTCAGTTGAATTTCTCAGTTGATGAGTTGGGAGGATTTTATGTTCATGAGATCATATGACTACATGATGTTACACATACCATCATTTCAGATTGGGCTTCTCATTTCATGTCACAGTTCTGGAAGGGATTACAGAATGCAATGGGAACACATGTTTTTCTAAGAACTTCTTATCATCCTCAAACTGATGGAAAATCAGAATGGAAAATACAGGTTCATGAGGATATGCTCTAAGCATGTGTCCTTGATTTCAATGGTTCTTAGGATAATCATATCACTCTCATTGAGTTTTCATATAATAACATATTTCGGAAACAATTCAGATGGATCCTTTTTTTGTACTTATATGATAGGCCATATCGTTCACCCATGTGATGGCTAGAGGAAGGTGAGTTAGCCCTACTAGGTCCTCACCTCATTCAATTGACTTCATAGAATGTTCAGTTGATCAGATAGCGTATAATTACTACTCAGTCTAGATATAAATTATATGCTAATTGTCGTTGACGACCTATTGAGTTTGAGATTAGGGGTCATGTTATTCTTCACTTATCTCCTAGGCTAGGGAATACCCGATTATAAAAGCAGGGGAAGTTTTTGACTCACTTGGTGGGACATTTTGAAATTCTATAGAGAGTTGGGATGGTAGACTAAGGGCTTCAACTACCTCATAGGAACCATTCCTTAAACAATGTATTTCTTATTTCATAGATTTTCCTATATCATGTTAAAAAGTCTCACACTTTTAATCCTAAATAAGTTTAGTTAAATGTCGATGAATCCTTTGGGAACTATTGAGTATTCATTTTTGACAAGAGAACAATGTCTCTCTATGGTTAGTCTGTCCCTTTAGTACAGGTTCTATGAAATCACTGCAAAGTGTAGGATGAGACATGAGATACGGAAGACAACATACGTTCTCAATGGTTGGAGTTATTCCCAGACAAATTTTCTCTAACCTTGGAAGGTGAACTCGAGGACGAGTTCTTTTATGAGGGGGAAATTGTAAGAACCCAATTATTCACTCAGGTATTGAACCATTAATTATAAATATAAATATTTACCTTGGAATTAAAATAGATTTCAAATGGGTTAGTAAAGTCCTCAAGGGTTTCTGTGGAAATTTAAAAGGCTAAAACCCGTATGTTTGGGAAAAACTGTCATAGTACACAGTTTAGTATAAATCATCTACAAATTCCACACTGTTTGGAAAAACATGCAGATTTTTTTTTCCAGACAGATCCCCCTCACATGGTTGGTGCACAGCTATGGGACCTAATTGTGTGGGTGCTCTATCTACCAAGGTAACCATGCATGGTTTGTATATAGTTTTTTAAATAGTGCGGACAAACTGTGCACATGCTATTTTGAGGTATAATTTAAAAAAATTCCCTTAATGATTTATTAATCAACCTCCATCATCTCTAATCCGAGAATATGCAGTACTTACCAATTTCACACTCAATTTGAGGATTTTTGATGATCTAACCTTGGAATCAAAAGATCACCTCTATTTGAAAATTGATCAAGTATCCATTCACCACATTATACATGCAACGTTAAGTACTCGAATCCCCTTGAATGGAAGTTTGATCAGTTTTTCAATATTGCAAATCATCGAAGATTACCGTTGAACAGTAAGTACTCGAGTCCCCTTCCATTAACCACAAATTCATCCCTTCCATGTCGAAGGATATAACACAATTATTTCATATTGTTTTAACTTGTTTTCTCCACCTTCTGAGTGTGCCTTGGAATGAAAACTCTAAAGGTATGTGTTTAAATATTTATTCTATTGATTTAAATAGTTAATTTATTAATGGAAATTACCATGTATGTGTACCACTTGACCAACCATAGTTAAATGCCTGAAATGGATAATTCAATATGAATGATAAATTTGTTTCATATCTGTAGAACCCCTTAGAACAATAATTGATTGAAGTTGAATGAACCTTAAATCATGGAATATGCATTAAATGGGTTAAATGAATGGTTACATGATAAATGGACTTATCACACTAATGAAAGGCAAGGCTTGAACCAAATGACTTGATAAAAAAGGTTTTTTGGACTTGACCTTATCACACTAATGAATGAAAATTCTTGAACCGAATTAAATATTACATGAATTTATAATAAATTAGGAATTACCTGACACGTGTTCACCTTGGATTCTGATCGGATAATTCCATGAGCACTCAAGAACCCCATTCTAATTTAATGATACAACATTCTTAGGTTGAGGCCCACCTAGATCCCGATACTTTTTTGTTATTGGAATACCTAGCATGATATTATCGAATTCCTCAGGAAGTACTAAAAGATTCCATGTATACCCTCCTTGGACCCCTTCAATATCATTACAGGATGCCTGGGATACACTCCTTCGATCCATCTTTGATAAGTATGTTCTATTGCTAAATCCCATATGTCCTATCCATTTCCTTGCCCCATTTTACCTTGTTCAATCTCCTTGGACTCGATAGGCTCCTCATTGTATAATGCATTAGATTACACTCCTTGGATTAAACACTAAACCCATGCTAGGACATAGTTATTAATGTGTTGGAAAACTTTCTAGTGTACATCGCCTTGGTTATTTCCTTCATACATCACTATTAAATTTAATTGATCATGGTTTCCTTATTACATCTTGGAATCTACACTGTATATAATATCATGAGGTGATGTCGGTTTCTGATCAGCCTCACGATATCAATCAACATAAATCGGTAAATTCTTAATTAAATGAACTGGTTACATGTTCAAACCCTAGCTGATGGATGAATAGGTACTTGGGTATTTAGTGACAATGTATTGCTTTATATTATATATATATATATGCATGCATAAAAAATGTTACATTTCCATTACATAGGAAGAATTTTATATCCACTGTTGGTGGTGTCCCACTAAGATTTATATCGCACTATCTTTGGGCACCATTTAAAACCTGATGTAGATTACATGGTTGCAGGTGTTGAAAAAGGGAAGAATACAACTTTAAACAATTGATTGCTTGCTATTTAGTATGGATCATGATAGATGATGACAGAGTCCGGGCATAGGATACTAGAGATAGTATTTCATTTCATTTAAAATATTGTGTAACATGTTATAACTACTATCTTGTATCTATGTTTTTTAGTTTTCTAGTGACATGACATATCATCATTAGTTATTGTTTTCTTGGATGTTATTCTAGTTATTTCAGTTATTGTTATTATTGTCTCTATTTTCCAATGTGTGTTCTATTTATTTATATTGATTTTTCTCTTCACCTGGATACTTTTACCCATTATTATACACATTGGTAATGATGTAAGTGTCTCCCCATAGACACACCCTAGGCCCTCACTAGTAGTCAGTGGGCTCTGGAATTTGGGTAGATACGCTTGAGTTCGTGTGTCCCATCGGGCTCCGAGAACCCATTTAAATGTCATTTAGGGCTGGGACATCACACTAAGTTGAGTTCTTGGTTTATGTAAACAATTATGCATTTTGTCACTTTAAATAACCTTTAATAATTTCACTTAAACCACACTAATGCTGATTATTTCAAAATTTTCTAAAACACATTTTTAATTTTTTTTAATTTGATGAAGATCTTTTGTCATTATCTATACCTAGTTTACCTTATTAATTTCTATATTTGATTTTAATCCATTCTTTTATAGACACTTTGAGGATACGCCCTTTTTTTATTCTCTATGACAAGGTTTTCATGCATATTTATTTATATAGGTAACCACAATGTTTAGGATTGATTATTCATATGGAACACATATTCACGAACATGTTATGATGGGTATTTCTAGATAGAACTCCAATTAATTGGGTAATGTTTTGTTTCATAAGACGTATTGTGAGGATACGGATTGAACATGATTTCTTTATGGGACTTTTTCCACCATGTGCAATAGACAAATAAGTTTTCCATGAGTCACGCTTAGGTCATGTTGTTTGTGTTTGAAAAATTAATATGACTTCATGATTACATGATTCTAAGTTATACATGTTATTCTTATTTATATTAATTCTTATTTCATGTCTTTTTATTTCATTAGGTTTTTAATTATAAGCCATGTGTTATTCTCCATTCCTATTTTTATTCCCTTTATTGGTTTTTAGATAATGTATTTTATTATGTATTACCCAGGATATCCAATGAAAATGTAGGATCTTAAAAGAAGTTTGGATATCATTATAGATTATTAATATAATGATTTTTTATTGTAGTTAAATGATTTCAATTTTATTTACCTAACCATTTAAAGACACTAGGCATTATGATTCTTGGTTTGTATTTGATAGTTAGTTATGCTTAAAAATATTTAATAACATGTGTAAAAGGATAGGGAAATTATTGTTGTTATCTGAGATTGATCTGGTTATTATAGGGTATTATGACTAGAAAACGTTAGTAAGAAACCTTGGGACAATTCTAGCACCACAGATAACCTGTATTGAAACATAACGATTCACGTGTTAGGATATACTTTTTATTTGCAATTTTATCATTCTACGTTTAAAGTTTCCTTTTTTATATTCTTAATAGACAAGCATTCTACTCGTAATTTAATTTTCCTTCTCATGTTAATGGTGGAAAATATGAGAAGTACCCTCACTTATTTTCACCTTAATATATAAAATGAAATTTTGAGGGAGAAAATTCATAAGGAAGAAAGAATTTAACAACTAAAAAATTTATCACTAAAATTCCCCTTCTTATAATTATGTCATATTGTATAAATCACAAAATATATTATTGAAAACAGAATAAAAACATTATAAATGGATAAAGATTGAAATATAAGGAATTCAATAAAATTAAGGAATATATATCAATGGAATAATAACTTGAACATTGAAATAGTAATATGACCATTATTAATAGTAATTAGACCAATATAATATTAAACTCATATAAGAAAGACTACATAAATTTGGGTATATTATAAAGAAAAATATTATATATATATATCTTCGTATATGTAAATAAATGTCTGAAAATAATAAATTAAGTGTTTGAATTTTTATAATGCATAACATCTTATTTAAAATATTATAACAAATATTATGTTTTAAAAGAAAATTTATTTTCAAAAAATATATTCAATAATTAAATTTTTTTGTCTCATTATTATAAGATAATTTTATGAGACCTTAATTAAAATTTTAAATTGTCATACAATCAGTTATAATTTTAAAATATGCATTTTTTTAATAAATGATGATTTTAAATAATAATTTAAGTCTTCCTATTTAGAAAATTATATTGAAACAATGGTGTAAATTTTTAAAATTTTTAATTAAAAAAATGCTTAATGTAAATATTTGGTATTTTTATATAATAGTTAATTTTTTGTGAATTGTAAAACCTAATAATTTATGAAATTAACTTAATAAAAGAATATTTTATTAATTGTTGATGTATGGATGATTTTTGAACCATTATCTAAAACTATTATTCTATATTTACTTTATCTAGTCAATATAATGAACACTATTTATATTCCTTATTGAAAATAATAAAAAAATGAATAAAATAATCAAAAACACCAATCTCCTCAACAAAAAATACGCATCTCAACACCTATTCTTCTCAAACCTAAAAAGAATTCAATCATGTAAAAATCCTGAAAGAATCATCTTACCAATTCTATAGAATGTGTGTAAGATCCTTTAGTCTATTGAAAATAACAAATCTAATTTCCCTAATGTGGTTCTCAAAGAGAAGAAGTTCAAGATGTAAAATCCACTTTTGTTTACTTTTAAATTATTTTCAAATTATATTCTTTTATTATCTTACCCAAACATTATTATCCTAAATAGGAATTATAAATATAATATTTTCTATATACTACAATTTTTTAGTGTTAATTGAATAATAAATCACCAAATCGTTTCCCTCTTCCCTCTATTTTAATAATGAATGCATCGTTTGTGATGTGTCGATTTACCACAATCTTGGAAGATGCATTTTAATTTTTCAATACCACCTTCATGAATGGTCATAAAATAATTATTATGATTAGATATGATTTTATTATAAATATTATAAGTTATATAATGTTATTTATCAAATATATAAACATGATATTAAGTAAAAGGATTTATGTTCTTGATGGTCGTGAAACCACCAAAAAATAAAAAATATATTAATTTTATTTTCTAATAAATCCCACTAAAAAAATATAACAAAATGATATATATTGTAATTTTAATAAAAATATGTTCATTATATACATGTGCATTATAGTTCTAGAGATTTCGTAAGGGATTCTCCCAAACACCTATTTTTTCTCTGGGTAACAATTTTTCCCTCTCTACCCCAATGTAATTATTAATTTTTACTATTAAATCCACTTTAATTAAATTTTTATGTTCCAAAAATATGTACCTAGATAAATTATTATTTCATTTAGGGGGAAATACAAGCTTTATAAATTTCCCTTTTCAATTCCTTCTAATAAGCAGACCCAATTAAATGAAACTTACCAAATTCTTTCCCATTATCATATACATTCAATAATCTATTTTAATAAAACAGTATTTTTCTAAAAATTAACTATTTATCATGAAAAACTATATAAGTTAATTATAAATTTAGGAAAGAAATTATACCTCTTCCCACTTCAAAGACTCTTTAATATTTTCCCTTAAACTACACTAAAGGGGATAATTTCTAAAGATTCTTAAACACTATTTTTACAATGTTTAAATTGTGTTGAATATTAGTTATTCTATTTTATCCATATTTTACCTTATTAATATCAATTTATTATTTAAATCCATTAATTCATGTAGACATATATTATACACACATTTTTATGCTCTATAGAATGATTATGATGCCCGTTTATTTCTATGGGTAACTTTTTTCATTTTTTATTATTCATTTCAATCACATATTCATTAACAT
The DNA here is from genome assembly GCA_963277665.1 of Viscum album. Classification (NCBI taxonomy): domain Eukaryota; kingdom Viridiplantae; phylum Streptophyta; class Magnoliopsida; order Santalales; family Viscaceae; genus Viscum; species Viscum album. The sequence goes on along the minus strand of OY728125.1, from coordinate 200,483,336 downwards.
TTTATGATGGGTGCACCTTGATAGTGATCCAATTAATTGGGTAATGATTAGTGTCATGAGACATCATGTTGGGATAAGGAGTGAACCAAATTCAATTATGGTACTTTTTCTACCATGTGCAATAATCTTAGAAATTATCCTTTAATCAGGCCTATGTCACGTTGTATGTTGTTCTCACATTCCTACGATTCCATTATTTCATGATTACATCTTCCAAAATTTTTTATCCTTATATTTATTATTGTTTGATGCATTTTTATGTCATCATGTTTTTCTTTCCAACCCATGTTTTATTCATTATTCCTATTCATATTCCCATACACGGTTTTTAATATCATTCCTTTTAACCAATATATTCCCCAAGTTATCCTTAGAAGATATATGAGACCAAAATAACTTAGGATATAATTATGGATGAATAATATAAATATGTTTTATTCTAGTTTTATGTTTTATATTATATGTACGTAATCCCCAAAGCCACTAGAATTTACGATCCTTGGTTTTTATTTGATGCTTAATTATTCTTAAAAACATGTAATGAAATGTGTAAAAGTATAGGTATTTTATATAAACTAGAAATAATTATATGTTACATCAATGAAATAAAATATAAATAGAATCCTATCTTTTAAAAAATCTCAGTCAGAACCATGCGGTAGCCTCATAGTTTTCATGCATCTATCTTGAAATGGAATGCTTGAATCCCTTATCTAGACTCTATATTTATAAATAACAAGGTCATTAATGGGATTTAACATGTCAAATATATATTTTTAAATATATCTTTTTTCAAAATGAATAAGTCTCATAAAAGATACATAAAAAAATACATGTTTTCCTTCTCTGTATGGCATTTACACAACATATATAGTTTATATTATGTGTAATATTCAGGCCTTGAAGCCTTAACGACATGTTATGTGATGTAAAAAGTAGTATACTTATTGTTTTGAAGTTCCATGGCATGACACATATGTTTCACATCATGACACATGTTAATATCACTCTGGGATGTTTTATTCATCTTCATGCACTATAAATAGTTCATAACATGTACTAGATCATGATTTGTAATTATTATACAGCATATAGATCCATATTCTAGTGCCAACGATCTATTTTTTCGTGGTTCCTATGTTTTATACCTCTAGAATGTCCCATAATCTTCCACCATAATGGAAAATCATAGTTTAATGTATTTATTAGTTCTCTTTATCTTAAAATCTCAATGTCAACATCATTATATTCACATTTTCGCATCACCCCAATTAATGACACGATGCGATGACACTTGTTCTTCATCAATTTACATGTTTTCTATAATAAGACCCAAATTATCATCAAGTACAAGAATACATAAAAATAATATTTTGGGAGAATCTCATATTAAATAAATTAATATACAATGGGAGAACATTTAAAATCCCATCAAAATATATATATATATATAATATAGATATTATTACATAGAACACAACATAAACATGAGAGATATTCAGGTGAAATTCAATGAAATAAACTATTGTCTGGATATGATCAAGAATTTTTATGGACACAATATATATAGGTATTATCTTTCCCCTTTTCCAAATATCATAACCACATTCTAGGGACATATTCATAGCAATACATTGTCTCTATCTTTAATCTATTGATCTCATCGATGATTTATAGAATTTGTTTTCTCGACACTAGGATTCCCATAAGTGTTGTTGAATGGATCTAACATTATCTATGATTTAATCATCTTGATCTGGTCCCTATAGATTTCATTATCCCACATCACCCCAATATGTATTCTTTTTTACACTTCCTACCATATATATTTTCGTAAGGATATATCTAAATGTTTGTGTGAAAGATATTATTGAATGGAAAGTCCACGAATTGAAGGTGTTGATCCCAACCACATTTTAAATCCACATATAAATATCTGAACATGAATTTTAGTGTTTTAATGGTCCTATTATATTTACCATCATTCTAGGTATTATAATCCAAATGAAACTCAACTATGTACAAGAGCCTATTAAAGGATTCTCTAAAACATCGAGGTAAACCATGTTTCCCAATTAAATACCATTAATAGTGGAACTCCCTATTTTAGGGACTAAGTTATTTGAGGGGTTTTTTGGGGAACTAAATAATCTAAGAAGATATTGGTTTCATGAATGTTTAGTTGACGTTTTTGATTTTTTTGATCAATGTTTCTGTACATAATATTTTTATACTCATAAATCACATAATATTGATATGTTTCATAACCAATGTCATCGAATTGAGAAATTTGATAGGATGAATAAATTATTTAGAATATTTCTTAATAAATTCCATCATTTTAAGAGTGTTTCCATAAGAAAATATTTTTGTTGAATGTTTTATGATTCTTATAATGTTCCATTAGATGATGTTTTTGGTGAATAAAAAATGGTGAAGCTTTTTTTCTATGTTCCAAAATCCTAATTATAGGAATATCTACATATTCATGATTGAGTTATGAGTAATTTCATTTCTTATGTACAATGGGTGTGAAATTAATTTTTATATTAAATGTTTATACTATGAATTTATAAGGCAAATGTGAGGAAAATTTCATGTTTGAAGTTTAGTATGTTATAATGTTTGTTAGAATTGATGTTTTTTACTAAGTGTAATGATACTCAAATGAAATGGCATATTTTTTTTTGAATTTTATCAGAAATAATTTCAAATTGGAAAAATCACACTATAAAAATTCTATTATACAAGCGAAGTCATTGGTCAATTCTTTTGATGAAAATAATCGGATAAATAAACTATCCAATATAAATTTTGAGAAGTTTCTATCATGTTTTAGTAGAAATTGTTGAATGAATATTGTCATAAAATGAATAAACTATATGTATTTATCAAAAAAATGTTATCCAATATTTTTTTGAGTTTGTACCAATTTGATGTTATTTAAAAAACTTAAGTAAAGATATAAAAAGTTACAATGTTGAGCTAGTAATTCAATAGTTCATAAGAGCATGATGAAAGATCATGGTTCATGAAAAGTGTTATGAAAATCTGATAAAGTTTATTAAACATTGATTTTATGTAAATTCAAATTTGGTTGTGGTTTCAGGTATGTTTTTGATGATTCAATAAGGTTCTAGAATACATGGGATGTGTGCAGTATATTTCCAATGACATAGATATTCAAATTTCAAGGATTCATTGAGTGTGAAATGTAATCTATGTTCCTCCCCATTATCTAAAATAGTGAAACTATAAAATGGGGGATTATATAGTATAAAAAATTGAATAACATTATTTATGTGTGAGAAAAGGAAGAGTTTAAGTGCTTTTTGAATTGAAAATAATTTTATAAAAACTCTATGTGGAATCATCAAATTTATGTACCTAATATTGATTTATTATCCAATGATAATAGTTAGATGATATGAAAAAATAATCTAATTATGGTATTTTACTAGCATCATTTGATGAGTTGGAAGTGGAATCAATTAAACACTAGACAATATTTTTTATCAAGTTAGATAAGGCAGTGAAAATGAAGTGGTGAGAATAATAAGTTAGTGGTTCATAAGATTTCAGTCTATACAATAAAATTAGATGAATTTTAGTGATGGACCTATCAGACAATATTTTTAGGTGAACCCATCAAATGGATATTTTATAATGAAGTCCAAGGTGAAGTTCCAATCTTCTACTGGTTAAGAAAGTGAAGAATAAATTCTTACAGGAAACAAAAGAGTGAATATTTTACAAGAATCACAATAAAAACATACTTATTCAAATTATTGAATATTTCAAAATTTTGTTATAAAAAATATTTTTAGGAATTCATATATATGGATATCATGTGAACTATTCATTTATTATAGTAAAATACATGTTTAAGGATATTCCCTACTTACAATAACGGAATAAAATGATTTTTCTAGTTGATTATATAGATTTTATTATCTCCAAATTATTCCATAGAATAATTAAACTTATTAATTATTCAACCTTGTAAATATTTATGTTTCTATAGTTTTTATTATATGATTTTATATAAAATTAATATCTCTTTTACAATAGATTAATGATGTTTCTGAAGGAAGAAAAAAATAGAAATAAAAACATCACTAATTCACCCAACCTTCTCTCAGTGATCAGATGGGTTCTATTATGCGGAATCATAGGGAAAGTTTCATTAATTGATGACTTAATAAATTTTAAATAAATGAGATATTCCCATTGATGTTCATAATTCTATGACCAGTAAGGGGATTCCTGTTTCCAAAGTTAAGAACAATCATATATTTTAAAATATAATATTTCATTGCTTTTTCCCTTCATTAGGAAGTAGATTTGGATGCCATATATGGTCTTCCACCTTGTGCTAAATATGATACCCTAATAATGGGTGAGATAGAAATTCCATTATTTCCATAACCAATGAAACTGAGTTTCATATATTCAAAGGATTTTTAATGGATATTGGCATGTGGAAACGTATAGAAATATCTATGAAGGGAATACAAAATTAACGAAAGATAATTATAAAATCTATTATCTAAAGTAATAATATCATGATATGGATGACTATAATTATTTTGTTGAATTATTTATATGACTGAATGAAATTTGATGTACTATAATATTTATTAGAAATAAATTGACAGATTCAACCATTTTTTAAAAGATCTTGTGAATTAATTATGATAAATTTAATTCATAAGTGTCATTATTAAAATATATAGATCCTAAAACTCAATATCAGAATGACCTACATAAAACTATGATCATATAAAAAATGGATTAGATAAATTTATGAATAAAAATATAATGATCATTAAACTTCCTATAAAGATACCATGAAATAATAATATATGAAAATTAATGAATGTGTAGAAACTAGTAACTCTAAAAGTGTAAAAATATTTAGTAAAATTCATTATTAATTAATTTCCCTATTTTCTAAAAATATGAACAAATTTTTAAGAAATTAAAAAAAGTTAAGTTAATTCTAAATTTTTTTGGATACAAAGATTTAAGATAATTTTCAACAGATTGTCCACATCATTATGAATAAGAAGAAAGAGTTGAAGATGGTAGAAATTCATGATAGTTTACAATTAAGACAACTGAATCCAAATTATTTTCTAAATAACTAGACAACATTTTCATCAAATATAAATGGATAGTATATTTTTATTATTGTGAGGAAGATGATAATGTTAGTGAAAAATAAAATAATAACTTCAATAGTGATAATTCTGAATAAGTTTTTTTTTCAAAATTTTAATAATGATATATTCACTAATGATGAAAGAATTTGTTCATAATAAAAATTAACTCAGATGAATTTTATTATAAAAATAGAGTAAAAGTAATGTATTTAAAATTTTGTAATACTTGAAAAAGTTATTTGGAAATTTAAGAATCAAAATATTTTAGTAAAATATAATTAATATATTCATGAAGAAAAATATATGATAGTAAGAGAGATTATATAAATGAAGAACTTGGTTGATGAAAAAAATCATCACTCATTATCATGAATAAAATTTGAAGGTAAAAAATGAGGAGTTATAATTTACTCAAAGAAAGTTGTTCTAGCTATGGAAGGAATTAAAATTAAAAAACATTTATAGAAGTTAATGAAAGTTCTTATATGTTAAAACAGAATATGGATGAAAAATGTTTTTCCACAAAGGATGATAAGAAGAATGGATATTTTTATAATAAAAATTATGTCAAGAAAATCATGAATGTATCTAAAATATTAAATGTTGAAAAACCTAATTATTCTATGGTTATATTGTCTTAACGAAAAGTATCTACTAAGGACGTTTCTTTTGAGTTTGAGTTTATTTTTATTATGTGGAATAAAATATAATATTACAAAAAAAATCTTTAGGGAGAAACAATGTACCAAATTGGAGGATGTGAAATTTGATGAAAAGTATATTTAAAACTCTAGATATTCTACAAATTAAAGAGGGAAATATTATTTCTTATGTATACTACTCATGTTGCTGATGATATGAACATATATATAATATGTGTTTATTTAAACATCAATATCACATTTTGTCCTATAGAAAATGATGGAAATGATTGAGATTGATTTATCTCACTCAAAAGAGAATCCTTAAGAAAGGTGATATGATGATTGAAAATAGATTTAAACCCTTGAAAAATGTATGTGAATGATTTTACTACTTGGAAATATTATGTAATGTTTTTTCCATATTACTGGAACAAAGAAATTTGTACATAAAATCTCAAATATCATGTTGTAATAAATAAAAATGTAAAAAAATAGTTTTAGAAAATATTCTCAATGATACAAAAGGAGAAGGGATTTGGAATTTGAATAATTGGTGATATAAAAATATGAAAAGTGATTTGAAGTTGTTGAAAAATATGAAATATTGAAATTAAGGTGCAATTACTTTTGTTAATGATGAGTCTCTCAAAATTAGAGGAGTTGAATCCCCTATCATTGGATAATAACTATTACACCAAAAGGGCCATATTTATAAAAGTATTAATGAAATATTTTGTTAAGTGTTTTGTTAATTTATAATGAAATTTTAATGTTATATTTAGAAAAAAAATCTTTATAAAAAAGGATTAATTATGGTAATTATTTTACAATAGTATAATAAAGAAAATGAATATTTTTCATATTAGTGATGTACAAATTTCATGTTATCTATACATGATAGAAGAAAATTAAATTTTGAAAAAAAAAGGTTGGGGAACATGTGTCAGAGAAGTATAAGAGTTTAATCTATAATAAGAATATGATATGATATTAATGATATATAATGAATAAGGAATTATTATTATTCTATATGATATTACGGTTTCATTAAAAACATAGTACATAAGAATGTTGAGATTCATTAAATTATTCACATGGAGCTGATGCATTATGATTTTTTTGGAACTATGAGTATATGATAAGTAAATTGAGATAATTAATTTATTTGTTTTATATGTTACTTTACTAAAATTTTATATATTATGTTTTTAAAATATTGAACACAGGATCTAAAAATGTTATGAGTTTCCAAATAAGTATGTAAAAATAATAATGTAATTTTTCAAGATGATTGAATCTAACAATGGTGGAGAATACACATGTTGTAAGTTGGGATATTATCCTAAAAAATGAAATTTGACATGATATCAGTACACCATAAACACCATAATGGAATGGTAAAGCTAAAAGAATAAAAAATATATTTAATATAGATGGTACAAACAATGTTGGTTAAACATGATACATATCATTTTTTGAGGAAATAACCTGATGTTTTAGTTTATATTTATAAGTCATTTTCCCTCAATAAAAAATATCATATGAATATGTATAAGATTTTTTTAAACAAATTTCACAAATTTTGAAAGATTTTTTCATTTTTGGTAGTCCCAAAATTATAAACATTAGGGGTAAAAATATGAGTAATTATGATTAGAGTTGTTTCGAGGGAATTTTTTGTAGATAACCAACAAATTTTATAAGATAATAATGTTATAATACATAAAAAAATAAATATGGCTGATTTAGCTGAAGTGAGAGTACATGAATAGTTTGATAATAATATTTAACACATAGTTATTGATTCTGAAGAATTATAGGATTAGGTGGTTGTAGTTGAAAAATGTGAAAACGTTTGTAATGATAATAATATTTTTGAATTTTAATAATATGAAAATTCCAACTCATCTATCTCAAGTGATGAAGAGAAAATATATTCTTCACATCTTAGGATGAATATGTAGGTGGATGTTTGTAACATAATCGGTGAACAATGTGAATGAGTTTAAACTAGAAACAATCAACGTTAGTTTCACATATATTATTAATTTCAAAATATAAGAAAAAATATATTAAGCAAGCTATGGGACATTTGTAGTAGATTGGTGTCATAAATGAAGAGATATATCACATTTAAAATAAAAATATATAGAATATTTTACCCAAACCAAATAAAACAAAAATGCTATTGGTATAAGGTTCATGTTCCAAAACCTGTTAAACATGAAATTTTAAGTTATTAAAAATAGGGAAATGTGGTTTGGTAAATGTGACTTTAAAGTATAATTAATTTATTTTTATTAGCCTTTTGCAGCTTTAGAAATATTAGAAACTATCATAATATCTCATGATATATCCACACAATAATGATATTAAATTTTACAAATGGATATAAAGATATATTTTCTTATTACGGAGAACGATTATGATGTTTATATTGAACAACCATGTGCCATCACAATTGGAATAGATTAATGTTTTCTGTTTATGGTAAAGAAGGAAGTTTATGGTTTGAACCATGATCCATGAGATTGGTATTATAAATTCGAATATTTTGTAAGGAAGCTGATCATTAAGAAAGTATGAATTTTTCAAAGTGTCTACATAAAATAAAATTAGGAGGTGTCGTTAATTTTTTTTATTTTCAAGGATGAAATCATATTTCCGTGGAAGGATGAAAAAATTTCTATAATTATTTCTAAGGACAAGAATATTCTTTTGGAAATTTCCGTTCTAGGAGAAATAAAATAAATTCTTGGATAACAAATCTTGTAATAGATGAAATGTATTTTCATATCCAAAGTGAAATATTATAAGGAAAATGTATAGAGTATTTTAATAGTATCCACACCATTTTCAATGGGAATAAAATTTTAAAATTGGGAAGGAAATTATGTAGATCCTAAAGAGTTTTTGTGCTTTTTTTCGAATATTATTATTTCTAATGTCTTAACGGGAAAATATAGTGTATGCTATTTCACTTTCTCTCAAATACCAAAATAAACCCGAATAATCTCTTACCATAACTGGAATAAATGTTCATAGTTACATTCATGGAATAAAATTATTAGGTTTGAAATATAATAGTGAATGAATTATTAATTTTTTTGATAAACATATGCATATTGAGAAGGAAATGTTGATGATAGAAAATACAAATATAATGGAATGTTTTATTTATATTAAATGGTGTATAGTATGGAAAAAAGAAATTTAATTCAGTACCTCATAGTATAGGGGAATTATATTGTGTTCTGAAAACTCAAGATGCAACATATTTTATGTGGATAAAGGCACCATTATATGAGTTTTTTATTTATATGAATTTTCCTCTACTATTTGGTGGTCAAAATCATTGTTCTATAAGACTCACTAAAAATTTATTGAAACATTCATGCTCCAAGAACAATGGTATAAATTATCACTACATCAATGAGAATATAAATATGAATGAATTGAAGCTATATTTTGATACAATAACAGAGATATTTTCTTATATCATTACAAAACAATTGTTGAAGGATACATTTCAGAAGCATAGGTATATAATTGGTGTCCAACCTCCCTCTATTCAAGGATATGAAATGTGTTATGTATCCCACCTCTCTTTTCATATTTGGATATCGTTATCAAGTTGGATAAAATGTTACATAAATCTATCAAGTGGTTTGTGTTTTTCCTTTTTAGGGAAATCATTTATTTATGGGGAGTTCTAAAAAAATTTAAGCAGTGATTTATGTATTTTTGAAATATTTTAAAATGTTATTGAAGTGGATGTAGGAATCAATGTTAATTAAAGAAAAAGTACAAATATCAATTAATTTTTAATGTGGAAGATGTTTTTAATGGAAATCATCATTAAATCGTTATTTATGGATGTTTGGGCATTATTGTTCAATGATTCTTGTTTCCGCCACTAATTTTTCTCATGCAATCATGTAATTTTTTGAAAAATGGAGTTTTGATTGAGTTATATTGTTTCAGTGATTTTGGTTACATTATTGAAATTAAAATACATAGGTAGATAAAATTAGGACCATATTGGGGGAAGTGTTTTCAAGGAGCTGCAGAAGCTAAGGAGATGCTGGTTGTATAAAATTTTGATTGATGTGTTGAGTTTTTTTATCATCATTTGCCTATATATCATTATTATGTTCATAAATAACTTATCTTTGATAATTTTTTAACAACATCCATCATAATAAGAATGTTTATACAATAGATAAATTTGATTGATGTTTTCCAAACTAAGTCCATCATATTATAAAAGGATCCATTAAAAAATATACTAAATGTTATTGGATTCCTATATTGTTCAATTAGATGTTTTTTGTCCATTAATTAAATATGGAAATGATTTAACATTCATATGTTCAAAAAACATGATGAGTAGAATATCTCATGAATCTTTCTTGATTTGGGATATAGGAGAAGGTTTATTATGTACAAATGGGGATAAATTCGTTTAGGTATAATAAATTTATACTATGTAGATCTAGAAATTAAATCAGGTGTTTTATTTATTTTATGTTTATGAAGAATATAACTATTTATGGTATGTGGTGTTTATCAAAAGGAAATTTTGTCACTCAGATTATATTTTATAAATTGAAAAAGGGAAAATGTTAAGGTATTTTATAAAATGAAGTCAAAATTAGAAAAATTCAAACCAGATGAAGTCTCTCTAACATATAAAATCATAATTAGATGTTTTCGGATGAAACTATTTAGACAAATATTGTATTTAATAAAGAGATCCAATAATATCAAATGTTTTTTGAATTTAAATAATCATATAGAGAGTCTCCTCAGATGAAGAAACTTTTTAATGTTAATAAGGATGTATTTTATGGAAAATATTTTGTGAAGTTATACAAGTTTTATGTTCATTAAAAAATTCATAATTATAACATGTTTGATTATGTTTATTTGGTCGTTAAATGTTCATAATATCAGGATGAAGTATCATGGTTCTTTTGATGTGTTAATAATGGTTGATGAATTATGGTAATCTTTGAGTATTAAGTAAGTCAATGTTGGTTATGGTTGTTGGTATATACTATTGTCTTGAAGAAGGTTCTATGATGCTTATGGAGCATACAATGAATTTCTTATGAGTTAGAGATTCAAATATCATTTTTTATTAAGTTGGAAAATTAATTTTGGTTCATTACCATTCCTAAAAATGTCCAACTATGTAAAGGGAGTTCATACATTATGAAGATTATATTTAAACTATTTACATTTAATAAAATGAAGAAACATGGTGCTATATAATTGGAAAGTTGATCATACAAAATATTTGTTTAACCATCAGATTGATATATCAAATGCAAAAATACTTTCTATTAAAATTAGTAAGAAGATTAGTTGAAATTTTCAGATGCAGAAGTTATAGTGGTAGTTGTTGAATATGTGAATGTGGAATCTGAGAAATAATGGAAAATGTTTTATATCAATTGGGATAAGGTTTAATTAATTTTGTGGTGAGAAAAATAATTTAGTGGTTAAGATAGTTTCAGTATATACATAGGCATTAAAATAAATTTCTTAAAAAACATATTAGATGAAATTTTTGGATGAATCCAATTGAAGACCTTTTTATATTAATTTCCATGAAGAATTTCTTACATGTTACAAAGTAAGTATGTTGGTGACAAAAAACTGATTCCTATTAGTTAAAGGATTCTAATAGTTATTTCTAAAATAATTGTTACATCATTATATTTATAGACAGAACATACATTGTTGTCATATTATAATACAATTCATGTTTAAAGACATTCCATTCTAGTTGAAACAACATAAAAATGCATATTTTCTAGTGAATTTTTTGGTATTGGATAATTTTGAAACCATGGTAAGGAATAACTTCTCTTGTTCAAAAACTGACCTTGTATATACTTCTGTTAATGTGGTTTTTCATGAATGATTTTCTAATAAATGGAATATATCTTTAAAAGGAGGTGATGGATGTTTTTTATGGAAGAAAAAAAGAAAAAAACATCAATGATTTACCCTATCCCTCTCATTGTAATCACTTTTTTCCTTTCAGGTGAATTCTCAATTACTTATTGATGTATAACTAAGTAAACTAATCATGAGATAAATATTATATAGTAGAAAAAAATGTGTTCATTCCATATGTTAATCTACTGCACCCTAAATAGAATTATATATATTAGATGTTTTGGGGAGTTTGATGACAAAATACATGGCAATGTTTTTACACTTACATTATTTTATGGGTAATAGTTGTAACATCCCCTTAGACTTATTTCTCTAAACATTAACTTGATGAACCCAAAGTAAACATTATATATATTCTTTAATATCTCTATTCATGTTATCCCCCCAGGAATTCAATTTTTGATCAAAAAACACCTTTATACATCTTGTAAAAATAGAGAATGAACAATTTTGGGCTTCATCCAATAACATCTTCCTATTGTCTAATTTTGACATAATACATACTTGGATATTGAACTATATCATTATATCATAATTATGGATGAACTAAGGAAAGTTCCTCACCTTCTTCTATGATTCCATTTATACCATATATTCATTTTTAATCATATCATGGTGGGATATTAAAACATTAATTTTTGAATGATAATGTATTTCCCATTTACAAATGATTTATGATCTATCTTATTGAAATAAAATTTTTTATCTCTTTTATTTATTATCATAGTATTGATACATTTTATTTTCCAACATAGAGAATCAACAATCATGTTTCCTTCTTTAGGTTTTATTATATTGAGATGTGATAATCTTTGCTCAACTCCAATAATCGTCTATAGCACATATTCATCTTTTTATGTGTAAATATATACTTCAAATATTTATTATCATTAAATATATCACACCTTTCAACAAATAGAAAAGGAATTTATATATTCAATGACACAATTACCTCTATGTTCTCAAAATCATGAGTTAGTATTTATTATCATGAATTTTAGTATGAAATAGGTATAAGATATCAACATATCATTCGACATGAGCATTCATCTCAACGACTTCTTTGATGCATTAATATATATAAAAAATACTTCTCCATTATAGGTTATTTTAAATAAAGGTACACTATCAAACCATATCTTCAAAATATTAAAATTCACCTCATATTCATTTGTACACAAGAACATAACCCCCTTCCATGTCCACATGGTGAGTGCATTAGATATTCATCTTTTTTCTATGACAAATCATAGATAATATATATCCAAATTAAGAAAAATATGGATCTGATTAACTATAGTCAATAAATTAAATTTAATAATAAATCCTACCTCTTAAGGATCCATCGATATTCCCTCACATGAAATTATATATCCTATGAATGAGATTTTTATAGCAAAAATTCATACTTTTGATAACTAGAATATAGATTATCCTTACTTAGGGTCATTATGATAGTACTAAAATGTACAACATGTTCATAATTTCTCTTTGAATATATAATAATACACTCAATAAGAAATCCAATAAAATTTATCAAGTTAGTCTCTAAGGACAATAATCATTAAATTCTTTAAGATAGCAGGAGAACTGGTAAATCCGAATGGATTTACTATGAATTCATATTGAAAAAACCTTACATAAAATGATGTCTTTGTTATATCCTATATTTTGACACATAGTTGATAATTTCTAGTATGGAGATTCATCTTTAGAAAATATTTATCTCCTCATAATTGATATATCATAATGTCCTTAAAAGTTAGAGGATAGTTCTTCTTAATCATTATTTTGTTTATTTTTTGATAATCAATGAAAAGACACATTAACCCATATTTTTTCTTTACAGAAAAAAAGTTCCCTCTGATAGTTAAGTATTAGGAAAACTATCTCCTTATATATATTCTATTATAGTTTCTAATTCTATTATAATATCTCAATATGGGCTATTATAGATGGTTTCATTGATATATATATATGTATAACCATGTATGAGTTCTATTAAAAACTCAACTTCATGTTTCATGGGAATATAAGTAAACTCTTCTTAAATGTCATCAAACAAATCCTATTAAATTGGAATATCCCCAATTTTATATTTCTCCCAATCCATATGTGAAAAATATCCCTAAGGACTAGGTAGTAAATCCCATATGATGGAAATAATTTTCACTAGCTTTTCAGGTCCATCCTCTCACCGATAAGATACCATAGATTGATTCATTATATTGTATGTAATTTACTTTACTTTACTACTGATATGGGATCTATAATGAGATATCCAATACATGTAAAAAATTATATAAAATTGATCTAGATTAATTATAATAGGATTTACCAGAAGAATATCCCAAACACATCTATCAGAGAGGAACCATATATGTGATCATCCTGATTTTTTTATTTTTCACAAAAAACTCAATATATATCCATTTATTTTGTTATATGATACAAATATATAATTATTTAGATGATAAATGATGGGTATAACCTGAAACAAATAAAATATATATACTTATATAATTGATTAAAAGTGTACCTTTCATCAACTTTCTTGGAATATGCACTTTAGTTGTAGTAATAACACTTTTTCGCATTTTCCCCTTAGATTATTCTATGGTATGATTTCATGACTCTTGGTGATTTTTTTGAATAATTCTATATATCTTAAAAATTGAATAATTGGATAGTATTGGTTTCTTTTTTGCATTAATATCATATCTAGATGAAGCTTTTCTCTACAATTATAGTAAAATCTCATGTTCTTCAATAATTTTTCTGGATTTTTCTTTACCTAATTTTTAGCCAATAAAAATATCATTATACCCTTCTTCTTCTTTGATGTGTTTCCTTTTTAATAGTACTCATCTAATCTCTTCTTCTCGTGATTTCCCATGAAGATATATGATCTTAAAAATTTATTATATGTCTTGATTTAAATAGATACTATATAATTAAAATTTTAAAATCTTTGATAAACTTGAGACCATTAGAGGTTCGGCTTCAGTCCCTCACAGAAATTATTAATATTTCATTAAATATTAAAAATATAGTCTATATAATTTATTTCTAATCTTATAAACTCGTCCTCATAGAAAACCAATCCGTCTTCTTGTTTTTTTACTTTATAGAGAGAAAATTACTCTATATTTCATTTCAATATTCCCAACTGAATTAATTCATGAAGAATATACACTTAAAATTTCAACATTCAAGGCTTTAAAAATTTTCACTTTATTTCACATTCTAGATTAATGTCCAGAAGTGAACATAATCATATCTCAATCTATACACATCATGAATAACCTTTTCAGTTTAAATAAAAACCAAATCATGAAATTTATTTTTTATATACTTCACAAAGTATTCATCTATCAATTTTTAAGTATTTCCATTAAAATGTGGAGGCTTATGTTACAAGAATTGATCCATCATAGTTGTACTATGTATTTGAATAATTTTTTTTTTCAATACATGATATGTTATTTTTCATAACCAAACAAAACATCCATAATATGCCCAAGAATAACTTAGTTCTAATAAGAACTGTATTTTCCTCCACATTAGTTAAATCCCTAAGTTGACTATGGGTGTTAATTCCATTTATTATATTTAATACTGTCACTAAATAATGACAGACACTATGTTAACACATAATCATTATGAATGTTGAGCTATAAAATAATTAACCATATAATGGAACATGATCTCATGTACTATTAGTGATTATCCAATTTCTCATGTTATTTATGTTTATTTAAATTCTAGTTCCTATTCTATATACTAAACTCACTGTAACACCAATTTTTGAAACCCTAACTCTGATAAACTAGAACCAATGTTTACATTATTACACATGTACATGGTTAATTGGAACTCACCATACAGGATCCATCATGGTAGAATTATTTGAAAATTTTTTTCAGTCTTGATTCCCATATTACATTGGAAATATATAAAAACATTGTTTATGAAACATTGTTTTATCCTTGATATTATTATAAATATCCTTCTTCATATCCTAGGTAAAAGAAAAATAATAATTTATGATCTAAGATATATCATAGTGGTTGCATAAAAATGAATACATCTTGAATAAATAATACATAAATAATATGGTAAGGTATATAGATGAAAACTCAAGCCATTTAATTAATAACATGATCACAAAATGCAGTCATGGATAATATCCATGTATTAATCTCATGGATTATAATAATTTAATTCTCAAGAAAGAAAATTATTTATGATTTATTTCATGATCTCATACATCTTGATATTTTTCCCATAAAATCATTGTTCCATTATAGTTTATTTAATGTCTATATTTTCACCAAAACCGCATTTAATATGTATGGCCAACTGATTTTTTATGAGACATGTCGATGCATCAAGGGGAAAGGTATAACTAATCCTCACCTATCTCTATATGTTCAATGAATTCCACCTATATTAATTGATCAATTTATATCACAAACAATATTCTATATCATCAAATTTCCAAATTGAATAAAGAATACAAAGTATCAATATTTCTTTACCCAATCCAATAAATCTCATAGTAAAACACCATATATTGAAATGGTATACAATTTAGGTGATAAAAATTATACATCACATTAATAATATGTATATTGAAGAGAAATATAATTTCTAGTGAATGATGAACTCATCAAAAGTGAATGGTTCAAGATAATTTGATGGAAAAAAATTAATAAGAGATCATCACTTCATATAAAATATAATTTTTGTAATATGTTCATAATTTTTAGAATAAAATTTAATGGAAGTGAATCATTAAATTATGTTTTAATTATTGTATTTCATTTTTTAAACCATTGAAACATTTAGAATAGTATTAATAATATAAATTGGTTATGGCGACGAGATAGCCTGTTATAATCGTATATGTTAAAAATAAAACATTCCTTTTATATTTTTACGAAAAAGTAAAAAATGAACATTTTGTAAAAAATTATAAATATCACATTAAAACCAATTAAAAAATTCATCTACTATATAAAATTATCTTAATAAATAATTTTATTATATAAATAATACATATTTAAAACAATTTTGAAAAATTAGGACACAAAATAAAAATATATCTGATGAAAAAGGGAAATAAGGCAACAATTATATTTGAAAATTTATTATCATAACTTGTGCTCTAAAGAGATGAAAATTTAAAAATGGAAATGTGATTTTTATAAATATATGTAGGATTTTAAAAAACAATTATGTTCATGAAATATGTCTTATAATATTCCCCTAATGAAAAATTTAATCACTCCCAAAAATGAGATTGAAAGTACATTTTTACATCACTAGAAACATTTAATTTCTAACCCACTAAAATATTAAAATTGAATTTAAACTTTAATCATGATAAGTAATTTACGATTAATTTTAAATATGTCAATGTGATAATTGATACACCTCGTAAAATGTTATATTTTCATATTGCCAATTATATCTCAATGGAGTGGAAATTGATAAAAAAATACCTTAACTCATGTTTGAATCAACTTGGATGTTAATCTAAACTCTTTTATATTAAATTTTAATATTTTATTATAATTAATTTAACAATATAAATAATTATAATATCATATAAAAATCATTTATAACTTCTTACCACCCTCTTGTTAATAGTATTTTATTATTATCATTGTTTCTGCTATTAATTACTTAATTTTTCAAATATGTTTTGATTTGGAAGTTATGGACATTGTATTATGGTCATGGTATTATCATATTAAGAATTTGATTCATGATATAAATATCATACATATTAATTATATACAAATATAAAATCACTTGTGAGAAATCATAATGAAAAATGAATCACATCGCTTATTTGAGGCAATTTTTTGTACACACTCACAAATAATGTTATCATTTTTTAGTGATTGAATGAATAAAAAGGTAAATGATATAATATATTTAGAGTTAAATAATTATTTAATAAAATTAATATATTTCCTTAGTTCTATCTTTATAACCATCCATGTAAAATGGTGATGAAAAATGCATTACATGACTATGTTGTGAAGGTATGTCATACATATATACGAGCGATGTTTTCTCTTTCCATAAGAAAAAAATAGTTTGAAAAGTAGATTACCATAATCATAAAAAATCTAAATATATTTAAGATATTGTATTAATTATATTAGTATGGTTGCATTAGATTTATATGAATTAGAAGAAGAAATAATGTCGAATGTAATACGTTAAGAGTTATACCTCTTCATTGAGAAATCTCCTTTGGTCTACATGTTATTTATTCAATGAAAGTACACTTAGAAAATAAATGTTGAGGTAATGGGGAATCATTCAAGGATGGTATTTTGGTATGAATTGTTTTACTTATAGTTCTCAAAAATTGTGAATAAGGGAGGATTGAAGGTGTCTATCTATAACTAATAAGTGGGGACACTTAGAGTTATGTAAATTATTAAATTATTATAAATTATTTTATAATTTATGTTGATTAATGTTGATATATATAAAATATAGTATGATAATATATTTTTTAATTAGATCATTCAATAAAAATTTACACGTTAAATGATGTTCTCTCATTTATCTCTTTGTTTTATCATCCAGTTAACCATTTTACAAATTACAACAATATCAGTGTTATATACGAATTAAAGGTCATGAATGTCACTATAAATGTAAAACTGAGCCATAAAAGGACAATGTATTTTATTTAAATCCATATCAAATTAAATTTTCCAAATATATTACTCTGATTAATTTTGAATAATTTAGTAAAATAGTGATTATTATTATAATATATCATAAATGTCATTTTGAAAACAATTCAGTTTCATTGACCTTAAAGTCATAAAGATAATAATGGAATTAAAATATAAAACAATCACACATCTCTACTATATAATATTTATCTATAAATCCATGGTGCTTAATAATCCACCCAAATTGAAAAACACTAAATATTTTAAAAATCGTTGATTTTTTTCTTTTATTAATTGAATTAATATCATGTCAGCATTACATAATAATTTAAGGTAACTATTAGAAAAATAATAATTAGAAATTAATTCCAATTATATAGAAATTAATTAATCATTTATATAAAATTTTATAATAAAATATAACAAATTATTATACATTTGAATTGTTTTATATGTATCAAAGTCAAGAGAGTCATATTTTGTATTTATTAATTAATTTAAATAATATAAATGTCATAATCAAAAAAATAATGGAACCAAGTGTCCAATTATTAAGACTTGAAAGAGAGCATTTGAACTCCATTCATTCGATATGGAGAAGGTAATTCTTAGTGAAATTTTAAAACATTACTCTAATGACTTAATGATGTTTTTTCCTATTTTTCCCTTTATAATGTGACACATAATTACCAAAGTTAATATTCATAATTGCCAAAAATATAAGGTGAATATTTTAATGATTTTATCCCCTTAATTATTTATATAAAATAAAGTTTTCAATTTTCAATTCACATAGTTTTAAAGATACATATTCATAATTAAAACATATAAAATGTGTTGGTAACAGGTTTTCTTGAATTTTTTTTTTAAAAAAAAATATAAAAAATTTAATCATAATATTAATTCCAATTAACATAATTAGACATTCCTTATATAAATAAAATAATTTTACATTTATAATAATTTTAAAACAAAATTTATCTTTTTAAATTCTTGAATAGAAAATACAAATTTCAATATAAATCTGTATTTTTCAATATTCATCAAAATATATATATTTTCGAAAATTATAAACTTTTTATTAAAATATAATATGTATAAAATGATTTTAAAAATGAAATTGTTTTTTTGATAATATTTTCTTAATTTTTGGGAATTTAATTATATTATATTCTCAAAAAAAATCAATAAACGTCGTTTTTACAGAAAAAATATATTTTTAAATCATATAATTGCTTAATAAAAATGTATTTTATTTATCTATAACCATTAACCATATTTTCAGATAATTTAGTTATTTCTCATTATTTTTTTAATTTAATGGGTGGGTTATGATGTTATATTATATTATGGTTCGTTAAGACTCGAGGTTTCATGTATCACAAGGTATCAAAGAAATTAAATTTATTTAAAGAGAAATATATAATAAAATATATAGGTTCTATAATAAGTGAGGGAAAAGAGGTACATCATGGGGATACTACTTCCTCAGTATATAATAATCATTCATGTATAAAATAGACATGATAACAATAAAAATCAATAAGTAATGAATAAATATATCCTCAAAGAAGAAACATAAACTACTATTATAATTCCATGAAATAGAAATATGTAATGCTAGTCACACAACCCAAAACAAATAAAAAGTATCGCCACATAAGGTCAAACAGTTTTTTTTAAAAAAGTATCAATAAATGCTAAAGAAAACCTGTAATCCTGAAGTCTATATTGTAATTTCAGGTACCCACTTCATAGACCTTCTCAAATGGCCACCATAGGGCCATTACACTTCACTAGATCCTTGGTCACAAAAGCTAAATGCAAACGAAATTATCATAGTAGATTGTGAGTATGAATCCAAGTAAGACATTAAAAATGAGTCTTTTTAACATAAGTTCCTAAGATATAAAGGTTCATTCCATGAATGTAATCAAAAAATGATAAGACAATTATAAATCATAGAATCATAATGTATAAGTCAGGTCCACCAATACCATCTCTACATTATTCAGCTCTATAATGGATGGAATTTGAAAAATAAACACGACATATTCAGCTCATTGGGATAGTTGAAAACCACATCAGAAACATCCCTCATGATGTGATTCCTATTTACATGTCGATAAAATATCTGACACATCACCCAATGGGGATAGTCCATCTTGCTTAAAATTCACACTTAACTACATAAGATAGAAAAATAAAAAATATAATAAATAGATTAAATATAAAAGATCAAACATCATATTAGGTCAATAAAGATTCAAAATAATCACATATCAACATAAGAGAAAGAATATTGCATAGTGCTCAATTGGCTATACTTATAGACCAAATACGATCAAAATGAATCATAATTACCATTAGGATACATATAAATATAAATTAATCATTCCAAGAACCCACAAATCATGTGATGATGATAATTACCTTATAATGATGGTGAAAAACATTTTGATGACAAAGGTCCTCATTTGATGTCAATTGCTCCAATATAAAACACTAGAATATTTGCTTCTAACAAATATAATGTACTAAATGATGTGAATATGAAAATATATGAATTTTTTCATCGATTTAGATATGGAAATATTGGATCAAACCATTATCTAGTCATCAAATAGAGGATAAATAATTAGAGTAGAGATCCCAAAATCACTAGAAGATAGACCATAGGTTGTTCGGGATTAATAGAGTCAAGATAAAAGTGTGAAAATGAGAGAGGGTTTGAGTTTTAAAAACTAATTAAACCTAAATGGGAATACTAGAAACTGAACTGTACCAGTCTTGATCATGTGGCTTCTGCGAAGAACAACTTCTACTTTAGCACCCTGATTTTTTAAAATATGATCATTGTATTCAATAGAATTTTTGACCCAGAAAACTTGTATTAGGAGAGAGTATAACACCCCAAGTCTTTATAATATATTAATTTTCTAATAAATTTAATTTCATTAAAAACGTATGATACACACAACAAAGAATCTATTTGATACCTTGCATTACATGAAAGACTGTGTTTTATTGGACAACAATATATTACTAAAATATTATTATTTCATATAATAGTTATAATCTTCCAATTAAATTCAATGGTATGAATTAAATTTATTGACTTATACATTTATATATTTCATAATATTTATTAGTTATCTTATTATTATTTATAAAAAAATAACCATTTAAAATAAAAGTAAATATTTTCTGAAAGACCACATTTTTATAGAAGATGGTTTAGTCATGATTTAATCACATAAATTATAATTATTCTTTTACCGATTTTAGAAGATTTTTTTGCTAAAATAAACCTCATTTTTTATATTTGAATTCTGAAATTATTCTAGGGTAAATCTTTTTTATTTTTGTGTAATGATATATTTTTTTGACGAATAGAAAAAAGTACCAAATTTTAACTAAAAACTAAATTTTCATTTAAATAATTTATAATGGTAAATTATATTTTCAATATGATTTAAAGTAGCATTAGTAAAATCATTATATCAATTAATCCACTTTTATTATTTTTATCATTTCATGTTTAATAATGATATAACAAATTGAATTCTTTCTAACATTTTCACTTTAAAATCTGCTTTTGCATCACATCTACAATATTAATATTAAATTAAATTATACCATGTATATGAGTTTAATTTTGAAAAATGGATTTATTATTTTTATTCAAAATAATTTATATTATATAATTATTTAAACATAAATTTTTATCTTAATAATTATTGAAAATAGTTAATACTAATAACCACGATTATGCATATAATGTGGTTATGTTCCCTAAATTGCGTTTGGGTAAAAATTAATTTTACACACAGGTAGGTTTTTTTATTTAGTAAATTATATTTAATATTA
This sequence comes from Viscum album, assembly GCA_963277665.1. Lineage (NCBI taxonomy): Eukaryota > Viridiplantae > Streptophyta > Magnoliopsida > Santalales > Viscaceae > Viscum > Viscum album. The sequence goes on along the minus strand of OY728125.1, from coordinate 200,460,980 downwards.
AGATTAACTACTTATAAATTATATAATAAATATAAATTTAATTTTATACAAAAATAATAAATTACATAGGTAAATAAGATGATACATGTTACTAGGGTAAAGACTAAAAGGGTAGAAATGATTAAACTTAAAGATTAAAAAAACAAGATAGAAATTTGCATTTTTTTGTTTTTACTATTTTTATATAACACATAAAATTTGACCTCTATTTTGGATCTATTATAGATCCATATGAGTAAATTGGTACCTCCCAATAGTGAATTCATTTGGGTATTTACAAGAAAGTCACTCCTCTTCAACCAAAAAAAGGAACTCATTCTACCATTAATTCAAACCTTAAATCCTATTTTGATTGGACCATATATACCATAATCATATATTAAAATACCTAAACTCATTCTTTTATCCCTATTTTAGTTATAAATTCCACATATAAATCATTTATTTCTATCATATAGAAATACTCGAAGAAGAGGTTTTACACTTCAATGAGCATCTTTATTTTACTTATTTCCCCACATGATTAAATTTTTATTAAAACATGATGATATAATAACTTCAGTATATTTAAAATAAAAAGATAATTTAGAAAAAATTTCATCAACTAAAACCATGTCCACTTCTATCTAATTGGTTATGAAATCATCGTTCTGGTGTACAGAAGACTATCATCTCATGAACTAATGTCATCCATTCTTCCATTACCACCATTCATGGTTGGGTATGATGATGGATATAATATATATATATGATATTAATAACATATATATACCTCTATAGTCAATATATCATATATATTTTGTTACCTTTCATTATGTAGTAGATATGATAATGTTGCTTGTGTCTATGATTGACTACCGCCTTATGAAGTGACGTGATATTGAATTCACTAACAATTCACATGGATGGTGATAAAGATAAATATAATTTTTATAAGTGTTATAAATTAAATTATTATTATATTCATGTCATATTTATCACTCTAGAAATAATATATATATATATATATATATATATCATATTCTTTTTTTCGTTTTAGATATGTAGAGATCATATCATCGTTCATGTACATGTAGAATACCGCCTTCACAAACTAATGTGACTCTCATTTCATCACTAAATGTCTTTTATAATATATATAATTTTATGATATGTCCTTAATTATATTATAATAATTATTTAATGGTATAATATTACTTACTTTATTTATGTAATGATTGGTGAAAGTGGAAATGTAACACATTAACATATGACCTACTGTCTCCTGGATCATAACATACTTCAGTTTTCATAACCATCATTCATGATTGGTTATAAAAGTACAATTTATGTATAAATAGGATAATTATTTCATTATTATTATTATTATTTTGGTAATACAACAATATAATATGTGAGTGATCCTAAAATTTCATAACAAAACATGAATCATAAAACAAGGCAATAAACACATTAATCCATGAAAATAATGACATATTATTATAGAAGGGGTGATAATATGTTATAAAAGGATCATATATGATATTGTAAACATTAATTTGGTTCTAGAATAATTTACTAGCTTTTTTAAATCCAACTTTTGTTTGGATTCAGTTTCTCAATTGTGGTGTTAATTGATTACTCAATAAAAATTTGTGTTAAAAGGATTTAATTTGAAATCCCCAAACTAATTTAAAATGACCCAGTCAATGAATATATAATACCATTATAATTTCAAATATTTATTTTTTTTTTCCTAAATATAGATTATTTATCGAGAGATAAATACACAATATTACTTATTCCATTGAAATTAATTTACTTAATAAAAACATATAAAAACACCTATAACGATTATCTATCAAAGTATTAGTTTCTTTTGGTAAATTTTTTTTTTATAGACGCTAAAATTAAGTAAAAAAAACATGCAATGAAAATTTGAAATATGTGATTCAGTCTGAAGTAGTGACTTATTCCACTACACATGGTGATCACTCTTTTCCAAGTAGTTTATGTAACATAAACAAGTCAATACACATCCCAGCTTGGGTTTTAAAATTGTTTAAAAATTGTATAAGTCACATAAGACCTCTTACACTATTATCCATGGGAGTACAAAAAAATAGGTCACATAGGGACCTCTATCAAATTTATACATATGAGTAAAGGAGTAGGTGGGTTATGAATAAATCTATATATCTTCATGAAAAATAAAAGATACAATGTTAATATATAAAATATAGTATAGCACACACTGTTAGGAATGTAACAGAATGAAAATAGAATAAATCAACTAAATGTTTATAGGAAAAGAAGTTCTCAATCTATATGAATTATATCTCATGAATTCTTGATTTGATTCACAATAAACCTTTAGTTGTGTTCTCTTGAAATATTTTGAAGAACATAGTGTCGTATAATCTGGTTCTTGACTATAAGATGTCTTGATGTTGGGATGTAGTTCAACATACCAGTCAAATGTATGATCATTATGTTATTGAAATATGATTCACCTCTATGAGTGTGTTAAGTAAGCATGATATTCTCAACATGGTATCTACTTTTCATGATCATTAACATATTTCTATGCGTGAGGGAGTATGTATATATTTCTTTATAGAACTAGTAGGAAGAATATACTCATTCATTCATATATATTTATTCACCATATAGTACACATATCATCCTTTTCAATGCATTATGTTGATCATTTAAGAGTAAATCATTAATATAATTTTTGTATTAGTTTAAAAAATATAGTTGTTATAAAATATTAAAAAAAGGTGTGATATAAATAGTGGCAGTGAGTCCTATATTGGTGAATCAATAATGGAGGTGTCATATAGTCTGAAGTAATCATGTTATAGCGATGTCTCAGGATGATGGTGTCTCATCATGGCTATGTCTAGTGGATAGTGTCTCATGGTTGGCAGTATGTCATCTGATAGTGACTCCTCTTGAAATTTGGTTAGTTGGGAATTGTCTCACACATTTCTGAATTTACATCCTTGCAACTTGATATCTTGACAGTGGGATTTCATTATGGTTTCTCAGACATAGCGATATTTTCATATTGATGGTGAGTCATAGAAAATGGTGAACCATGTATAACATTATCAGTCTCAATGGTGCCTCATCCTTAAAAGTGTCTGAAAGTGACTCATACATAGTCAATTTCAATACCTATCATAGATCATGGAATACTTATAAAAAATATGAAATTCATTTATATAATTAGAATAATGGTTTTTATCATTAAAATAATAAGTAAAATAATCACCCCCTTTTTATGATCACAAATCATGGAATCAAAAGTATCAAAAATTTAAAACATGACATAAAATGTATTATTAGAAATAAAAATCATGACTTACCATTTAGAGTATGTGTAGATGGTATCAAAGATAAATAGTAATAAAGTAAAGGTAATTGTAAAGTATCAAAGGTAAAAAGGTTAAAAACAAATATTCAAATAAGTAACGTTGAAACACCACAGTTATAAATCATAAATAAGTTCCATGAGTTTATAACCCTTATGTAATTATCAAAATGGTAATGATTAGAAGAATACAACAGTAAATGTACTAAAAACTGAAATATTATTGAATATGTAATAAATAACTTTGATGAAAGGTAATTAAAATATTTCAACTAAATAGTTATTAGAAAATAGTATCCCCATTAAAATATAATGCCTAATCTAACATTATCAAGTATGGGTATATGGATCTAATTTTTATTCAGTATATTCATTGGTTTTATCTTGATTTGATGCTGTAGGATCTGAAGGAGCTACAAGAAAAGTACCCGGAACACCACGACGAATTCCTGTAATTCCCCGAGAAGGTCATTTACCTAGAATAACAGTAGGCATGAGTTGTAACATATCTTGGTCATGATGAAAATAAATAGGTTGGAATTGGGTAGGGATTGGTCCTCATAGATCCATGGTAACTCATATTCAGAGAGAGGTTTATTGATTAATATGAATGGATTCTTGAGAAAAAAAATCTAGTACCATGCACATGAATAAATAGATTTGTGAGATTACTGATGTACATTATTATTTTCCCACCTTTTTCTATTGCAATGAAAAAATCACTCTTCTATTTTATAAACTGATTTATCACCAAGTTCATCTTCTTCTACTATATTAATTCTTCTTTAATGACTGAAGTAATAGGGGAATCTATATATTATCAACTAAATATGGGTTTGGTTATTATCTCTCTATCATCATTTATATCATTCACATATGATCTTACCATTTTTTATCATTCTCTTTACATTGCTCAAACATCCTAAAAATCACCAATGGTATGACAGGTTATCTAGTAGTAATACCTCTTTACGTATCATAAACCTCCTCTCTGAAAACTATTTGGATCTGATCAATATAATTATAGTTGGTGATGTGGATGTAGAAGTGTCTATGTAAACATTCTCAAGACTCTTAAAAATCCCATCCGAGTAAGTATTGAATGCATACATAATCCATTATATCTTATATTAAATTGCTTCAAACACTTTACATGCCTTTTTTTAATCTAAAAATCATGGATGTGATGCTGTAATATATGTTTTATGTTTTTAATTACCAATTAAAATATGTATCTTGAACCAATAAATCTATGCTTAGTCATAAGAGGATTCTGAAATTCTAAAATATTATTAAATTATGAAATCAATTTCCTACCAAAAACATCCAAACCACTCCTTTTGAAAAAGTCAAATGGCATGGCTAGAGGAACAACCAGAGTAGATGGTGATGGTTTCGGTGCTCTTATTGAAATAAACATTTCTAATAGTCATGAAACATCAATAACACTGACCATATATCCCTCGGGATAATTTTTTTTCCAGTCCATGGGTCCACCATCCTTCGGTGGACACTTTCTAAAACTATACCATTCTTCAAACATTGAATCAGTCCATCAATATAAAACTTAAATAAAAATATGTGTACTGTTAGGAGGTACCAATATAGTAGGTATAACCATAGCTCTGTCAATAATTCTCTGATCATAAGGACATTATCTAGCAATAGTTTTTACTAGAGCAGTGGGGATCTCATCTAATTTATAAGAATCTGATCAATAAGAAACTACACTGGTAGGCTTGGATTCTGATTTTTTACCAAAAATCGATGTATCTGGAATCTGGAAATATATTTTTTGAACAACAATAATTTATTCATTCTCCAAATTCATTTCCACATGAGGACCGTGAGATTATACATCAGCTAACTCTTCATTACCATATTCTTCCACAATAATCTAATTTTTCTCATGTTCAGCTACATGTTATTCCATAACATCAATAACAATCATATGCTCAACCATAAAAAAATTGGAAACTATATCCCCTCACTAACTAAAATAACTTTAGTTCCGTCAAAAATCTTATTCTCTTGATGAAATTCAAGTGACAGAGATTGCTCCCCCTTAATATACACATCCTTCTATTTAAGATATGGTTCTACCTTTTCATGTAGACCTGGTCTATCAGTATATAAAACAAGGGAATACAATTGTTTTGAAGGAATATTTATATCTATCATTCTATTACTCCAAAATAAACCATTAGGTTTATAGTATTAATCATAATCATCTTCACTATGATGACAATTTTTATTATCTCCATTTCCATTTACATTCTCATCTTCTTATTCTTCATAATCATTATTATCTTCTTCTTCATTATAATTTTATATACTTTTAAATTGATGTTAAATAGAAACCTTTATTTTTCTTCATTAATATTTAAAAGATTTTCAATTTTTGAAATCCCCATAGGTGGACTACGAGCTCCATGAGTAATGATAGGAGATTTTGGGAACAAATCTGTGTCACATCCCTCATCAACTAAAGGTTCATTTTCTAATTCATCTTCATAATATTCTTCTACGTCATCTATGACTCAACAACCTTATTATGCTCCAATCCAAGATAATCTATATAACATAGCCATGTGGGATGATACAACATGATAAAATCAACATGAAAATTTTCATTATCAACTACCGACTATTTTTTCCAGGGGTTCCAACCAATCCATATCCATGAGAAAAGAAAGTTTGATATGAAAATTATACCACAATCAAAACCTGATTTTTAATCATATGAAACATGAAATATTTCCTCTATCATCGAAGAAAAGCTATTATAGAACAAATATTTAGATCTGTTAGAAGGATTTGTCATCTATGAAATATAAACTATGAGATATTTAAATAGATTGATCTTAATCCTTATTTTCATAAGACAAAGAAGGTAAAAATCTTCGTATCTTAGAGTGTCAAAATAATCCTTTCTTGGAAAAACCATATTTTCAATATACACAAACAATAATATAAACTATCCATCAAGTTCTAACACTACCATCCTTCTATCTATTCCATCACTAGTCAGTTCTTTTAAGGAATATTCATAGATAAAGAAATAATTATCCTCAAGAATTGATCATTTTTTGTAATAATAAATACCTTCATAAGGATCTCCAAATCTTAGTCCCAAAAAATATAACAAAAGAGAACTATAAGACCATTTATTCATTATCTTAAACAAAAATCATTATATATCATAGTGAACTCCACAAACAAATAGAACTCATGTTATAACATAGGATAGAAGGGTCTCTCATTTGAATAGAACCATTCTAACCATACTTGCCTCTAAAAAATATTCAGTACTAGTGAATTACTTTGTAAGAGACACTTTTCTTCCATTTCCTTCTTAGGTACTACAACACAATTTCAATTCTTGGGATGAATTGGTTTAACTGAAATTTTTACCACATGACTTTCCTTTTTATTTCATACCAGGATGTGACTCGTTCAGTGAATACATAAAGGGACACTTAATTATTATCATTTAGAACATTTCAACATGTTTGGTTAAAGATATAATTTTAATGTTTTTAAGGTGATGGGTTTCAATAAGGACAATAGAGAATGGTAGGATATTATAGATTTCTTAGAAATACAAAAAGTTACATTTTTCCCATTTGGGATTTTAGGTATCCTATTAATAGAAATAATACTTGAAATTGAGTTTAAAATCCGAGATAATATATGAATCATGTTGTGAATTTATCATAAGTCGAAAGAAAATAAATTGTGTAGTTTAAAATACTAAAATCATAGAAAATTTAAAAAATGAATGAAATAAAAGGTGTGATAAGTCAATGGTGTGTCGACCACACTGGTGAGAGAAACAAATTGTGATACAATAACAACTATGAGACAAAAACAATGGTGTGTCAACCACAATTGTATTTCATCTACAATGGTGTATCATACCAGTAGTGTTTCATACCAACGATGGGTCTTGTCAGGATATACATAACCAAAATTAATCATCCTAATTAAATTTTCTTGTAATTAATTCTCTCAGAATTTAATGTCTTGGTAAATATATCTTCTAACTGAGGTTTTTTGAATCTAAACTCAAGATTAATATCCCCTTTTTTAAAATTATCTCTCAAAAATTGATGTTATACATCAATTATCATTGTTTTAAAATACGAAGCACAATTGTTAGAAATATTTAATTCAACTATGTTGTCACAGTTCATGGGGACATGTCAGAATTGATATTCATAGTTTAGTAATGTATATTTCATCTACAATATTTGTACATAATAAATGCCAGCAGATATGAATTTAGTTTCAATAGTAGATAATGAAACAAGATTTTGATTCTTTCTAAACCATGAAACTGGAGACCTACCCAAAAATATACATGTTCCAATGGTGATTTTTTATGTCAAGCTTGAATCCAAAAAAATTAGAATCATAATAAACCACTATATGAAATTATTGTCATCTAGGATAAACCAATCCTAAATTGGTTGAATACTTAATGTATTTTAAAATTTTTTTGAAATAATTTTATTGTGACACTTTTGAATTTTCTTGAACGAAATAAAACATAAAAACACTAAGTATTGTATCATATAATATAGCATTCAGGTAGAGAATACTTCAAATCACACCTCTATAACTAGTTTGATCCACTAGTTTCACAACTTCATCAATATCCAACATACAAGTTGTAATCATAAGACTATCACAACTGTTAGTGATATCATCATTAAAATGTTTTAAAATATATTTTTTGTATTTAATATGATTTAAAATAATTCCTTCTTTAATTTGAAAAATCTAAAATTTAAGAAATAATTGATGTTCTCCAATTAAACTCATTTCAATCAAATTGTTCATCATTTTAGAAAAACCGGTACATAGATAATTTCATGAAGATCCAAAAATAATATCATCAACATTGATATTTACCAGTAAAATATCTTTTGAAATTAATTTTATGAAAATATTATTGTTATCTATACATTTTATAATTTTTTTTGAAATAATAATATTCCTAATCCAATCATAAAAATATCTAGGAGCCTATTTCACACTATATAATGGTTTTTTCAACGTATAAATTTTAATTTTAAATTTATACTTTGGAAACCAATGGATTATTCTACAAAAACATCCTCAACTATAAAACCATTCATAAATGAACTCTTAATGTCTATTTGATATCATTTAAAATCTATAAATGCTTCATAAAAATTAATGATTCTTATTGACCCAATTTTGTCTTCAGGTGCAAATGTTTCATCATATTCCATTCCATTTTATTGACTATAACCATGTACAATAAGTCTATCCTTGTTTCTAACTGTTGTTCCAGATTTATCAACCTTGTTCTTAAACATGCATTTAAGGACAATAGTCAATGTTTCCTTGGGTCTATCTATAAATTCACATTGTTTGTTTCATTTAAACTAATTTAATTCTTCATTCTAGGCTATCACCTAGAATTCATCATTAACAGATTCCTTGATGTACTTAGGTTCTAACTGAGAAAAAAAGCATAAAGTCCAACATGATTTATTACATAAGATCCAGTATGTTTACCTCTATATGTATCCCCTAAAAAATCATCTAAGGGGTGGTTCTTAAGAGTTATAACATATATATAAAAGGATGGACTAGTTAATTTTTGTCTTATCAGTTCAAATTCAGGATATTATCTAAAATTTTTAGAACTATAATTTTTTTATAATTGATTGACTTTAGAGTAAAAATGTTTAGAATTTATATTCATATAATATAAATAATCTTAATGGTTTTCTAGGGATGTATTAGCCTCATGTGGATCATCCTCACTAAATTTGACATCAATTAATTCTTCAACAGTTTTGGTTCTATTATTAAAAAATATATATGATTTTATCGATATTGAATAACCAAGGAAAATTCATTCATTAGTTTTGGAATAAGTGTTTTCCATATTATCCTTAGTGTTAAGAATAAACACTTTGAAACCAAAAACTCCGAATAAATTAATCATACATTTCCTATTGTTCCAAAGTTTATAAGGTGTGTTTTTAAGGATGGTTATCATAAAGACTCCATTTATTATGTAGTAAGTTGTATTGACAGATTATGCCAAAAAAGAAACAAGTAGGTTATAATCATTCAACATTATTCAGCCTATCTCTTGAATGTTCTATTTCTTCCCTCTATAACTCCATTCCACTAAGGTGTCCTAGGAGAATTGAATTTATGAGGGTAGCCTTTATTGGAGAAAAATATTCAACATCTTTATTTTCAAACTCACATACATTGTAACTTCATAAGGTCTATGATCTATAACCATTTTGAGTTTCTATAGTCATATCATACTTGATAAACTAAGAAAAAGCTTCAATTTTGTTATAAGTATAGTATACCCAAGAATACCTACATAAATCATATATAATAACAAAAACATTGTGCTTTCCATTTATACTAGAAACTCTAGAATCTCCAAAAAAATCCATGTGAACCAACTTGAGTGGTTGAGAAGTTCACACCTCATTATATGATTTAAAATAAACCGTTTGATTTTTGTTGGAATGGGTTATAGACTTTATCATTTGGTAATTAAAGTTTAGGTAGATATCTAACTAACCCTTTTCTAGTAAGATTCTTATGCGGTTAAATTTTTCAATGTACTAGTATCCTATTCCAAATCCATGATATTTTTTTATAGGAACATAAGAAGGAATGACTTTGAGAATCTAAAGAGTTTTAAATTAACTGAATAAGCATTATCATTTCTTAATGTAGTAAAAAATAAAAGATTTTTTAGAATTATAAAAATTGAATGAATAATACTCAATTTTAATATAAAAAACATCATCCCATAGTTGTGATATTCTAAGTAGGTTATATTTCAAACCATCATAAAATGATACTCTAAATCCCAAAACTAATTTTTTATGGATTTAGCCAAGGCTGTGGACATTTCCTTTTACATTGTCACCAAATGTGAGATGGACACAATCAACTTAAATAAGGATCTTGATGCATGTATAATATCTTCTCATATGTCTTGAAAAAACATTATCCATGTTCTATAAACTCTTTTAAGAGGTCTTTAAATATATTTCCTATAAAACGGTTTTTATAAATGAAATAACATTGTTACCCATTTTTTTGGGCCTAGAAATGTTAGTAATCAGGATTTAGGAGTCTTAATTTTTTTAATGGTTATCCAAGTAAAATATTATAAAATTTTAGAAATACATACTATATTCTTTCCTTTAGAAAATAAGTTGGAAAATGATCTTTTTGGTTTGGGCTTAGGAAAAAAAATTTACTCCCTCTATCCGGGTGGGTATCCTATTTTAGTAACATATTTGGGTGAAACAATTTTAGTGAAAATCTATGTGTGTCTCTCTCAACCATTTCAGAATTTTTCTAATTCCTTATTTATCTTATCATTAGAATGTGTTAGTTTTTTATTTTTTCTTATCTATTTGTATTTTTCTCCATTTTAGTAGAAAATTATGATTTTACATTTATAGATATAGAATTCCCAAATACCCTCAATGCCTTATTTATATTGATTTTTTGATAAACCAAGATTCCAGGGATGATTTGGAACCCATACATGGCCTATAGAATTAAAAAAAATTATTTATCCTTAATCTCATTAATGTTGTATTTTAGGATTTTAAATATTAAAAAAATTCATCTTGAGACAATTCCCTATCATTATTTTCATTGTTATAAATATTAGAAATAGCATCATTATGATTAGGTGATGTAGGAGTAGGTTAAATAGATTCAATAGGTACCTTAGAATTTTTTTTAAAGCTCATGTTTGGTCAATATGATTTATCTGAATGTGATGTATCCAAATCCCTGGAGCTATCTTTAGAATCAATATATGTATATTTAATTACTTTATAATACCTTTTTCCCTTTTCATCATGTTTATTTTTCAACTTTATATTTGGAAAGTAATCTTGGATATGTAATTTCCTTTTACACTCATAACAGGTAATCTATTTTGAATCATCATTTCTCATGCAACCTTTCTTCTAACTTCTTTTAATATCAAATTTTCTTTTATAGTTTGGTTTTATGAATAACCATTTCATAAAATAAAACTTTTTAATCCATGTCTATAAATGAACCATATTACCATCACTATCTCAGGGAGATTTATTGTCACTTGAACTAGAAACATGTACTTTTCCTTATTCATTATATTTTTTCATTCTGTTTAGATGCATTGGTATTGAAGGCTACGGAACTTTTTTTTGGCATTTCATCTTCATCATGATTTAGATTATATCTTCTTCACACATAATATTTTTTACCAATAATTCCATTAATAAATATCTTCCTATTACCATATGAATTTTTATTGAGACATATTCTCCTCTCTATATTTCATGTATGCATTTTAAAAGTCACTTGATTTTATCTTTTATGGAAACATGATCCCCAAGTGAGCTAATTATGTTAAAACATTCATTGAACCAGAGGTACAAGCTAGAAATAGTTTCATTAGGAATCATCTTAATGTTAGAATAATTAATTTTATAATGATTGAGCCTCATCTCCTTGAAATTGATATTCCCTAATGGGAAACAGACAAGGTACCAAAAATTTCATAAGTAGTTTAACATACTGAAATTATATTAAATTCTTCATCTCATAATTCAATGTAAAGGGAATTCATTGACTAAAAATTATTATTGAATTCTATATTTGTTGCATTATCCCAATATTTCCTAGTAGTAAAAAATAAAATATATTCATCTTCAATTGCAGACCAAATATAAAGACATGTTCCGTTTATATGAAGTATCATCTTCATTTTCAATTGATCATAACTATTTCCCTTAAAAAGAGAGTTCATTTGTAAAATCATCATCTTATCTAGATTCCATTTAATTAAATAAATTTATAACTAATAGAAATGAAAGATTTATAGAGAATAACTAAAATCACAGATGAAAGGAATAGGAAAACTTTTGTAACAATGAATGAATCCATTTGATACCAAATGTTGGTTAGAGTATGTATCTCAAGATGGGGATGAATTAATTCCCCAATAAAAATTTCTATTAAAAATAATTAATTTGAAATCTAGTAATTAATTTAAGATGGATCAGTTAATCAATATAGAAGATCGTTATAAGTTATAATCCTTTATAAGGATTCTTAAAGATTGATTAATTTTTTATTATGAAATGTTCAATATTACTTAGTCCCTTGAAATCAATTTAGTTAATTAAAATATCATGAAAACCCTAGTAAATATTTACTATCAATGTATTAGTTTTTTTCAAAATAGATTCAATTTCAAATGCTAAAATTAATTAAACAAATAAATACAGTGGAAATTTGAAATAGCGGACTTAGTCTCAAGTTCCTACTTATTCCTCTCGCCTTGGTGATCACCCACCACTAAACTGATTATATAAAATAAACATGGCGATCCACAACCTAGATAAGATTTTATAATATTTTGCAAACAATCATGTTCACACACAACCTCTTACATTATTAATTATGGGAGTATAAAAAATTGTTCACACAAAGACCTATACCATAGTTACAAGTTGGAGTACAGGTATTGAAATATTTATGAATGTATCTATACATCTTCTAGTTTAATGAAGGATATAGTGTCTGTATGTAAAATAGATTAAGAAACATATTTCTCAAAAAGAAAAAGAATATAAATGTAATATAGTTCCTCATGTTTTAAAGAAATAGAAGTTCTCACTAAATATGTTTTATATCTCAAGACTCCTTAAATTGATGCACAATAAAGATCAATTAAGGTTCTCTTGAAATCATTAAAATAATATATTATCATATACTATTTTAATACTGTAGGATTTCTAAATGTAAATACGTAGTTTTTCATCCTAGTCAAATATTATCTCTTCATTTTCTTGAAATATGATTCAGCTCTATTAGTGTGTTCAGTAAGTACAAGAATCTCATCTTAATATCTACATCTCTTGAGCATTAAATTTTTCATGATCATGAGGGAGTCTATGAAAATTTCTTAATGAAATTATCATGAATAAAATCCATGTTCATCTGGATATACTGTTTGAACATATAAAATATCTGATATTATTTTCAATGAAATCAATAGAGCATTTAAGAGACAACAATTCAAATTATTGTTGTATTAGTTTCAATAATATAGTTGTTAGAAAATATTTAAATGAAATTTAATGTTATAAATAATGATTATGAGTATTGGAATGGTGACTCAATACTAGCGGTATCTCAAAGTCTAGAGGTTACTCATTCCAGTGTTGTTTCAGGCTAATGGTGTCTAGTAATTGTGGTGTCTGGATGATAGTGTCTCATGGTAGGTGTTGTGTCATATGAAAATGAATCCTTATGAAGGTAGATCAGTCTAGTGGTGTCTCCCAATTTTTTAAATTTACAGCCTAGAAACATGACATCCAAATGGTGAGATATCTTGGTGGTGTCTTAAACCAAGAAATATTTTCTTGATGACGGTTATTCATGGACAATTGTGACTCATAGGTGATGGTGTCAGTCTCAATGGAGTCTCATCCATAGTAATGACAGAAAGTTACTCAAACATAGTTAATCTCATCACCTGTCTTAGATTATGGAATACTTTCAAAAAATGAAATTCTTTTTAATTATTAGAATCCTGGTTTTCTATACTTAAAATAACAATTACAACGCCAATATGCTTGGGGTTAATGAATATTAATCCTAAAGTAATCATGATGTATGGGAATTCGTATCAATTTCATTTCATTGAGGCATATTGAAATTTTATGCATCTAAATTATTTTAAATGGTGTATGTACTAAAACTTTTACATGAAATATAATGAATAATTATTTATTTATTTTATTTTAAGTTTAAATTTCAATTATTTAATCTAAGGGGATTTGGTATAAAAGTTTCTATGGGGTTACGTATTAGTTAACAAAATGTCTAATCATTGGGTTAACCATATAATTTGTTGGTTTTTTCATGATAATATTATCTGTGTAATTAATTGTGATTATATTATATTGTATTTCCACTTCTATATGGTGACTTATATTTGATACACATAATCAATTAATTTATTAATTTTCACTTTAATGTTATGATCATTTAAGTAATTTTTTCACTATCTCATTAAAATTAAGATTTGTTATTCGTGAATATTAGTTGAAGGAAATTACTTAAAAATTTCCAAATTAACCAATTTAATTTACTTCCTATCTTCTTATTCATGATACTCTAGGAAAATTGAAATGTTTTTAATAAAATATGACTTCATTTCTATCTTCTATAAAAAATACAGTTTCTTGCAAAACCATGCTTTCTAAAAAAATCAAAGTTTCTTAAATTTTTTAATGAATGATTTATCAAATATATTTTCACCCATTTATTACCATTTAATTTGTTTTCAAATGAATCCTATGTCTTTTTCAAATAAATTCTCTTTTAGATATTAAAAAAATGTGAAAGGGATATTCTTGTTTTTTTTAAAAGTCACATTTATAACCTTTTTATAGTTAAAAATTAATGATAGTTTTAATTTTACATCTTGTATATAACTACCTATTGTCATGAAAATCATTAATTTGAAGCTTCCTTTTCATGTTTATAAAGATTATTTTGAAGAAAATGTTTTTAAATGTGATTTTCAAATAAATAGATTTATAGAATGTTTTTAAAATTAAAAGTATATTTTCCTCACTAATTTTTTATTGATATTATTATGGAATTTCTATCGATAAGTGATAACTACCATTTATTCATACTCCAATGTTTATATATTGTATTGATACTATCCTTAATATTCATTAGGATATTTTATGGTAACTTTTTCCAAGGAAAGTACTGAATTCACTTCCTTGATTCATTTTTGTAGTAATTAAATTTTACAATTAATAATCACTTATATATGATCATTGGAAATTATGTTTCCCCTAAATATCCGTATTATTTTTCTTGGATAAGTTTATTTACTAAACTACAAACCACTTTTACATACAATGTTTACATTGAATGTTATTTGATTTATAAGGAAAATTTTGATAATTCTGTATCATTTACTAAATATGGATAATTGATGATAATTCATAATGAATATGAATTAAATCAATTATTCAATATATGTTGAGTCATTCGAATATGTATGACCTGTGTTTGGGATCAGTTAATTCAATCTCTTTGATCCATAAATTGTCTCATTAGATAAAATCGTCTAGAAAAAAACATATTCATTTATAACCATAATGTTTTAAACTATCATTTGATAGTTCTTAACGAAATTATATTTCATACCATCTTACAAAAAGTCTTAATTTTTAATGTATAATGTACCTGAGAAACATGATGTCTGATAAATAATAATTACCTTCATTCATTTTCTGTTATCATCATCTAAAAGAAATTTCTATAACATTATCTGTAGATGCATTTCATTCTGAGTTTATTGATTAAATGAAATGTGTTATCAATTATTTACCTTGTAATATTGATTCTTCTTTATATTATCCTAAAAGAAATATTTTATAATAATAATTATTTGTAATTATTTAACTTTCCATATTGATTATTCTTATAGATTCCCGATAGGTTACACAGTATTTAACCCTTACTGAGAATTTGAGTGGACCCTTATTCTGTTTTTTTCACAAGATTATGTGAAGAGTACTTTGTTTCATATGAAAGGAAAATATATAGGGAATAATTTTATTCTCTAGAAAAATTATGTTTTAACTAGTGAATTAAAATAAAATTTATGAGTCAAGCATGTATCTAGTTTACCAAAGACTACCAAACTATTCGGTATATCAGGTTTTGATTCCCTATATCATTTGAAACTGTAATGTAGTAAGACATAGGATCCAAGATTATGAGGTCGAGGTCGATACAATTAATATTATAGGAGTTTTGGTAGAAACATTGGGAACTATATTAATAAATACATATATTAGGGAAAATAACCCTACGACAAACATTGTGGATTATTATAGAAAAACATCCTACAATTTTGGTATGTTAGATATTATGTAATTATTTATAAAAATTCATAGCTTTATAGATACAAAAATTGGATGTGATTCTTGAATATAAATACGTAGGTGTAATAAATATGAAATTGGAACATTGTCCATGACCCTATCATCAACTGGTGAATGAAAATCTGACTTACTAGGTACCTAGTCTAATACTCCTTGGGGATATGTTTAGGACAATCCACATTTTCTTCAGAAACCATTTTAAAGAATTTGAATAGTCATTAAAAATGAATGCACTTTGTTAAAAATGAACACCAGAATGGAAATATGTCAAAATAAAATATATGATGTATTAATTTTTTAGGTTCAAGAACAAAAGTTTAGAAAAACATTTATCACTAGAATTTTGGTTATAATAATCATGAAACATATAAGGATTGTGTAAAATTTTAAAATAATATATGTAATCATTAACTTAATAGATATGGATACCATCATGGGTTAATGAGTTTAATATTGATTATACATCTATTGTCTTAAGCACCAATTTTTAGGTTTTACGTAATGGGAGTATATAAAGATTAACGATTTTTTGGAGAAATATATATCGATACAACCCAATAGTTCGATATATGTTTTATTAGGAATTGTTTTAGGTATAATTCCATCAAATTTTATAGAAATAATTATAAAGGTATTTATATCATTTGGTATAATATTTTCATTAATAATGTTTTAAAAATAGAAAAATAAAATTATTAGACTTTGTGGAAAAATCATTGTATTAAATACATTAGTAAAAATGTTAATTAATCATTATTACTATTTAAAGGATTCCGATCATATTGTAACAAAATATTATAGGAATTTTGTTAATATGATTTTAGAAATAGTAAAAATCTCATCTATTGTGATAAATTGAGAAACCCATAATGGTGGTGGGGTTTTTAACCATGACCTAAGGATGATAAGGTTTTCATTCATATGACAAGTCTATGTGATGTCCTGGTTGATATGGCATTTTTTTTGTAAAATAATTTAATCAATAAATATTTATGATGAACCAATGGTGTTAGTTTTCATGAATTGAGATTAATTTATTATATTTTATGTCTTATACTAACCATACTAGTTTTAGAATATAGTCATAGATAAATTGAAATAATCTTTACACTTTTATAGATCTTATGATCCATTAAATAATAATTTTAGTGCTTTAATAAATCAAAATTCATTTTTGGATATTCATTCCATGGATTAAAGTGATGAATTATATATTTATAGAAGCAAAACCAAATTTTGAAATTTTGATTATGAAGTAGAAACTTATCATGTATATATATTTCCATGTAATTTTAAACAATAAATGGATTCCTCACCTTCAGTAAAAGAATAATGGAACAAAAATGTTATCCTCTTACATTCATATTAGTTGAATTAGTTGTCCTTTTCAATAATAAAATTTTCTGATTTTGAGTCTCCAAAACTCAATTGGTCATTTAGTTTATTGTGATAAATTACCGCAATCATGCTCCAAAATTATTAAATATTTTTTTCCATGTCTATGTCTTCACTTTTCACCATTGTTATCATACTCAAAAACTGAATTATGTGTTCTTCCATATAAACATTTATACCCATCATTCTCTTTTATTAAAAGGATGGTTTTCTGAACCTTAATAAATATTGGACTTACAAAAAATCAAATATCATACACTTAATTACAGAGATCATATTTAAATTGGGAGGAAACAATTTATTTAAGGTGGAGAGAATATAACACATTGAGATTTAAAAAAATATCATTGTATTCGATGGATTATATGACACAAAAAACCAGGATTAGAAGACAATATAACACACCAAAGTGTTAAAATATATTTATTTAAGAATAAATTTAATTTGTTAAATATATTACGACACATCCAGCCACCACTCTCTTTGAGAGGTCCTGATATATTCAATAAAAGGTTTTACAAAAAAACAATATATAAATAAAATAAAAATTTTTAATTAAATTTTTATAACCTACCCATTAAATAGGAGGGTATGAATAAGATTATATAACATATAAAAATATATATTTTACACATGTTTATTAGTTATCCATGTTGGGAATGTATTTTCTCAACAATACTCTATAAATATTATTGATTTTGATGCTCACAAATACACATTTTTGTTTTAAAAATGATTTTATATTTTGTGTATTTTAGGAAATTTATATTCTAATCATGAAATAACATTAAACTATTTATTTTTAAGAAATATACGTTAATGTTTTTGGAATGCTCTTAAGCATATTCTGGAAATATATTTTATCATTTTTCATTTATTGAAAATACTATTTAGTCATTACATCAAAGAAAGTAACATATGGGAAAAGCTTTACAATTATGTCGAATGATCAGCACGTATGGTTAATAAAACATATGTTTGAAGAAAATTATAATAAGGGAACATTATGTTTAGATAAAAACCTTATATTTTATAGAAATAAAATGTATTGTTAAAGAACCTTACATAAGTGTGGAACTTTAAGAACGTATGAATCATCATCCTTAATTTAGAAATCAACCATACATTGTCAACCTTACATCTAGGAAAAGTGAACGAATGAATAAGCAATGATATGTTTAGGGATCTATGGTATCTTGGATAAACTTATGGATCATGAACCCTACACTATGAAGTTGAACCCTATATTTTTTGTTTTTTCGTTTTGTGAAGGAACCTAACATTTGACTTTTCAATGTCAAAAATTTGAATTTACATCTTTTTTAGAGATTTTTTCTACATTATTCATAGAATGTAATGTAGATTTAAAATATCAATTTCGACTAATTCAAAGATTTTTTAAATGATTTAAATTTTGGTTTATAGTAGAGTGTTTTTTACACCTGTTCTTAAAGGAAGTTACGAAAACTCTAAGCTGTGTTTTTTAAATTAAATTCACTCAATTTATTATGCCTCTTTTGTAGATCTAAAACAGTTCTAGAGATTTATCATTATATATCTCTCTTTGTATCATATGTAAAACTCTAGGATCTATGAATAATTATTAGATATATATGAAAATATTATTCATTGAATTATTCTTGTGAAAATTGATTATAGTGCTATAGTGAGCAAGCATCTGAGAAATAAGAACTACATTATAAAGTTATACATGTTTAATTTTGGAAGAATGATGCTCTAATTTTTTTCTTCATAAAATCAACGATCTACTATGAAACTAGATCTCTTCAAATATATTTCAATATTTATTTTCTTACTAAGACAAATATTCTTTTTTACAAGTTCTGTGTGGCTGCAACTATGAGTTATCTATCGTGAGTTTCGTATGCTCATATTCAGTCTTGGTGGACTGTGAGATTCTTGTACTAAGATGTGTTTTTATTGGATCCCTATAAAAGAACCAGAAGTCTCTGTTTTATAATTCATTGTTTGTGAGGGTAAAAACTACCTGCACTAGTTGTTGATTAGTCTTATGATATGAGGACCTTGTTAGTGAAATTTAGTAATCCCACGAAGGGAGTGATTGGTGGAGTGGACTAGGGGATTATTGTTCCCCAAACCACTATAAATTGTTGTTCTTTGTTCTATATTCATATACATTGCATATACTCAAATACAAAAATCTCACCAGATTTTCACTCAAAAGATGTGAATTGATATAATTTTTGATTTTTTAAAAGAACAAAATTCACCCTCCTCTTGTGTTATCACTATTCTCTTTCCGACCTAAAATTCGGTATCAAATGTTTATCTTTTCAATAAATCTATAAAAAGATAAATGTATAAGATCTATATTAGTGATGTAAATGGATAATATCAAGAAAGGAATAACAATGGTTCATGACCCATAATTTAGGGGTGAAAATTATGGATGATGGAATTCATGAATGATAATCTACTTAAAAAATCATGGATTTACAGTATACTTAACAAAAATTTAATCCTTAAAAAATTCCTGAAAAACGTGAATCATGGTATAAAACTACAAAAGATGTGTATGATATGAATTTGAAGGGAATGAATGTTATTATTTGTAGTCTTATTATAGATGAATTTATCTGTGTATAGTAATGACCAACAACATATGAAATGTGGCAGACAATTGCAGTATCCTATGAAGGTACTGAAAATTATAGAAAAATGAGATATGTTATAGAAAAATTAAACTTTGATACTTTCATAATTTTTTATGGAGAGAGCATCCCAAAGATCAATGAAAGGTTGACAGAAATTTATAATAATATAACATCCTTAGGTGAGCCATCAGCCAACATGATCATGCTTTGAAAGCCCTGAGAGTTCCACCTGTGAAATGAAATGGAATTTCTTCGGCAATATTCCAATCAAAACATGTCATGAATATGCTAATTAGATAATCGATTGGAACTTTAATGATGTATGGGGATGAAATGAAAGATGAAGATGAAGATCATGAAGTACTAGTAAAAAAAGGGCAAGATTTATTTAAAAGTTATATCCAAAAAGAAGAATATAAAATGAAACAAGAAGAAAGAAATTCAGACTCATCTAATTTAGAAATTGATCTGACATAATTAGATTAAAAATTCAGTAAATTCTATAGGAATTATAAATGTTTTAGAATAACCTTCAACAAGGATGAAAAATAATCCAGGGAATTAATATGTTATGAATGAAGAAAAATTTGGTCATATAATACTTGATTTTCCTCAATTGAAAATAGATAATTGAATGATATAAAAGAAATATCATAAGAATACTGATTGTGAGAAAAAGTATAAAAGAGCTATGAAGGATACTTGGAGTGTTTCAGATGACTCCAACACCTCATCAATCTCTAATTCAGAGAAGGATGAATCAAATATGAAAGCTAATATGTGTTTTATGGCTAGAGAAGATATGTTTCAACCATACTATTCATCTAAGTCTAATTCTAGTTACTCAAATAATTAAATTTCTACCTACTGTACTATGCTAGAATAAAGATATTACTCCCTATTAAATAAACACAAATCTTTAAAAATATTAAAAAAAATTATTTTAGGATAAAGGGATACTTTACATAAACAACATCAAGAGTTAGTTGATAAATATAGTTCATCTACTACAAATTGTACTGACCATGAAAATAATATTAAAAAACTACATGATGAAGTAGAAACATATAAAAGTGATTATCTTATATTTATAAAATTTGAAAATATACACAATCAAATTATTGCTAAAAATGTAATTAGAAGGGAAATATTTTGTATCGGTAGTAAGGGTGAAAATCCCAAACTATGCAAATACTATTTTGTTCCTGGTTCCAACAACAATGTCATGTCTACTGTTAATTTTTTTATTGTAGTATTAATGGATATTATACTAATGAATGATATTTTTTAAAATGTAAATTATGTTGTATCAATCTTGTTCATTATTCATAGGATTTATCTAGTTTTAATTATAATAATGTTGATCAAAATAAATAGATTTGTATTCCTGAATCATTGATAGCTAAAACTGCTAGATGAAAACATATATGGGTATGAAAACATTTTTTTAATTTCACCTTGTAGGAAAAAGGACATATAATAGAAACAATAATATTGAATATGAAAAGTGGATGTTCAAGTCATAAGAGAGTAAATTCATGAAATTCCTGTACTCTGACTAAAATAGATGGAGTCCTAGTCACATTTAGAGAAAATGTCAAAGGAAATGTTATGGGACTCAGAAGAGTTGGAGATACAGATACAGTATTAAATAATAAAGTTCTATATGTACAAGGGTTGAAGCAAAATCTAACAATTATCTCTCAAATTTGGGATGATGGATACAGTTTTGATTTTTTTAATAATTCAAATTCTATTTTAAACACAATTTGTTTAAATTTAGATCATCTAAAATAGAAAATTTCTACACTTTGGATTTAAATTCCTTGTGTAAATAGAAAGTGAACTTTTTAATTACTAATGTAAATGTGTCATGAATTTGGCATATAATACTTGGACATTGTAATGTTTTTTCTTTACATATGTTATATAAGAAACAATTAGTTTCAAATTTACGTAGTCTCATATTTGATAGTGATAGATTCTGTGGTGCATGTTATATTGTCAAGCAACACATATCATTTATTCAATTCTGTTAATCAAATTACTACTTCAAATCCCTTGGAACATATTCATGTGGATTTTAGGACCATCTAGAATATAATGTTTGGTTGTTAAATTTTATGTATATGTTTTACATGATGATTATTTTAGATTTACTTAGGAATATTTTCCCAAAGACAAAATTGATGCTTTTTCTTTTTTTGAAACTTTTTGTTAAAGTATAGAAAATAAAAAAGATTTTACAATAATTTCCTTAATAATTGATCATGGTGGAGAGTTTTAGAATCATGAATTTAATTATATTTTCTCATATTTGGGTTTTAAATACACCTTATCCACCCCAAGAACACCTCAACAAAATGGAATTGCTGAAATAGGGAATTTCACTATTCAAGAAATGGATAAAACTATTCTAAATGAATACAGTCTTCCAACCAAATTTTGGGAAGAAGCTGTAATCACAACATGTTATATTACAAATAGAGTTTTCAAATGACCTATTTTCAAAAAGAATCCTCATGAACTTCAGAATAATATAAAACCTAACGTAAAGTAAATAATGGTATTTGGATGCAATTTATATATCTTGAACAACAAATATAATCATGGGACGTTCGATACAAAATCTACTGTAGGAATATTTTTCGGATATTATACAACTTATAAAGCTTAAAGAATATTTAATAAAGAGTCAATTATTGTTTTTAGAATAATTTCATGTGAAATTTGATAAAATTAACCCTTCTAATAAGGAGAACGATCAAACATATGAAGATGATTATTCTTATACAACCTGAGATTTGATAACCGGAAAATGATTTTGAAAATATAAATAAAATTCAATCCAGTTCAGTAGAACAGTATACTAATGAACCTGAAGTTTCTCTACCTAGATAGTCTAGAATCATAAATAATCACCCTTTACACACTGTTATAGGAGATCATGGCATAGGAATAAAAACTAGAAGATGTGCAGGAAACCTTGTGGAATTCTATTCTTTTATATCTCATCATGATCCTAATTCATTTGAAGAATCCTAAAAATATGAATGTTGGATGTTAGCAATGAAAGAAATGCTAACATAGTTTAAAATACACAATGTATTGAAATTACAGGAAATATCATTGAATTATCCAGTTATTGGAACTAAATGGGTCCTTAGGACTAAAAACAATTATCATGGTATTATTACAAGAATCAAATATAGAATAGTATCCAAATGGAATAATAGAGAAGAAAGTATTGATTATGATAAACCATTTTATCCACTAGCTAGACTATAAGCAATTAGAATTATTTTATATTATACATCTCATATTAATTTTAAATTATATCAAATGGATGTAAAATCTTTTTTTAAACAGATATTTAATCGAGGAAGTTTTTATTTAGTAGCCTCTGGGTTTTGAAAATTCTTGAAAACTGGATTTTATTTTTAAACTTACATAGGCTGTCTATGGCCTTAAATAGGCTCATAGAGCTTGGAATGAAAGATTAAGTTCATTTGTTTTGAAAAATGGTTTTACAACGGGTTTGGAAGACCCAACCATATTTAACAAAATTTATAGTTCTAATTTATTATTAGTTCAAATCTATGTTGATAATGGTATTTTTGGATCAACAAATAAAAATATTTTTAATGATTTTTAAGAATGTATGAAAAAATTATTTGAAATGATCATGGTGGGAGAATTAAATTTCTTTTTAGAAATTAAAATTTACCAAAATTATTATAGAAATATTTTAAATAAATGTAAGTACATTATTAATTTATTGAAGAAGTTTGGTCTTGAAAATGTCAAGACATATTCAACTCCCATGTGTGATAATATTAAACCAGATTTGGATGAGGGGGGAAAATCAGTTGATAACAAGTTCTATAGATGTATGATTGTAATTTTACTATATATTACTACTAGAAGACATGATATTGTACTATAATTCAATCAAATCCGAAAAAATCCCATGTTGTAGCTATAAAATGAATTTTTCGATATTTAAAAGGAATAGTTTCTCAATGTCTTCATTATCCAAAAAACATTGGATTTTAATTTAATATCATATCCATATAAATAGTCTGGAGGTGTTATATTATATAGAAAAATAACTTCATGAACCTCTAACATTGTAGTAAAATTGTTAGTGTCATGGTTAAGTTAGAAGAAACACTCGGTTGCACTATCAACAGTCGTAGCAGAGTATGCATCTGTAGGCAATTGTTGTGCAGAAGTGATGTGGATGAAAAACACTATAATGTGATTTGGACATAATTTTAATAATTCACCTATTTTATTTGATAATATAAGTGCTATAAATATTTCAAAAAATCCAATATATCATTCTAGAACATTCGATGTTGATATTAGATATCATTTTTCAAGAGATCATATTCTTGAAAACGATATATTCATAGAATTTATTAATGCTAAATATCAATTAGATGATATTTTTTATAAACCAATTCTCACATCTTTTTTTGATTTTATTTATAGGGAGTTAGGTTTATTTAATATTCAATTAAAATTTTTTCTCTTTTATTTTATTTTAATTTTTTATGCCTTATTTAATTCTGTAAATCTAATTTACTTTTCTTATTTTAATATTTTTTTTAATTTAGTTATTTTATTTTATATTAAATTTATTTATCCTGTGTAATTATTATGTTTTTTCATAATTACGTTATGACACGAGATATGAGGACATGGGTCGTCTATAAGAAGCCCTTCGTCATCCAAACGATTTCATTTCCATAAAAACGTTTCATCTAACCCTTAATCATTGCTTGTCCTTCCAAACCATAGAATCCATAAACCTCATATTTTCAAATATTTAGAAATGATGAAAACCAAGAGTGTCTATGAAGGGGAAATAAGAAATCCAAAATGAAAAAGAGTTATAGGCAAGAAAAGTTATTCAGAGAAAAGTGGTTGATCTTAAATGGTTATATCAGACAAACATACTCCTTAAACAATCATTGGATTTTCATGGACTCAAGATAGCTTTTAATGATATTAACTCAAAAGAAATTATGTGGTAGAAATGAAAAAATTTTATAAGAGTGTACAGTTTATTTTTAGAGACTCATAGGATATGATTTTTACTAGTATCGAAGATAGGGATTTTTATATTTCTACTACCAAGGATGAGAAAAATACTGAACTTTCCCCATGAAAGATTTTCCCATTTTGATCTTAAATATATTAGTGATAAGGAACATTCTTTTAAAGTCATCATGCCTTTTCAGTTCAACTCAACAAAAATCAAAAATGTGTTTTTTATGGATTTAAAGTTGTCCATAAAATTATAATGATGTTTATTGAAACATGAATGGTGACAAGGATGGATGATATGGAGAAAATTCTTTACCCAGACAGTTATATCATGTCTCTTTCTATGTGATATCAAATTGAATTTTCCATGGTATTTATTTCAGTATCATTATTACTACTATTCACCAGATGTAAGAATGAATTTTTATCCATATGGATGCATAATTCTAATTATTTTATTTATGTACATGAACAGACTAGTTGATGCAATAGTCAAATGTCATCATAGTAATTTTCAAAATGCTGGAACATTAATACAGTTTAGATTTTTTTCACTGTTATTTCTTAATTCCATGAAGCATGTGTTCTAGTTTTAAGAATAACTATTTCTAGGCTATTTCTAGGCTATTTCCATTGGATTTATTTATGGAACTAGAAACTCCCAACAGTTCTTTATCCATAGAGGACCTTCTTTCAAAAGGTAGGTAGTCGTTATGTTTGAACTTTATGATACATAAGAAATTCCATTGGTCAAGAGGATGGGAGTTCAGAATCATCACACCCTTTTTTGGGAAAATTATTGTCTACTCTAGGATACACTTTGTAAATTTAAGATAACTTCCCGAATACTTATTAATTAACCAAGTATATCATTAGTATCCCTTGGAATTTACAATCACTTATTAACATTTTTAAATTTTCGAATCATCAATATATATTCAAGGTTCCTCATCATTGGAAACATCTCTATGTATTAGAGGATTTACATCAATGGTATCCTATAAAATAATTATTAGAGATTTTTTTAATCATCGTTGTGATGATACTGGTATTTAAGCCACTCGGTGGGGCACTCTGGAATTTATTATGATCCATAGAGATGATGGTCTGTTTTTATCTTGGGACTATACCTGTAAAATGGGATACCTATATATCATTGTGAAAGGAATCAGAACCCTTGTAGTTCGGTAACTCTTAATAAAACACATTATACCTTTTATGTTCAGGTAATAAGGACCTCTAAGTGAAAGGTGATTGGTCAAAACATAGTGTGGTACTTACTCTGAAGTAGCTCGATGAACTTGGAAAGGATATGAGTATCCATGTTGGATCCGTCCCTATTGGGAATATGGCCTAATGAAAAAAGTGTTGATTTGAAGTGTTGGGTTTGATCCTCAAGGAGGCTTCCTACATATCCCATATTAATGGGAATCAAAGCACATGTAGTTTGATAAATCTTATAGGAGAGTATGGTCCTATGAGAAAAATGATTTTGGGATTACATCCTAAAAATGATTCCTTGATGATTTGAATATTGAATCTGGGGCTTATTTCTTAAAGAGGATGCCTAGTGAGCTCGGGCCTTGAGACGACTTCCTACATATCCTGGTTTGAATAGGAATAAGAGTTCTCATAGTCCGTTTGAAATAAATAATATTGACTTTAGGGCTTATTTCCTAAGGAGGATGCCCAGTGAGCTCGGGCCTTGAGTGGTCTTCCTACGTATCCAAGTTTGAACTGGATTAAGAGTTATTGCATTTCATTTTCATGAGTGTTTGTGTGCATATTGTAACAATCACATATATCTAATCCCTCTTCAGTCATTCTTTATGTGAGAAACAAAATGAAGTGAAAGATTCAAAAATGGCACATCACACTTTTCCTCCTCTATTTATGGAATAGGGCGCATCGACCATGTAAGAGGGCGAGGTGATGAGCTTTCACTATGTTCTCTTCACATTGGTCAAGGGTCCAAATGGAAGGAATAAGGGGTGAATGTAAGGGGCTTATATTAGGATGGATTCCCTATTTAGAAATTTGTTGGGGTTTAATCCTAAGGTGGAAGCCTATTTGGAATTGGTTGTGGCTTACTCATTAGGAGGATGCCCATTTAAAATTTATCCTTGAATAGGAGTCAGGTGATATGGTTTGAGTAGTTTCATGAGGAGTGTATCGAATCAAGGTACTTGAGGAATCCATAAGGAGAGTCCAAACACATAATATGTGATAGGATCCAATAGGATTAAGTTGACTCAATGGACATCATTATGTGTGATGGAGTGTCTCAAATCATGGTATTCGAAGGTTGGAAGATGGACCACATAAAGGGCACAATGGAAACATTCCTCGACCGGATCCGAAAAGTTTTTGGTGGAGCTCTCCATTTTTTATATGGGTCAGTGAAGAAAGAAAAGGGATGGGCCCATGTGTGGGACCTCAGCCCGGAACTGACCCCAAGTGGGGGTGTAGGGGAACAGCCCCTGAGTTATGAACCAGTAGGGTCGCATAGGTGTAGGGCCATGCTGCCCCTCCAAGGTGTGTTGTGCAGGTGCTCCGCCAAGGTACATCATGTAGTTGCTCCACCACGGTGTGTCATACAGGTTCTCTTCCAAGGTGTGTCGCACAAGTGCTCTGCCAAGGTTCTCCACGATGGTTCTGTACACAGGTGCAGCGCATAGGTTCTCCACACAGGTGATCTACCAAGGTACTATGTGCAGGTGCTCTGCGTATGTGATCCATGCAGGTGCTCTGCGCAGCTATATATGTTCTATACCCTTATGGGACAGTGAACCACTTTTTAACCTTTAATTAACTCTTCTCTCATGATTTAGAGAGCTACCTGATAAAATTTGTGGGATATTGGTGAATGAGTTACATAATTGGAGATTTGGGATGTCTTCCAACTTTTTAAATCCTAAAATGGGGAATCCAAGGGATCTATTTTATAGGCACAGATGGGACCTGGTCAAAGGGATGTTGTCCGCGTAGGTCCTCCATGTAGGTCCTTCACTTAGGTCATCCGCATGGGGGTGTGAAAATTCATTTTCCTCGTAGGTCCTCTACATAGATCCTCTACATAGGTCCAACAAATAGGTCTTCCACGTATGTCCCCTTGTTAAATTTATCTATCTTCCGAGTGGATAAATTTTGATCCGTATGTTCGTTTGGGTTCCACGACTAGTCAAAACGAAGGTTTGAAGAGATCTTCTCTAATTTATATTTTAATCTCACCATGAATTCTAAAAAAACGTGAAAATTGAATTTAATGTGTCGACACCTTTTCATTATCGACCGTGGAGATCCAATACATAGTCATAGAAGGGGGAATAATTCCACTAATTCATCGGGTATGGGGTAGTATTTTGGCACATAGAAATCTAACCTGCATCTTTTTTCATATTTGTAAAAACATCTTCACTCATACTTGACATTTTTTGTTTAAGTGATAATCATATCTTCAATCTATATAAAAGTGCCTGGAACACATTTCATGTTGTCTACAACTGTCAATGGAAATATTTTTTCTTTTTGGAGGTGAGGAAGAATAGATATCATAAATTGTTTCCCAGGGGGAGTAAGCAGGTGTTCAAAAGTATAGTGTAGCTGAATCACAAACAGATGAAATTTCTCAAACGACTCATAGGAGGAATAGATTTAACACAGAATAAGAGGAAGAATAGAGTGATGTGGGAATTTTTATGACACCAATAATTAGATATAATTTTAAATTTGAAGAGAAAATGACGGCTTTTGGAGAAGCAACATGCTAGGTTAATTTATACGAAATTGTTCTTGAAGAGAAAATTCTAGTTGGGAGTCAAGCTAAAGAGCATGTTATTGTACCTTTGATAAATGAACAGGTGAAAGAGAGAATTCCAGTAGAAACAGTTCAAGAAAATAATACTCAATGTGAAAATGTTCAGTAGAATATTTTATATGAATCAATTATTGAAATTAGACCATTAATTTTATATCATAATGTGGGATAGTAAGATCATAATTCTGGTGCTCAGACTAATGTGTTAGATAATTATCCTTTTTCATGTGTAGAATTAGTAAAGAAAACAGTGGCAGATCCTTTGCCTAATGAGGATGATAATCAGGATATGAATGCATATGAGGGGACATCTAATTCATTATCTCATCAAGTTGAAGAAATTGGGATTAAATTAAACAAGTATCCCTAATATAATTCCACTCAATGACAGGAGATTTAAATTGAAAAAAAAAACGTTTAATGAACTTAATGAGAATACTATTTCTAATAGGTATTTTGATGTATTCAAGAGAGATATGTTAAATGTGATTAGGAAGATCAGATATGAATCTTTTTTGAAAACAAATTTTTCCTGTTTAATGGGGTACTTGGGAAGTTAGTTTGAATTAGTAAAAGGATCAGTGAATCAGACCAGTATATCTACTCCTACCTCTACTATAAGTACAGATTTTATTAGAAGATTTCAGGAAATTACATGTATTATGGAATAGATGAAAACTTTTCTTTAATACCTTCAATGCAATAGTTCTCCTATGTCAGTTTTATTAGACATTTAGAAATTTATTTTTGAACAATTAACTCAAAGAGAGCCTAGAATTACATTGATGTTGAGTCTATTTTTAGAAAATTAGGAGATAATCATGAAGCAAGAGGGAAGTATTCATGAGTTTCTTAATGTCCACATAGTGGAGAATCATAATGTCAATAATGACTCTAGGATGTTGATAATTCAGCTAGGTGAAAGTTTGATGAAGTATCTAAGATTCCATATGGTTGAGCTGAAGGATAATTTTGAATCCATTCAATATTCAATCCCAGCCAATCCTTAGCCTTTTTTATTCTTACCTTGAACCATGATGATGAGAGTTTATGTTTTTTAGTCACAATATTTATTTTATTAATGTCTTTATTAATCAATGAACTTATTTATTTTTTATATGTTACATTTTATTATTTTACCAGCTTTTATATTTTTTATGTTATCCAAAATACAATTATTTTTTTAATTATATTTACATATAACATTCACTTATCATTGTGTTCAATATTAAATATGTATTAATATTTTTATATACTTTCTGTTTGATCTCACAAAAAGGTGGAGAAATTTAGATAAACAGTACATTTCTTTTATTTGAAAAATTTAGATAAACATAAATATTTTTTTGAAATTTATGCTTGGGGAGAACATTAAATATTTATTCTTTGTCAAAATCATTATGTCAAATAAAATTTATTTTTTAAAGGTTTAAAAAATTCTAAATTATATTTCTATAATTATTGTTTTATGTTATGGGTTTTTTGATCATCAAAAAGGGGGAGATTATTGGGCATGTAGTTTCTCAACAATACTCTATAAATAGATTTTATTTTTATGATCACAAATACACTTGTTTGTTTTACTAATGATTTTATTTTGAGTTTATTTCAAGAAATTTATATTTATATTTTGAAATAATATTCAACAATTTATTTGAGAGAAATATTCATTAAAGTATTTAGAATTATCTTAAGTGTATTCTAGAAACATTTTTTCCTACTTGTTGTTAACTAGAAAACAATTCATTCAATACGTTGAAAAATTAAAATATAGGACAAACCATATGTTTATCATAATGGCTAAGTGTGTATGATTAATTAACCATACATTTAAAGAAAATTATAGTTATGGAACATTATGTTAGGATAATAACTTTAAATTTGTATGTAATAAAATGTATGGTGAAAGATCCCTATGTATGTATGGAACATTACAAACATATGGATCATCAACCTTACTCCTGTAATCAAAAATACATTGTCAAACTTAAATTTTTGAAAAGTGAAGAAGTGAATAATCAATGTTACATTATGTGATATATACTGACATAGATAAACGTATAGATCATAAACCCTAATTTTTGAAGTTGAAATGTATATTTTTTGTTTTTTCATTTTGTGAAGGAACCTTATGTTTGACTTTTCATCTTCAGAAATTTGAACTTTCATTTTATCAGAGATTTTTTTTTCTAAAGTATTTATGGAATGATAGGCTTATTTAAATGATCGATTTCAACTGATTTAAATTTCAATTAAAATTAATTAAATATTTTTTATATATAGATTCCTTTACACCTATTCATAAGGTATTTTATGACTAACTGAGATTTGTTTTATTAATTTAAATTCACTCGATTTATCAGGAATATTTTGCATATATGAAAATGTTCTAGAGATTAATCATTATATATCTCTCTAATTATCATATATTAAACTCTTAGATCTATGAATACTTCTCATATATATGTGAAAATATTAATCATTGAATTGTTCTTATGAAAATTGTTTTATAGTGCTACAATAATCAATTATCTCAGAAATAAGGGAAGATATACATGTTTTATTCTAGAAGCGTGATGCTAAATTTTTTTTTCTATTATTAAAATAGATGATCTATTTTTCAACCAAATCTCTTAAAATATATTTCAATGATTACTTTCTAATAAAGCCAATGATTCTTCTTTTATTAGTTTTGAGTTGCTGCAACTGTGAGATATATATATTTCTCATCAAACTACATCTTTTCTATCTTGAGTTTAGGCTAATCTTATTAAAAAGTAGTGGAGTGTCAGATTATTGCATGAAGTTGTCGTTTTATTGGTTCCCCTGTAAAAGAACCAAAAGGATATGTTTTATAAGATCTTTTTTGTAAGGGTAAAAACCAAATACACTGAATTATGGATCAGTCTTATGATATGAGGACCTTAATAGTGAAATTCACCAAGCATATTGAGAGGGTGATTGGTGGAGTGGACTAGGAGATATTTATTCCTTGAACCATTATATGTTTTTGATCTTTGATTTTTGTTCATATCCGCTACAAATACTCGCATACAAAAATATCACCATCTCTATCTACTATAGATGTGAATTGACAGAATTGTGAAATTTTTAAAAAGAGAAAAAATCACCCCCTCTTTTGTTATCACTATAGTCATTCCGACCTAACAATCAATTGATTACTAAATAAATATGATTCTTTTAAAAGAAAAAGAATTATTTTAGGAAGGACTGTATTTTTCTAAAAGGAGTTTAGTCATGATTTTCAAACATAATTTACAATTAGTTTTTATTAATTTTTTTAAAAAAAATTGTAAAGTAAAATTTACATTTGAAATAATAATACAAATTCTATATTATGGAAAAGTTAGGGTAATTGTCTTAATTGTTTCATTTTTATGAATAGTAAAAATAATGAAATTTATCAGAAAACCATATTTTCATTAAGCTACTTTAAAATGATAAATTATATTTTGAATTTGTTTTAATATAAAATCGGTAATATTTTTTATTATTTAATCCAATTTAGGTTAATTTAATAATTTTCATATTCAATTTTGATATAAAAACAGAATAATCTTTTGAAAATATTAACTTTTAAAACCTGGTTTCTCACCATGTTAGTGGGGTTAATTTAAAATTAAAATTTTCCACTTTTTTATGTACAATTATGAAAAACAAGTTTTATAATTGGATTAATAATAATTTATATCATCTAATAAGTTCAACATAATTTTTTACCCTAATTATTACTGAAAAGAGTTTATATTAATTATTGTTATTATGGTTAAAATAGTGTGTTCTGCATTACAGGAGATTGTGTTAAAAATAAGTTTACCCGTAAAATTTTTTTTTAATATAAATAATCATTTTTTATAAATTATCTATTAATTTTCACTTTATTTATATACTTAAAGTAAGTATTACCTAGGTAAATAAAAACTGCACATGTTACAACGGGAAGAACTAAAAAGGTTAAATTTTGTAAACATAAAGACTAAATAAAAACATTATAAAAATTTATATAATCTTATGTTTTTTAGGATTTTTTAGACCACATAAACCCTAAAATAAATTATTGATTTATTTTTTTGGACTCATGAGGTAAGGGAGACCTCCCAATAGTGAATACATTTGGTTATTTATAAGAATTCCACTCCATCTCAATTATAAAAGGGAACTAACTCTCCCCACTTCTTCACACCTATAATCTTATTTGGTTCATCCAATACCCACAAAACTAATTTAATTACAACCCTAAAATCATACCAAAGGACTTATATTGGGAATAAATCCATCCTATAATGTATTTAGTTCAAACCTAAGGAGAATACCCCAAAAATAGGTAATGTTCTTAAGTGAGCATATTTATTTTACCTTTTTATCCACCTATTTCAAATTTTATTAAAACATGATGATAAGATAATATAATTTTCCTAAATATATATTTATAATAACTTAATAAACTAAAACCATCATAACATCCATTAAATGTGTTATGAAAGAATCGTTTATGTGTACGGTGGACTACCGACCCACGAATTGATGTCGTTCATTCATTCATTACCACATTTCATGGTTGGTTATTACGATGGATTAAATTTTTTATATTAAATAAATAATATATTTATACCTATGGAGTCATTATATATATATATATTGTTACATTAATTCCTTATGAGATACAATAACTTCACTTTTGTGAACAGTGGACTAATGTCGAATGAAGCTATGTGATTTTTCATTCAGAAACACTTCACAATGAAAGAGATAAAGGTAATTTTAATGATTATATGTGACATAATTTGTAAAACTATTATATTAATGAAATATTTTTAATTTTACGAATATGATATATATTATTCTTTTATTTCCTTTTAACTCATGTAAATATGATAACATCATTAGTGTATGTGTGGACTACCGCATTCACGAAGTGCTGTGATGCTATTTTCCTTAATACATCACATGGATGATTTATATAAATATATAATATGTTATTAATTATATATTAATAATTATGTAATTGTAAAATATTACTTACCTCTTTCCAATACCAATCAGGGAAAATGGATGTGTTTCTCATTCAAATATACAGCCTATCATCTCTATTATTGTAACATATTTAGTTTTTCATAATAATCATCCATGATTGATTTTAAAAGTAAAATGGATTTAAAAATATGATAATTATTTCAATATTATTATTATTATATATGTGAAATAACTATTTAATATGTTCATGAAAATTAACTTTCAAAATGAAACATCAATGATAAAACAATGAAATTACCACACAAAATAATCAAAATAATGAAATATTATTAATGAAAGGGTGATATTATTTTACAAATGGATAATATATGATATTATAAATATTAACATGGTTATTTAAAATTTTAATAACTTCATTTATAACATTATACATTAGATTGAATAATGTTCAACTAAAAGGAACTGTGATGTAATGTTGTTCGTCTCATTTTCATCTCATTGAGGAATATTGTAGTGTAATGAACCTTATTTCATTCATATAGTGAATATATTTCCCCATTGGAATCTATGATAGGAATAATTTATTCCTAATGGTATTTAAATCTTAAATTTTTTTATTTAGTCTATGTGGATTTGATATAAAATATACTAATTTGTAAGTTATATCTTTACTCAATTTCCACTCTTTGGGTTAAACATCTACTATGTTGATTACTCCTGGCAGGATTATATGTACAATGGTTTTTTTACTATAAATTTTTTTATTTCCAATTGTTTTATATTTATATAAAATCTATACACATAATATATCCATTTATTTACTCTCATGTCAATGTTATTATGATTTTGAGGGTTTATTTCACAATTTCATTTTAAGTGAGAAATTTATAAGTGAATATCAGTAGAATTAAATTACAAGAAGATTTAATAATAAACCATTTTAATTTTATTCTAATATGTTTATTCATGATATTTTCCTATAATTTCATTATTTTCCTCACATTAGAAATTAAAATGTATTAGAAAATTTTTTCAAGAAAATACAACTTCATTGTTATACTTAGTTAGAAAGTTGATTCCTTCAAAAAACATATATTCTAAAAATGATATAAATTATTTGTAACCTATTAAAAATAATTTATCAAAGGAATTTTCACCCATTTTCACCATTCAAAAAAAACATACAAAGTATTATTATGTCATTTTCAAAACAATTCCCTTTTGGATTTTATAAAAAATATGAAATGACTATTCTTGTTATTTTCTAAACAATAAACTTTCTAAACAATTTTATAGTAAAAAATAAATGTTTTTTTAATTTTTATAGAATATATGGAATTACTATAAGGACCCGGCCTTAAAAAGTTACATAATCTTGAATTAAATGAATAATTAATGTTGAGGATCTTTTCAGTTTTAGAGTTCTAGATCGTTAGGCCATAACATTTACATTTCAAAATATTACAAAGTAGACACTTCTACTTATTTTCCATTTAATTCATAAAATAAAAACTATTTGAAAAAAATATTCATGTCTAGTTCCATGTATTAGATAGAATTAATTTTCGATGATATAATCCTTTACCATATTCTAGTTTATGTCCTATGAAAATAATTTCAAAAACATGGGATGTGCATAAAAAGCTTAGAAAGGGATTCACAAAGAAGGAAAAATGATAGTTTTTCAAAAAAACAAGTAAACCATTAATACATTAGGAAAATTTATAGTTTTCACCTTTTTTAAGTAGTACATACTCTTCACTGAATAAAAGATCACTACTTACCCTTTTGTAACCAAAATATTACCATAAAACTCATATAAAGAACACATAACATATAAAGGTAACTTGGGACATAAACATACTTCAATAGAATAACCAAACAGTTGACTTCCAAACATATCAATAAATGGAATAGCCATATAGCTGACTTTCATACCCAATGCATTGGAGGTTATAACGTAACCACCCATCCTGGTATTCACGACACCACCCGTTATTTGGTTTATTTCATAACCACCCGTCAAATGTCCAACTACCATTATAAAATCAAAAGACATAAAAAAAATATAAAGAAAAGAAACCATTTCAACATTTCAATCACAACATATCACATAAATATATTGACTTAACAAATCCATTATCAAATCCATTTTAAATACCAAAATACATAAAAGATTATATTGTATTTATTTTATTTAAAAAAAATTATAGCATGTTGAGGAAGACAAAGGTCAAATAATACACATGGCAGAGGAAAAGGTATTTTTCATTGATTATGTTAAAAGGAACATTTTTTTCATTTAGTAAAATTATTCTTAGAAAAATATTCCCTTTGAAAATTCAAATGTGTTTATAAAACATATAAAAGAAAGTCATGTATTAAAACAAAATATGCCTCAATGAATGGTGATTTAGATGAAGTCCCTTACCTCATCTCTAACATGACCCATTAATTCTTTAATCTTCTGAATAATAAACTTTAGTTAATTTCAAATTTTTGTAGAACCTTTTTAAAGTTTATTATTCGTTTTATATCACTTATTTCCATGTTATAAACATTATGTAATCATTTACATTAATAATGGTAATTTTGTCGATATTTGGTACTTGAGTCAAAAATGAACAACTTATATTTACAAGTTATCTGTGTGGTCAATAGTCCATTACATCCAAAATAAATTAATTATTTAGATATCATATATATCATATATATTCATTGTATATATATTTATAAAAGTATAATTCATTTGGAGGTATGAAATGAAATTCACTGTTCCTGGAGACGGTAAGTCGTACGTACGCATGAACGCTACATTCATTTCTATTTATTATTTTAATGGAATTAAAAAATAATTATACATAGGTAAATTACAATTCCAGTATAATTTCATATATAATATCATTTATAATATCATCAACTCTGGCCTTTAAACGTCCCACATATGGCATTAATGAGTCATGTCACTTTTAGGGGGTTGTAGTCAGCACTTCCACAAATGAAATTATCGTGTTTACACATAATGGAAACCATAAAGGTATGAT
The DNA here is from genome assembly GCA_963277665.1 of Viscum album. Taxonomy (NCBI): domain Eukaryota; kingdom Viridiplantae; phylum Streptophyta; class Magnoliopsida; order Santalales; family Viscaceae; genus Viscum; species Viscum album. The sequence goes on along the minus strand of OY728125.1, from coordinate 200,423,673 downwards.
ATATTAAAAAATAATGAATAATAAAGGAAACAAAATGATAATATATATTATATATAAATAAAATTCCATCTTAATGGTCACCATGATATGTGGTAGGTGATAATCGAACAATTATTGTTTTGTGAGGCGTTAGTTTTCAATCCCCAGAAACATTATGTTAATCACCCATTATATTGAGGTGTGTGTAAGTGTAGTTAGAATAATTATCATAAAAAAATAACAGTATATTTAGGATACTGGTGTTGTTATAAAATAAACGAATAAAAGAGTTTCGGGGTTAGAGATGTAAAATAAAAGAAAATAATTTAAATGAAATTGTTACCTTTAATTTATCTAACTCCCCTTGGTTTGAACCCAAGGACTTTCTGAAGTGACTCCTTCCTAAGGAAAGGCTATTAAGAGGAGTATAGGTATGTAGGGATCTTAATTGGGCAAGGGTTCGATGAGACCAAGGGCTTGAGAGGTGTGAGAAGTTGGTTAGAAGTGGTCTTTTTTTATAAGGGATATGAGGGGCTCTTTAAGAATGTGTGAAACTATTATATTATTATATGTTGAAATTAGGATTTTAAAGGTCCGAAAATCATTAAAGTTGAAGATACAATGACTCATAGTATAAATAAAATCATCCAATAAGAATGGGACATGTTTTGGATAATATTTTAATCATTAAAATCTTATTTATTTAAATCATTTATTAATGAGGTATGCTCTGAATCATTATTGTATCATAAATTTTTTACTTAATTTAATGTCTAAAAATTATAAAAAAATATCATTATGTAGGAAATAATTTTAGAATTCCAATAAATATTTATAGTTGAAAATATATTTTATATAACACCATATAAAAATTAATTTACTAAAAGATATTTGTTTTTGTCATTTTTGCCTTAACATTAAATTAATTAATCTAATGTGTCATTTTCATTCTTAAGTGGCTCCATGGGGTCCAAATATAGACCCAAAGATGAAAATGGTCATCCATTACTCATAGAATAAGGTCAATACAAGTGTTAAGGTAAATTTTTAATTATTATAATATTCTTTTATCCTTGAATTACATTATATTCCTTTAACTGCGGTAAATAAATGTCAAATGTTACTATTTTCCAAAAATTATTTTCATCTTATTGAACAAAATTTTACTTCATGATAAAAAACATGTATTTTGGATTTTCGAAATTCAATTCACTGAAGCGGTAAAATTTCACTTAAATTAAAAAGTCAGGTTTTTAACTATTACTAAGTGGTTTCACTATTCATCAAAAATTATCATTTTTCAGAAAAATACCAAAAATTCCGCCTAATAATTATTTGATTTTATGAATTCAAAAATGATGTCTATTTTTACAAATTAAAAACATAGAATTAGAAATAATTAGTTTTAAAATTAATTCTTGTCATCAAAACAAATAACGTGTTTTTAAGAAACAATAACAATCAAAAGATTGGTACTTGTTTATATCCAATTTCAAAGTGAAATTGATTCTAATGACCAACAATGGATTAAATGGTATAAATATATTTTAATTACACTTTAAAACAAATTTAAAAGATAATGTAACTATATAAATAAATTATATTAAGAAGCACTTTTTAATTAAAATACAATATTTTCCACTATTCATTTAAAAATGAACTTTATCCGAATAATACCCAAAAATTACCCAAAGTAAAATTTGATGTACAGAATCTAAAGAAGAATTTTATTTGGTCAAATAGAACATATAATAATGACCAAAACTATATTTAAATAGGGTTCTCCATTAAAAGTTGGTAAATAGACCTTTTAATGTAAATTTTGCTTAAAATTAGATTCATTCAAATTTTAAGCCTCTAAATTTTATTGGATAAATTTAAATACATTTAACAAACATGTATAATCATATTGTAGTTAGTTTTGTTCATTCCTTCCAATAAAACGGCTAGGAGTTAACTACCATTTAAAATTATAATATTATATTACTTGTGTACAATGTAAGATATCAAAGAAACCCGTTTTTTCGTATCAGGTACGCTATCAAACATAGCAACCCCTTTAAAGTAAAATTTATAGTTAATTAACAAATATTAAAAATATGAAATATGTCTAATTATTTATTTACCTAGTAAATTACATCCTTCCTCCCTTTTTGGAATTGCGTCCTCATAATTTTACTTATCAAAATATGTGGGGGTATTTATCCCTCATAGAATTTTCAGATTCCCACATTGTCGCTTCAACCATATGGTTTTTTCACAAAACCATCACCTGTAGAATTACCATATTCCACAGCACATGCTCTCTACACTCAAGAATCTGAACTGGTTGTTCTTTATAAGAGATATTCTCTTCCAACTGAACTACCTCTGGGCTCAAAACATGAGATTGATCTGGAATATACTTTCTTAACAATGAAACATGAAAAATATTATGTACCTTGGATAAAAATGGAGGTAAAGCCACTATATATGCAACTAGTCCAAATTTCTCTAGAATTTCATAAGGTCTAATGATCCTCAGAATCTACTTTCCATTCTTACCAAAACGCATGAAAATTTTCAATGGAGAAACATTCAGAAAAACATGATCACCTACCTAAAAAGAAAGATCCTTCCTCTGGTTATCTGCATAACTTTTCTATCTAATCGGAGCTATTCACATGTCCTTCTGAATCAACTGAACTTTCTCTACCATCTCTTCTACTAATTCAGGTCCCATTAGTTTCCATTCACCAACTTCATCCCGAAAAGCTGGAGTTCGACTATTCATTGCATATAATTCCTCAAATGGAGCCATCTCTATACTAGAATGAAAACTATTATTGTATGAAAATTTTACCAAAGAACGATGTTGGTCCCAACTTCATTGAAAATCCATTGAGAATGTATGTAACATATCTTCCAATGTTTGGATTTTTTGTTCTTATTGCCCATATTATTGAGTATGAAAAGATGTAATGAAATTTAATTCAGTACCCAACAACATCTGAATGCCTTTCCAAAAGTTAGAAGTAAACCTGGGATCACAATCAGATACAATGGAGAGGGGAACTCCATGCAACCTGACTATCTCTTTAACATAAAACTGGGAAATTTGATCTCGAGAAAATGTATCCTGAATAAGAAGGAAATGAGAATATTTAGTCAATCGATCAAAAATAACCCATATTGCATTATTACCTCGATATGACTTCGGTGATACCATAACGAAGTCCATGGATATATTCTCACATTTCCACTATGGATCCAGTAAAGGCTGAAAAATTCTTTTTTGTAACTGTCGCTCTGCTTTAACCTGCTGACAAGTCATAAAATTCACAGTAAAATCAGAAATATCACTTTTCATTCCATCCCACCAATAATAATCCCGAAGAACTCTATACATCTTAGTACTACCCAGATGAACTGAAAACGGAGAACTATGAGCTTCACATAACAACTCATTCTTCAACCATGAATCCTAAGGCACACAAAATCTTTTTCCAAACCTCAAAACACAATCATTATAAATGTAAAATTTAGGAAACATAACCTTCTGAACCAACTCTACCTTTATCTGTAAATCAATTTCTTCTTTTTGTGCTTGCTTCATTCTGTCTGATAGAGACGATCTCAGTGACACCTGATACAAATCTGAAGATTTTCCTGCACCAAAAACTTCTATGCCAAAGTTTATCAAATAAAAAACAAAAGGATCTTGTTCCAAATTTAACATAGTTATTGAAGCATTATATTTTTGAATCCAAGCATAATCCTCTTTGTTTTCTTTTCTCGGATGGTAATGGATCGTGCCATCATAATACGTGATTAATTTCATCCCTCTCCTCTGTCTCATCTTCAATTTTTTTGAGTGAATATATACCTCAAACATATGTGATCTGTATATATTTCACACTTCACTCCATTCAAATGATTCCTCCATATTTTTAAAGCAAAAACAACAGCTGCTAATTCCAAATCATGTGTAGGGTAATTTAACTCATTAGGTTTCAACTAACGTGAACCATAAGAAATTACATGATCATTCTATATAAGGACACAACCAAGTCCTTTAAATGAAGCATCACTTTAGAAAAAAACTCACCATTTCTGGAAGGTTGTGTTAAAACTAGAGCATTCACTAATCTTCTTTTCAATTATTGAACAAAATCATCACATTCTTTTGTCAAAATGACCATAACACCTTTTCGAGTTAACTTAGTCATAAGACTAGATAACTGTGAAAAATTTTCAACAAACCTCTGGTAATAACCTACCAAACCAAGAAAACTACGAATCTTGGTTATATTTGTGGGTCTTGGCCATTCTTCAAAAACTTTTGTTTTTTGTAGGATCAATAGTTATGCCGTTTTTTGAAATAATGTGACAAAGGAAATAAATTTTTTGTAACCAAAACTCACACATGATGAATTTCCCAAATAGTTTCTTTTATTTTATGGTTTGCAAGATAACCCTTAAATGACTTTCATTCTCCTCTTTACTTTTAGAATAAACCAAAATATCATCAATGAACACAACCAAAAAATTATCCAAAAACTTATAGAAAATTTTATTCATAAGATCCATGAATACATCAGATGAATTGGTTGAACCAAAAGCCACAACTACATATTCATAATTTCCATATCTAGTACAAAATACAGTCTTCAAAATGTATGCATCCTTTAATTTCAACTGATATTACCACGACCTCAAATCAATCTTTGAAAAATACTGAGCTCCCTGATGCTGATCAAATAAATCATTGATATGAGGCAAAGGAAACTTATTGTTAATAGTGATGTTATTCAATGCTCTATAATCAATGAAAAGTCTCAATAAACCATATTTATTTTTAACAGACAAGATAGGATCACCCCATAGTGATGTGCTAAGTCGAATGAAACCTTTATTTAATAACTCATGAAATTACATCTTTAACTCTAAAAGTTCATTTTTTATCCATTCGATAAGGGGGGATTTGATATTGGCTTTGCATCAAGAACTATGTCAATAGTAAATTCAACTTCCTGATCAGGTATAATACCATGTAACTCATCAGAAAAAACCACAAGATACTCATTTTCCATTGGAAAATCATTAATCTGAATAGTTCCTCTATTTTCAACAATATGTTCAATGTAGCATTCATTTCCATATTTTCCTAGTTTCTCAGATTTGAGATATGTTATCAAAAGAAAGGGTTCATTCTTGTACACAAACTATAAATATTTCTGAAAAGAAACTTCTTTAGCTCTGAAATAAATCTTAGCTTGATAAACAGAAATCAAAAGCATGGCCAAAATAACATCACACTCTACTAGAGGAGAAACAATAAGGATTTCAGGTGGATTTTTTCTGCACACAAGAACGGGAATGATCTAATGATTTCTTTTTGTCTTAAAATTTCTTCCATGTGTTTTTATTGTAAGTTCTGTATTCATATATTAGGATGGAATTACCATATTACTAGAAATCTTCATATAAATTAAAGAGTGTGTAGACCCTGAATCAATAAACACATTAGAAAATTCTGAACAAATAAACAGAGTACCTGATACTACTTCATTTGATGGCCAAACACCTGCTACAATATTTGGAAAGGATTTCACCACCCATTTCTGCTTCTAGTCTAGATGCTTTCCCTCAGTTGAGTTTATGGTTGGACACTCATTTGCATAATGACCAATTTTATTTCTATTAAAACATCTTACAGATGGATTTTCATTTCCTGCTTGATCATCTTCCTTATAGTTACGAGCAATATGACCAGATTTACTACACCAGAAGCACATTCCATACATTGATAAACATTCTCTGAGATTCTTTTTACTACACTTATCACAAGATGGATATTTAGTTTTCATACCTACAGGCTTATTTGATGAATTATTCCCCTTTTCCAGCCTACTGGACCTTTTATTCTATTGTTTGTCAAATTACACCTGATCATCAGCAATCTCCCTTTCCACCTTCTCCACACATCGAAGAAGTTTTTCAAAACATTTGAACTCACGAGAAGCTAAAGCCCTTCAATACTTTTGATTTAACCTTGTGTAAAAATCGTTGATTTTACTATCAAGATCTCATATGAAATTTGGAGAATACCTTGCAAGTTGAGTGAACTTTCATTCATAAGCAGCCACTGAGTCATCCTCCTGCCTCAATTATAGGAATTTTTTTCCATCCTAAGATGATCCACTTTAGGAAAATATTTCTCAAGAAATAAACCTTTGAATTCATCCCAATCTAGAGCATCAATATCCTCACTATTCCTTATATTTTTCACCATCGACCACCACTAATCAACATTATCATCAAAATGGTAAATAGAAAAACTAACCTTTTCATGTTATAAACTACCGATGACATCAAAAATATTCTCCAATGCTTTAATAAACCCTTCATCTAGCACAGGGTCAGATGATCCTCTGAATGATGGGGGATGTTGCCTCATGAAATACTCAACTAGTGACATGTTCTTTTGTGGTTACTCTAACTGATCTCATACATGGATACCACCACAAATTATAGCCAGAGTAAACTGTTCCATCACTACAAAAAACTGCTCAGATCTGATTCTGACCATCTCAGGTTGCTGATTTGGAAGTTTTTCTTCCTCCTGATGTCGTCCTGACATAGCTTCCCTATTTCCTTTACAGAAAACCATTCTGAACACAATCATATCATAGGCGAAGCAACATGGTAATCTGTAAATGCTATATCATTTCAATATTACCATAAATTAATTTAATCACATTTATTTATCAATACCATAACTCTTAAATTTATCTAAACCGACCTTTGATACAAACTATAAGGACCCTTCCTTAACAAAATTACATAATCATGATTTAAATAAATAATTCATGTTGATGATATTTTCAGGTTTAGAGTTTTAGAGAGTTAGGCAATAACTATTACATTGCATAATATTACAAAGTAGACACCTCTACTCAGTTTCCATTTTTTTATAAAATAAATACTCTTTGAAAAAACAGTCATGTCTAGTTCCATGTTTCCGACGGCATGACTTTTTCTTGATCCCATCCATGACCCTATTCAACTTTATGTCATGTGAAATGCATTTCAAAAACATGGGATGAGCATAAAAATCTCACTAAGGGATTCACAAAGAATGAAAACTGTTAGTTTTTCAAAAAAAATAAGTAAACCATTAATACTTGAACAAAAGTAATACTTTTTTCCTTTATGAAGTAGTAAATACTCTTCACTGAATAAAATATCACTACATACCCTTTTGTAACCAAAATATTACAATAAACTCATATAAAGAACACATAACATATATTGGTAACTTGGGACATAAACATACTTAAATGAAATAACCATATGGTCGACTTCCACAAATATCACTAAATGGAATAGTCGTATGGCCGACTTCCATACCCAATGAATTAGAGGTTATAACGTAACCACCAATCCTGTTATTCACAGGACCACCTATCATTTGTTTTATCATGTAAACACTCACCAAATGTCCATGTAACTTTATAAAATCATAAGACATAAAACAAATATAAAGGAAAGAAAAAATTTATACATTCCAATCATAGTATATCACTTAAATATATTGACATAAAAAATCCTTTATAAAAACCATTTTCAATACCAAAGTACATAATAGTTTATATGGTATTAATTTTCTTTTAAAAACATTACGACTTGGTGAGGATGTGAAAGATCAAATAATACTCGCAGCGGCGGAAAACGTAGTTGTCACCGCTTACGTTAAAAGAAACATTTTTTTGTCATTTAGTAAAACGCTTCAGAGAAAAAGATTACCTTTTAAATTCTAAGGTTGTTTATACATCGTATAAAAGAAAGTCGTGTATTAAAAAAAATATTCCTAAATGAATGGAGATTGAGATGAAGTCCCTTACCTCGTGCCCTACTTTATCTATTCGTTCGTTAATAACCTGAATAATTAACATAAGTTAATTTCTACTTTCTTAAGAACCCTTTTCATGTTTTTTATTCCATTTATATCACTTATTACCATGTTATAAACATTATGTAATCATTTAAGTTAATAATTGTCGTTTTGTCGATATTTGGAAACTGAGTAAAAAATGAACACCTTATATTTACAAGTTGGCCATGTGGTCAATAGCCCATTTTATCCAGAATGAAATTCATTATTTAGATATTATATATATCATATATATCTAGTATATATATATATTTGTTATAGTACTTATCATTTGGATGTAAGAAATGAAATTCACCGTTCAGGGAGACGGTAAGCCGTACGTACGCATGAATGCTACTTTTATTTCTATTTTTCATTTTAATGGAACTAAAATATAATGATACATAAGTATATTATAATAACAGTATAATTTCTTATATAATATCATATATAATATCTTCAACTCCATACTTTATACATTCCATATATGGCATTAACGATTCATATCACTTTTACGGGGCGGTAATCCGCACTTCCTCAAATGAAATTTCTGTGTTTACACAAAATGGAAACCATAAAGGTATGCTATATAAAAAAATACATAATCATAAAGACAAAATAAACATAATATATATCATATATAAATGCAGTTCCATCTTAATGGACACCATGAGAGGCGGTAGGAGATAATAGAACAATCATCGTTTCGTGAAGCATTAGTTTTCCATCAACAGAAAAATTATGTTCTTCACCCATTAGATGGAGGTGTTTGTAATTGTAGTTCGTATCCTTATCATAAAAACATCATAGTATATTTAGGATACTGTTGTTGTTATTAAATAATGGAATAAAAAGAGATTAGGGGCTGGAGAAGTAAAATAAATGAAAACAGTTTAAAAGAAATTTTTACCTTTAATGTAAGTAACTCCCTTTGGTTTGAACCAAAGGACTTCTTGAAGTGGATTATGCCTAAGGTAAGGAATCTAGGTGGAGTATAGGTATGTAGTTAGATTAATTAGGAAGAGTATGGATGAGCCAAAATATTTTAGTGGTGTGAGGAATTGGTTAGAAGTGGTCTCCTTTTATAGGGTAGAGGAGAGGCTCTTTAGTAAAGTGTGAAAATATTATTTTATTATATAATGATATTTAGTTTCTAAAGCTCCAAAAATCATTAATTTCAAAGATAATATAACTCATGGTCGAAATAAAATCATCCAATAATAATTGGATATGTTTTGGATAATATTTTAATAATTATTATCTTACTTATTTAAATAATTTATTAATGAGGTAAACTCTGTATCATTATTGTGTCATAAATAATTTATTTTATTTGATGTATAAAATTATAAAAAAAGATATCATGATGTATAAAATATTTTAATATTTCCAATGAATTTTTATAGTAGAAAATATACTTTATATAACATTATATAAAAATTAATTCTCTAAAAGATATTTGTTTTTGTCATTTTTCCTTTACATTAAATTAATTAATATAATGAGTCATTTTCATTCATAAGTGGCTCTATGGGGTCCCAAAATAGACCCAATGATGCATACAGTCGGTAATTAATCATCCAATAAGTTTTGTAAAAGTGTTAAGGTAAATTGTGAATTATTATAATATTCTTTTAACCTTGAATTATCATATTCACCTTTAACCGCGTTAAATAAAAGTCAAATGTTACTATTCATCGAAAATTATTTTCATCTTATTAAACCAAATTTTACATCCTGATAACAACATTTATGAAGGATTTTCTAAATTCAATTCATAGAAGCGGTAAAATTTCATTTAAATGAAAAAGTCAGTTTTTTAACTACACTTAGTGGTGTCACTATTCATCAAAAATTGATGTTTTTCAAAAAAATACCAAAAATTAATCCCATGATTTATTTGATATTGCAAATTCAAAAATGTTTTCTATTTTTTCAAATTCAAAACATACTAGTGGTATTAATTAATTTTAAAATTAAGTCCCGTTATCAAAACCAATAGCGTGTTTTTAGGAAACAATTATTTTCAAAAGATTGATACCTGTTTTTGTCCAATTTCAAAGTGAAATTAATATAAATGAACTAAATTGTATTAAATGGTAAAAATATATTTTAATTAAACTTTAAAATAAATTAAAAAGATAATATAACAATATATATAAATTAGATTGAAATGAACTTTTGAATTAAAATACAATATTTTCCACTATTCATTAAAAAATTGATCATTATCTGAAAAATACCAAAAAATTAATCAAATTAAAATTTTATGTCCCAAATATAAATAAGAATATTATTTGGTCAAATAGAAAATATAAAAATGACAAAAACTATATTTAAATAGGGTTTACCATTAAAAGGCGGTAAATCAACCTTTTATAGTAAATTATGCTTAATATTAGGTTCATTCACATTTTAAGCCTCTAAAATTTATTGGATAAATGTAAATACATTTAACAAACATGTATAATCATGTTGTTTAAAGATTTTTTCATTCCCACCAATACAACAACTAAGAGTTAACTACCATTTAAAATAAAAATATTATATTATTAGTATGCAACGTAAGATTTCAAAGAACCCCGTTGTTGTGTATCGTGTATGCTATCGAACATAGAATCCCCTTTAAAGTAGAATTAATATTTAATTCAAAAATATATATAAATATGAAATATGTTTTATTCTTTATTTACCTGGGATTTTACAATTATCCACCATAATGACTATAATTTCCTTGAAGATTCCTTTTCAAGTTTAAGAGAAACTTTTTGAATTTTTTGAAAGGTGATTTTAAAAGAAAAACATTTTCAAAAAAAATTTCAAAATGAAATGGATATTTTCTAAAATACTATTTTTTAAAATATTTTCTGTTATTTCAACTATGAACTAAAAAACCCCTTTATTATTACTCTAATTGGAATATATTTTATTCATACAATCCTTAATATTCTCATATATGGGTTATGATCACTTTGACTAAGGAATATAATTATATTCACTTCCTTGATTTATTTTTGTAGTCATAAATATTCCTTGAAATATTGACTTACCTGTTACTAGTGCACTACAGGTTTTCCGTAAATAGACTTATTATTCATGCATATTTTGATTACCTAAACAATACACCATTTTTATACACGGTGTTTACTTTTATTGTTTAATGATTTACTAGGGAAATATTGACAAATTCGTATCCTTTACTCAATACAAATACTTGACAATGTGGAACATTATTTATGAATTAAATTGATTATTTTATATATGAAGAATTATTTGCATGGTTATAAAATGGGTTATAGGTGGTTTATGAAATCCCCTAAAGTAATCGATAGAATCATGAGAAAAAATTAGTTGGAAAACCCCTATGCATTTGTAACCATTATGTTTTTTAACTATCATGTGAAAGGACATGACATAAGTTTGTTTTAAACCAACTTTTGAAAGGTCTTAACAGAAATGTTATCATGTTCCTGGGAAACATGATTTTTGATAAATAATAATTTCCTTTATTCATATTTAGTTATCATTATCTATCAGATTTTCACTACGACATTATCCATGGATGAATTTAATTATCATTTAATTTACTAAATTGAATGTGTTTTTAAATATTTACTTTGATATATTTACTTTTTCTATATTATATCTAGATTGTAATTTCATTTAAATGGAATTTTATCTATGTTATTTACAATTCTATATTGATTATTCTTATTTATTCTTGATAGATTCAACTATAGTTTACCCTTACATAGTATTTGATATCGCCTTTATTTTGATTCCTTTATCACTATTCCATGAAGCGAACTATGTTTGATTTTATGGGATGTGATAGTAGGAATAATTTTATTCTCTAAAATAAATTATGTTGTAATTTTTGTATTTAAATATTATGTAAGACTCAAGTATGAATCTTGTTTACAGATACTAATATACTATTTGGTCCTTCATTATATGATTCCTTATATCTTATTCCAATGTAATGTAGTGAGATAACAGTTCCAAGATTCTAGGTTTGGGGTAGCTATGTATACCTATGAACCCCTGAAGTTATTATAGAGGATATAAATTTTTACTATAGATCTGGAAGCCTTCACCACCTGGCCTGTGGAGCCCACCGACTTGATAGTAAAACTACATAACCTTTCAAGTTATGGTATTATCTACTATCAATGTAGAGACCCGAAGCCTGACGTACATGGACATTACATTACTTTTGCGGAATACTTGGTACATAACAAAAACACACACACAAGGATCGTAATAGTTTAGTGTCTTTGGAAACTCGGAACGTAATCTTCTAATCGCGGTGAAAGATCTTCAATATCTCCCATAAAGATATTCCCTTTTTTTACCTAAAACCTTTCTTTATATCCTGGGGAAAAGAAAAACATAAAAGGGTGAGCTCAAATGCTCATCAAGGGAAAATAAAGGAAATAAAAATCATATCATATCTTTTTGAAAATCATAACCTGCAAAAGAGATCATAATATCTTAACATGGAACAAATCATAGAAGTGAAAATGAGATCCCCATAATTATATAATGAAACTTGAAATCTTTGTGTCGTACACACATAATCATATAAAATCATTTCTTGTTAGTCATGACTCATTGCCAAGACTATCTTAGTGGACAAAGTCCCTTTCTGAACCGAGTCACCCTCGTTCCAGTCCTGTTTCACTGAACCGGAATAACCTACCATTCCAGCCATGTCTATCTCATGAGATATAAAATCTTTACCCAATGCATTGGAGGGAGATATAGGTCCCACCCATCTCATAATGATACCATTCTTATGTGTGCCACAAAATCATAAATCATACATCATTGTATAACCCATGTAATAAAAATGGGATTCTTAAACAACATGACATCATAAAACAATTCATATAAGATAAAGGAATTCATAAAAATATTTCCATCACAACATAATCAAATCCATGTAATAATAGGGATAGAAACAGAACCCTTTGTTATCTTTGATGGAAAATAATTTTGATAAAACACTTGAAATCCATTCTTGAGGAAAATATCCTTTCTACTTCAAAAACATTTTCCTTTATTAACATGTCTTAAAATTTAAAACTAAAAGAAGTTGATTAAAAATAAACTTGAAAACTTGTAAAGGAATCTTCTTGGAAATAATTTTTTAAAAATCCATTCATGCCGTATAAGTTTAAAAAAAACATTCTTCTCGTACTTTTATCAGAAAAGTCAAAAAAAGTACCTCGTACAAAAAACGACAAAAGATTCCTTTCATATCTTTTACTAAAAACTCACCGAAGGGTAAAATAGGTTTTAAACAATTTTAGGTTAATGGAAATAATATTACATATTGAGGAAACAAGGATGTGGATGATAAAATACACCCTAGTAAATTTCAAAGTATAAACAATCTCGGATAAAAATGAGATTGTGATATTTCCCTTACCTTAGGTCCGATTTGCTTTGTACGTGTCCGAATCTCCTGTATAATGGTTTAAATAATGTTATTGACTTATTCCAGAATCATACATATTGATATTATATCATATATGGTCATATTCTTAGCTTCTTGTTAGTAATATTTCACTGTTACTTGTTACTCGGGTCTTTATTGCCTTTTGTTCTTATGCGTGTTTTGCCAAATAAATTATTATTATTCGTTTAAGGTTATATATACCTTATATCCATAATATTATTAGTGTAACATATATCATATTTATTCATTCAATTCATTTATATAATTACTATGTAATGATGATCATGTAGAACGAGTCGCATCACATCGTGGAGACGGTATTCCGTACGTACGCACGAGTGATGATATCATTCCTATGATCGTGGAATTGTATTTGAGTATATATATATTATTTCAGTATCAATATTACATTATAATAATCATAAATAGTTACTCATTACACCATTATACCCATCCTTGTAATGTGATAGTGGAAAATAGATTACACCACGGCGTGGAGACGGTATTCCGTACGTACGCACGCGCGGTGATTTCATTTTTCCGTAGGATGGATAGAAGGTGAATTAGGGTTGTTTCATATTTATAATAACATATCAGTATGTAATTAATACTGATGTTATTACTTTATAATGAAACAACTAAAGAAGAACAAGTTGAAGAAGAAAGAAATTGAAAAGATCGGTAATGGATATTACCTCTTCTTTGGAACGCCTCTTTGAATCCTCCACTTAGGGAACTAAGATTGGTCTTTGAAGAAGACCATGACCTCTAGGATTTTTCTAGGGAAGTGTAGAGGAGAAAATGGCAGGGGTTGGCCGAGCTGTGAGCTCAAATTGGTGTGAGGAGGAGGGGGAGGAGGTGCCCTTTTATAAGGGAGGAGAGGGGCACCTTAGGAATATCTCAAAATATTATTTTATATTAAAGTCAAAATCGGTTTATAATGGTCCCAAAGGGTCTTATTTCGAAGCTAAAGTGGATATGGGTCGAAATCCTATCGACCAATAGGATTTAGAAAAGTTGAGGGTATTATTTTAACCTTATCAATTAGATTTAACTCTAAGTTAAATAATTTAACTTTTACCGAGTCTTTTTGTTTTCTTTCACTATATGGTTAATACACTTACTATAACATGACAAAAGAACCCCAAATGGTTTATTATTAATATATATATCATTATCTAAGCCATTTGGCCGATCCTTAGATTTTTAGGAATAAAATAACAATTAGTAATATAATATTTGATTTAAAAACTATTTTGTGTCAATTTTGACACTATTTGATATATGATTTTTGTGAAAGTCATAACAGAATTATATGTTCGAAAAAAGTTGATTAAATCAACACTAATATATCATAGTAACCTAGAAAATTAGTGGAATTCATTAAAAGTCTCAAATTACATTTATTCTGGTGTTTATAACATCAATTAAGTCAATATTTCATTAATAAGATAATTAATGCATCATCTTTGTGACATGAATAAATTAAATTATTTGATATCTACAAATTAAAAATAAAATACCATTATGTAGGAAATCCTTTTAGATTTCTAATGAATATTTAAAAACTAATTTTTCTTATGTACAACCCTATAATAAAAATGTTTTAGTAAATATACTTTGATTTTAACTCTTTTAACTCTTCTTTGAATTAAATAATAATAAATGTCCTAATCTAATCCAAGTGGGCCTAAATGATAATATTTTACACTTAAGGTTGTTTTTGGTCGAGATACACTTGTCCAATAGAATTAGGACACGTGTTAGGGTAATATTAATATCATTCTTACCCTTAATTACCCTATTTACTTTTAACCGTGGTAAAAGTAAAAAGTTACTATTCACCAAAAATTATTTTCATCTCATTGAACCACATTTTACTTACTGATATCAACCGTGTCTCTCGGATTTTTGAAATTCCATTCACAGAAGCGGTAAAATTAAGTTTTATGAAAAATTCAGTTTTTTAACTACCACTTAGTAGTTTCACTATTCATAAAAAATTGATGTTTTTCAGAACAATGCCAAAATTTCATCCTAAGCTATATTTCATATTCCGAATTCAAAAATGAATTATATTTTACCAAATTCCTAACATAGAAGTTTCATTAATTAATTTTATAATTAAATCCCGCTGTTAAAACAAATAGCGTGTTTTTAAGAAACAATATCTATCAAAAGATTGACACTTGATTATGTCTGGTTTAAATGTGAAATTACAACCAATGACCAACATTTTATTAAATTGTAAAAATATATTCTAAATATACTTTAAAACCACTCAAATTAATAATTTATCACTATTAATTATTTTGATTAAAAAAGATGTTTTTAATTATAATTTAGTAATTTTCACTATTCATCAGAATATGAAAGTTATCCGAAAAGTACCAAAATTTCACCTTCGGCTAAATTCGATACTCCGAATCCAAAAATGAAGTCCATTTTGAAATCTAAATTTTCTAAAATTTAAAAAGTGGTTATTACTATTCATAACGGCTAGTTTTAATAATATTTTAATAGCATATCGTTGTTTCGTGAAACTCAGTATTGCATACTACACACGCTATCGAGGAAGGTTGCGATTGCGTGTAATGCAAGGCAAGTCAAAGATGCATGTTGTGCAAGCTCCTTTTGGTGTAGCGTACAGCACAAGACATTAATAAAATTAAAAAGAATATTTTTCATAAAATCTCGGGCTGTTACATTCTACCCCCCTTAAAATGAATTTCGCCCTCGAAATTCGTCGGGGTTATAAATTGTTTACTATTCGAAAGTTTCTTTAATAGAAACCCACATCGTAAAAAGGAATATCAAAACCAATCTTTAAAAAACAAAATTATGAAACGTAACGGTTACCCAAATAAACTAATCACTGGGTTTCCACATAGGTGAAAATATGGATATGGAAGAGAAATCTAACCATCATGTTCTGATAGAGAGTGGTAGAGAACATGGCTATGAAATAGCCAACAATCACAAAGCCATAGATTTGTGACAATATAAGGTACCATCTGATTTATCAGATATAAGAGCACTAGGACAACATTTTTGGTTTTCAAGATCGTTTCCCTAAAGTTAAAGAATTTGAATTAGAATAAATACTTACTTTATTTTGGTACAATCTCACTGTTGTTCGTGCCTTTAACAATTTCCACTTCATCTCTTAAATAAATGAAGTTGAATTTGTTATTCGTGAAGTGTTAGCAGATCATGTGATAGAATGACGGGTCATTCCTTCTGTCTCAAAAGGATAGAAAAATTTATATACATAAGTCGATCTATAGTGGGATTAATCATATATGGTTCCTAAAATGGGATTATACTTCATATATCATACTTCTTAATATAATAAAACTAGTTTCTACTAAACAGGGACTTCCTGTAGGCCAGTGGTAGGCAATAAAGGCTAGTCGCACTTCGGTTGTGGGTTCGATTCCCACAGCCTTGTCCGACGCGATGGGCTGTCGCCCGTCCTGCCGGTTGTCCTTTTTCTAAA
The DNA here is from genome assembly GCA_963277665.1 of Viscum album. Taxonomy (NCBI): domain Eukaryota; kingdom Viridiplantae; phylum Streptophyta; class Magnoliopsida; order Santalales; family Viscaceae; genus Viscum; species Viscum album. The sequence continues at coordinate 200,406,816 of OY728125.1, read as the reverse complement.
ACTATATTACTATAACATCCCATCAATAATATCGAAAAAAAACTTCTATCCTTAAACAATACTAACTTATGTCCAACATAATCCATTGTAATCTTTAGGCTTATCCATAATACTGCAGTCCACTCTCATAATATAGTGAAAACAATTACCAGAGATTTAATACTATCGTTGATCCCCATATATCATAAGATATGTATTTTTGGTCAAATTCCAAACATTCAAAGGCCTTAATCATGTATTCTCTTGAAGAATGAATACCCATTGAACCTTAGTGAAATCATGAATACTGTTAAAAGTTAACACTTTCCACATACCAAAATCCAAAAACTCTATATACTCAAACCATAATATAACCTTCTCCTTATATCAGTCATGAGCTCATGAATACTATCAAACATTTAATTTTCTCCTTATCCCTACATTATGCGCATATCATCTACATTCCAAAAATATCTGAATAACCTTCCATGGATACTGGTAACATTAATCATACACTTTCAAAACTCAAGGAAATACAATAGTGTAACAATCCTTGGATGTCTCGTTATTCCAACATTACACATGATAAACATGTAATAATTCCACTACATTCTTAAACCATTGTCCAAGATTCAACAATTCTTTCATCTCACATATCATTTGTAGTCTCTTCATCGTCATCAACATAAATACTTCCCATATGACCATACTGATTCTCTTCATGAGACTTTCCCTTAGGGCATTGGTTTGCATAATGCCCGTACATTCCACATTTAAAACATTTAACCAGTGTTGATGTCTTAGCAATACCATTATCCTCATCCCTGGTGTTAACTGAACCTTTTCCTTTGCACTTACTGGCTTTGTGTCTTTCTTTTCCACACCCAAAGCATCTTCCAGTTCCTTTGAAACATTCTCCTTGATGCCTCTTCCCACATGAATTACATAGGGGAAATTGAAATTCTTTCCTCTATGATCATCATGAAACTCCATCTTTCTCTTATTAGCCGAGTCAGGAAACTTACCAAATTTTACTTTATTGATCATGTTATGAGATTGCTGATTCGGAATAATAATTATGTTCGGACTTCCAAATCCCATTTCATTATGAAGAATATCATTCCATTGTCCATCATATCCTCCATTATCGTGAATCATCTTGTTTCCAGCCATTTTCTAAAACCCAAAAAGAATAGTGTGAGAGGGAAAAATCATGCTAGGGAAAACAACATAATAAAGGGGAAGTACCTTCAATATCTAACATCTTAGGTTTAATTCTATGATCGTTAGCGTAATTCTAGTACTATAACCTATACGTATACTTAACCTTAGGGACATCCCTAGACATACCTTAGAAATATATCTAGGGATCTCACTAAAGTTCTCGCATCCTAGTTTCCAAAGGTTGACTAAACCTTTCCTCTGATACCAACTGTAGAGACCCGAAGCCTGACGTACATGGACATTACATTACTTTTGCGGAATACATGGTACATAACAAAAACACACACACAAGGATCGTAATAGTTTAGTGTCTTTGGAAACTCAGAACGTAATCTTCTAATCGCGGTGAAAGATCTTCAATATCTCCCATAAAGATCTTAACTTTTTTTTACCTAAAACCTTTATTTATATCCTGGGGAAAAGAAAAACATAAAAGGGTGAGCTCAAATGCTCAGCAAGGGAAAATAAAGGAAATAAAAATCATATCATATCTTTTTGAAAATCATAACCTACAAAAGAGATCATAATATCATAACATGGAACAAATCATAGAAGTGAAAATGAGATCCCCATAATTATATCATGAAACTTGAAATCTTTGTGGCATGCACACATAATCATAGAAAATCATTTCTTGTTAGTCATGACTCATTGCCAAGACTATCTAAGTGGACAAAGTCCCTTTCTGAACCGAGTCACCCTCGTTCCAGTCCTGTTTCACTGAACCGGTATAACCTACCATTCCAGCCATGTCTATCTCATGAGATATAAAATATTTACCCAATGCATTAGAGGGAGATATAGGTCCCACCCATCTCATAATGATACCATTCTTATGTGTGCCACAAAATCATAAATCATACATCATTGCATAACCCATGTAATAAAAATGGGATTCTTAAACAACATGACATCATAAAAAAATTCATATAAGATAAAGGAATTCATAAAAATATTTCCATCACAACATAATCAAATCCATGTAATAATAGGGATAGAAACAGAACCCTTTTTTATCTTAGATGGAAAATAATTTTGATAAAACACTTGAAATCCATTCTTGAGGAAAATATCATTTCTACTTCAAAAACATTTTCCTTTATTAACATGTCTTACAATTTAAAACTAAATGAAGTTGATTAAAAATAAACTTGAAAACTTGTAAAGTAAGCTTCTTGGAAATAATGTTTTAAAAATCCATTCATGTCGTATAAGTTAAAAAAATCATTCTTCTCGTACTTTTGTCAGAAAAGTCAAAAAAAGTAAATCGTACGAAAAACGACAAAAGATTCCTTTAATATCTTTTACTAAAAACTCACCGAAGGGTAAAATAGTTTTTAAACAATTTTAGGTTAATGGAAATAATATTACATATTGAGGAAACATGGATGTGGATGATAAAATACACCCCAGTAAATTTCAAAGTATAAACAATCTCGGATAAAAATGAGATTGTGATATTTCCCTTACCTTAAGTCCGATTTGCTTTGTACATGTCCGAAGCTCCTGTATAATGGTTTAAATAATGTTATTGACTTATTCCAGAATCATACATATTTATATTATATCATATATGGTCATATTATTAGCTTCTTGTTAGTAATATTTCACTGTTACTTGTTACTCGGGTCTTTATTGCCTTTTGTTCTTATGCGTGTTTTGCCGAATAAATTCTTATTATTCATTTAAGGTTATAGATACATTATATCCATAATGGTATTAGTGTAAAATATATCATATTTATTCATTCAATTCATTTATATAATTATTATGTAATGATGATCATGTAGAACGAGTCGCATCACATCGTGGAGATGGTATTCCGTACGTACGCACGAGTGATGATATCGTTCCTATGATCGTGGAATTGTATTTGAGTATATATATATTATTTCAGTATCAATATTACATTATAATAATCATAAATAGATACTCATTACACCATTATACCCATCCTTGTAAGGTGATGGTGGAAAATAGATTACACCACGACGTGGAGACGGTATTCCGTACGTACGCACGCGCGGTGATTTTATTTTTCCGTAGGATGGATAGAAGGTGAATTAGGTTTGTTTAATATTTATAATAACATATCAGTATGTAAGTAATACTGATGTTATTACTTTATAACGAAACAACTAAAGAAGAAGAAGTTGAAGAAGAAAGAAATTGAAAAGATCGGTAATGGATATTACCTCTTCTTTGGAACGCCTCATTGAATCCTCCACTTAGGGAACTAAGATTGGTCTTTGAAGAAGACCAGGACCTCTAGGATAATTCTATGGAAGTGGAGAGGAGAAAATGGCTGGGGTTGGCCGAGCTTAAGTGCTCAAATTGGTGTGAGGAGGAGGGGGAGGAGGTGCCCTTTTATAAGGGAAGAAAGGGGCACCTTATGAATATCTCAAAATATTATTTTATATTAAAGTCAAAATCGGTTTATAATGGTTCCAAAGGGTCTTATTTCGAATCTAAAGTGGATATGGGTCGCTAACCTATCAACCAATAGGATTTAGACAAGTTGAGGGTATTATTGTAACCTTATCAATTAGATTTAACTCTAAGTTAAATAATTTAACTTTTACCGAGTCTTTTTGTTTTCTTTCACTATATGGTTAATAAACTTACTATAACTTGCCAAACGAACCCCAAATTGTTTATTATTAATATATATATCCTTATCTAAGTCATTTGGCTGATCCTTAGATTTTTAAGAATAAAATAACAACTAGTAATATAATATTTGATTTAAAAAATATTTTGTGTCAATTTTGACACTATTTGATATATGATTTTTGTGAAAGTCATAACAGAATTATATGTTCGAACAAAGTTGATTAAATCAACACTAATATATCATAGTAACCTATAAAATTAGTTGAATTCATTAAAAGTCTCAAATTACATTTATTTTGGTGTTTATAACATCAATTATGTCAATATTTCATTAATAAGATAATTACTGCATCATCTTTGTGACATGAATAAATTAAATTATTTGATGTCTAAAAATTACAAATAAAATACCATTATGTAGGAAAGCTTTTTAGATTTCTAATGAATATTTACAATCAAATTTATCTTATGTACAACCCTATATTACAAATTTTTAAGTAAATATACTTTGATTTTAACTCTTTTAACTCTTCTTTGAATTAAATAATAATAAATGTCCTAATCTAATCCAAGTGGGCCTAAATGATAATATTTTACACTTAAGGTTTTTTTTGATCGAGATACACTTGTCCAATTGAATTAGGACATGTGTTAGGGTAATATTAATATCATTCTTACCCTTAATTACCCTATTTACTTTTAACCGTGGTAAAAGTAAAAAGTTACTATTCACCAAAACTTATTTTCATCTCATTGAACCACATTTTACTTACTAACATCAACCGTGTCTCTCAGATTTTTGAAATTCCATTCACAGAAGCGATAAAATTAAGTTTTATGAAAAATTCAGTTTTTTAACTACCACTTAGTAGTTTCACTATTCATCAAAAATTGATGTTTTTCAGAACAATGCCAAAATTTCATCCTAAGCTATATTTCATATTCCGAATTCAAAAATGAAGTCTATTTTACCAAATTCATAACATAGAAGTTGCATTAATTAATTTTATAATTAAATCCCGCTGTTAAAATAAATAGCGTGTTTTTAAGAAACAATATATATCAAAAGATTGACACTTGATTATGTCTGGTTTAAATGTGAAATTACAACCAATGACCAACATTGTATTAAATTGTAAAATTATATTCTAAATATACTCTAAAACCACTCAAATTAATAATTTATCACTATTAATTATTTTGATTAAAAAAGATGTTTTTAATTATAATTTAGTAATTTTCATTATTCATCAGAATATGAAAGTTATCCGAAAAGTACCAAAATTTCACCTTAGGCTAAATTCGATACTCCGAATCCAAAAATGAAGTCCATTTTGAGAGCTAAATTTTTTAAAATTTAAAAATTGGTTATTACTATTCATAACGGCTAGTTTTAATAATATTTTAATATCATATCATTGTTTCAGGAAACTCAGTATTGCGTACTACACACGCTATCGAGGAAGGTTGTGATTGCGTGTAATGCAAGGCATGTCAAAGATGCATGTAGTGCAAGCTCCTTTTGGTGAAGTGTACAACACAAGACATTAATAAAATTAAAAAGAATATTTTTCATAAAATCTCGTGCTATTACAATCAAGGTGATTTATAATTATATCCTCCCATATACCCATAACATTTCAATGAACACCTTAAACATATAAAAAATATACGTAAAAGATGAAATGGGATATATATCAAATATTGGGTTTCATGGGTTGAGAATATACTTAATCTTTAATCTAATGCATGGTTATTGATCTTCTTACTGCACACCTAGCTTATAACACCTATACGATATGTTATGATTAATTCATATTCTATTAAATGAATAATTATTAAGATTTTAGTATGATATTAACTTTTTAAATTGAGGAAACTAAAATAAAATTTACCATTGATAAACAAGTATTGAACGCAAAGAGTCTTTGGTTAAACAGAATATATCATATGGTAAAAATGATTGTGTCGTAGGAAACGAAATATTCATATTCATCTATCAAATTCTTATTTTGGATACAACTAGAAATTGTTTTTTAATATTTGGTACTAAATATATCACGAAAATGAATCTGATAATGTTATGTACCTATTAAAAATTATTTTAAATAAATATGGAATAATATATAAATTAAAAATAATATTTTTATGTTTAGGATGGAATAAGAGAGTTTCATAGTATTTCCTAAGGTTATGTGGTTGAAATATTATTTAAAATTAAATTATGATACTCATCGAAATTTGTATTAGTGAGTGATATGTATTAATGAAATTGAAGGATATTCTAAATTTTATTAAGATTATATAAAAAATATTAGTATTTTCTTCAGTATTTTTGACTTTATAGTCCAGAATTATATATTAACTGGTAAAAATTACATATAAAATTTATTTTATAGAATGGTTATATTTTTGGGTATAATTATTAGAGAATACATGATTCAGGTATGGAGAACACAAAGTTTCAATACATGTTTGATGTTTAGGTAATAATGGTTTGATTGATTTTGAGACAAATGAGTTAGATAGTATTGATGACATTAAAATTAATAAATTATATAATTTAAAAATAATCAATTATATTCTTGATGAATTTTAATTCATTTTTGGGGTTATGATATATAAATACTAGTTTTTAAAATTATATAATGGTGCTTGAAGATATGATTTACTTTTTTGGGGAATATATTATTTTGATCAGGCATAATTCATGGGGATTGAAATAGTTATTTTCAAGATATATTATACAGAATAAGAGGGTAATGTATATTCATCAATGCGAAATAATTAAGATTATAAGGAGAAAATTCATTTAAGGGTGTAGAATGTAATTATTAGTGATTTTGGACCCTTTAAATTAATTTTATATTCAATAACCTATGTCATATGAAAAACCAAACTAACACAATACCAGACTAAAACAAAACATCACATAGTATAATTACAAGAATAATTTAATTTTTAGTATATAAAATTATTATAATCATTTAAAATAATTAAATATTAATATTGTTCCATCATTGATATTTTTTAAAAAGATTCATTTAAAAGAACCATTTTAAAATATATGAAATTTATTTCACTATAATAAATTGAACTTTTCAAATTTAAATGTATTTTGTAGTAGGTAATAATTTGATTATAAACTAATATTTTAATGTTATATAATTTATAAATTAAAATTAAATTGTGCTAAATAAACCTAAGGATTTAAAATGTCATTTTTAATAAAACAATGTTTTATTATATATTGTATTATTATTTAAAATAATAATTTATTTTTAATGATATTAACTTCAGTTTTGGATTACACAGGTCAATATTAGATTATTTTGAATTATTTATGTTTTTCTATATGAATTTATTTTTATGTGTATGGTAAATAAGATACTGAATTTATTAATAACATCATATTTATGAAATTATAATAATTCAAGTGTAACTGAGATTTTTTTAAATCATTTTAAAATATAATAATATGTTAATATTAAAACCCATGTTTAACATTTTAGAAACCTAATTAATATTTTACACTACAATAAGTTATATTTTCTGAACATAATTTTTATCATCACATGGATAAATTGAAGAAAAAAAATATTTTATATTTTAGATAAACATATCTATATTATCTAATAAATATAAAATAATTTTGACGTATATATTTATTACAACTAAGATTTATGTTAATTACCATGCCGGTTGTGAAAGTTTTATTTTTAATGAATTATTTTATTAATATTGTGTAATTTTAATCTCATTTAATAGATTGATATGTATTATATAATTAATGTGATATTATGTTTGTAGATATATAAAAATATAATATTGATCATGTTTTTTATAACCAATTCAGTATATGATAAACAATATATATTAGTCTGAACTACTGTTTTGTAATCAAATATGTTTTTCTATATATTAAATAATTTAATTTAAAATTAAATTTTCTATTTTTATAATAATTAACTAGATTATATAAGGCCGAAATTTATATTTCATAAGAAAATTTAGTAAGAGGTGTTACCTTATATTTTTAGAAAATCATAAATTACTTTTGGGATAACTAATTACCATGGTAATAAATGGTAAATTTTAATATCTAAGAAAAAATTTATTTAAGAATGTAAGAAACATGTTTGAAAATGTATTTTATTGGATTATTCAGTAATAATTTAACCCAAACTGAATTATGTTTCACTTTTAAAACACGTATCCCTATTAGAGTGGCATTGAAAGATTGAAAAATAATGGGTTTTCACATAAGTGTAATTTTTTACATATAAAATGGGATCACTTACACCCTCTTAGAGATACACGTCCCCAAAAGAAATTAACCTAAAATCCTATCCAATTTTCCTCTCCTGTAATTCCTAATCATGAAATTAATCTCCTATTCACTATACATTATCCTAAGACATTCATTTTTATAAACATTTTCAAGAGAATGTTCAAGGTCCCAAATTGAGTATTACTTAATCCTTATCTTTTTCTGATTATTAATTACCTTAAAACATAGCACATACATATAAATATAACAATATAAATATCATTACAATACTAAACTAATATTATATTAAAATATAAACCCTTCTTTATTTTATTCCATTAATTTTGAAAAATTTTTGTCAGTCTTGTATATTCGTTCACCACGACCTCTATGAGACAAATTTTTCTAATGTTTTTACCGTGGTGTGTGCATCCGTCTATGGAGGACGCGCAGGTGTCTCCCCGCATTCCTACTTTCCATAGGCGGGGCGACATATGTTCCTTATTCAGGGGAATTTTCTCCTTGATCAATACAGGATTATGGGATGTCGGATCTTCCTTATATGGATTCCTCCTCAGAACTCGTCACCTAGTCCCAGTCTCCCTTATAGATTTAAGACTTTGTTTGTGAAACTCATCCTAGTGCCATATCTTCATGGAAACTTGTTAATTACACTACTTTGGTCAGGACATTCCATATGGTCTATTCAGAGCAGCAACCTTCAGTTAGGGGAGTAGTCACGCTGGACATCACTGGCACGTCTCTATGCGGAGTCACTAGCACATCTGGGTTTCTACCCCATATTATAGGGCTTCTCAAGGGAGAAAAATCTCAAGGAATACCATGTCGGACTCGGGGAATCACATGATGTAGAAAGGTATCAGAGGTTTTCCTCAGATTCCCATGTTTACCACAGGGTATGCTGCGAGTTTAATGTCTATTAGATACAAAACAAACTGACTAGAACACTGATTAAAGTGGATTAGATGGGTGAAACCTCTGGATGGAACATTGATGTAGGGGGTCAGATTTCATGACCTCACAGAGATGTGGCAGCCTTGGTAAGAATCACGATGGATGATGGAGCATTCGATTGAAGTGGATGATGAATGGGTTGGAACCGCCATGAGGATGATTGTGAATTTGGGAATGAGACTCAAAAAGGCTTCCTATGTATCCTAGTGGTATGGAATCAAAGTTGGTTTAGTTCATATGATGATGGCTTACCGCCGATTTGGTATTGCAATGGCTTACCGCTGGATGGGGATGCGGATCGCTTACCACTGAATGGGGTCATAATGCCTTACCGGTGGATGGGGTTGAAAACGGCTTACCACAGAATGGAGTTGACAACATCTTACCACTGAATGGAATTGACCACTTCTTACCACTAGATAGGGTCGAACCTCAGTGAGTCTTCCTACATAACTTATCTAAAAGACAAGTATCAAACCCACATAGTTCTTATGGGATGCGGGTTAGTGAACCGACGTTGAGGAGGACCCAAGGCCAATTAGTTTTTGGGCTCAATAATCAAGAAATAATTGTGTTCCGAACCAATGGGGTTTTCGGCATGAAACTCAGGGAGCCTTCCTATATACCTTTCCTACACAAGGATCAATGACCACATAATTCATGTATCATTGTGGGGATTACACTCTAGGCTACCAAAGGTATTGATGAACAGATGTGAATCTGGGCTTGAACCTCAGGGAGGTGTCTTACGTACCTTGCCTTCGAAAGGATCAAAGACCACATAGTTCAGTTTGGGTTTGGTGAACTGATGTGAATGAGGTCAGAACGACTGTGGTAGTGGGCTTGAACCTCCATAAGGCTTCCTACGTACCCTGCCATGGCAAGGATCAAAGTCCTTGTAGTTCAGGTGGGATTGGGAATTACACTCTAGGTTTACCGTAGAGTATGTTAGGGTTGATAATTACTCTAATCCCACGTGAGTCATGCTTAATGTGAGAAAGAAGAGACAAAAAAGACCTGACTATCACGTCGTGAAAGGTGCATCTATGGGAAATGGAGTGGGGCTTACATATAGGCAGTGTCCCAAAGAGGAAATAGTTTCTTACACGTGGTTAGCAGCCCAAGGTTATGGGAATTGGGAGTTACTCTAAGAGGGAGGCCCGGATGGTGACAAAGCCAAACAGGAGATGGATTTGGCACCCAGGAAGAGGGGAGCAGTAGGGGTTACACCTCCTACATGGAAGGTGAGGGGCTTACAGCAGGGTGGTTTCCCTTTCCCCACAGATGTACGCTGCTCCAATAAAGAGGATATGATTCCATGTGAGGAATGATCTCACTCCCATGGAGACCAGTGGGCATATAGAGTGTCTAAGATGGGACACCCCTTGTGCACGACACAAGTCAAGGTCACAGTTTAATGTCATGTGCTGATGATGATGGTGCTTGGCAGTTTAACATCATGTAGCTCAGAGGATGTGGGTTTACTCCGCACCCCTTGGAATTACATAACTGTTACCCACTACACCTTGGTGAAGAGAAGGGATAGGCAACGCTGTGGCTAGAGGGTGTTATGGAGTGAACTATAGGGGGTCCACATTATCATGGTTATGCAAAGAATCAATATTTTTTAGCATGCATATGCGAAGGACTATGAGGCGAAGCAATTCAATAGGAAGTATCGTCCAAGGGACATTGAAATTGCTTCGTGCAAACCTGATGGGTCTCACGAGAATAGATCACATGGTGCATGTGTGTCGCACATAAGAGAGGCTCGAACACAGTGCCTCACGGTGAGGGAAGCATATGGAGTGTGTGTCAGAAAATGGGCCGGGGAAAAATAGACAGTCTGGGCACAAGAGGGAAGGTTTGAGCACAAGATGAAGAGGTTGCATGTAAAAGGACCTACACCCCAATCCAGTCATGGAACCTACTAGAGCTGGCTAAAGAGGAACTAGGAATAAAATATATCCTAAAAGAAATATCCTATTTAGGGTGGTTTATTCTTTTCCTAACCTTGTACATGGACATAAAGATGCCAGGTCGAGGGAAGAAATGCCCGAACACATCTCATAGGGGAAAGGCAGGATTATATTGAATGATTTTGGAGTGGGGATAATATCGATCATTGGGATTTGGCATCAATGAATTTCAAGACCCAAATTTGAGCTGTTTTTCATTCCTCACAACGTTCTTGAGTGACTAGTTGTTACCTATGAGGGACATTAGCATTGGAGTCCAGCTGGGGATGCTAGTGATTGCCAAGATTATGGTGGAAAAGAACAAGGATATCCTAGGTGTACCAGTGTTGGCTATGCTATACTATATCCCAGGGCTCATTTCGAGGGGAATTATGACCAGGAGGATATACAATCCATTACAAACCCTCCATGGTTGGTTCACATCCCACTGTGGTTGGTAAGACGTTCCTAATGCCATCTTCCCCCCGGTAACGGTATACGGCCATCCCTCTTGAACATCGTTAGGATCTGCACATTGACACTCAGGGATGACAAAGTCAATAATAAGATCGGAAGACACACTCACTTCAACTTCCACCCATTCCAAACCCGAGTTTACCAAATGGTTGACAATGGGTGGGGTCCACTGGAGCAAAGGAAGTACCTACAGAGCATCTGGGGTGGTGTACTGGTGGCCTGAATTGATGGAAAAATCTTCTGTGAACCCTATGTGCCAACCAGATTTTCCAGGAATTTTGGGTGCATGAAATGGATGCTCAAGAAAGTATATACAGAATTACAGGAGGAGTGACATCCCTGCATTCTCTTCCATCTATGGCTTATGTGCATGATTGTAGGCTTAGGTGAAATCATAACTCTTCCCCAAACCAATGTCAGTGTCAGACAGTCAAAAGAGTATATTGAACACTGGACAAGAACATACCCCAAGGTTATTCTTTGGAAACACGTTTGGAATGTCAAGGAAACTAGTGTAGAACCCAAATATTGGAAAGGTAGGTGAGGTTCTGTGGAGGAAGTGAGGAAATGAACAGGTCAGGGGGATAGCACGGTTCAGGCCGCTACTTCATCGACATGGGAAACAAAGACAGAAAACGTACCTCTACCCTCAGGGGAAGGGTATTATCTTCCACGACCTCGGGGTCCAACTATGGAACTCTCAGGAAAGAAACTCAGGTACCTCCTAATGTCTTCCATTGATGTTATATTCCCATCTCTGTGGTCTGCTTGGAGAACACTTCTATAGTCCATGTCCGCCGGGGAGTTATGATGGAGGTTGATGCATACTGGGCTCCATCTATAGACATAGGGTGCATCCAGATACTGGATAATGTAGAAATTCGTTTCCGGCATGCCTACCTGACAACCATGGACATGTAATCATGCTAGTGGGGGTGATATGGAGAACCACATCTCTTGGTGAATGTAATTCTTGGACAGAAGCGGGATCCAGAGAGACTACCATCTGAGGATTAAATTGTAGAGGAGGTGGGAGAAAAAGAAGAAGAAGAATGAGAAGCACTAGAAGAAGAGGACCATGTCAAGGTTCTTGGTGGGTATGGTCATTCCTAATCTCCCACATACTAGGGGAGTTCCAGATAGAGTAGAGAAATTGGTGGCTCTGATGACGAAGTGGCAGAACAGCTTGCGGTATGGTTTAAACCTTATACCAGCCTTCATCTTTTCGTATTCTCGATTTGTCTACCAAAACCTGTCCAATTTAGAAACACGTAGGCAATTGTCCTGATGAATTCTCCCCAACATGAGGTCTGTGTATGCCTATGGATAGCATGGAGAAACCTCGGGAGCCAACCCTAGGGACTGGGTGTAATGGGGCACCTATTTTAGCTAGACTAGGCGATGATGAGCAAGAAGGAGAGCTCCCTACCCTCCACATTGTACAAGAGGATCCAACACCAGTAATCGAGTTGACATGCTTTGAAGGCTCTCCCATGATGGGGCCACCCACCATTACACAGGCATTGGACACCACTAAACTTGTCTCCTATAGGTCCATTATCCATGGTTTTCCCTCTTTGCTGAAGAATTTAGCTAATCATGATACTGATTCCAGATGCATTTATCGCAAGGTTAGAGGCACGATGAATTGTCGAGTCTAGGACCTCTGCAAGAGCAGGACGAGCTTCAACCGCATCGACCTTCGTAGAATCAGCCATTCCAGACAACCCTACTCCTATACTCAGTGAGTTGGACATCGCAATGAGAGGTGGTAATGCCACCATGGTGGAATTTAGGCCCGATGAAAGTGAAGTCACTAACGAGGTGGAGTTTCCCGAAGAAGACCCTGCTGCTGAAGTACTTGTTGCTTTCCCAAACTATTGGCCTGCGTATCCTGAGGAGGTAGATGACCTGATTCAGAGGCGGCTGATGAGAGCTACATGACGTGGAGAAAAGGGTGAAAGTGTATCAAGCGCTTTCTCAGTCAGTCTCACACGAAATGGCTAAAACATATTGGATTTCTTTATATCTGGATGTGCTTTCTCTATGCTGGAGGGGTGGATGCTCAATGCCTTCATTCGACATTTCATGACTACATGGCTGAGAAGTTGTGCAAGAGCAGCCAACGCTCAAATGTTTCCTAGTGTCAGGATGAGTTGGGGAGTATCCAATCGTTTATAAAGGTATTACATGAAGTTCAATTCCATGAATAATAGATGAAGGAGAAGGAGGTATTAAATGCAAACTTCTCCAAGCATGTGGAGAAACTGAGGGCCCAGCTGGCGGACGCCCAAGAGAAACTAGTGGAAGCAGGTCACTAAATGATTGCACTCCAAACTCAACAGGCACAAGCACATGCTAGGGTAAGTGAACTGTTCCCTATGGCCACTGATGAAGAAAATTTTCTCAGGGGGTCGGAGGAAATCCTAGAGGCCACAAGCCAAAAGGTAGTGGCTCTAGAGTAATTTATCCAAGATTCTTGATCTCTAAGGGCCATGATTTGGTCATACTTATAAAAACACTTCTCCTTAATTCCTCTTGTTCTGAACTGCATGTATGGATTGATTTTTTTAATTGTTCATTTAGTTTAATATCTTCCAACAACAATCTTTAAATAAATAGCAATCCATTCCTAAGCTCACATGGGTCGTACCCAATTTGAGAAACAAGGGATGTTCGCAATATTACTTTTCTTAAATGTAGGTGTTCCAACCAGGAATTGGGCACCAGAGGTTTGAAAAACAAATCTAGAATCATAGAAAGAGAAGAGAGAGACCTGAATGGAGAATAATTCTCTCAGAATAGTCAAATTACCGTATTTCCGATGTTCTCTTGTGCACAAACTGGGTAATACTGGGGGCACTAGAATAAATCTGAAAAGGGGGGGATAGAAGGTGTGAGTCACAATACCTAGGATTCACAACACTGTTGTGATGGAATGACAATTAATATTGAATGTTGACCATGTTAGAAACACAATATCTTAATTGGGTTATCCTGAAATAGGGATATCAAATGAGGGCTGACTACATACCATGTTCTATACATGGGGTTGACATGAAATGTCCTATGTTTGTCTCCATGAACATTAGCCCAGGATAGTAGGTGAGTCATGAGCTGTGTATCCATACTGTTAGGGGGGTTCTTCTAGAAATTAAATAGGATGAGTATCCGAATAAAGGGTACACAAAGCATGGAGTGTGGAGTGATGGGTTTTTCGACTAGAGTCCAACACACTTTAAATAACACCACCGTGGTGGAAACACGTTAGGTGGATATATGAGTCTGATCAGGGATCTAAAATACATTCGAACATGACCTCTCTGACGAGGAAACTGTCGCCTACCAATGTTATTGTGGGGAATCCCGACCATGTTTCGGGTAATGCTGCTATTTTATGGTTACCCAAAATAGCTCAATTCATGGGACAGAAAAAAGAGGGGGGAATGAGAATTTTGATTCATGGGGATGGACCCAGAGACAAGATGTCTCGGGGTTCCTATGTATCCCATGGGGATTAAAATCAATCCATATGTAGTTCTAAGAGAGTAGTTTAATGTCATGTGGGACCACGGAAGATACATGTGACACGGTTGTGCCAGTACACGTCCTACCAGAACTACTGAGTCCATGTGAGTTGTGCATGATGTGGGAATGAAACAGTAGTGATGGGACTTTCCTAGCACATGGACGCATAAGTTAGGTCGATGGTACACTAGGTGAATGACGTCCCACTGATGCGGTCCTGCCTATATAGCGCACCAAGATGCACATAGGAGTAAAGCCAAGTATGTAATAATTCCACATGAACATAATGAATTGTGAATATGAGAATCATGATACTCGATATATGGACCACAATGATGGTGGTGTGATGATAGGTAATAACTATTGACCATGTTCAAAACACAGTATCAATATCGCATTAGCCTGAAATGTGGACAGAAAAATGAGGTTCGACTGTTGACCGTGATTGAAACACAAGACCTATCACAAATGTTGTATGAGGTCTTCAGGGATTTTGGACTAGGGCGGTAGGTAAGCCATGTGTCATGAGACCAGGATGAATAGGGGGTCTCTTCAGACATGAAAGAGGATGAGGATCCAAATGACAGGCTAACATAGCTTGGACATGGAACGAGGTGAATGTCCCCGTGAAAGATCCATACATTGGGCTCTTTGTCAAAATTCAACTGAATACGACTATAAGACATATTAGATATAGGAAGTGAAGTCCCTTCCCACGGACAATGTCTCGGGGTTGCAAAATTTTAACTTAAGTTTCAAGGGTGTACCATTATGGGGGCCTGATTTAACGAACTGTGTCCATGGCAACGAAATTTCCAAACGTGACCGAAAGTTCTCAGATGGAAAAAATATTTTCGGGTTATAGAACTCAGACCACGTTGTGAAAAGATATGGGAAGCACATGGTGTGACTATTGAAAAACCCATCGTGAATGAGAACCTAAGAGGTACTCATCACACCACATGTTCCCAAATGAGTTTGGGATAGGGGGATAAAAAATAAATGACATGATTTGTAGATTCCTGGGGTTGAGCTCAAAGACAAAAAATATCTAGGCATTCCCACATATCCCATGAGGATGGGAATCAAGCCATACGTAGTTCTTGGAAGATATCGTGCTGTTTAAAGTCTTGTGGAAAGGACATGGAATGGTCATAGTTTATGGTCTTGTGCATGGACCGTGGAAGTTAGGAAATGAGAGAAACACAGTGATGTAATTACAAGACCTGACATGACTGAGGACATGGTCTGGGTAACCATGCACTTCTTGGGGGAGGTTTTAGGGTGAGGGACTGAAATCAAAAGTTAGATTGAGCCAGAGACAAGGTGAACAGACATTCCAACATACCCCATGGTGATGGGGATCAAGCCACACATAGTTCTGAAGATGGAATCATAAGATAGAAGTTCTGGGGATTATAATATTGTGTATGTCTAGCCGAGCATCAAAAGAAGTGATATTTGATATATCTTGTTTTTCCATTAGGATGAATGGTTTTTTTGTGAATCGATGGACCTAGGATGGAAGGTCCATGTATCAGCACTAGAATCAAGCCACATGCAGGCATTGAAAAATGGCATGGTGTGTAACTAATACCAAACAAGACGTCCCCTCTGGTGAGGGAATCACAATGTATTGTTGTTTTTAGTCATTCATCCAAGAGGAAAATGTCACAGTTTAGTGTCATGTAATGGGACCAACCATGCATTTTTAATGTCGTGCAGGATAGAAGAAACAGTTTAAATTCATGTGGGACTGAGTATCATAGATTAAATTCATGTGGCTCAGACGTATATAGGAGAGATGAGGTTCCATAGGGGACATGAGAGGCGTGATAAAGAATACCCAATGTGAATGAGGAAAATGTCTACACCATATCGTGTGAAATTCCAAGGCGGAATCCTCTAGCCAAGGGGATGGGAGAGGATAGAGTAAAAGGGGAAGGAGAAACTAGCTCCTAATTGAGCTAGACCCAAATACGAGATGTCTGGGTGTTCATCTGTATCCCATGGGAATGGGAATCATTATTTTTGTAGTTCTAAAATAAATCTTAGTTTATGGTCTTAGAGCTCATACCCAAGAGAAGTGAAATCCTTCCATGTCAGTGTAGATCGAAACCCAATCCCTAAGCCAACATGAGTCAATCACAATGTGGGAAACAATGGGGGAAGAGGTTTTTTTTCAATACCTAGAATGCACTCCAAAGGGAAATCAGTGCAGAGCCCCGATTGACGCCTTTACTACGGCTTTTTTCCTTCTAACGTGAAAATTTTCACTAAGGGATAGTGGAAGGAGTGTTGAAATTATATTTGGACATTACGAGGTTGAAAATAATGGGAATCTTGTATCCAACATTCAAGGCATAAAGGGGTTGGCATGAAGATGGAGGATAATTGTTTACAGTGTTCGAAACACAACATCCATATCACGTTACCCAGAATGGGAACAACAAATGAGCATCATCTGCTGATCGTATTTGAAACACGGGGCCTGTATTAATTTTCTGTTTGAAACCCTCTAGGACATTGTCTTGTAATGGTAGGAGGGCCATTGCGCCAAGAATCCAGGCCATTTGGGGTCCCTTCTATGATAACATTTCTCTTTATTACACAATTAAAAATAATTTATCACATAAAATTCACATGATAAAACATAGAAGATAAATAGGCCTAGTATCTTTGGGGATTAGGATCACTACATAACAACCTAATACATGAAATACAATATTTTTATTGAAAACATCCTTTACATGACCACTACATTGCCTCGTACATAGCATTGCATGGGATAACCTAAGGGAATGGATAAAAAAAGGGTGAGACGTAAAGCCCATTAAGGGATTACTAATGGAATAACATGTGGAAAAAAATACATGATAGAAAATTGGAATATCATTAGATCACAAGATAAGCATAAACATAAAGTCGTGATAAATCATGATAATCATAACCTAGAAATGTGGTAACAACACTTACATGGAATTAGCACGAGCCAAGGCTCAGTGCACATGGATCATGAGTAAACCATCATTGAACATGAAGAACGAGTACACCATCATTTAAATTGAATTATCATGTGTAAACACACATTTCACAGGACTTATCATGATATTATACTTTACCTAATACATTGGAGTGCTATAAGGGCATACCCTTCATAAACATTTCATTTCATGCATAAGTGTGCCACATGGATCAAATAACATGGATTCATAAAACACCATTATTTATTACATGATAAAGGAATGTAGAATTCATACATGAATATTTATAATAAATATGTAAATGTCCACAAAGTTGAATACCCTTGATAGAGAAATGAGTAAGGTATTCACTACACAATGACATTTGCATGGAAAATCGGTGCAATTTCTACAGCGTAACAGTGTGACTAATGAATTCATAAAAATGGTTGATGAAAGAGAAAGGGGTGTCACATCATATGTACATGAAATTTATGGTATGTGGTTCATGTAGATAAATGTCCCAACATTTTTAATGGATTTTAGATTCATGATACAAAATAATTTCTTGAATGTATGTGAGGAGGGATAAATTCCTTTAGGAATTTTCAGCATAGAAATGTCTGTACATGGGAAGAATTTATTGAGAGATAAAAGGGTATCTCATAATTAATACATAAATAGGGTATTATGTGGGAGGATAGAAACCATACCTAAACATTTATAATTGAAATTTAAATGGCATAACAACTTAATGAAAATTGGACAAAAATTAGAAAGGAAGAAAAACCCAAAATAGGAAGTGTGGTTCCAAAGGTGTGAGAGAGGCTTGAGAGAGTTTTCTTGGGAGCTTGGGGAACCTTGGGAGGATTCTAAAGAGAGGATGGTAGAAGTTGGACGAACTCTAAAGGCTTTGATTGAGGAGAAAGTGGTATCTTTTGTGGGGTTATATTGGAAACGTGAGGGAATTGTTTATAATTTAGGTTTGGGACACCTCACATTAAACTAATCCAAACCACAAACAAACCCATGGATTTTTCCCATGTTTTTTGGAAAAGGGAATTGGAAAACATTATTTATATGTCCAAAGTCCGAAATTCTTAAAATAATTGGGTTTCTTATGTGGAGGTCAATAACACTCCCAAGGAAAACAATATAAATAGACAAAATGATTAATAAGTCTTGAAGGGTCCAATACTTCTTTGTAAAATAATTCAAAAAACACAAAATCACAATATTTTAATGGAATAACATATATTATCCGAAAATAATTTTTATTTTATGTTATTACATTACTATTTGGTCATTATGATGTCATAACAGACATTGTATATTTAAATAGTATTTAATTTTTACACAAAAATTTGACTGTCTTAGAAAATTATGAAAAATTCACAATTGGATAATTTCAACTTATTGATTATAGAAATAATATTCATTTTATCAAAATAATTTTCAAAATATGTTAATTTTCACTTTCAATATAAAAACTGACATTTCTAAAAAAATAAAGGGTTTTGACAAAAAATGTTTTCAAACCTTAATAAAAATTACAATTGCATTCATAAAAATATATTATCAATTATACTTAATAAAAATAAATTTTTTAATACTAATATTATTTTATTAAAATATTATTTAATTAAAAAATCCATTAATTTATCAAAATATATTTCTTAGTTGAACATTAACTAAAAATAATATTTGTGCATTAATGAACTATTTACAAGGTAATAATAATAAAATGGAATTATATTCATTATTATATAAAAAAATAATGTACATAACCATAGTTCTAAGGCCTTGTTACATAACCCCTTATAAAACCCTCATAAGACCGAAGAGTAAGGTGTGCGATGGTGACAGACTCTTGTGGTGGCTCAAATAACATTGATCAGGTTGTAATATATATCAACTTCTACTTCTCTCATAGGCAGTCCTGCTCGAGCTTAACATATTAAATCTCGTCTTGGGCTTGGTCATGATTGAAGCCCCTAGATTCAACCTCCTTTCTGTGCTTCGAAAAATCAGATTTTTATGGGGAACGTCAACTAGATGAGGTCATCGCTTCCTTCATCTAAGTAAATTGGATTTTTTAATGCCCTATATTTATACAAATCATGTGATCACTGTTTAATGGCTATATTATAAATAATCACAATTCAAAATAGTATTTTAAAATCCAAAAACATAAAACCAAAGAATTTGACATTTTATAAAAACATTTTCCATAAAGATACATTTAATTAGATCAAGAGGGATTTCCATTAATGAAAGTTTGGGTCATTACAATATTCCCCCTTAAGAAATTTCCCCCTCAAAATTTTATTTTCCAACACTAAAACAGATTTGGGTAACTCTGCCTTATCATTTCCTCTGATTCCCACATTACTTCATCAAACTTTTGGTTTGACCACGACACCTTGATTGGGGGTATTGTCTTTTTTCGTAGAACTTTTTCTATATGATCTAAGATCTTAATTGGTTTCTCCTCTTATGAAATATCATCCTCTAATTATACCACCTCTGAAGAGGGTACATGTGAAGTGTATGGTATAAGATTTCTTAATAGGGATACATGAAAGACATCGAGTAATTTGGCCATGATAGGTGGAAGTGCTAGTCGATAGCCCATAGCCCTGACACGATCAAGAATCTCGAAGGGGCTGATGAACATTAGAATCAACTTCTCTATCATTCCAAACCTCATGACCTTATCCCATGGAGATATGGGTATAAATACCATGTCTCCATCTTTAAACTCAAGTTCTTGTCGATGGTTATATGCATAACTCTTCTATAGATTCTGGGATGCCTTGATATGTTGATGAATGGTTTTTACATTCTCCACCATTTCTTTGACCATTTCTTGTCTAAGCAGCTTAAGCTCACCGACCTCGTCCCAACACATTGGTGTTCTGCACCTTTTCCCAAAAAGGGCTTCACATGGTCCCATTTGGATGCTCAAGTGGAAACTGTTATTATTAGAGAACTAAACCAGAGGAAGATATTGATCCCATACTCCATTAAAGTCCATTGAGAATGCTCTCAACATTTCCAAAAGTGTTTGGATAGTCCGCTCAGATTGTCCATCTGATTGATGATGATAGGTCGTACTGAAGTTTAGTTTAGTATTTATAGGATGTTGAAGACTCTTCCAAAACAAAGAGGTGAATCTTGGATCTCGATCTGACATAATAGATAGGGGTACTCCATGAATCCTTACCACTTCCATGATATATATCTGTTCCAGTTGATCCAATGAGAAATCCTCCAGAATAGAAATGAAGTGTGTAGCCTTTGTAAGATGATCCACAACAACCCAGATTGCATTGTTGACTTTGGATGTCTTCGAAAGTCTGGTAACTAAATTGATGTTTTTGTACTCCCATTTCCATTATAGTATGTGAAATGGTTGCATCATCCTCTTAAACTTCTACCTTTCTACCTTCACTTACTAATATACTGGGCACATTGATATATATTTAGCGATATCCTTATTCATTTTATCCCACCAATAATGCTCATGGAGATCTTGATACATATATGTGTTTCCCGGGTGAATAGAGAAATTTGAACTATGTGCATCAACCAAATGTTTTTTCTTAAGCTCCGGACTTTATGGAACAAATATTCCTTTCCCAAATCTAACAATTCCTTATTCATTAACATTAAACTTTGAGGATTTCCCTTTTCTGATAGCTTCCACTTTTTCTTGAATTCCCACATCATCCTTATGATCATCCTTTATCCTTTCAAAAAGTGACAGTTTAGCAATCATTTGTGAAAATATTAATGATGATCCCTTGTTTATGATTCCCATCCATATTCATCAAATCTATAATGATTGGATCCTTTTAAATTCTATTTAAAGATAGAATCAATGGGTCCTTTCTACTTGGGGAATCTGCCACCTTGTTCTCATTCCCAGGGTGGTAATGGATTGAGCAGTCATAGTCTTTGATTAACTCCAACCATTATCAATGCTTCATGCTCAAATCTTTATGTGTGAATATATACATGAGGCTTTTGTGGTCTATATATATTCCACACTTCTCCCCAAAGAGATAATACTACAAAATTTTCCATGCAGAGATCACTGTATCTAACTTAAGGTCTTATGTTGGATATTTCTGTTCATGAACTTTCAATTGCCTTGAAGCATAAGCAATGACTCTGTCATTTTGCATCAACATGCATCTCATGCTCTTCATTAAAGCATCACTGAATACCGCAAAAAGGTCTTTACTTGTGGGTAAATTGAGCACAGGTGTAGTGATAATACTTATTTTCTACTCCTTGAAGCTTTATTCGCATTCATTCCACCAAGAAAACTTTACTCCCTTCTGAGTTAGCTTGGTAAGAGGGTCGGGAAATCGTGTGAAATTTCTCACAAATCGTCGATAATATCCATCTAACCCGATGAAGCAACAGATATCTTTTTTTGATTTTGTCCTTGACCATCACTCAATTGAACCTATTTTGGAGTGATCTATAGATATCTTATTTATAGTGATGATATGTCCGAAGATTGAGACCTTATTCAACTAGAACTCACACTAGGTGAACTTTTCATAGAGATTATCCTTCTGAAAGGTCTCTAGTACAGTTCTTAGATGCTCCTCGTGATCCTCCAAGGTTTTGGAGTATATCAGAATATAATCTATAAATACTACCACAAATTTGTGAAGGTAATCTCTAAATAATCTATTCATAAAGTTAATGAATATTGTTGGAGCATTAGTGAGTCTGAAACGCATTACTATGAATTCATAGTGCCTGTATGTTGTACGAAAAGCCGTCTTGGGGATGTCTTCCTTCTTCACCCTTACTTAACAATATCTTGACCGCAAATCCACCTTGGATATGTATTGTGCTTTATGCAGCTGAACGAATAAGTCATCAATTCTTGTGAGAGGATACATGTTCTTTATCATGATTTTGTTAATCTCGCTATAATCGATGCAAAGGCACATCGACCCATCCTTCTTCTTGACAAAGAGGACTGGTGCACCCCATGGTGAAGCACTTGGGCATATAAACCCTTTATCCATATTCTCATGTAGTTATTTTTTTAGCACCTCGTGCTCCACAATAGCCATTCTATACAGAGTCTTGGATATTGGCAATACTCCATGTATAAGATAAATTGATAATTCAACATCTCTTCTAGGTGGAAGTCCAAGAAATTCTTCGGGAAACACTTCCATGAATTCCCTCACAATAGTCATGTATTCTAGGATGGTTGCTTCCTTAGACTCAATCATATAAGTGGGATACGCATGCTCATAGGGTATTAATATCCACACTTGAGATGATGGAGCTAAGGAAGAATCATCTTCCTCCTTGCACTTGTAATGAATCAGGGGTTGAATCTCCACATGGAGGGTGATTTCCCTCACACAGAAACTAATGTAGGAACTATATAAGGAAAGACAATCCATGCCAAGAATTGCATAAAATTATACCAGAGATAGTATGATGACGTTCTCTAAGATTTTTAATCCACAGATTATGACAGGGGAGGATTTATCTTCATAGGATGCAATGATTTCCCGATTTTATGTACTCACTGACATCTTCAATTCCATGATTTTTGGTGGTGTTGGGATTGTTCTAATAAACTTTTGAGATATAAAATAATGTGTAGAACTTGAATCAAAAATTATTTTCACTATTTTTTAATGAATAACTAGTGTACCTATCATCACTTCATTTTCAGGGTTCACTTCTGCAGTAGTGATGGCAAAAAATCCCACCCTTGCTACCTTAGAGGTGATTGGTTGCCTCTGAAAACCCTTGGCTTAGGGTTCTGATTTGAATGATGCCTTGGTTCTTTGTAATGTAGCAATAAAACATGTGTTGAGGTTCGAATAGAGCCTTAATCTCCTCTATCGCAGCTGCGGGTCTTTCATGCCAACAGTTAATAGCCTGGTTCTCTTATCTTCCACACCTAAATCATTTCCTCATCCCCTTTATGGAATTTCTAGGCTGCTTCTTTCTGCACCATTAGAAAGTGGGGAGACAGATCTTCATAGCACTGTTGTATTTATCTATCGGACCACTGGAATTGAATTCCACCTTACACTTCTTATCCCCTTGATACTATTGAGATTCTCAGATCTCTATTTCGACCTTGAGGGCACATCAAACAATTTCCTCATAGGTGTCGAACTCACGGATCGCCAGTGCTTTCCACAGGCTAGGTTTCAGCCCACCAAATAAGGAGTAAACCTTGATTTTGGGTGTAAGGACAAAGCTGGATACATATTATTCAAGTATTATGATGTTTTCCTCATATGGTCTGACAGATTCATTGCATTTTGTTCAGGGAAAGGTAGTCCCCTTCCATCTTCAACTGGAGGGTGTGTAGAAAATATTTATCGAAAAAATTCTTCCTAGAATCCATCCATTAAAATGCCTTGATCTCCACCTTAGGATTCATATTTTTGATCTACATAAACCATTTATTAGATTCACCCTCCAAATGATAAGTATCCCGGATAACCATCTCTTATTCAGAACATTGATGGATAGAGAAGATCATTTCAATGGAGTTGATCCATTATTCAGCAATTGATGGATCAGATGATCTATTAAAAATAGGTGGCCTTTGTCTCATGAGGCACTCAATAGCGACTTGTTATTTATTATGGGGGGTTGAAGATTCCTCTTTACCCATGTTTCTATTCAATGATTGAGTTAGCTGAGAGAGAAGCCTAAAAAAGTTCTAGATTACCATTCCCATTGGATTGGTTATCTTATTAGTACAGTCATCACATTGATCTTCACATCGGTTGTTAGCCCAAGTCCTCATATTACTCTCCATTTTCTAGAATAAAATCAATGTTATGGGTAACACATAAAGGGTAATTCAAGAAAAAAAATAATGAATTATAAATAAAATTTATTTCCTTAACATGTGAATCTATTGGGTTCATTCTATGTTATCCATGATCTACTTTATAACATATATTATTATGGAATTTTTTAGTCCCTTAATAATGATTAATACTAAGCTTGGGAATTTACCAAAGAATATCCCCTGGGAGTGTCGTAATCAAAAGTGTATCCAGTCCCATTGTCATTCACCAGTTCTCGTTCAAGTCTATCTCAAAGTGGTGTTTTCGGGTTTTTACCCCTAGGATACATCTGTACCAGAGTCACCTCTACCTACTCGTATCCAAAAAGGGATGTATTTTCATTATAAACCAGTTACTAAATACTCACAAATACATAATTATGTTTTTATTATACTTATTATTGTATCTAAGGCTTGACTAGGGTTTTCAAATGCTAATCCCAAAAATAACTTTACCTATCCTCTAATACCAAGTATGACAACCCTATTTTTTATTACACAATTAAACAAAATTTATTACATAAACCTCACTTGATACAATATAGAAGATTGAGAGGTCTAGTGTATTTGGGGATTCAGATCATTACATAACAACTTAAAACATGAAATACAATATATTTATTGAAAACATCCTTTACATGACAACTATATTCCCTCATACATAGCATTGAATGTGATAACCTGAGGACATGCCTAAAATAAGGTAAGCTATAAAGCCCAGTAAGTGATTAATCATGGAATAAAATGAGGAATACAATAACTGTTATACAAAAGGAATATCAATAGAGCACAAGATATGAATAAACAAAAAGGTGTGATAAAGCATGATAATCATAACATGGAAATTTGGCAACAACACTTAACATGGAACTTGCATGAGCCAAGGCTCATTGCACATGGAGCACGAGTAAACCCTCATTGAACATGAAGCATGATTAAACCCTAATTACACTTGAATTAGAATGAGTAAACACCCATTACACATGATGTATCATGATAATATACTTTACCCAATGCATTGGAGGGCTATAAGGGAACACCCTTCTTAAACATTTCATTTCTTGCATAAGTGTTCCACATGGATCATATAACATGGATTCATAAAACATCATTATTTATTCCACAATAATGGAATGTGTAATTCATACATGAAACTGTATAATCAATAAGTAAATGTGTATAAAGGTGAATTCCCTTGTTAGAGAAATGGTCATGGTATTCACAACACAATGACATTGTCTTGGAAATCAGTTCAATTTCGGCAGCGTAACGGTGTGATGTTAGAATTCATTGAAATAGTTGATGAGATAGAAATGGGTGTAAAAAAATTTGTACATGAAATCTTATGTAAGGGAATCATATAGATACATTTCCCAACAATTGTAATGGATTTTAGATTCATGATACAAAAGAATCACTTGAATGTAAGTGAGGAGGGACAAATTCCCATCAGAATTTTTGGCATAGTAATGTGTGTACATGGGAGGCATTTATTAATAGAGAAAAGGGTATCTAAGAATTAAAACAAAAATAGGAAAGTAAGGGGGAGGTGTGTAACCATACCCCAACATTTATAATTGAAATTAAAAGGGAATAACAACATTATGAAAATTGGACAAAAATGAGAAAGGAAGAAAAACCCTTACTTGGAAGTATGCTTCCAAAGGATTGAGATAGGCTTTAGAGAGTCTTCGTGGGAGGTTGGGGAACATTGGTAGGATTATAGAGAGACGAGGTCAATGGTTAGACGAACTCCAAATTCTTTGAGTGTAGAGGAAGTGGGATCTTGGGTGGGTTTATATAGGAAATGTGATGGAATTCTTGATTATTTTGGTTTGAGACACCTCACATTAAACTAATCCAAACCACAAACCAGACCATGGTTTTTGACCATGGTTTTTGGAAAAGGGATGTGGAAAACAATATTTTATGAAGCCAAAGTATGAAATTCTTAAAATAATGGGGTTGCATATGTGAAGGTGAGTCACACTCCTAAAGAGTAAAAAGAAAAAATGTTTAATAAGTCTTGAAGGGTCAACTAAAGCATTGTAAAATAAATCAAAAAAACCCAAAATCACATTATTTGAATGGTAAAACATATATTGGCCGAGAATAAAGTTTATAGTATTTTATTACATCACTATTCAGTCATTATGATGTCATAAAATACATTATATATTTAAACGGTATTTTATTTTTACCCAAAAATTTGACTGTATCAAAAAGATTTGAATAATTCACCGTTGGATAATTTTGAAAACCTGACTCCAGAAATAATATTGATTTTATCTAAAGAATTTTCTAAATATGTTAATTTTAACTTATAAAATATAAACCGACATTTATCGAAAATTCACGGGTTTCAACAAAAATGGATTTCAAACCATAATAAAAATTACAATTCCATTTATAAAATTATACAATCATTTCTATTTAATAAAAATTATTTTAATAATAATAAAAATATTAAAATAAAATATTATCTAATCCGAAAATACATTAATTTGTCAAAATATATTTCATAGGTGAACATTAACTTAAAATACTATTTGTGCTTTAAAAAACTATTTAGAAGGTAACAATAATAAAATGAAAGTATATTCATTATTATATAAAAAATAATTCACATAAACACAATGCTAAGGTCTAGTTACATAAACCCTTATAACACACTCATAAGACTGAAGAGTAAGGTGGTAATCTCTATCAACTTCCACTTCTCTCATAAGTGATCCTGCTCGAGATTAACATACTCATGCTTGGATTGGGCTTGGTCAAGAGCGAATCCCAAGGATGCAACTTACATTATGATCTCTAACAAATGGGATTTTTATGGGGCATATCTACTAGATGAGGCCATCACGTCCTTTTTCTGAGTAAATTTGATTTTTTTAAAGCCCTATATTTATACAAATCATGAGATCACTGTTCAACTGCTATATTAGCAATGGTCACAATTAATAATAATATTTTAAAATCAAAAAACATAAAACCAAAGAATTTGGCATTTTATATAAACATTTTAGATAAATAGAATTTTAATTAGATCAAGATGGATTTCCATTAATGAATATTTGGGTCTTTACACCTTCGTATGTGAAAGATTATGGAAGCCCAAATGAAGGGGAACACGAAACCT
The DNA here is from genome assembly GCA_963277665.1 of Viscum album. Taxonomy (NCBI): domain Eukaryota; kingdom Viridiplantae; phylum Streptophyta; class Magnoliopsida; order Santalales; family Viscaceae; genus Viscum; species Viscum album. Next base: position 200,378,828 of record OY728125.1, on the reverse strand, counting down.
AAAAAATGGCTGAAAGCAGGTCCAGGTAAAATCCGACCCTCTAGACTATGAACTAGAGTACTCTTGGGCACATTGTTGAATCACCAAGGAGGGTCGAGGGTCTCAACTTGAGAGTAACCAATTTGAAGAGATGAGTATAGAACAAGGGGATATAGAACTCTAAAGAGAAAGAGGCACATGGTGTGGTGGTTACAAACTCGATGCGAATAAGGACATAATTCCTTACCATATATATAACAACAAATACATTACATACTTGGTTATTACTTAAAAATTGAAGCATACTTATTATAACATATAAAAAAACAATGATAGGACCGTATAGGTATAGTCTCTTTAGAAACTGAGAAACATAAACAACTGGTTCATAAATCATCTACATTACCTACTGTTTATTTCATCATATCCAGAGTCTGTTTTGGAATGTATTACTTAATACCCTTCTTTCGGACCTAGGGAAAAGAAAAATTAAAAAAGGGTGTGCTAAAATTATTAGTAAGGGTAAACAAAATAAATATCAATCATATCATATTCAAAAGAACAAAACCTTTGGAAAATTTTAACCTCCAAAAGAGATCATACAATCATAACATGGAATAAATCATAGTAGTGGGATGTAATCCCAATAATCATAACATAAAACATGAAACTTTGTTGCATACACACATAATCATAGAAAATGATTTCATATTCGTAAAGTCTCTTTTCCAAGACCACCATAGCGGACAAAGACCATTACTGAATCGAGTTCACTCCTCGTTCCAGTCCTGTATCACTAAACCAGATTAACTTGTTGTTATAGCAATTTCTATCTCATGAGATATAAATATTTACCCAATTCAATAGAGAGAGATATAGGTCCCACCCATCTCATAATGAAACCATTCTTATGTGTGCCACAAAATCTTAAATCATAAATCATATCATAACCCATGTAATAAAAATGGGATTCTTAAACATCGTGACATCATTAAACAATTCATATAAGATAATGGACTTTATAAAAATAATTCCACCACAACATAATCAAATCAATATAACTATAGGGATAGAAAAATACCCCTATATTTTCTTAGATGGAAAATAATTTTGATAAAACACTTGAACTCCATTCTTGAAGAAAATATACTTTCTATATCAAGAAGTATTTTTTCATTTTGTAACATGTTTTACAATTTTTAAAGAAGTTAATTAAAAATAAACATGAAAACTTTTGAAGGATTATTCATGGAAATAATGTTCTATGAAATAATTAAAATCCATTCATGTCGTATATGTTAAAAAAAGCATTCTTCTTGTACTTTGTCCTGAAAAGTCAAAAAGTTCCTCTTACTGAAAACGACAAAAGATTCCATTAATATATTTTACTAAAAACTCATAAAGGGTTAAAATTAGATTTATAAAATTGTAGGAGTATAGAAATAATATTTCATATTGGGGAAACATGGATGTGGATGATAAATATGCCCCTATAAATTCTGAAGTACAAACAATCTCTGATAAAAATGAGATTGTGAGATTTTACCTTACCTTAGTTACGATTTGCTTCATACGAATCTGAACCTCCTTTAAAATGATTAAAATAATGTCATTTACTTATTAAAAAATCATATTAATTGTTATGATATCATACATGGTCATATTATTATCTTCTTGTAAGTAATATTTCATTGCTACTTGTTATTCAGGAGTTCGTTGCATTATGTTCTTATTCATGTCTTGTTGAATAAAATCTTATTCCTATTTTTAGGTTATAGATACCTTATTTATATAATGGTATTAGTGTAATATATATCATTTTTTCATTCAATTTATTTATATAATCATTATTCAATGAATATCATGTATAATGAGTCGCATCACATCGTGGAGACAGTAGACCGTACGTAAGCACGAGCGATGATATCATTCCCATAACTATTGAATGGTATTGGATGGAAGATGGAATTTCTCATAATTATTATAATTTTATTATAATCATATATAGTTATTATTTACACCATTATACCCATCCATGTAATGTGGTGGTGGAAAATAGATTACACCACAGTGTGGAGACGGTATTCTGTATGTACACATGCGCGGTGATTTCATTTTCCGTAGGATGGATAGTAGGTGAAATTGGGTTCTTTAATATTTATAATAAAATATGATTTTATGAGTTATACTTATGTTATTACTTCATAATGAAACAACTAATGAAGAGAATGTATAAGAATAAATAAATTTGAAAGAATCGGTAACAAATATAACCTCTTCTTCGACATGCCTCTTTGAAACCTCCTCATAGGTACCTACGATTGGTCATTGAAGAAGACCAGGACCTCTAGTATGATTCTATGGATGTTTATAAGGGAAATGGTCAGGGTTTTGCCGAGCTTTAAAGATCAAAATTGTGTGAGGAGGAGAGGGAGGAGGTGCCCTTTTATAAGGGAGGAGAGGTGCACCTTTGGAAATCTAAAAAAAATATTCATTTATAATAAATTCAAACCCCAAATAAAAACTTCCAAAATTAATCATTTTGTATTATTGTCTGAGATAGAGTTATAGTCTCACCATACCATAAAATTTAGACATGTTGGGAATTTATTTTAAACATTATCAACATGATTTATCCTTATTTAATCTATATAATTTTATTTGGGGTAATAATAATCTAAATTTTAAATTGATAAAAATAATTACTTATGTGATGTGAATTATCCATAATTAGATACATTATAATTTTTTTACAATATAAATATAAATTTATAATTTATAATTTTTTTTGTGATTTTTAAAAAAGTTTATAACATGTTATTTTTATAAAATAACAATAGTGTCAATTTTGAAACTATTCATTTATTTGAATTTAAATAAACTCTAAATAGAGGATATATTCAAAATAAAAGCTTTAATATATTCATAAGAAGTCATATTTATCTAGAAAAGTAGTGGATCACATTAAATAGTTTGTATAATATTTATTTTAATATTTTTTTAACCATAAATTTGATATTTCAATCAATAAAATAATTTCAACATCACTATTGTGTCACATTTAATAAAAATTATTTAATCCCTAAAAATTAGAAATAAATTTACATGACGTATATAAATTAATTATATTTCTGGAGACTATTCAGTTTCGAATATTCAGGAAGTTTATCACAAAATTAAAATTATTATACTTATAATATTAAAGAGAGTGACATGTTGTCACTTTTTTAGTTTTAATAATAATTACATCCTTTTCATGGAAAATGGTCCATGAAATTAATATATTCCGACCCTTATGTGATATGTGTCGACTATTATTCATCCAATAGAATTTTGGCAAGGGTTAGGGTAATTTTACAATATTAATTTTTCCCTTAATTACCTGATTTTCCTTTAACTATTGTAAATAAAAATTACCGTAGTTACTATTCATAACATAAAAAACTAAAAGTAACTTATTAACATAATTTCGACCCACTGAATCCAAATATTGAATTCATTTTTCAAAATTCAAAACATAGAAGTTGTATTAATTAATTTAAAATTATTCTTGTTGTTAAGAAAACCGATTTTAAAAGTTAAAACATTTCCCAAGATTGAAATGTTTTTACCTATGAATTCAATGTAAAATTAATGATAATGACATAAATTATATTAAATGGAAAATATATATTCTATTTATATTTTAAAACCATTCAATAATATATTTTAACAATACAAATTATTTTCATGAAAATGTTCTTTTCAATTAAAAATTTGCGTATTTATACTATTCATCAAAATATGACAGTTATCATAAATGAATAAAAAAATTTTCCAATGTTAATTTTAATATCTTGATTCAATGGAATAATTTTATTTTTTAAAATTAAACTTATAAACTTGTCATAAATTAGCATTAAAATGGGTGCACCATCAAAAGGGGGAAAACTTCATTTTTGAAAAAAACAATTCTTTTATCCAAAAAATTGATTTTTTTTCTCGTATCATATGTAAAATGAATTCTAACATTATATGATATTCAAAATGTTGTTAATACTATTTATAATGGCTACTTTACAAATAATTTTAATAACATGTCGTTGTTTATTGAATCTCGATATTGTGTAAAACACACGCTATCGAGGAAGGTTGCTCTTGCGTATAACGCAAGCCATGTTATTGTACTGTGTAGTGAAATATTCATTTAATATTTCGTATAACATCAGACATAAAAAAATAAACTTTTAATAAAATATCAGGGTGTTACATTCTACCCCCCTTAAAATTAATGTCTCCCTCGAAATTCGTCACTTTTTAACCAACAAATGAGGATACCTCACCCTCATTATATCCTTAAGCACCCATGTAGCTTCTTCTAATTGGTGGTTCCTCCATAAAACATTCACCAAACGAGTGGTATTTTTCTGTAGAAATGTTTTGCTATGATCCAGAATCTCTATCGACTGTTCTTCATAAGAAAAATCTTTCTCCAGCGGTACAACTTCTGAGCTTAGTACATGTGAAAGATCGAGTATGTACTTTCTCAGGATAGATACATCGAACACATTATGAAATTGAGAGAGATTTGGTGGAAGTACCAATCGGTATGCTACCTTCCCAACACAATCCAGTATTTCAAAAGGACCGATATACCAAGGGCTCAGCTTTCCCTTCTTTCCAAATCTCATTACACTCGTCCAAGGAGAAATTCGTAAGAACATTTTATCACCCACTTCAAACTCTAGGTCTTTTCTTCGGTTGTCAGAATAACTTTTTTGTCGACTATGATATTTTCTTATGTGTTGTTGAATAGATCTGACCTTTTCTGCCATCTCATCAACAAGTTCAGGTCCTAATAGCTTTCTTTCCCCAACTTCATCCAAGCAAGTTGGAGTCCTGCATTTATTTCCATAGATAGATCCACAAGGAGCCATAAGAATACTAGAGTGAAAGCTATTATTATAAGAAAATTCCACAAATGTTAGTTGTTGATCTCAACCAACTTTGAAATCTATAGAGAACGCTCTTAACATGTCATCTAGAGTTTTAAATATTCTCTCAGACTGACCGTCTGTCTGAGGATGATAAGCAGTGTTGAAACTCAACTCTGTATCTAAAGTATGCTGAAGACATTGCCAGAACATCGAGGTAAACCTCGGATCCTGATCAGATATAATGGAAAGTGGTACTCCATGAAATCTTACCACTTCCTTCACATATATCATGTAAAGCTGATTTGAAGGGAAATCTTCTCGAATAGAAATGAATTGTGCCGACTTCAAAAGATGAAAAACTATAATATAGATAGCATTATTACCTTTGGATGTTTTAGGAAGTCCAGTGAAAAATTCCATAGTGATGTTTTCCCATTTCCATTCTATTATGGGTAATGGTTGTAACATCCCCTTAGACTTTTGTCTCTAAAATTTAACTTGCTGACAAACCAAGCATCGAGAGACATATTCATCAACATCTCTTTTCATGCCATCCCACCAGAAATACTCTTTTAGGTCCATATAAATCTTCGTGCATCTAGTATGAATAGAGAATGAAGAACTATGAGCCTTATTCAGTAGCTCCTTCTTTAATTATGGGATGTTAGGAACACAAACATGATTCCTAAACCTTATTATCCCATCACAATCAAGGTTGAATTTAGGATCATTTCTCACATTATTTTGTAACTCTACATCTTTTTTTTGTGCATCTTTAATCATCACATGTATAGATGGTTGAACATTCATTTGAGAAAGATAAGATTTTTCTGCTTCCATTATAATTCCAAGATCCATCCTTTGTAAATCCATACACATTGGATCTTTTGAGATCCTCATCATGGATAAGATAGCATAGTCTTGTCGACTTAATGCGTCTCCCACCATGTTTGATTTCCCTGGGTGGTAATGAATTGAGTAGTCGTAATCCTTAATCATCTCCAACCATCTTATTTGGCGCATATTCAGCTCTTTTTTGTGAAAATATACTTTAAACATTTATGATCAGTATAAATATCACTCATTTCCCCATAAAGATTATCCCTCTAAATCATTAGTGCAATGATTACCGCCGCTAACTCCAAATCATGAGTTGGTTAATTTTTCTCATGGATTTTCAAATGTCGTGAGGCATAAGCTATCACCATATCATTTTTCATGAGAACACACCCCAATCCCTTCTTGGATGCATCACTGTAGATCACAATCCTTTCTCCACTACAAGGAAGTGTGAGCAGAGGTGCACTGGATAACCTTCTTTTCAACTCCTTGAAATTCCCTTCAAACTCCTCTGTCCACACGAACATAACTCCTTTTATAGTCAACCTGGTGAGTGTATTAGATAATTGTAAAAAATCGTTCACAAAACGTTGATAATATCCAACCAAACCAAGAAAACATCATATCTCAGTTACTGTTGTTGGTCTCGACAATCGTTCGATAACCTCTGTTTTTGCTGGATCCATAGATATATACTATTTTGAGATTATGTGACCCAAAAATGAAACTTTTTAAAGCCAAAATTTACACTTGGTAAATTTGGCATAAAGCTTCTCCTTTTTCTAGAGTCTTTAAAAAAATTCTCAAGTGATTTTCATGTTCTTACTATCTCTTTGAATAAAGATGAATATCATCTATAAAGACTACCACAAACTAATCAAGATAGTCTCTGATGACTATATTCATTAGATCAATGAGGATATCAGGGGCATTAGTGAGACCAAATCGCATCACTATAAATTTATAGTGTCCATACCTTATACAAAAGGACCTATTTGGTATATCCTCATTTTTGACCATTAATTGATGATACCCTGAATGAAGATCAATCTTGGAAAAGTATTGAGCTCCCTGTAGTTGGTCAAATAAGTCATCAATGCGTGGGAGAGGATATTTTTTCTTGATATTGATCCTGTTAGGTTCTCGATAATCAATGTAGAGTCTCATTGATCCATCTTTCTTCTTAACAAACAGAACATGTTCTCCCTAAGTTAATGCACTAGGGAATATAAATCTCTTATAAAAATTATCTTGGAGTTTATTATTCAATTCCTTCAACTCAATTGGGGGAATTATATAAGGTGTCTTTGAAATGGTCATAGCACATGGTATGAGTTCTATTGAAAACTAAACTTCACGATTTTATGGAAGATCTGGAAATTGCACTGGAAAGACATCATCAAACTCCCATACAATGGGCATATTCTAAATCATGAGTTTCTCTCCAACTATTTTAGATAAATATCCTTCATTTAATGGAATCAAGACCCATAATATGGATGAAATATCCACTAGAAGGATATATTCATCCTTGCATTGATAGATGATCACAGGTTGATCAAGAATATTAAATGTGATTTCCCATCATTGGCAATTGATATGAGCTCCTTATAAAGAAAGCCAATCCATGTCAAGAATCAAATCAAATTCCACCATTGGAAGGATCAGAAGATTTGCAGGAGGCACTTTCCCACAATCATCAACTGGAGATGAATTGTAATCTTTTGATGCGACATTTGTACCATTAAGAGTTGTCACAGCTAACTCAACATCTAATTATTGAGGGAGTATGGAGATACCCTTAGAAAATTCTTTATAAATTAATGAATGGTTGGATCAAGAATCAAATAAAACATTTGCTACTTTAGAGAGGATAGTAAGTGTACCTTTCACCACTTCGTTATCTTACTCCACATCGCCGATAGAAATTTCATGTGACTTTCCATTGTCTTTGGACATAATAGTTTGTTAACATAGATCATCATCAATAACCCTTGGATTAGGGCATTGATTGGCATAATGCCCCATTTCCTTTCACTGGATACATTGAAGTGTATGAGGTTCATTCTGTGTATCCCTTTCTTTGTTCGCATCATTATACATACTCTTCCAATTATTTCGACATTCAACTACCCTGCCCAATGACCTTATTTTACACACTTAAAACATTTACTTGTCCATTTAAGACAATTACCTCCATGTTTCTTTCCACACATAGAGCATAAGGGAAAACTCATCTTCATTTCCGTGTGGTCATTAGATTTCCCTTTGAATTCCATTTCCCTCTTCTTATCAAACCCATATGACTGATGGATTACTCCAATCTCCATCTCAACCATGAGAGAACATCAAACAATTTCCTTGTACCTATTGAAGTCCCTTATGGCTAACAACCATCGATGAATTGGTTTTAAGCCACTAAAGAATCGATCGATCTTACTCACAGGTTGAATAATAATTCCGGAAGTGTACCTTTCAATTCTTGTAAAATTTTCTTCATAGGTACAAACCGATTCATCATCCTTTTTATTTAGTTCAAGAAACTTCTCCTCCATATTTGTTCTAAGAATATGAGGGAAGTAATTATTGAAAAATAAGTTCCTAAACTCATCCCATTCCATGGGCTCAATTTCATCCCTTTGTATCGTATTCTTAATAAGATTCCACCATTGATCAGCTTCACCTTCGAAAAGATATAATGCTAATATGAATTTATCATGTTTAGAACATTTCAAGACTAAAAATATCTTTTCAGTCGTACTAATCCATTGTTTAGCCAATAATAGATCATAAGACCCGCTGAATGAAGGTGAAAGCTTCCTCATGAGGGATTCAATAGAATGTTTCTCCTTTATTTGCTCATTTGGATGTCCTGCATGATTTATCGCTTGAGAAAGGTGTGTGAGCATGGCTACAAGATTTTTCATTCCATCTCTTAAAACATTTGGTTTCTCAGGGGGACAATCATTACATTTTCCATCGTATTCAGCATCACCATAGTTCCTTCGGGTTCCAACCAGTGACTAAAACTAATAAGCATAGTGTGTGAAACACTAATCAAAATAGGAAAAGCACATAATTATGAAAAAAATTTCACACTTTAGGACTTATCATAGGTTGTTCATGGCTATTTCTAAAACACTAATATTGTGTTCTATGTTAAGACATATCCTTAGTGTTCTTACTAAGGCATTTATATCCTAGTTTATAAAGGTTGACTATACCTTTCCTCTGATACCAACTATAACGACCCATACTTTACAAACATGGTTATTAATTTAGAATTGAAGCATACTTATTACAACATATAATAAAACCATGAAAGGACCGTATTGATATATTGTCTTTAGAAATTGGAAAAAATAATCAACTGGTTCATAAATCATCTACATTTTCTCCCGTTTATTTTATCATATCTAGAGTCTCTTTGGGAATATCATAAATAATACCCTTCTTCCTGACCTAGGGAAAAGAAAACACACAAAAGGGTGAACTCAAATGCTTAGTAAGGGTAAAAAAAGAAATATCAATCATATCATATTCATAAGAATATAACATTTTGAAAATATTAACCTGCAAAAGAGATCATAATATCATAACATGGGATAAATCATAGTAGTGAGATGTAATCCCAATAATCATAACATAAAACATGAAACTTTGTGGCATACACCCATAATCATAGAAAATAATTTCTTATTAGTCAAGGCTCTTTCCCAATACCATAATAACGGACAAAGTCCATTACTGAATCGATTTCACTCCTCGTTCCAATCTTGTATCACTGACCCCGATTAACTTTCCATTCAAGCCATGTATATCTCATGAGATATAAATCTTTACCCAATGCATTGGAGGGATATATAGGTCCCACCCATCTCATAATGAAACCATTCTTATGTGTTCCACAAAATCATATATCATACATCATAGCATAAACCATGTAATAAAATTGTGATTCTTAAACATCGTGACATCATAAAAAAATTCATATCAGATAATGGACTTCATAATAATAATTCCATCACAACATAATCATATCAATGTTACAATAGTGATAGGAACAAAACCCTATATTTTCTTGGATGGAAAATAATTTTAATAAAACACTTGAACTCTATTCTTGAGGAAAATATCCTTTCTACTTCAAAAAAACATTATTCATTTCATAACATGTCATACAATTTTAAAAGAAGTTAATTTAAAATATACATGAAAAATTGTGAATGAAGCTTTATGGAAATAATTTTCTATGAAAAAATAAAAATCAATTCATTCTATATATGTTAAAAAAATCATTCTTCTCGTACTCTGGCCGGAAAAGTCAAAAAGTACCTCATACCAAAAATGACAAAATATTCCTTTCATATCTTTTACTAAAAACTCACCAATGAGAAAATTTGTATTTAAACAATTTTAAGAAGATTGAAAAAATATTATATATTGATTAAACTTGGATGTGGATGATATATATTCCTCAGTAAATTCTAAAGTATAAGCAATCTCTGATAAAAACAAGATTGTGAGATTTTCCCTTACTATAGGTTCGATTTGCTTCGTACGTATCCGAAACTCCTGTATAATGATTTAAATAATGTAATTGACATATAAAAGAATCATAATGGTTATTATAATATCATTCATGGTCATATTTTTACCTTCTTATTAGTAATATTTCATTGCGACTTGTTATTCAGGAGTTCATTGCTTTATGTTCTTATGCATGTCTTGTCGAATAAATTCTTATTACTATTTTTAGGATATAGATAAATTATTTACAGAATGGTATTAGTGTAATATATATCATATTTATTGATTCATTTCATTTATATAATCAATATTTAATGATGATCATGTAGAACGAGTCGCATAACATCGTGGAGACGGTAGGCCGTACGTACGGACGAGCGGTGATATGGTTCCCATAACTATTGAATGGTATTGGAGTGGAAAATGGAATTTACAATTATTAGTATCATGTTATAATAATCATATATAGATATTATTTACATCAGTATACCCATCCAAGTAAGGTGGTGGTGTAAAACGGATTACACAATGGCATAGAGACGGTATTTCGTACGTACCCATGCATATTGATTTCATTTTCCATAGCATGGATAGAAGGTAAAATAGATTTGTTTCATATTTATAATAACATATAGGTATATGAAGGATATAGATGTTATTACTTCATAATTAAACAATTAAATAAGATGAAGTATAAGAATAAATAAATTTGAACGAATCGGTAACGGATATTATTTCTTCTTCGACACGCCTCTTTAAAACCTCCTCTTAGTGCACTATGATTGGACTTTGAAGAACACCAAGACCTATAGTATTTTTCTAGGGAAGTTGAGAAGGTAAATGGTCAGTTATTGGCCGAGCATTAAGGCTCAAAATTGTTTTAGGAGGGTAGGGAAGAGATTCCCTTTTATAAGGGAGGAGAGTGGCACCTTTGGAAATCTAAAAAACTATTAATTTATAATAAATTCAAAACCAACTAAAAAACTTCTAAAATTTCTCAAATTCGTATATTAGATGATATAGGGTTGTAATATCATCAAACAGTAAAATTTATACATGTTGGAATTTTATTTTAAACATTATCAACTTGATTTATCCTTATTTAATCTATTTAATTATAGTTGTGGTAATATTATTCTAAATTTTATATTGATATAAATAATTACTTATGTGTTGTTAATTATCCATTATTAGATACATTATTAAATTTTAGATCATATAAATTGAAATTTATAATTTATAAATATTTTTGTGTTTCTTAAACAATTTCATAATATGTTAATTTTATAAAATAACAATAGTGTCAATTTTGACAATATTAATTTATTTGAATTTAAATAAAATCTACATAAAGGATATATTCTAAATAATAGATTTAATAGATTAATAAAAAATCATATTTATCTAGAAAAGTATTGGAGAACATTAAATAGTTCATATAATATTTATTTTAATATTTTTAAATCCATTTATTTGATATTTCAATCAATAAAATAATTTCAACATTTCTATCGTGTCAATCTTAATGAAAATTATTTAATCCCTAAAAATTCAAAATAAATTCACATGATGTAGACCATTTTCTTATATTTCTGGGGAATATTCATGTTCGACGTTTCATGATGTTTATCACTAAATTAAAATTATTATACTTCTAAGATTTAAGAGAGTGACATGTTTTCACATTCTTTAGTTTAAATTATGATTACATCATTATCATGGTCAAAAGTCCATGAAATGAATCTATTCCGACACTTAGGTGATATGGGTTGAATTTTATTCATCCAATAGAATTTGGGTAAGTGTGAGGGTAATTTTACAAACTTATATTTACCCTTAATTACCTGATTTACCTTTAACTGTAGTAAATGAAAATTACCATATTTACTATTATTAAAATAAAAAAAAAATTAATCTGTTAACAAATTTTGGACCCAATGAATCCAAATATGGAATTCATATTTCAAAATTCAAAAGTCAGAAGTTGCAGTAATTATTTTAAAATTAATCCCGTTATTAAGAAAACGAGTTTTAAAAGTTAAAACATTTCAAATATTGAAATGTTTTTACCTATGAATTCAATGTAATATTAATGCTACTGACATACAATATATTAAATTGTATAAATATATTCAATTTATATTTTAAAACTATTCAATAATATAGTTAAACCATATAAATTATTTTGAATAAAAAAGTTGTTTTCAATTAAAAATTTCCATATGTTTACTATTCATCAAAATATGAAAGTTATCAGAAAAGTATCAAAAATTTATCCAATGTAAATTTTTATATCTTTTTTCAAAATATTTTTTTTTGTAAAATTGAACTTATAAACATGTCAAAAATTAGCTTTAAAATGGGTGCGACATCAAAAGGGGGAAAACTGTATTTTTGAAAAAAAAAACAGTTCTTTTATCCGAAATATTGATATTTTTCTCGTATCATATGTAAAATAAATTCTAATGATATATATAATTAAAAATGTTGTTAATAATATTTATAATTTCTACTTTATATAATATTTTAATAACATATCATTGTTTAGTAAAACTCGATATTGCATACAACACCCTCTATCGAGTAGGTTGCTCTTGTGTATAATGCAAACTAAGCTAGTGTTGTGTGTAATGAAAGATTCTTTTGATGATGTGTATAAAATAAGACATAAAAAAATATACTTCTCATAAAATATCAGGGTTTTACAATACACCCCTCTCCCTAGGAAAGTGCAGGCCTATGTGCCAAGGTGAAACATAGATTTCTCATAGATGGGGTTGGGCCAACGGACAAAATGTCTAGGCGTTACTACGTATCCCAGGAGGATGGTAATCAGGAAAAATGTAGTTCTGGAAGAGGGTAATGTGTTTTTACCATCACGCAGAAAGGATTCAAATGGTTAAGATACCCCAAACAAGGGAGGTGTATGACACGGTGAGTAACCCAACATAAATGAGGACATAATCCCATATCACACCATACAATCCTGGGTGAAGACATGGGTCGGGGGCATGAAAATGCCAAGGGTCTGGAGGCTGGGCCATGGATAAAAAGTCCTGGCCAGTTTACAGTTTAACATCAGGCAGTGTGGACGAATGTGATCTTAGTTTATGGTCATAGAGATCGGACCGTATATGCCTAGTTTGATGTCATATGCGTGGGACACAGAGGGGGAATCATTGTTCTTATGGAAGATGAAAAAAGCGGCAATGATAATAGATGAAAACTGTTGACCTGGTTTGAAACACAATATCCACCCTTGTGTGACCAGAATTCGAGGAAAAACAATTGAGTATCAGCCATTGAACGTATTTTCAACATTGGAAAATCATTAACTTGTCACTCACAATACTCGAGGGCATTTTCCTGTAATGGTAGGAGAGCCCTTGGGCCGAGTATCTATGCCATTCGTGGGACATTCTGGTTATAGAGGGTGACCGAAACCTGAATGATGGGTCAATGTCGAGCATGGAAAGGCTTGTGCTCACGGAACAGATGATAAATGAATGAAGGGATATTTCAAGTGGATATGTGTGGAATGGTGAAATAGCTCGACCTGAATGATGACATAATCCACAACACACCACATTTATTAACCCTAGGGGAGATTCTAGAGTTTGGCGATGGGGCAACAGATGAAATTTCTTGGCGTTCCTACATATCCCACAATGATGGGAATAAAACCACACATAGTTCTTAAAGGCCATGCAATTTAACGTCGTGCGGTGAGGACATGGGAGGATAGAAGAATGGGGAGGGGAACATGGTGTGACCATCGTAATCCTGACACAAGAAAGGTCTAAAGAATCCTTCACTGCGCCGTGTAAGGATCCTCCAAGAGGTCTACCACTAGGGGGCATACTCAATGAAGAATGTTTGGGGGATGGGCGCAAGACGGAATGTTTGTGCATTCCTACATATCCCATGTGGATGGGAATCAAGTCACATATAGTTCTGAGGGTTTAGTTTAACATCTTGTAGGATGACATAGAATATAACGTCATGTTGGACATTTTACAGTTTAATGTCATGTAGGACCCGGTAGTTTAGCGTCATGTCAGATAAGTCAGTTTTGGGTCATGTAGGACCATCTGACTCAAGCAATGTATTTTTGAGAAACATTAAATTGGTGGGAGGAGTTATATGCTCACAATCCATGGTCACCAGTGAGTATGTAGCATTGGGGTAAACATTGTGTACAATGAAAGGTCCTTCCCATTTGGGCTCCAACATGGGTGGTTTCCTGCCAGGTATCATTGGTGTCCTGAGGGCCAATACCATATCACTATGGAGGAAAGGGTGGAGGTGGAACTTCTTGTTGAAGGCTCTGACCATATTGCTTGGGTGTCTTTCCATGTTGTGCAGAGCATGGATCCTATTCTCGTCAAGTGCTTCTAATTCAGCCAGACGAATTTTAGCTACCTTATATGGCAACTACTAGTCGTAGACCGCAGTGCATAGTGAAGGAAACTGGATATCGATAGGCAAGATGACTTCTGTTCCATAATCCAAGGAGTATGGGGTCACATGTGTGGAATTATGAGTCATCGTTCGATAAGCCCAGCGAGCATTGGGGAGCTTGTCTGGTCAACTCTTCTTTTTTTGAACAGCCATATTCTGCAGGATTTAAGAGAGGGTCCTATTTAACACCTAGATCTTCCCATTTTCTTGTGCATGGTAGCAGGAGGTATGGTTATAATCGATGTTGTACTTGGCACACAATTTATTCAACTGGGATGCTCAGAAGTTGGTACCATTATCGGTTAGGACATGATGACGGACTACAAATCAGTAGATGATATTGGATATCATGATGTCAACGATAGAACTGGCCTTGACATCGTTGATTGGAATTGCCTCTTCCCACTTGGTGAATAAATCCATAGCGGTCAAGATGAACCTGCACTGCCAAGCTGTTGCCGATGGATATGTTCCCATGACATCCAGTCCCCAGACTACTAAAGGCCAAGTGTACTTGGTAGTGTGAACATGCTCTAGTGGTTGATGCATGAAGTTGTCATGAACTTGGCATGCATGGAATATCTTTGATAACTCGATGCAATCATGGATCATAGAGGGCCATAATTACAGAAGTCTCTATATCTAGTGAGATAGCTTTGGACCAGTCTGATGAGACATGCAGGAACCTACATGAACCTCTTTAATGAACTCATAAATTTCAACTCCTTGGATGCAATGGAAGAGAACACCATCAAACCTGCACATGTAGAGGATATGCCCAAGACTAGGACGAATCTGGAGGGTAAACTGTAGCATTCGATGTCGGATTTGCTCGCGTTTAGCCCGATCAGTCGGGAGGTAACCATTTTGAAGATACTCGACAAATGGGGCTCTCCAGTCAGGAGTCAGTTCAACCACCACATCTGAGGGAATTGGGGGTCCTGACGTGGAGGCTCCAGCGGTAGGATGGCTCACCTACAGGGCATCGGTGTCACGTATGTTGAAGGGAGCAATGACTCTCAAATGTGACACATAGATAATCAAATAACCCTACTCGGGTTCTAGAAGTGATGTAGTGAGGCCATCTAGGGAGTCAGATCGACCATTCTATGATAAAGAGACATGAGTAACATCCATTAGAGAAGGGAACTGGGCCATTGTTTGGAGGGTGCACTCCAACTATGGTACGAGATCTAGCTTTCTGATGACATAGTCATTGTTGATCTGCTTGATGAATAGTTAGGAATCCCATTTCACATGAAAATGGGGCACATCATTCTCAAGGTCCAACTCGTGGCCAGTGATAAGAGCCTGATAATCTACCTAATTGTTGGTGCATCCTTCTAAAAATATGAATGATTACGATAGAATGGATTGTGTCAGGGTAATAAAGACAATACCCAATCCTACTCTATTGAGCCTGGGGTCATTGAGCCTCCTTCCATTGGGACTCTAAGAAGCACCATTGAAATTATTCTGCCAACATGGTATGGCATCTTCTACTGAGAGGATTTCCTCATCAAGAAAAAAAAGATCCATGGACTTTTCAGCAAGAGACTGATGGTCATCAATGAAGTCTTCCAAATCATGCCCCTTAATAGCTTTTTGAGGGACAAACCTGCTATTGAACTACTTAATTGTCACTTCCCACTGATCTAGACTGCATGTTAACATGGGTCATTTCAGAATGTATATTAGTTGGTCTACTCGAGACACCAACTAGACCTCAAGGTGCTTCAAGTAATGTTGTAATTTTTTCACTACGATTACCAACACAAGGAATCTCTTTTCTATGGAGGAGATTCTAGTCTCTATATCAACAAGCATATGAATAAGGAAGTAAAGGCTGTTCTTGGTCCCCTCATTGTTCTTCTGGGTGAGAAGGGTGCTGAGAGATCATTCCAGGGCGGTCATGTAAAGGACCAATGGCTTTCAAAATATAGGTGGCATTAAGACTAGAGGCCTGAGCAGATACTGATTGATTTCCTCAAACACTGTCTAGCACTCTTCGTTCCATTCATAGGAGGTACCTTTTTTCATGAGCTGAGAAAAGGGATTACAGTTACAGGCCAGATTCACAATGAATCAGTGTGTGTAGCCTATGTAGACAAGAAAACCAAAAATCTCCCAAATATTGCTTGGGGAGGCATCTGGATGATGGCCATGACCTCCTCTGGGTTGATATCGATGCATCAATACCTAACAATGAAGCCAAGGAACTTCCCTGAGGTGACCCCAAAGGCACATTTAAGATGGCTCATCTTTTGGCGGCGAGAACGGAGGAAGATGAACACTTTCTCAAGGTCCTTGAGAAGGACCTGGCACTGGTGAGATTTTACCACCAAATCATCCACATAGCATTCCACCAATTCCTCGAGGATTGGCTTGAATATGCGATTCAAGGCCCACTGATAGGTGTCACCTGCATTAATTAAACCAAAGGGCGTGACCTGGTAACAAAACGTACCTTGTGGCACCCTGAAGGTAATGGACTCCTCATACATAGGGTCCATTCAAATCCTGTTATACCCAGAGAACCCATCCACGAAGGAGAGGGTTTGGAACCCATCTGTATCATCAGTCATGAACTCCAACATAAGAAGGGTAAAATCATCCTTTAGACAGTGATAGTTGAGATCCCCTAAGTCGATGAAAACTCTGATATGTACATTCTTCATCCTTCTTGGCACAATGTTGGTTAGCCATTTGGGGCACTGAAACTCTTTAATGAAATTGGATCTGATGAGCTTATAAACTTCTTCCTCCACCATGGCACCTTGAGAAGGGTTCATATTCCTGGGAGGTTGTTTGAACTCTTGAGTATTTTCAAGGATACATAGGCGGTGGACCTCTACCTGAGGTTCTAGTCCTGGAATCTCATCGTAGCTCCTGGAAAATACATCATGATGTTGTTTTAGGAAGTCTACGTACCGCTGCTACTCCGTGAGGGACATGGCAGCACTGATTAATTTATATCTCGGATCTGCCTCGCTATCAAGGTTTACCTATACCAACTCATCGATCGTGGTGGAAATTCCCTCTTCAAAGGCAGGGGAGCATCCTCCAAATCCTATTCTTCACTTACGGGGGAGGGATCTATAGCGAGAGGAGCTTCCTCTGGGTTATAAGATTCTGATGGGAGGCAGGTACCAGCCTGAGCAAGAGTGGTCACTGCATTTGGAGATTCAGGTACTATCGAAACTATAGAAATGATGATTGTCGACACGATCCCATCTGGCCTTCGGCCCATGGGTCCACACTTGATTATGTCAAATAAATAGAGGTGTGTCGGCCTGAGAAGGTTGATTCTAGCCAGAAAAAATAGGAAAGTATAATGTATCATCATTTCCATAGGGCAGACACCTCAATACCTTATGGGAGTAGGGGGCTCAAGGATCACCAAGGCTTGATTCGTATAAGAATATGAAGTGCTCTCACGAAATCACTTAGACCAGAGAATATGCTTCCCCCTTGTACTAGAGACAAAAGGAACATTTCCCTATATCGGGGGTTGTGGCCTCTGATCGATGGATCAGGAAGACATAGGCGTCATCCAAGCCTGCCCAGTGGTTGGTTGAAACCGAAGTATGATCGAACTCATTATCCTGAATCTGCACGTCCTTTCTATCTTAATAGTCAGCATCCAAGTATCCGGCTTCACAAGAGGAAAAAGGAGACTCGTCACCTTAGAGCACACCCACTCGACCATTGAGGTATTACTTGAGCCATTGGTGATACATTGAGGGAACCATTGCGTGCAGGTGGAGCCATGGTCTTCCCATCAATTCATTGTATATTGTGTCTTGGGAGATAATCGAATATTTGATACTAGAAACAAGGACACTGAACTAGGTCTTCAAACAAATCTTGTCAATAAGAGTCTACTCTATCAAGTTGTATCCATGGATTTTCAGGGCGTAGGGTGTTAATTCATCTTTAGATAACCCCATATTATGTAGTGTACATGTTGGGATAGTTTAATCCTGCAGTTGGTGTTAACAAGATAGCGGCGAACCTCCACGCCATTGAATTGGCCATTGATGTACAGTGGGAGAATGTTCCCTTATATGGGAGAAACTTAATCTTCTCCTAATAATGAGATAATGACCTGAAATTCATCATTATCTTTTGCTTCTGCATGGAAGGCCTCTATAGCTACTACCTCCATCTTAAACTGGAGGGGGCTTCTTACAGCGTCAGTGAGGACCGCAGGCATATCTGTCGAAAGGAGAAGGTACTATAGGATGTAAAGTCTTACAAGAATGCTGTAAAAGTGCTTAAGAACATCATACATTCATATTAGGCATGAAAATGTGTTTGCTGGAGGTCACTCTATGGCATGCGGTACGATGGACCCAATCGGCTGGGCCGACGGCAGACTACTGCTAAGCATATCCAGCTGCTCACTAGTCAGAGCCTGTAGAGGGGATATAGGATGATGGTTTGACAACTGAGACTGGCCTGTAGCTGGGCATGACTGGTATCTGAATGGTCGAGGTGTCTCTTCCTGATCTATTAGCATAAATGGTTGTGAAGGCTGGACTGATGACACCAGGTGAGGAGGCTGCACATTCTGAGCTCTGTGTTGAGTCTACTGTCTGGTTTCAGTGGCATGCCCGACCTAGCTGGAAGTGAAAACTAATGTGCCTCAGCAACCCATATTATCATGGCTCCCCTGATGTGGGCGTCGTCTAGGGACGTTGTGGAGATCCGCCTGGCGCACCCCATCGTCAGGAGTCATATAGGGGTTTACCAACTCTACGGTTTTAACCAAAGCATACCCTTTACAGTCACTCAAAGAGTCATCTACTACTGGGAGGATCCATGGAGGAAGCCCCATATCCGGGTGCATGAGTTCGCCAAGTGTATGGGGTTGACTAAATCATTGGTGTGGGGCGTCGCTTTCCCTTGCGTTGTCAGTGTTTGATCTTTTGGGAAGAGCCCAACTGAGAAGACGATGCAGAAGTGTTGGTCGCAACTTCTGAAGGCTCTATCTAATTTAGGCATGCAAAAATGATACCATGGTCATGGGTGACCATTTTACAAGCTATCCAGTCATCATACTTCGGGGAACCACGGTTAAAAACCTACTACCACTCACCCTCATCATCGTTGCTGCTGTCCAGCCTTACAACGACACATGGCACTAGCACCGGGGCTGGACCCCGCCTGACTATGTTGCTATCGACCTTGTATTGGATCCATTTCAAGAACACATTGCACTGCTTCAGAGTGTGTCCTAGGATCTAGTGATTGGGGATTTAGTTAGAGCGATCAGTGAGCTTCACCCCTTCGGGCATTTTGCACTCAGTAAAACCCACAATCTCGTTGTCTAAGGCACTCCGGAAATAGCCGGAAACATGATTTCATTGAATAAGTATGTTTGGTTTATTCTATTCGAAAAGGGGGGACTTGGAGCCTGTCCCTGATGAGGGGATGGAGGAGCCTATCGAGGAGGCAGGGCTTGATTGTTCCGCCATGGCGGTGGCAGCATATTACGCAGGGGAACTTGTCGATTTGGAGGCTGGAACTATTGGATTGGAGGCTGCGCCTATGGTGGTAGGCCTCTACGAGGTTGTGGAGGAGGCTCCAATGGTAATAGTTCAAGCTGTCTGGAGCCACTGTTAGGGCCACCGTGGCAGGATAGGCTCTGGAATACCTCCATTTTGGAATTACATGGGACAATGGAAATGCCTGGTTGGCCTATTGTAGGGATTTTTCCAAGCACTGGGCTTTTTCAGAGATTTCTCGGAATCCCCCAGTGTAGTTCTGTGTGATCAGAGAGGGAAGTAGTTATGTATTCACATTAAATATACACATTATCATTAATTTTTCTTGAGTTAGTGGAATGTCAAGGGACTATGTAAGTCCTTTCCACTGGGTGATAATGTCCATAACACACTCATCTAGCCTCTGTTTGCACTTGAAGAGGTCTGTGATGCTCGTTTTCCATGTGGTGGAGCTGAACATGTAGAGGAATTGCCTATGGAGTGCCTCCCACCTGGTCACTGATCCGATGGGGAGTTGGATATACTAGAGAAACGTAGGCCCCTCCAATGTCTCCATGAAACATCATATCTTGGTAGCTTCCAACTATGCTGGAGTCCCAAACATGGGCCCACACCATGAGGTGAAGTGGGATATATCTTGTGGCGGATACCCTATCCAATTGAAGGTAGAAAAGGTAGGGTTCCCAAAACCAAGAGGTGCCAACATATCATCCACTCATGCTGGATATGGCTTTCCATCATGTGGGAGTTCCACCTGTCACGTTTCCAACACCTTAAGGTGGGAAATGAGTTCCACCATTAGATCATCTGGGCGAGGTTACCTATATTGATGGGGGTCCCTAACCATTAGTGTTTTTGTGGTTTCTTAAACATGGTATGGTGTCTCTACAGCTCTCGGAGCGGCTGCTGGTGCGAACTACGAGGCAGCTGGGGGAACCCAAGATGGGTTCCATGGAATATCACATCGTTCCGGAGGGTTTGGCAAGTTAGACAGTGCCCTCTTTCCGTATGTTCCAGCCTCAACCCTATCTGTGGGTGTAGGATGGTCGGGGTCACCTAGACACATATCGCTGAGGGGAAGTTGTTCCTACCCCTACTGCCCTGGCCTAGGATTGTAGTATTATAATGGTCACTCTACAACACATTCAGCGAGGATGTCATCGACCAACTTCTTCTGTTCGTCAATTTGTTGGCACAATGTGGCCTTCTCAGGGTCCTCCTCTGCCTTCTACACTGATGTAGAAAGTTCGGAGTGTTTGGCAGCTCTGAGGTGATCTTTTCCCTTGCCTTGATTTCAGCTAAGGATCAATGCCTCGGTGGGTGCAGGGAGACCCAACAGATTCCTCTCCTGGCGAGTAACCCTTCCCGATGGATCCAAGAGTAGTGGCATTCCCTCGATCGGTATGTCCTGATAAAGAATCTCCATATCATTCTCCTCGTCCAATATGTTGGCCATATTGATGGTGACCCTTCCTGGAGGCATGTCTTCAATATCGCCTAGCGAGTCAGGCTGTCGTCGAATGGGACTGAAGAGGTGGGCAGCATGCTGCCCACAGCCACAAATTTTCACGTAGTGTGGGGGGTGGGGGTATGTCCTTGATAATCATTTAGAGTAATGTGAATCTCTAAATGCATTGTTGTTGGAGGTCCTTATGACATCTTGCTGATTCGGGGCGCTGGGCCATACGGACAGTGGCCAAATCAACTAGATGTCATTGCTCACCAATGTATTCAAAATGCTCTTAGCACCTGGGAAAAACCACCCACTGAGGATGAAGGCGGAAGTGCATCGCCTAGAGGGTTTTGCGGAAACATTCAACTTCCTATGGGATGAGGGAATTTGGAATATAGAAATTCTTCGATTCCACGGGCCAGAACACCTTAGGGATGTGGTCCGCTATGAGGATATTTCATAATCTCCTTGGCTTATATTCAGGTTCTGGACCTTGATTTCCCCATTAATCAACTGGGGGTGGCTGAGGAATTGGAAACAGTACAGAGGTAGACAACTGGGAGGGCAGGAAGGCCGGTGGGGAATACGTAGAACGGGCTAACTGGCATCAAAATCTCAAGCATTCCTTCATAGAGTGTCGTGACTATGACACCACATAATAAAAATATGGGCTGATGATCGTAGATCCTAGTGTAGGGGCTAGGGATACTAGTGATAGGTCGCACTACTGCTCGCCCGCCATTGGTCCCCATAATAGTGTTCGGTGATCCGTAATCGAGGTTGAGAGTTCTTCTAGTGATGGCGGTGGGGATTCCATGTTTGAAACCTGTGGGGTTGCCAAATTTTCATCTTCCTGGATATACCTATGGAGGGTGGTGGGAATCCGATGGACCTCACATTTCAGGATTACTATGATAATGCGCCTTGTTCTTTCCCCAGCCCTTGGCTTGGAGGAGATATGGGAGGGTTCCTGCCCGGAATCCTACTCCACTTCAAAGTCTGAGAAGCGAACATGTTTGATCTATGTCCGGACCTTCCCTGAATCATTCTTATTGCGGAAATGAACCGCCTTCCTACCCATGGATGGATCTTTTGGATAGGACAAATTTCTGACACGAGGAGGTTCTTCATCTATACTGGTTCTCAGGCGGGGAGGACTTCCACATAAAAAAGTTGGTGTGTGATGAGAACCTAGGCAGATATCAAATGGGATATAGGGAGGAACTTTGTGGGAAGTTTTAGAGTGGTTAGGACCCCCGATCGAGCTCATAGGAGCACGGGTGGGACCCTCATGCTTATTCCCTCTGATGACATCTCTATGATTAGGGGCCTCGTACAGGTCGATCAGAACAGGGGTAGGACCTCCGTGTTGGGCAATGGTGAGGTGAAGCTGGCCCACACTCCTATGATATATAAGGAAAGAAGGGCCTTGGCATGCTTCTACGATACACGGAGAGGGTCCCCACGTTGAAGAGTGACGAGATGTGCAATGTCCTCATACCAACGGTCTATGGTGGGAGGAATGACATCATATCTGGTGTAGAGGGAATGGAAGAGACTTCCATACTGGGCATCATTGCCACTTGGAGGACCTTTATTTTGACTGAAGGTGGAACATGGCAGACCACCATGCCAAACATGGAAGCGGGGAAGATCTTCATTCATCATGGTAGTGCTACGGGGGGGGGGGGGACCTCTGTACCAGGTGTCGTTGCCACGGGTTAGTCCGTGGCGGCCACTACCTGTGTCAACGACCAAGAGAGTCAACCCAGCCTGCCCATGGGGTGGTTGGGTCCTCGATATAGTTCGGTCATATAAATGCCCCTATTCAGCATACACAGGGAGTTGGTGGTATGCATCTGCGGTGGGTCAGGCCACAGTATCCACTGATGTTGACACCCCTTTGCGGGAGTCCTCTTCAGCCTGCGCCTGACGCTGGTGTTGGGTTAGATGGACTGGGGCTGGTGGTGCAGGTGCATGGATTTCCTACTCCTTGTCCAGTAAGACTGGGCAGCGGCATTGACTCAGCTAGGTGGCAGCCCTCACTGGGAACCCCTGAAATGGGACTCTAATCGAGATGGCCCAAACATCTCCTACCTCATCGGCGTAGGGAAGGGAGTCATCTATGCGTTCTGGGGATAGGCTCCTGAAACAGTTATATGTTTAAGTGGAGAGAAGTGGCTCCCTATGTATCATTCAGGGGTGGCGTAGACGATGAGGCACTGACACCTCTAAATCTAAGACGACCATATCCCGAGTCGAGATAATTCCCTTCTCTTCGTACTAGTGTAAGATTTCATTGATCACCCTTTTTTGTATGACCTCGGATGGGGAGATGGGGCATGGGAACCCCATGGGTGTAGAGTCTGTTTCAGAAAAGGCAGAGACATGTAGGAATTCCGCGTTGTCACTGCCTCTACCCCTACATCGGTGGGCAGGCAGCGACCGAGTTCCGGGTGCAGCAGCTTGGTTTCTGAAAGCAAGGAGATTATCTCATTAGTGCTGATGGAAAAATGAAATAAAACACCTGTGCCCCAAAGCCATCCTGTCTTCCAAGGTTAGTAAGATGGATCTACGCTGACAATTTTTCAGACTGGGATGTCCAATGTTCTACTACCCCGAATTCTAGTGAGTTTCACGCCAGGCCCACTATTTTATTGGTGGGACCCGGTGCTAGATATCTGAATCTGGTGACATACTAACCCACTAATGTCTCGAACGCAACTAATCTCCATATTGATGAGAAGACCATCATGTTAGGTTTACAATTTCTATTTCTCATGCCTTCGCAGGGGAATGAGCATCTTTCTGTGGTGGACGCATAGCTGTTGCCTCGCATTCTCGTTTTCCATAGGCGGGCGACATCCGTTCCTTATTCAGGGATGTTTTCTACATGATCTAAATCTGATGAAGGGATGTCGTTTCTTCTTTCCACGAATTTCTCCCTGGAACTCGTCACCTGGTTCAGGTCTCCGTTATAGATTTAAGACATTTTTCGTGAAACTATTTCTAGTTCCATATCTTCATGGACACCAATTAATTACACAACTTCTTTCGGGACATTATAAAGGGTACAGTTTGGGTAGAAACCTTCAGTCAGTTTAGTAGTCACATTGGACATCACTGGTGTGTCTGGATGCTGGGACACTGGCGCATCTATGTTTATTCCCATTATTATGGGGCTTCTCAAAGGCACCGATTCCTGAGGCATCCCACGTCGGGCGCTGGGGATCATATGTCTTGGGCATGTATCTGAAGTTTTCCTTAGCTTCCCATGTTTAGAATAGGGTATTTCATGAGTTTATGATCTAGAGGAGATAGATCGGATTGATCAGAACAATGATTAAAGTGGATCAGATGGGTGAAACCACTGGAGGGAACATCGATATTAATGGGTGAGTTGTCATGACCTATCCAGGATGTGGCAGCCCGGGTAAGAATCAAGATGGATAATAGAGTTTTTGACTGAAGTTGATGGTGAATGGAATGGAACCACCATGAGGATGACGGTGAATGCGGGCTTGAGCATCAAAGAGGCTTCCTATGTATCCTCGTGGAAGAGAATCAATGTCTGCATAGTTCATCTGATGATGGATTACCACCAAATGGGGATTGCAATGGCTTACCACTGGAAGGGGATGCCGATGGCTTACCGCTGAATGGGGTCACAACAGGTTACCACTGGATGGTGTTGACAACAGATTACTGCTGAATGGAGTAGACAATGGCTTACGGCTGAATGGACTTGACAACAGCTTATCGCTGGACGGGGTCGAACCTCAGGGAGGCTTCCTGCATACCTTATCTAGAAGACATGGATCAAACCCACATAGTTCTTATGGGATGGGGGTCAGTGAACTGATGTGGAGGAGGACCCGGGGTCCAATCGTTGTTGGGCTTGATCCTCGAGAAAAAATTGTGGTCAGAACCAATGGGGTATTGGGCTTGAACCTCAATAATATTCCTATGCACATTGCCTTTTCAAGGATCAAAGAACACGTAGTTCATGTATGGGTGTAGGGATTTCACTCTAGGCTACCCAAGGTGTTGGTGAACTGATGTGAAGTTGGTCTTGAACCATAGGGAGGCTTCATACATACCTTTCCTTGGAAAGGGTAAAAGACCACATAGTATAGGTTGGGTTTGGTGAAACTACGTGAATGTGGTCGGAACGACTGGGGTGGTGGGCTTCAATCTCTTGGAGGCTTCCTACGTATCTTTCCTTAGTAAGGATTAATGTCCTCATAGTTCTGGTGGGATTGTGGCTTAAACTCTAGGCTTCCCGTAGAAGATGTCATGGTTGATTTTTTCTCTAATCCCATGTGAGTCATGCTCAGTGAGAGAAACAAGGGACATTAATGACATGACGATCACGTCACGAAAGGTTCATCTCTGGGAAATGGAGTGGGTCTTACACGTAGTTAGAAGCACAAAGAGGAAACAATGGTTTATTCATGGTTAGCAGCCCAAGGAGACAGAGATTGGGAATTACTGCAGAAGGGAGGCCCAGGTGGTGACGAAGACCAGTGGGAGAGGAACATGGCACCCAGGAAGAGGGGTGTAGCAGGGGTGCTGCCTCTGGCAATGATGGTGAGGGGTATAAACCAAGGTGGTTTCCCTTTCCCCATGGACGAGTACCGCTCTGATAAAGAGGATATCATTCCATGTTAGGAATGATCTCACTCCCATGGAGACCAGTGGGTGTAGAGAATGTGTGAGATGGGACACCCCACATGCACGACACATGATGAGATCATAGTTTAATGTCATGTGCTGAGGATGATGGTGTTTGGTAGTTTAACGTCATGCAGCTCAGACGAGGTGGGTTTACTCGGCACCCCTAGGACTTTCATAACTGGCACCATCTACACCTTGGTGATGAGAAGGGATAGGCAACGTCGTGTCTAGGGGATGATATGGAGAGAACCATTGGGATGTCCATGTTAGCATGGCTATGTGAATAAGCAATAACTGTTAGCATGCCTATGTGAAGAAGCATGAGGGGAAACAATGCAACAGGATGTATCTTCCTAGGGACTTTGAAATTGGTCCATACAAACCTGAGAAGTCGCATGAGAAAAGATCATGTGATGTGGGTGTGTCGTGAATAATGGATTCTCGAACACAGGGCATCACACCGAGCGCGCGTTAGAGAATGGGCTGGGGAAAAATATCAAGTCTACGCACAAGGGGGAAGTTTTTTGCGCACGACAAAGAGGATGTGTGCAAGGGGTACATGTGGTAAACAAGACGTATGGCTAGCGCACAAGACAAATGTGTTGCACTAAACTGGGACCGGTTGCGTGCATGGAAGACGAGTTTCATGCAAGTGGGACTAGTGGAATGCAAGGCGGGTGGGTTCCATGCAAGGGGGACCAGTGGTGTGCACGTCAGAAGGGTTGCATGCAAGCCAAACGGTTTGTGCACAATTTTGGACGAAATGTGTACAAGACCGCCTAATGGATTGGGGAACTGTGTGCAAGAGGGGACCCTGTAACACCCCAATATTTTATGAGATATATTATTTTTAATTTGTTTGATGTATTCTATTCTATAGTACACCATGATTAATTTTTACTATACACAACACCATATTAACTGGTAGTATACGCAACACTATTCTTGGCTCTTGTTACACTCAATTTCAAGTTTGTTTTGTGGAAATAATTCCACACAACATTAAGTATAGATTTAGTTTAATGTATAAATGAAATAAGTTTTGATTATGTTATACACAAAACCAAATAGAGCTTTCGGTACACGCAGCCCGGACATGGCTTGCATTACATGCAATCAAGACCCTCTTCAATAGCGTGTGTAGTACGCAATACCGAGTTTCACTAAATGAGATATTATTATAATATTATTATGAACCAGCAGTTATGAATTGTAATACCCAATTTTAAAATTTAATAGAATTTATCATTCAAAATGGAATTCATTTTTGGATTTGGAATATCTAAATTAGCCTAGGGTGAATTTTTTGTATTTTTCTAAAAACATTCAATTTTTGATGAATAGTGAAAACACTGGGTTACTATTTAAAAACGGAATTTTTATTTAAATAATTATTTATTTTATTTAAAATTATTTTAGGTCATAATTGATACATAATAACTATATATGTTCAATGTAATTCATTGGAGTCATTTCATAATAATTTTAGATATATAAAAATTTTATTGAACTTTTCACCGTCTTTTACCCACTTCTTAGAAGCATTTGCAATTGTGAATAAAACATAATTTTTCCACTTCTGTGAGTTTAATTTTAAAAATATAAGACACACGGTTAATATCAATGAGTAAAATGTGGTTCAATAAGATAAAAATAATTTTTTGTGAATAGTAACATTTTACTTTTATTTAACACAGTTAAAAGTAAATATAGTAATTAAGGGTAAAAATAATAATATTATTAAATTAAACATGTCCTAATTCATTTGGATAAGTGTAATTTGACCAAAAAAAACCTATGAGTAAAATATTACCCTTTAGGTCCACATAGATTATATTAGGACACTTATTATTATTTTATTTAAAGAGTTAAAATAGTTAAAATCAATGTTTAATAACTAAAACATTTTTAATATAGGGTTATACATAAGATATATTTGACTATAAATATTCATTAGAAAAATAAAAATATTTCCTACCTAATGAAATTTTATTTATAATTTCTTGACATTAAATAATTTAATTTATTTATGACATAATGATGATGCAGTAATTAACTTATTAATGAAATATTAACATAATTGATGTTATAAATACACAAATAAATGTTATTTGAGACATTTTGAAAATTTAACTACTTTTTAATGTTAATATGACATTTTATTATTAATTTAATTAACCGTTTTCGTAGTAATCAAGCTGTAATGATTTTTACAAAAATCAATTACCAAATAGTGTCAAAAATGACATATAATAGTTGTTAAAACAAATATTATATTATTAATTGTTTTTATATTTCTAAATCTCTATGGTTCGGCCAAATGACTTAGAGAAGGATATATATATTAATAATGAAGCACTTGGGGATCTTTTTTCTTGTTATAGTATGTTTAGTAACCATATAGTGTAAGAAAACAAGAAGACACTATAAAAGTAAAATTATTTAACTTAGAGTTAAATCTAAATGATAAGGTTAAAATAATAATCTAAACATGTATAAAACCTATTGGTTGAGATAATTTAAACCCATACCCACTTTATCTTCGAAATAAATCAATTTAGAGCCATTATAAACAGAATATTACTTTATTATAAAATAATATTTTATGTTTTTTCCTAAAGTGGCCCTCTCCTGCCTTATAAAAGGGCACCTCCCCCCCCCCTTCTCATTACACAATTTTGAGACCTCATGATCGGCCAAACCCTGACCATTTCCCTTAAGAACTTCACAATAAACAATATAGAGGTTCTGGTCTCCTCAAAAGATCAACTCAGGTGCCTTAAGAGGAAGCTTAAAAGTGGAGCGTCGAAGAAGAGGTAATCTCATCTACCTATTCTTTCATGTTTTCTTTCATCATCAACTTATACTTCATTAGTTTTTTCATTATAAAGTAATAACATCAGAATCACTAATATAATGATATGTTATTATAAATACGAAACAACCCCAATTCACCTTTTATCCATCCTGTGGAAAATGAAATCACTGCGCGTGCGTACGTATGAAATACTATCTCCACACCGTGGTGTAATCTATTTTTCTACCACCACCTTACTTGGATGGGTATAATGGTATAAAGAATAACTATATATGGCTATTATAACATTTTAATAATTCTTATATATCAAATCATCCTCTCTAATTCAATTCAATAATTATGGGAACGATATCATCGCTCGTGCGTACTTACGGATTACCGTCTCCATGACGTGATGAGATTCATTCTCCATGTTAACCATTCAAGAATGATTATAATGTATATATAAAGAATAAAAATAAAATATATGACATGATAAAGATAATGGATTTATGTATATATATATATCATCTACATACTTCCATTCAAGTCAATAAGGAAAGGAAAACATCATTCATGCGTATGTACGGCCTACCGTCTCCATTAACGGTGTATTTCACTTCATTTATCTATCTATTATATATATATATATATATATATACTGAATATATATGATATATAAATCATGATCTACATTATGGATGTAATTAAAACATGATATATGTAATAATAATATCATGAACAACATGTCCAAACACATAAGATAAATAAAATGATTTTACCCAAAACGCTGCTTTAACATTTAATTTACCAACGAACAAGTAATATAAAGTCATAAGATAACCATATATGATATAATAACAATTAATATGATTATTTAATATGTAAATGACGTTATTTAAATCATTATACATTAGTTTTGGATACCTACGAAGCATATCAGACCTAAGGTAAAGGATAATTTTGCAATCTCATTTTTATCTGAGATATCTTATACGTATGTATTTACTAGGGTTATATTTTTACTCCATTTCCATAAAATGTTTTTAATAATGTGTTTAATATTTTTCCCTGTATTTTTAAATTCATGTTTACCATTTTTGAACTTTACTTTGTGTTATAGATGGAATCTTTTTTTGTTCACCATACGTGGTACTTTTTGAGTTTTGAGTTAGAAGTACAAGGAGAACGTTTTTTTAACATATATGGTATGAATGGATTTCTAAAATTTTATAACTCCATATTTTCATGATGATTACTCTACAAGATTTCATGACTATATTCGACAAAATATTTTTCATTTAAAATTTCATGGAATTTTTTGAAAAGAAAATGATTTTGAATAAGAAAAGATATTTTCCTCAAAAATTTATCTCAACTGTTTTATCAAAACCATTTTCCATCTAAGTTGAAATTATTTCAGATGTTTATGTTTCAAGTATAATGTATTTATGATTTACATGGTTTCACTTAAGTTATTATTAAATGATATCCATTTGTTTTTTATGGATTATGTTATGATGGGATGATGTTTATTAACCCCATTTTATCCTTTGGGTTATGATGAATGATTAATGTTTATGTTGTGGAACACGTACTAAGGATTTAATTATGAGATGGATGGGACCTATATATCCCTCCAATTCAATGGGTAATGATTTATATCACATGAGATAGGCATGGCTAGATTGGCAAGTTAATCTGGTTCAGTGATAAAGGACTGGATCGAGGAGTGAACTCGATTCAGAAAGGGAATTTGTCCATTAAGTTTGTCTTAGAAGCAATGCCTTGGCTAATATAGAAATCATAACATGTGATTAATGGTTTCCACAATTACATGTTTTATTCCCATGATATTTTATCATGATAAATGTTTCTTTATGATCTAAGCCTTATGTACTGCCATGTTTTATGTCATTGCTCAATATTTTGATGTTCAAACATTATGTTCATGTTTTTTTAAGTTCAAATGTATATTATTTGTTTTATTTTCCCCATGCTTACCCTTACTGAGAATTTGAGCTCACCCTTTATATGTTTTCTATTCCCCAGGATTTGAATAATGGTTTTAGGTAAGAAAACAAAAGGGGGGGATCTTTATGGGAGATGCCTAAGATCATTCACCATGTTTATAAGATTATATTCCAGTTTCCAAAGACACTATACAATTACGGTCCTTGTGTGTCTATTTTTGTTATGTATTATGTATTCTGCAAAAATTAGTGTAATGTACATGTACGTCAAGTTTGGGTCTCTACAGTTGGTATCAGAGGAAAGGTTTAGTTAACCTTTGGAAACTCGGATGCGAAAACTTTAGTGAAATCCCTAGAGATACTTTTATGATATGTTTAGGGATGTCTGTAAGGATAAGTATAGATATAGGTTATAGTTCTATAACTACGGTAACAATCTTAGAATTTAACTTCAGATATTAGATATTGAAGGTACTCCCCCTTGATTATGATTTTTTCCTCTCAAACTATTCTTTTTGGGTTTTATAAAATGGTTGGAAATAGGAAGATTCATGATAATGGAGGATATGATAGACAATGGAATGATATTTTTCATGAGAAACCAAATTAAATTGGATCTGGAAGTCCACAAATTATTATTATTCCTAATAAAAAATCTCATAATATGATCAATAATCTCAACTTTAGTAAGTATCCCGACTCAGATAATAAGAGAAAGATAGAGTTTCATGATGATCATAGAGGAAAGAAAGTTCAAATACACTCATGTAAATCATGTGGGAAGAGGCATCAGAGAGAATGTTTCAAAGGAACTGGAAGATGATTTGGGTGTGGAAAATAATGACACAAATCTAGTAATTGTAATAGAAAAGGTTCAGTTAACACAATGGGCAAGGATAATGTTATTTCTAAGACATCAAAAATAGTTAAATGTTTTAAATGTGGAATGTACGGGCATTATGAAAACCAATGACCAAAGGGAAAATCCCATTAAGAGAATCATCATGGTCATATGGGAGTTATTTATGTGGATGATGATGAAGAGACTACAAATGATATATCATATGAAATACTTTTTGAAGCTAGGTCAATAGTTTATGAAGGTAGTGGAATGACTGCACGTTTATCAAGAATAATGTATGGTACAATGGAAAAATGAAACATCAAAGATTGTTACACTATTATTTTTCCTAAAGTATTTTAATATATATGTTGAATGGTACTGGTAACAATGAATGGTTTGTTAAAATATTTTTGGAAGGTAGTTGATATGAGCATAATGAAAGGATAAGGAGATATTGAGATGTTTGATAGTATTAATGATCTCATGACTGATATAAGGACAAAGTGATATCAAGGTTTGAGTATATAGAAATTTTGGGATTTTGGTATGTGTATAGAGTTAACTTTTTACAAAATTCATGTTTTCACTAAGGTTCAATGGGTATTCATTTTTCAAGAGAATACATTACTAAGGAATACAAATATTTGGAATGTGACCAACAAGTTATATCTTATGATATATGGGAGATAAATGATGGTATTCACATGCTTGGTAGATGAACTTTCTAGTAATCGTATTCTTTATACATTGATCTTGGACTGAAGTATTTTGGATAAGTCTAAATATTCAAATGAATTAATTTATGCATAAGATATTATTGTTTAAGGCTAGAAATATTTTCGATATTATTCCAGGACTGTTATAATAGTGTAGTTTTCGAAAAAGGTACAACCTGGAAGATGGGCGACAACCCGTCGCGTCAGACAAGGATGCGGGAATAGAACCCACAACCGAATTGCGACAGGCCTTTATCACCTACCTCCGTCCTAAAGGATGTCCCTTGTTAGTAGAAACTAGTTTTATTTTATTAAGCGCTATGATAGATGAAGTATAAGTCCATTTTAGCAACCATATACAATTAATCTCAACATATATGTACTTATGTTTATTTGATAAATTGTGCTAAACGTTTTGCGATAGAAACAGATGGAATGACCTTTAATTCTATCACATGATCTGCTAACACTTCACGAATGACAAATTCAACTTTATTTCTTTAAGAGATGAATTGGAAAATATTCATGGCACGAATAATGGTGAGATTGTATCAAAATCAAGTAAGAATTTCTTTTAATTCAATAATTATTCAACATTAGGGAAATGATCTTGATAATTAAAAAATGTTGTCCAAGTACCATCAGACCTGATGAATTAGATGGTACCATAAATAATCCCGAATTTATGGATTTTTGATTGATGGATTTTTCATAGCCATGTTCTCAACCACTCCCAATCAGAACATGATGGTTATATGTCTCTTCCATATCCATATTTTCAACTATGTTGTCCAATGTGGAAACCCAGTGTTGAGTTACTTTGGGTGACCTTTATGATTCTAAATTTCTCTTTAAAATGCTGTTTTAGTATTCCTTTTTATGATGTGGGTTTCTAGGAATGAAAATTTCATGTAGTAAAAGATTTATAACCCTGATGAATTTCGAGGGAGAAATTCATTTTATGTGGGGTAGAATATAGCACCCCGAGATTTTATGAGAGATATTGTTTTTAATTTCTTTGATGACTTCTATTATACACTACACCAAGATTATCTTGTACTATATGCAACACTATTCTGGGCTCGTGTTACACACAATTTCATGTTCGTTTTGTGGAAATAATTCTACGCAACATTAAGTATAGGTTTTATTTAATGTATAAATGAAATAAGTTTTTTCTATGTTATACGCAACACCAAATGGAGATTTCACTACATGAATCCATGACTTGTATTGCATTACATGCAGTCAAGAGCTTATTCGATAGTGTGTGTAGTACGCAATACCGAGTATCACTAAACGAGATATTATTATAATATTATTATGAACTAACCGTTATTAATGGCAATACCCACATTTGAAATTTTATAAATTTTATCATTCAAAATGGGATTCATATTTGGATTCAAAATATCGAAATTATCCTAGGGTGAATTTTTGGTATTTTTCTGAAAACATTCAATTTTTGATGAATAGTGAAAACACTGGGTTACTATTTGAAAAACGAATTTTTATTTAAATAATTATTTATATTATTTAAATTTATTTAAGGTCAAAATTGATACATAATACCTATATAAGTTCAATGTAATTAATTGGATTCATTTTATAATATTTTTAGATATATGAAAATTTTATTGAACTTTTCACCATCTTTTACCCACCTCCTCGGAGCATTTTCAATTGTGCATAAAACATAATTTCAACACTTTTTTGAGTTGAATTTACAAAATCCGAGAGATATGGTTAATATCAAGGAGTAAAATGTCGTTCAATAAGATAAAAATACTATTTGGTGAATAGTAACTTTTTTACATTTTATTACCACAGTTAAAAGTAAATAAGGCAATTCAGGTTACAAATGATATTATTATTAGCCTAACACATGCCCAAATTCTATTGGATAAGTGTAATTCGACCAAAAACAACCTTAGGAGTAAAATATTACCCTTTAGGTGTACTTCTATTAGATTAGGACTCTTATCATTATTTTATTTTATGAAGAGTTAAAATAGTTAAAATCAATGTTTAATAACTAAAACAATTTTAATATAGGGTTATACAAAAGATAAATTCTAATATTAATATTAATTATAAATATAAAATTATTTCAAAAATAATGGTATTTTATTTATAATTTTTTTATATTAAATGATTTAATTAATTTATGACACAGTGATGATGCAGTAATTACCTTATTAATGAAATATTAACATATTTGATGTTATAAATACCCAAATAAATGCAATTTGAGACTTTGTATAAATTCCAATAAATTTTATGGTTAATATGACATTTTAGTATTGATTTAATTATCTTTTTTAGAACTAATCATATTGTTATTATTTTCACAAAAATCAATTACCAAATAGTATCAAATTGACATAAAATAGTTTTTAAAACAAATATTATATTATTAATTGTTATTCTATTATTAAAAATATATGGTTTTGACAAATAACGTATATAAGGTTAAATATATATTAATAATGAACCACTTGTGGCTATTTAGTCTTGTTATAGTATTTTTATTAACCACACAGTGTAAGAAAATAAGAAGACACGGTAAAAGTTAAATTATTTATCTTAGAGTTAAATCTAAATTATAAGGTTAAAATAACAAACTAAACTTGTCTAAAACCTATTGGTTGAGAATATTTTTACCCATACCCACATTAGATTCGAAATAAATTAATTGTTAGCTATTATAAACTGAATATGACTTTATTATAAAATAATATTTTAAGTTTTTCCTAAAGTTCCCCTCTCCTCCCTTATAACAGGGCACCTCCTCCCCCTTATCTTCACACAATTTTGAGCCTTCAAGATTGTCCAAACCCTGACCATTTCCCTTCTCAACTTCACTATAAAAATCATTGAGGTTCTGGTCTCCTCAAATGTCCAACTCTAGTTCCTTAAGAGGAATCTTAAAAGAGGTGCGTTGAAGAAGATGTAATCTCTTCTACCTATTCTTTCAGTTTTTCATTCTTCCTCTTCTTCTTCTTATTTTGTTGTTTATTAATAATGTAATAACATAAGTATCACTAATATACTTATTTTTAATTATAAATATGAAACAACCCCAATTCACCTTCTATCCATCCTACGGAAAATGAAATCACCGCTCGTGCGTACATATGGAATACCGTCTCCACGCCGTGGTGTAATTTGTTTTTCCACCACCACCATACTTGGATGGGTATAATGGTGTAAATAATAACTATATATGGTTATTATACATTCTTTAGGATTTTGATATATTATATTTTCGACTCCAATTCAATTCAATATTTATGGGAATGAAATCATCGCTCGTGCGTACGTACGGATTACCGATTCCACGACGAGATGAGATTCATTCTCCATGTTAACATTTAAAGAATGATTATAAAGTATATATAATGAATAAAAATTAAAAATATGACATTATAAAGCTTCTATATTTATGTATATATATATATATATATCATCTAATTACTTAAATTAAAGTCAATGATGAAAGGAAAACATCGTTCATGCGTTCGTACGGCCTACCGTCTCCATGAACGGTGTATTTCACGTCATTTATCTATCTATTGTATATATATACTGAATATATATGATATATAAATCATTATTTAATATCTTTACCAATGTAAAACATGATATATGAAATAATAATATCATGAACAATAAGTCCAGACACATACAATAAATAAAACAATTTTACCCAAAATGCTGCTTTAACACAGAATTTACAAAAGAACAGGTAATATAATGCCATAAGTGAACTATATATGATATAATAACAATGAATATGAATATTTAATAAGTAAATTACATTATTTATATCATTATACAGGAGGTTCGGATACGTTCGAAACATATCAATCCTAATGTAAGGGATAATTTTGCAATCTCACTTTTATCCATGATTTCTTATACGTAAGTATCTATTGAGGTTATATTTTTCATCCATTTACATAAAATATTTTTCATAAAGTTTTTAATATTCTTCCATGTATTTTTAAAGACATGTTTACCCTTCTTTGACTTTTACACTGTGATATAGATGGAATCTTTCTTTTTTTACCATATGTGGTGCTTTTTGACTTTTCCGTTAAAAGTATGAGGAGAATGTTTTTTTAACTTATACGGCATTAATGGATTTTTACAGTTTTATAACACCATATTTTCATGAAGCTTACTCTACAATATTTCAGGATCATTTTCAACAAAATCATTTTCTTTTAAAATTATGTGTAATTTTGTGAAAATAAAATTATTTTGAATAAGAAAGGATATTTTCCACAAGACTTTATCTCATGTTTTTTTATCAAAAACATTTGCCATCTCAGATGAAATTATTTTATATGTGTATGTTTCAAGTATAAGGACTTTATTATTTACTTGGTTTCACATCTCTTATGATTAAATGATATCCATTTGTTTTATATGGACTATGTTATGATGGGATGATGTTTATGAAACCCATTTTATTATTTGGGTTATGATGAATGATTTATGTTTATGTTGTGGAACACGTAAGAATGATTTCATAATGAGAGGGGTGGGACCTATATATATCCCTGCAATGAATTTGGTAAAGATAAATATCTCATGAGATAGACATGGATGGAAAAAAATGTTAATCCGGTTCAGTTATACAGGACTGGAATGAGGAGTGAACTCGATTCAGAAAGGGACTTTGTCCACAAAGATGGTCTTGGCAGCAATGCCTTGGCTAATATGGAAATCATAACATGTTCTTAATGGTTTCAACAATTACATGTTTTATTCCTATGCTATTTTATAATGATTAATGTTTCTTTACGATCTATGCCTTATGTACTACCATGTTTTATGTCATTGCTTAAGATTTTGATATTTAAACATTATGTTCATGTTTTTTTATGTTCAAATGTATATGATTTGTTTTATTATCTCCATGCATACCCTTACTGATGATTTGAGCTCATCCTTCATATGTTTTCATTTCCCCAGGATGTAAAGAAATGTTTTAGGTATGAAAACAAAAGGGGATGTTCTTTATGGGATATGTTGAAGATCTTCCACCATGGTTATAAGATTATATTCTGAGTTTCCAAAGACACTAAACTATTATGGTCCTTGTGTGTCTGTTTTTTTATGTATTGACTATTCCCCAAAAAGTAATGTAATGTCCATGTATGTCATGTTTGGGTCTCTACAGGCCCCTTTCACACAAACAACTTCGAAAAATTACAAAATTTACTACGATCAGGGGGCCCGACAGAAGGCACCCCCGGGGAACCTATCATAAAGGAACCAATACCAGAAGGCCCTGTGTTTTTCAAATGGTGGCAGAAGATGAGGTTTTTTCACAGTAGAGCATCACTTCATCATCGGTCACCATCCCTGAAGAGCAGGGGGACATTTCATTTGATAGCTGGATCCCTTGAAATCATGCACAAGATCATGGCGTAAAAACTCCGTTCAACATCGCCTTGGGCACGGAAATGGGGACGGGCGGCAAAATGGACGTTCGACGTCGCCTTGGGCGCAAAAACGGGGTTCGGCGCACAAACCACCATTCGAAGACTCCTTGGGCATGGAAATGGGGCCATGTGTGGAAATAGGGTGGGGTGCACAAACCCCCATTCGACGATGCCATTGGCTTGGAAACGGGGTCGGGCGCCAAAATGGGGTCAGGCGTGGAAACATGCATTCGACAAATCCTTGGGCGTAGAAATGAGATCGGGAAAGCTAGTCACGGATGGTGGTAGTTTGGGTGCAGAAGGGAGGGTCAGCATGAAAATCCCCATTCAATGTCGCCATAGGTGCAGAAATGGTGCTGGAGCAGCCCAACATGGAGGTCAGCAGTTTGCACATGGAAGGTTAGGCCGGCGCGCAACGACTTGCACATTGGACTTCCCCTTGAACGCAACTTATGAATCTTGTGTGCACCCACCTCATATGTCCCAAGATCTCATTTTTTGTGTCCCAGATTCATTCAGTGCTCTTCTACCCACCTGATGTGTCCCTTCTCTAGATTTTGGCATCAACAACCATTTATGTCATTTTTCATCACCAACTAAAATAGAAGCCTTTAATGATATACTTATGGAAGAAACATGATCACTATGATGTTATTAATATTATTTAAAGATAATATTGGACATTATATTTGTTATAGTAATTAGGAAAGGTAAAATTAAACTTATGAACCTAAAAATAACACACCAGTGTATATTTCATAATATGAGGTAATTTTTTAAGAATAGATATAACAAAATAACATTTATATAAATAGAATATAACAAAAAGCACATGCACAAACATTTCTGGAGATAATTATGCTATTTTACAAGACCTAAATCCATGGTAACCATAACAAAATATTTATATATAAATTGATAAAACCAACTCACATTATCAATCTAAAAAAATATAATAAATAAATATCATATGATAATAAATAGTCATTATATAATTAAATATAGATGAATATGGTACCAAATAAACACAATTAGATTATTTACTAATTTTTTTTCATTTTAAAAGAGAATCAAGATAATGATAATGGTTTTTGATGACACAATTTTCATTAATTGACATATAAACATTTTTAATTTACTATATTATTCCACGTTTAATTTTTAACATAATAATTAATTTTTATTTAACTTACTATAGTGACCTAGACCTAAAAAATTACATATTATTGAGTTTTATACAAGAATATACATTATTACACATTTAGGATCTTTTTAGGTTTAATGTATTATATAATTAGGTTGTAAAACATACATAATATCCCAAAATCATACATAAGGATACTAATAAATCATTATCCATTATTCCAAAATATTAAAAAATTTAAATAAAACATGATTTTTTTAAAAAAAATAAAAAAAAATTAACTTTACTTCATTATTTATCATAAAAATCCTATTACCTATGGAAAACATTCAAATAAAGTTTAGATTAGAACAAAAATTAAAAGATAGACTAAAAAAACATTTTTCAAGTGATAACATTAAAATCCCAGTAAAACACATTTCATAAAACCCCATTAACAATCATATAAAAGTTATTTAGTTTATTTGAGTCATATTTTCCATATCATCCTTAACAATGGAATAACAATTTTTTAAACTTTTATCTATGGATTACCCATTGCATTGGAGAGATATAAGGGGGCTCCCCCATCATGTCTTCTGCTATAATGAGCGCAACCCATCATATATTGAGCTATAATGGGCTCAACCCAACATATATTGAGGAATAATGGGATAAAACCAAAATAATTATGTCCAAGGAACATTTAATAGTAATAAATCATCATGTAAGCATTAAGAACCACTCATTCCTTATATAAATATACAATATTTTTGAATTTCATTAAAGAAATTTTTTTAAGGATTTTAAAAGGAAAGCCCCTTGGAAATATAATTAGAACAAGAATTAATAGAATGAAATGGATATGTTTATAATATATGAATACACATAATACAACATAATATAAAAAAAATTCATATCACAAATAATATCAACACCATGTAATAAATAAAGTAGATGGTTAGCCCAAATAAATGAAATTGGGTTAGAAATTCCCTTACCTCAGGTTTTTCTTTCCTCAAACAATATTAATCATCATATATAATGGTCAAAAGAGTGTTTTAATACATTAAATAATCATAATAATTTTTATAAAACCTTACAAGATCATTTTTTACCATCATTCCACCCATTAATTTATAATATTTTGTTCTTTCTAATGTTTCAAGTGTGTTCTTTACATGATTTACATGGTTGTTTTATAAAGTATTTCTGTGCTGAATGGAAAATAAACTAAATAAGTGAAATAAGTTTTTATTAATATATTTTTATAATATTAAATTATTCCATAAATTATTTTGGTTATTTTTTATGAGGACTAATCATTACATAAATCATTATTGATAATCATTAATTTATTTTGGTGAATTTTGATCATTACAAACAAAATTTTTATTATTAATTAATACTGTGCATAAAAACTAGTTTTAGATAATAATATATTATATAATATGCATAATAAAATATTATTTAAGAATATTAATGGTTTTATGACCACATTTTAAGGACATAAATAACATTTAAAAAACATCATACACGATGTTGGTAAAATAACACATCGCAGATGATGATTTAGTTTTTAGAATAATTTAGAGAGGATAAAAAGTACGAGGATGAAATGTTCCATAAACATGATAAAAATACAATATATATTAGATAATAGATCATTCATTCCTCTTTGATAAGGGTGAGATTAGTGAGAATATGAAAAAGAAAAGAATTGAAAAGAAAACACAAGAAATTGAAAGAGTATTTCTACCTCTGGATCTATTCTCACTGAGATCCTCCCTAAGGCCTTTTGTATTGGACATTAGGGGAGACCAAAAGGTCTTGGACGTGAATAAGAGCCTTGGGATGAATACTGGGTATAATGTCTTTAATTATCAATGCTTTAGAGGTGTGAGAGGATGAGGGGTGGTGAGGGTGGTATTTATAGTGGGGGAGAGGAGGAGTTTACCAATATTTTATTCCTTTGTTTAATATTTTTCTCACGGCTATGAATAGTATTGATTTATGTGACCCAAAATAGTAAGAATTTCATGTGAGTTCAATCCAATTTCCATTTAAATCATCAATAACTCAATAATGATTTATAAATTCATATATTGACCACATTTCATAAATTATCCAATTTAATTGTTCACCAATAATTTAGGTATTTCATTAAAATATCAAAAATTCACCAAAAACATTTTTAAAAATTTAAAATTTAAATATTAACTCCATTTAAACAAAAAAATCTTTTAAATATGAGAAATTTAATTTTTAAATAAAATTATTATATATTTCAAAAATAACAATTTTAAAAACTACACCTGATTTTATAATACAATGAAAACGTAATTTTGGTGTCATAAAATTAACATATACCCATAAGATAATATTTTATGATTAAATTTCATGAAAAAACTTTTCATTTAAATTATTTAATTAATCATAAAGTTGAAATTAAATATTTATGACCTACAAAAATACAAATTCTTATATAAAGATCATATTGTCACTAATAAGATGCGTTTTTTATTTTACATTTATGGGTGTGGTTTCTATATATTAGGACTATTTACTATTAATAATGGTCATATAACTATTCATAAGGGTATGTTACTATTAATAAGGGTTTTCTACTTTTCACCAAAAATTATATTTCTTCTATCAGATTCCAAATAACATATAGATCGCAACTGTGTATGTCCATTTTTTAAAATTGAAAACACAAAAATGGAAATATTTTATTGAATGACTATTTTATAACTATATCTATAAAACAAATATTCATTATGTAAAGATGTAGTTTTTCATTCATCAAATAAAATTTATTTGAAAAACCTTTGAGTGTTAAATTCTCCTCGTCTTCCTAAAATTGTGACCACACAATTTTTATTTACTTATTAAACAACTAAGGGTATATATCCCTCATAGAAATTATAAATTCATATGTTCCTTATTCAACCATATAGTTTTTTAAAAAAAACCATTGCCAGGTGGATTACCTTATTCTACAATACTTCACCTCTATTATTAAGAATCTGAACAAGTATCCCTTTATTAGAAAGGATCTCTTCTAATTGAACTACTTATAGGCTCAAAATAACATATGAATCTGGAACATACTTTCTCAACATCGAAACATGAAAAACATTTTTTACGTGAAATTAACATGGAGAAAAAGATAATTGTTAGTTGACTGATCCAACTTTCTCCAATATTTAATATGTTCTTTAGAACTATGGACTATGCTTTCCTTTTTTTACCAAAACAAATAATTGTTTTCCAAGTATATATTTTATTGAAAACATGATCAACTACCATAAATGAAATTTCATTCCTCCTTTTATCTTCATTAAATTTATTCTGGCTTGTAGTTATCCACATTTGTTGTTGAATCATCTATACATTTTTTGTTACTTCTCTACTAATTTTGCTCCCATCAATTTCCCTTCCCAAACATTAATCCCAAATTCTAGATTTTGACAGTTTTTTCTAAACAATGCCTCAAAAGGTTCCATATATATACTGGAATAAAATATGTTATTATAAGAAAACTCAATTAAAGAAATATGTTGATCTAATATTTCCTGGTAGTCTATTGAAAATGCTCGAATCATATCCTCTACTGTCTAAATTTTTCACTCAGTGTGTCAATTAGATT
Organism: Viscum album; assembly: GCA_963277665.1. Taxonomy (NCBI): domain Eukaryota; kingdom Viridiplantae; phylum Streptophyta; class Magnoliopsida; order Santalales; family Viscaceae; genus Viscum; species Viscum album. The sequence continues at coordinate 200,335,901 of OY728125.1, read as the reverse complement.
GAGTATGAAAAGAAGTGTTGAAATTTAATTCCATTCCCAAATACATCTAAAGGTATTTCCAAAAGATTTAAGTGAACCTGATATCATAGTCATATACAATTGGAAGTGGAACACCATGTAACCAGAAAATATATTTGAGGTACAATCGAGAAAGAAGATCCAAAGACATAGTTCCTTAAATCAGAAGGAAATGTGTAGATTTTGTCAGACGATCATATATGAAACAGATTATTTTTTACCTCAAGATGTCTTTAGTAGTCCAAAAATTATGTCCATAGGTACATTTTCCCATTTCTACTCTGTAACTAGTAATGGTTGATGTATCCCCTTCGGTAATTTCCACTCTTCTATAACCTATTAACATGTCAAACATTTCATGGTAAAATCAGAAATATCTCTTTTAATTCCATCCCACCATTATAAATCTTAAATATCTCAGTATATCATTGTGATACAAAAAATAACTGAAAATTGAGAACATTTAGCTTCACATAACATTTCATTCTTCAGCTAAGAATCCCAAGTAAAACATAATCTCTTCTCAAACCTCAAAAAACAATCCTCATCAAGGTTAAATTCTAGAAATATAACCATTTTAACCAATTATACCGATCTCTATAAGTCACCATCTTCTTTTGTTCTTGCTTAATTTCTATCTAACAAATATTACTGAACTGAAACCTAAAATGAAACAGAGGAATTTTATACACCAAAAACCTCTAATCCAGAGTTTATAAAATCATTCACCCAAGGGTCACGTTATAAAAATGTCATGGTTAATGTATCATTACTTTTCTAACTCAATGCATCAGCCACTCTGTTTTCTTTTCCAAGATGGTAATGAATCTTGAAAATATAATCCTTGATTAGTTTTAGAAGCCTTCTATGCCTCCTATTTAATTCTATATGAGTAAATATATACTTCAAAGTTTTATGGGTAGTATATATTTAGTATTTTACTCCATATAAATAATTCCTCCAAATTTTTAATTCAAAAGAACAAAAACTAATTCCAAATCATGTGCAGGGTAATTTAACTCATGAGGTTTCAACTAACATGAAAAATAAGAAATTACCTAATCATTCGTCATCAAGAAAACAATGAACTCCCTTTAAAAAGCATCACTATAGATGAAAAATTAACCACATCTAGATGGTTGGGTCAGAACTGTAGAATTCAACAATCTTATTTTTAATTAATGAAAACAATCATCACCTTATTTTGTTATGATGAATTTAGCACTTTTTTCAGTGAACTTAGTCATTGTTCTAGATAACCATGAAATTTTTTCCATAAACCTCAGGTAATAGCCTGTTAAATGAAGAAAACTACAAATCTCAGTTATATTTGTGGGTCTTTTCCATTCTTTAACAACTTCTATTTTAGTATGATCAAAAATTATACTATCTTTTGAAATAATGTGACAATGATATGAATTTTATTACTGGAAAAATTCAAACATGATAAATTTTCCATTTATTTTCTTTTCTTTTATAGTTTTTAAAACAACCCTTAGATGATTTTCTTGCTCATCTTTAATTTTATAATATAAAATAATTTCATTAATAAACACAACAATAAACATATCCAAGAACTCATAAAATACTCTATATATAAAATCCATGAATAGAGAAAGTGCATTTGTTAACCCAAATATAATTACTGCAGAATCATAATGACTATATCTAGAAAAAATGTCACGTCCGGACTTTATTGAGGTAGAAGTTTAATTTTAAATTTTTATTTCGTAAATTGATTGCTTGTTTATTTAAATTATTTGGTTGTATCGTGGGATGAACCCAGTGTGGGTTTCCCGTTGTGGTAACGGTGTGCGTACGCGGGCCTTGTGCCGCTCGGCGCACGGGCAGGGGATGGGCAAAGCCATGCGCCTTTTCCATTTCAATGTGTGGTGTCCGTCGCGCGGACGTTTCAAATAACAGATGTTAACTTTAGTTTTTATTATTATTATTTATATTATTATTATTATTGTTGATATCATTATTATTTTTATTTTTATTTTTATTTTTATTATTATTTTTATGCTTTTATTATTGTTAATATTATTAATATTATTGGGCTATGCGATTATTATTATTATTTCTTACTATTGTTATGTTGTTGTTATTATTATAATTATTATTATTATTATTATTATTATTACTACTACTATTAATGTTTTTATTTCTAATATTAGTATGATATTAATATCACTATTATATTTTAATCATTATTATGTTGTTTAAATTTTCTCCCCCCCCCCCCCCCGAAACCCTAGCCGCCGCCCCCTTTTATTTTTATTTTTATTTATTTCTTTCTCTTACCTTATTTTCTTTTCCTCCTCCCCACATACCTCTTCTTTTTATTCTTCATTCGGTCGTGCCCCACTCCTACACCCTCTCGCCGTCGCTCCTCCATGTTCACCCGCACCGCCGCACCTACCCTTCTTCTTCCCTTTCTTCTTCTTCCTCCTCTTCCCCATCCGGCGCTCTCTCCCTCTCCACCGTTGTCTCTTGCCGAACAGTATCTCTGCCAGACCTCTCCTCTGCTGCGCCGCTCCTGCACCCCTGGCCAACCACCGCCCATGATGCTCACCAACTACAACCACCCGTCCAGCCGGCGTGCCCCCTGTTGCTCTCATTCCTCCTCCGCCCAGCCGGTGTGCCACCTCCCCGTTCCCGCACCTCCCCGCTCCCGTAGCCCCTTCACCAGCAGCTCCGCCAGCCTCTCCCTCAACCGATCATCCACGCCTCCCCGCTCAGCCACCCTCCTCTCGCTGGAGCTTCGAAACCGCAACGGACCCCCTCCTACTCACCGGCTCCTGCTCCTCCTCCACTCCGCTAAAGGGTTCGTTCTGTTTGTTTTGAATTTATTCTATTATTTTATTTTATTTACTAAGTTATTAACATTTTATTTTGTTATTATTATTATTATGTCAATAATACCATTATTATTATTATACTAATATTGTAATTATTATTGTATTATTTTTATGTTAAAATTATTACTATATTAATGTTATTATTATTATTATGGTCATGTTAATATTATTATGTTATTATTTTTCTTTTTATTATGTTTTTATCATTATTATTATGATTATGTTATTATTATTATTATTATTATTGTTATGTTAATGTTATTATATTATTATTGATATTATTATTCTTATATTATTATTATTATTATATTATGGTTATGTTATTATTATTATTATCATGTTATTGATACTACTATTATTATTATTTTTACGTTATTATTATTATTATTATTATTATTATTATTATTATTATTATTATGATAACATTATCATTGATCCTGTTTAACAGCCTACTTTTTTAGGACCTATTTGATGGCGCAATACTATACGACCTTTACGCAGCGAGAATTTCGCGCTATGTCGCTTTCCATTCATATTTGAGGTAGGTTATTCCACACTGAATTATCATCTGGCGATCTTTTGCGTGATGGTTAAAATTTTTCAGCACCCTTCTAATTAGTTTCCATGTTGAAAAATTAGTTCTGATTACTTTTTAAATGTGAATCTAATTTTCTAGAAGTATATTTATGTGATGCAAGTCCACTTTTATTGTGAAAACTTACTTTGGTTGTTTATTATTATTTGTAAATTGCGCAGTGTGTAAGTTAGAAAGTGCGGATGATGCAGTTTGTGTTTTGGCGTGTCGGAATATGTTTTATTATATAAAGGGGTTTTGAGTGACTTTCTAACCTTAAAAAAAATTGTGAAATGTCTGAAAACTGTTCAATAATTTTCTTAGTGGTTTCCTTATTTAACAAAGTGGTTTCGTTAAGTTATGTGACTAGTTTTATTTAAAGCGTAAGTAGTGTGGTTTAAGTTTTTTTAAAAAAATGTTTTGGTGTGTGTGTTTTTTTCAAAGAGGATATCAGTGATCAGATGAAACGTTTGGCTCTAAGTGCTAATGTGACATGTTATATGAACTCTGATCTTTAGGTGAGAACAAGGAGGGAAGCCAGGGTATTAGGTGGGGAGACTGGGACTAGTGAGCTAGTGTTCCGGAGATGAACTTACCCGGTTTCACTGGCAGGTTTGATGATTGAAACACTAACTAAACATATGATATTTGAGGGTCGTGGACTTCTAAGCCACGTGTTCTGAGGGTCGTGGCCTTATAAGCCACGTTATCTGAGGGTCGTGGCCGCCTAAGCCACATTTCACCGAGACACGACGTTCTAGGATCCCACTAGTTCTAGTACCCAGAGGGCCTTTCCGATCCTTTAGTGCTACCGGTTACTTTGCGTGCACAATGATACGTGATATGTCACTTGAATTATCACCCTAAGGTGTTTATTTTGAACTGTCTTTCTTTTAAATTGTTTTATGAAAACCATTTTTATTTCACTTCTTTCTTTCTTTATTTAGCATTGCAAATGATTTTTCTTGTGATAGTTGTGCGTGGAATCTTTTCTTGGTGATATCTTGCTGGGCGATTGTTCACACTCTACTTACACCCTTCGGTGTAAGTAGATTTGATTACTTCTGATATAGGTAAGGGTCCAGATTTTGGGAGCAGTGGTTCAGGTTGTTAGTAGGACTATCTACGTGGCGTTTTTGTGGCGGCTTAGGGGCGATGTCCTCACACCGGGCGACAGCTCTTAGGTTGGTTTTTGGTCCTCTTGTTTTAGTGTTATTTGGGTTTTGAATACTTGTGAACCAAAAACCTGTTCGGTTAAGTTCACGTTTGACTGTAACCTTTACTTTTGTGTGGTTTACTTTGGTTGGATGCTTTATATTTTTTCACTAGGGTAAATCATTCCCAAAGTTTATTTTGATACCCGGGCACTTGTGCCAGCCCGTGGGGATCGGGAACGCCCTTCGGGCCTTTCCGCGGGCCGGGTCGGGCACCAGTTCCTACGGAGACCCGACTTGGTTCGTGACAAAATCGTATCAAAGGGGGTTAGTTTGTGGTTTATGTTATTTGGGATGAGTTGGATTATACAAGAGTTGGGTTTGTCGGGGCTCAGAATTCATGTTGCGAGTAGGGTGCCTGGCCAGCACGCCTCGTGACTGATACTGAGTCACCATGGGATGTCAGGGTGCTTGTTTCACTTACTTTCTAGGTGGGACTTGTAGGCTGCAGACCGTAAGTGGACACGAGGCAAGAAAAGTAAATCTTTTACATGGAGTCGTTTTTGCATGTTTGGTTTATTGATGAATATTTATCCTATTGGAAAAATTTATTCCCTTTTTATTGATGGTTTTCTTTCTTGATTGATGCCCTTTTGCAGTAAGATGCCTCCCCAGAGAGCTCCCATGCACCCACGGGAGGAAGCCGGAGAGAGTTCTCCCGCTCCGCTTGATCAGAGATTGGTAGAGGCGATGGTCCGAGCCGTCCAGGCTTTGGGACAAGGGGTGACTCCTGCCCCCACCCATTTTCTAGCTAGAGGGGAAGATTTTGGCTCCAGGAAGGATAGAGCTTAGGAGTTTCTGAGGAGAAAACCTCCTTCTTTCCGAGGTGGTTCAGAACCTCAGGAGGCAGAGGAGTGTCTTGAAAAGATATAACGCATGTTCGATTTCCTTAACACGCATGAGGACGTCAGGGGGAAGTGTGCCTCATTCCAACTAGAGGGTTCCAGTTGAAAATGGTGGGAATCAGTGGTCCAGGCTGGGAAACATGAGCACATGAGCTGGAAAGATTTCAAGGGTATCTTCAACGAGTAGTATTGTCCGTAGTTCGTAGCCTATGCTAGATCTTGGGAGTTCATGGAGCTTTCGCAGGGGAATCAGACAGTGATGGAGTATGTGAATCGCTTTGCTGGACTGGTACGGTACGCATCTGAGATAGTTTCGAGCGAATTCTTGAAAGCTCGGAAGTTTGAGAAGGGCCTTCGACCAGAAATTCACTCCCAGGTTTTCTTATTTAAGATGAAGTCTTATGCTGAGGTGGCCGATCGTTCTTGTATGGCCGAGATTGACTAGAAGGGAAATTTTGGGGTTTTCTGGATCAGTGTTAGGGCTTGGCAGTGGCAGTTCATCTGAGAAAAATAGGAAGCGTGATGAGCAATGGAAGAAGAGTGATGACAGCTCAGGTCATCCTCCCAGGCAGTTTTCATTTGGGGCTTCTGGTGTAGGGTCTGTTGTGTTCCATCAATGCGGAAGGGTTGGGCACATCCGACCTGTTTGTCCATACCCTCCCAGACCATGCCATGGATGTGGAGTTGTGGGACATCTACAGTGCTTCTCTAGGACTGCATGCCCTTATCAGAGTGGGACATGATCTGTGGCTCCTATAGGGGTATCAGTTCAGTCAGAGCCAACCAGAATGACAGGATCACGGTTCGGTGGTCGTGGTGGTAGGACTGGATCATCTTCAGGGCAGAGACAGATTAGGGCAGAGCCTCAGGCGAGCGGTCGTTCTCAGGCAAGGACCAGGCAACTGCATGATGTGGATCAGGCACCAGCGGGATCTGATGCAGGGCCTTCGACGGTTCGAGGTACTATTCTGGTTGCATCTTCTATAGCTGCAGTTTTATTTGATACTGCTACTTCAGTTTCTATTATATCAGCTCGTTTTGTGAATCTGCTGAACCTACCAACCGAGCTCTTATCATTTGCTATGGATTTAGTAACACCGCTGGGGAAAAAGAGGGATCAAGACCGTAAGTGCCGATCGTGCTAACTGTCTGTGTTGGGAGTCGAGATGGAATGGGATTTCTTGGTCCTTGACATGGACCTATTTGATGTGATCCTCGGTATGGACTGGATGGTGCGCTTCCAGGTGCACATTAATTGCTATTGATGCCGAGTCAGTTTTACAGCACCAGATGGGACTCCCCATCTTTTTCATGGAGAATGGGATCCTCGGTCGGGACGCACAGGACCACCACTCCCAGAGCTGGTAAATCATGCTTATCAGTTGTCATCTCTCACGTTGGAGGATAATGGTGGTGTTTTACAGGGCGGGTTACCTCGTGTAGTGGATGAGTTCCCAGAGGTCTTCCCAGATGATTTTTCTGGCTTACCCCCAGAGCGGGACGTGGAGTTCTCGATTGAGATTGCGCTGGAAACACAACCTATATCTCTTCCCTCATATCGAATGGCCCCCACCAAACTGAGGGAATTAATGATACAGCTGGACGATTTGGAATCCAAAGGATTCATTCGCCCGAGTGTCTCTCCTTGGGCCGCACCGGTTTTATTCGCGAAGAAGGACGATGGAACCCTTCGGTTATGCATTGATTACCGGAAATTGAACAGGGTAACCATGAAGAATAAATACCCTTTCCCTCGGATTGACGATTTGTTCGACCAACTGAAGGGGGAAAAGTGGTTCTCCAAGATTGATTTGCATTCGGGATACCAGCAGCTTAGGGTGAGAGAAACAGATATCCCGAAGTCGGTTTCCGAAGCAGGTACGGTACTTCGAGTACTTGGTCATGCATTTCGGACTGACGAATGCTCCTGCAGTTTTTATGGAATTCATGAATAGGGTGTTCCACCAATATCTCGACTCATTTTTTGTGGTATTTGTGGATGCCATCCTGGTTTATTATGGATCTGAGGAGGAGCATGAGCATCACCTGCGTGTTGTTTCGGGCACTTTGCGGGATCACCGCCTGTATGCCAAACTCTCGATGTGTACTTTTTGGATCAGGGAAGTGAAGTTTCTGGGGCATGTCGTCTCAGAATAAGGGGTTTCAGTGGATCCCGAAAAGATCAGGGAAGTTATGTCATGGGAGCAGCCGAGGAATGTGTTTGAGATCAGGAGTTTTCTTGGCTTGGCTGGTTATTACAGGCGCTTTGTCTGGGACGTCTCGCGGCTTGCCTCCCCAATTACCGCACTAACCCGGAAAGGGGTGAAGTTTTAGTGGAGCCCATAATGCCAAGCATATTTCGAGGAATTGAAGCGGCGGTTGACCACCGCACCAGTGTTGACCTTACCAGAGTTAGGAAAGGGCTATGTGGTGTACTGTGATGCTTCATGTACGGGCCTTGGATGTGTTCTCATACAGGATGACCATGTTGTGGCTTATGGTTCTCGCCAACTACGGCCGCATGAGAAGAACTATCTGACTCACGACTTAGAGTTGGCGGCGGTGATGCATGCTTCGAAGACGTGGCGCCACAATCTTTTTGGGGAGAAGTTTGTGGTCTACTCTGACTATAAGAGCCTGGCCTACATTTTCTCTCAGAAGGATCTCAATTTGAGGCAGAACCATTGGGTCGAGTACCTGCAGGGCTTTGATTTTGATATTGTCTACACCCCTGGCAAGGGTAATGTGGTAGCTGACACTTTGAGCAGAAATGTACCAGTGCAGGCATTGAGGGAGTCCAGTAAGGAGTGAACGTTGATGGGGCTCTTCACCCAGATGCATTTGGAGAGCAGGGAGCACAGTGGAGGTGCTTTATTGGCTAGCATCCAGTTGACTCCTTCTCTTCTAGAGTTGATTCACCGGGAGCAGCCTGGTGATGAGCTGTGTCAGCAATCTATGCAGTTTCTTCATGGTGGGGATACTCTTTCTGATTGGACTTTGTCTTCCCAGAGGGTCATATTCTTCAAGGGCCATGATGTGGTGCCGTTTTCTCTGTGGAAGGTGGTGATGAAGGATAGACACCAATCTCAGTGGGTCGTCCATCCTGGTACCACCAAGATGTATTACGATGTTCTCCGTCAGTTCTGGTGGCCAGGTATGAGACAATACATAGCCGAATTCGTATCCAGATGTTACACCTGCCAATAAGTGAAAGCAGAGCATCAAAGACCATCTGGCCTACTCCAGCCATTACCCATTCCTACCTGGAAGTGGGATGAGGTCGCCATGGACTTCATCATTGGATTTCCTCATACACCTGAAGGGAGGAATGCTATTTGGGAAGTGATTGACCGCTTAACCAAGTCAACTCACTTTATTCCGATCAGAGATACAGCGAAGGTAGAGGAGTTGGGCCGCTTGTATGTTCTTAAGGTAGTCAGACTTCATGGTGTGCCATCGGCAGTTGTTTCTGAAAGGGACCCCATTTTACATCTCGGTTTTGGGGAGGCCTCCAGAAGGCTTTGGGGTCGTAGATCAAGATGAGCACGGCATATCATCCTCAGACCGATGGCCAGACAGAGCGGGCGAATTAGATTCTCGAAGACATGCTTCGAGCCTATGTGCTAGATTTTGGAGGCTTATGGGATAGCTATTTAGGACATGCTGAGTTTGCTTATAATAATTGTTACCAGTCTTCCATAATAATGGCACCCTTTGAGGCGCTCTATGGCTGGCCTTGTCGGTCTCCTCTGTGTTGGGATGAGGTAGGAGAGGCCTTGCTCTTGGGACCGAGTCTTGTTCAGGAGACGTCTGAGAAGGTCAAGGTGATTCGGCAGCGGTTGTTGACAGCTCAGAGTCGCCACAAGTCTTATGAAGATCAGAGGCGGTGGGATCTTTAGTTTTCAGTAGTGGAAAGAGTGTTCCTGAAAGTGGCCCCTCGCTTGGGTCACCGTCGTTTGGGGAAGCATGGGAAGCTGACACCGAGATATGTCGAACCTTTCGAGATTGTTGAACGGATTGGCAAGGTGGAATATAGGTTAGCTTTGCCCTCGCAGTTGACGTCAACTCATGACGTATTTCATGTCTCCCAAATAAAGAAGTACAACCCCGACCCGTCGCATGTGCTGAATTGGGAGGAGCTGGAGATAGAGTCTGACTTGTCTATGGTTGAGCGACCAGTGCGTATAGTGGATTCTCAGGAAAAGGTGCTGCGTGGAAAGTCCATTCCTCTGGTCCGTGTCCTTTGGCAGCACAGGAATGATGAGAACGAAACTTGGGAGCGGAAGTCATGGGTTGAGCAGGAGTACCCATTTCTTTTCTTTGATCAGGCTTTGAGCTGACTTTCCGAGGGCGGAAAGTTTTCATGGTGGGGAGAATTGTCACGCCCGGACTTTACTGGGGTACATGTTTAATTTTAAAATTTTATTTCGTAAATTAATTACTTGTTTATTTAAATTATTTGGTTGTATCATGGGCTGAACCCGGTGTGGGTTTCCCATTGTGGTAACAGTGTGCGCGCGCGGGCCTTGCGCCACTAGGCGCACGGGCAGGGGATGTGCAAAGCCATGCGCCTTTGCAATTTCAACGCACGGTGTCCGTCGCACAGACGTTTCAAATAACAGATGTTAACGTCAGTTTTTATTATTATTATTTATATTATTATTATTATTGATATCATAATAATAATTATTATTATTATTATTATTTTGCTTTTATTATTGTTAATATTATTAATATTGTTGGGCTATGCGATTATTTTTATTATTTCTTATTATGGTTATGTTATTATTATTATTATTAATATTAATGTTTTTATTTCTAATATTATTATGATATTAACATCACTATTATATTTTAATCATTATTATGTTGTTTAACCTTTTTCTCCCCCCGAAACCCTAGCTGCCGCCCCCTTTTATTTTTATTTTTCTTTTTAGTTTTTTTTATCTCTTCCCTTCTTTTCTTTTCTTCCTCCCCACGTACCTCTTCCTTTTCTTCTTCATTCGGTCACGCCCCTCTCCTACACCCTCTCACCGCCGCACATCCCTGTTCACCCGCACCGTCGCAGCTCCCCTTCTTCTTCCCTTTCATCTTCTTCCTCCTCTTCCCCTGCTGGTGCTCTCTCCCTATCCACCGCTGTCTCTTGCAGAACAGCAGCTCCGCCGGACCTCTCCTCTGCTGTGCCGCTCCTGCACCCATCGCCGACCGCCACCCCTGCAGCACCCCTATTGCAGCCACCTGTCCAGCAGGCGCGCCCCCTGCTGCTCTCCTTCCTCCTCCGCCCAGCCAGCGTGCCACCTCCCCATTCCCGCGCCTCCCCGCTCTCGCACACCCTTCACCAGCAGCTCCACTGGCCTCTCCCTCAACCGCTCATCCGCGCCTCCCCGCTCAGCCACCCTCCTCTCGCCGAAGCTTCGAAACTGCACCGGACCCCCTCCTGCTCACCGGCGCACGCTCCTCCTCCGCTCCGCCAAAGGGTTCGTTCTGTTTGTTTTTAATTTATTCTATTATTTTATTTTATTTACTATGTTATTAACATTTTATTTTGTTATTATTATTATTATGTTAATAATACCATTATTATTATTATACTAATATTGTTATTATTATTGTATTATTATTATGTTATTATTATTAATATATTAATGTTATTATTATTATTGTCATGTTAATATTATTATGTCATTATTTTTATTATTATTATGTTATTATCATTATTATTATGATTATGTTATTACTATTATTATTATTATTGTTATGTTAATGTTATTATATTATTATTTCTATTATTATTATTATTATATTATTATTATATTATGGATATGCTATTATTATTATGATAATGTTATTTATACTACTATTATTATTATTTTTACGTTATTATTATTATTATTATTATTATTATTATTATTATTATTATGTTAACATTATCATTGAACCTGTTTAACGGTATGATGTTTTAGGACCGATTTGACGGCGCAATACTGTGCGTCCTTTACGCAGCGAGAATTTCGTGTCGTGTCACTTTCCGTTCCTATTTGAGGCAGGTGATTCTACACTCAATTATCATCTGGAGATCTTTTGCGTGTTGGTTTAAATTTTTTATCACCCTGCTAATTAGTTTCCATGTTGAAAAATTAGTTCTGATTACTTTTTTAATGTGCATTTAATTTTCTAGAAGTATATTTATGTAATGCACGTCCATTTTTATTGTGAAAAATTACTTTGGATATTTATTATTATTTGTAAACTACACAGTGTGTGAGTTAGAAAGTGCGGATGTCACAATTTGTGTTTTGGCATGTCAGAATATGTTTTATTATACAAAGGGGTTTTGAGTGACATTCTAACCTTAAAAAAATTGTGAAATGTCTGAAAACTGTTCAATTATTTTCTTAGTGGTTTCCTTAATTAACAAAGTGGCTTCGTTAAGTTATGCGACTAGTTTAATTTAAAGCGTAAGCAGTGTGGTTTAAGTTTTTTTTTAAACGTTTTGGTGTGTGTGTGGTTTTCAGAGAGGATATTAGTGTGCAGGTGACACGTTTGGCTCTAAGTGCTAATGTGACATGTTATATGAACTCTGATCTTTAGGTGAGTACAAGGAGGGAATCCGGGGTATTAGGTGGGGAGACTGGGACTAGTGAGCTAGTGTTCCGGAGATGACCCGACCCAGTTTCAATGGCAGGTTTGACGATTGCAACACTAACTAAACATATGATATCTGAGGGTCTTGGCCTTCTAAGCCACATGTTCTGAGGTTCGTGGCCTTCTAAGCCATGTTATCTGAGGGTCGTGGCCGCCTAAGCCACGTTTCACCGAGACACGACGTTCTATGATCCCACTAGTTCTAGTATCCATAGGGCCTTTCCCATCCTTTGGTGCTACCGGTTACTTTGCGTGCACAATGATACGTGATAAGTCACTTGAATTATAACTCTAAGGTGTTTATTTTGAACTGTCTTTCCTTTAAATCGTTTTATGAAAACCATTTTTATTGCACTTCTTTCTTTCTTTATTTAGCATTGCAAATTATTTTTCTTGTGATAGTTCTGTGTGGAATCTTTTCTTGTTGATATATTACTGGGCGATTGCTCGCACCCTACATACACCATTGGGTGTAAGTATATTTTATTACTTCTGATACAGGTAAGGGTCCAGCTTTTGGGAGCAGTGGTTCAGGTTGTTAGCAGGCCTATCTACATGGCGTTTTTGTGGCGGCATAGGGGCGGTGTCCTCACACCGGGTGATAGCTCTTAGGTTGGTTTTTTGTCATCTTGTTTTAGTGTTATTTGGGATTTGATTACTTGTGAACCAAAAACCTGTTTGGTTAAGTGCTCGTTTGACTATAACCTTTACTTTTTTTTGTTTACATTGGTTGGCTGCTTTATATTTGTTCGCTTGGGTAAATCGTTCCCAATGTTTATTTGGATACCTAGGCACTTGTGCCAGCCCGTGGGGATCGGGAACGCCCTTCGTGCCTTGCCGCGGGCCGGGTCAGGCGTCGGTTCGGACGACGACCCGACATGGTTCGTGACAAAAAAACATAGATTTGGAATGATTGTATCTTTTACATTTAGCTTATGATACCTAGACCTTAAGTCAACCATCAAAAAAATATTATTCTCCCCATAGTTGATTGAAAATACCATTGATGTGAGGCTATGGATACTTGTTTTTAACAGTGATGTCATTAAATGCTATATAATCAATGTAAGGTCACATTGAACAATCTTTATTTTTAACAAAAAAGGTGGGATCACCCCATGGAGAAGTGTTGGTTCGAATGAGGAATTTATCTAATTAATCATCATACGTCTTTTTCAATTCTAGAAGATCCACTTGATCCATTTATTATGGGGGGGTTAGAAATTAGATTCACATTAGGAACTATGTAAATAGTAATTTAATCCTCTTGATCAAGAATAACACAAGGAAAATCATCAATAAAAATATCCAAGTATTCATTTACCACTGGCACATTATTAATTTGGATAGTTCCCTTATCTAAAAAAATACGAGAATGATAACTCTCATTCTTATATTTTATCAATTTAATAGCTTATGGATATCTTATCAATGGTATGGGTTCATTCTTATACACAATCTAAAACAATTTCTAAAAAAAATTCTCTTTCTCTAAAATATGTTTTATCATGTTAAAACTAAATCCATTTCACACCCAAAATAACATCAAATGCCAATAAAGGCCAAACAAAAAGGTATGCAGGTAAACTCATTCCACAAAAAAAGATATGTATATTCTTATAATTTCTTTTTTCTAAAATATTTCATCCAAGTGTTTTTACCAAGAGTTCTTATTTCATTTCATGAGGTTAAATTCCAAATTTTATAAAAAAATTCACAAAAATGGAAGAATGTGTAGACCCTAACTCAAAAAATACATTTTCAAAATCTATAAAAATAATAAATGTACCTAATACCACCTCATTTTATGGCTCAAAATCTACTGAAGTGGTTGAAAAGGATTCTTTCATAACCTTCTACTTACAATACTACTTATTTTCTGCCTGAGTGACTAGCTTTAGAAACAAATTACAAAAATGACCCAATTATAAACAGTTAATGCATATCACCAATGGTTTATCATTAATTTTTTGGATCATTTTCCATACACTCAGGGGACATGTATCTAAACTTTCCAAAATAGTAGCATTTCCCAGAATTTACATTTCATTCACTATGATGCGTTTTACCAGACTTTTCACAAGAAGGGAAATTGATTTTCTTACATACAAATATATTAAATGAATTTTTCCCCAATTCCTGAAAGCTAGACTAATTATTATTATTTTCATCATGATGTACATACGTGTCTGTAATCTCCATCCTAAATTTTTTAGCACAATGAAAAAGTTTCTCTTATCTTTTAAACTCTATTAAATCCACATATCTTCATAATATTTGTTTCAAACTAGAGTAAAATATATTAATTTTACTATCATAATAATGATTAAAATCTGGTATGTACTTGGAATGTCTTTTAAAATTGGATTCATGTGTTGCTAAAGAATCGTCACATTTCTACTTCAGTTCCATGAATTTTTAACAATTCTGATTTAAACAGTTTTAGGAAAATATTTTACAGAAAAATACTCTTAAAATCATCCCATTCCATACTATCCAGATCAACTATTTATCTCATATTCTTAACTAGAAACCATTTTTTATCTGCTTCACCTTCAAAATTATGAATGTATAGTATTACCTTTTGATGTTCTGGGTATCCGATTGGATAAAATGTAAACTATAGATCATTGATCCATCCTTCAGATATCATTGGATTTGTGGTTCCCCTAAATCCTGGAGGATGTTGCATCATAAAATAACCCACAAAAGACATGTTTCTTCATGGTAGGACAGGTTCTTCTCTAGGATGGATACCACCACCATTTATCACATAATTAAACTGATCCTTTTTTGTCACAAACTACTCAGTTCCGATTCATAGCATTCTAGGATGTAAATTCAGAAATATATCTTAATCAAGGTACATTCCTACATCAAATAACCTATTTTATCTAAGGAAAACCATTATGAACATAAATATCTTAGATGAATCATCATGGAAATATTTGAATTCTATATCATTTCAAATCATCGATAAAGTAAATGTAATTTATTATATTTGATTATCATAATCCTAATGACAAAAGATATCTAAACCATCATTTGATACAAACTATAAGGATCTGGTCTTTAAACATTACATATTATTGAGTTTTAGAAAGGAACATACATTCCAACACATTGAGGATCTTTCCAACTCACCCGTTTTAGAAAATTATGACATAAAACATACATAACATCCTAGAATCTCACATGAGGATTCCAGTAAAATAGTATCCATTTTTTACGAAATATAAATATTTTTAAATAAAACATGATTTCTTTGAAAAATATTCATAAAAATTAAATTGACTCCCTTATTTCTCTTAAATATTCTTATAACCTATGAAAAACATTAAAAAAAATTGGGATGAACCCAAAATGCTCAGTAAGGGATATACAGAAAGAAAACATTTGTCAAGTGATAACATAAAAAACCCAATAAAACTCATTTCATAAAAATAAATTAACATGAATAGAAACAACATGTAGTTCACATGGGACATATTTAGAATTTCTCTATTAAAATCACACTTACACATGGAATAACAATTCAGTCAACTTTTATATCTTGAGTATCCAATTCATTGGAGAGCTATAATGGTGATCAACTCTCATATCTTGAGCTACAATGGCCTAAACCCAACATATCATTAGCTATATTGGGATAAACCCAACATATAAAGATCTATAATGGGATCCACATAACATTAAAAAGTACAAGGAAAATATAATTCGAAAAAAGTATCATGAAATCAGGAGAAACCACTCATGTCTTATATAAAAAACCAATCTTCTTGAATTTCATTAAAGAGGCTTTTAAAAGGATATTAAAGTCCCTTGAAAATATAATTGGAGTGAGAGTTATTAGAATTGAATGGATATGTAAATACACTATAAATACACATAATACAACGTTATATAAACAAAAAGTCATCAAAAAAATAATCTCAACACCACATAATGCATACAGTAGAAGGTTAACCTAGAGAATGGAAATTTGGTTAAGAATTCCCTTACCTCAGGTTTATCTTACATAAAAAATGATTAAACCTCTAGTATAATGGTTAAAAGAGTTTTATTAATACTTTATAGAATAATAATAAATTTTATAAAACATTATATGATAAATTGTTTACTTCATTCCACTCACTAATTTATAATTTTTCGTTCTTTCTATTGTTTCAGATGTGTTCTTTACATGATTTCCATGGTCATTTCATAAAGAATATCCATATCGAATGGATGGGAAAATCCAGAAGTGAAATGATATATTTTTAAAATGTTTAAATAATATTAAATGGTTCCATAAATATTTTTGGTTATTTTTTATGTGTATGAAACATTGGATAAATCATTTGTGATAATCATTAGATATTATTGGTGAATATTGATTATTACAACCCATTTTATTATTAATTAATATTATGCATAAACACTAGTTCAAAATCATAATATTAAATATAATATGTAAAATAATATATTATGTAACAATATTAATGGATTTATGGAAATATTTTATGTAATTAATGGAAATTTATGACACACCGTCCATGATATTGGTAAATTGACACATCATAGACATTGTTTTTGTTTTAGGAATAAGTGGTATAAGAGAAGAAGTATGATCATGAATTGTTATATAAACAAGATAAAAATGTATTATATATAATATAATGGATATTTCTTGCATCTTGGATAAGGGGATGAGAATAGATTATATGAAAAAAATTGAAAAGAACACATAAGAAATGGAATGGTCATTTTTACCTCTGGATTTATTCTCTTAGAGATCCTTCTTAAGGCCTTTATTATTGGACTTATCGTGAGACCATCAGGACGTGGATGTGGGGAAGATACTTGGGAATAATATTGGGTAGAATATATATAATTCTCAATGATTGAGATGTGTGAGAGGAAGGGGGTGAGGGTGGTATTTAGAGTGGAGGAGAGGAGGGGTTTTCCATTATTTTATTCATCAGTTTAATAGTTTTTCTCAGGAAAGTAAATAGTAATGTACCATGTGACTAGAAATAGAAATAAGTTCATGTGAGTTCAAAATAATTTCCATTTACATCAGTCATGAGTCAATCATGATGCAAAATTTCATTTATTTTTCACATTTTTGAAATTATCAAATTTTACTATTTTCCAATGATTCAAGTATTTCAGAAAAATCCCCAAAAATCAACCCACCATTTTTTAACATGATGAAATAAAAAATAAAATCCATTTTATCAGAATAATTTTATAAATATTAGAAATGTAATTTTTAATTGAAGTCATTATGCATATGAAAAATAACAAATATAAAAACTACAAATAGTTTTATAATACCTTGATAAAATAATTTATGTATCAAAAAATTACCTTATAACAATAAGATAATAATTTATGATTACATATCATGGAAATAATTTTTAAATCAAATTATTTAGTTAATCATAAAATTGTAACTAAATATTAATTACTTATAAAAATATCAACACATATATAATGATCATATTGTCACTTATAAGATGAATTTTTTTCAGCATTCATTGGTGAGGTTACAATACATTTGGCTAGATTACTATTCATGTGGTTCATATTACAATTCATAAGAGTATGTTACTATTCATAAAAAATTTGGTCATATCAGACTCGAAATAAATTACTGATCACAATAGTGTATATCTGTTTTTTAAAATTGATCATAAAAACTATAAATTTTGTTTCACATACATTTTATAATTATATCCTCAAAAAAGATTCATTATGTAGAGACTCAGTGTTTTATGCAATAAATTAAATTTATTTGTAAAACCTTGGGGTGTTACACTTCCTCAATCACTAATCAGGTTCAACAAATATTCCTTATACCAATATTATGACATGAATTTACCCTCAATAATTATGATATATGTATGTTAATCATGTTAGAAATTTAATTTATTGAATCATAATTCTTATTATACCCCAAAGTGTCTTTAATATGGTTTTATCACTCCATAAATAATTTCATTTACCATATTCATGTAGTTTAAAGGGTTTAGACATGTATATAATGTTATCATTTCACTAAATTTTTCATTATAGCTAATTTGGAAATGAATTTAATAATGAAATTGGGGAATTTACCACAAAGAAATACATTATAGAAAAAAGGAACGAATATTCTTTTTAAAACATTTTCACATTAACATATTTTTATTTATTTTGAATCATCTTTCCCATGTTTTGTGGTTTTAAAAATTAAATAATTTTTTATTGTAATCTGAGTTTTATTAAAAATCGTTTTCATCAAAAAAGGTTCATATTAATCATGAATTTTGTAGTAAAATTATACTATTATCCTAAAAATATTCCCCATATACACCTTTATTTATTACAAATGTTTTTACAAATGAAAAAAAATTTAAAACTCAATAAGATAAATGATATTTATTTTCTTTTTTCATTATTCATATTTAGTGTATAATAAATAAATCTTCCATTTTACTTCTTATTTTAATATCCTATATTTTATTCCTTTAATTTAATGTTTCTCACTGGGTTACACATGTATAAATTTATTTTTGAAGTGTTGAAAAAATAGAAAATATTTTGATCTACATGTTGTAAATATAGTTTGTTATCATATTTGATGGGTATTTACCTAGTGAGTTACATGATGAAATTGGATATATTTTTATATTCCATGGGTTTATCATGATAATTGATGGAATTTTTATTGTTTTCCTTCAATGGTTCCATTTTACCAAGAAAACAAAATCTTTGAATGGCTTTTCCTTGAGTAATGATTGATTTTATATAGCCCATTTTTGCCTTTATGTTGTTGAGTGGGGTCTTATATTACCCTCGATTGAATTGGTTTAAGTTGTTATAAAATTATATTGTTAGGAATTAATTTAATGTGTTTGTCAACATTGGTCGGGGTATAATGAATTTTCACACATTTTCATACATGGAAATAACGATTTTGTTCATATATTTATGGGAGCAATTAACTCACTCATAATAATTCACATTATTATGGTATTTCTATATAAACATTTAATCTATTTTTAATTCCATAATTTTTTTATTCGATTTATTTATTGGATACAGTATGATTGATTTTTTATGTTTCATTTTTATGAAATTCCAAAATTTTATTTTATCCCATGCTTAATGAAATGATTTAAAATAAATGATTTATAAGGTACGATTTTATTATGCATCAGGATGAAACTCATTTAATCATCTAATGATCACTTGTGTTCTTCAACTTTTATCTATAATGTTTACACTCAATGAAAATTTCATCTCATCAATTTATTGTGTTTCCATTTTCCTAGGTTATGATGAAAAGTAATATGTACGATGTGTCTATAATATTACATTGTGTAGGGAATTTAGGGGATATGTTTGAGATATTTTTTGTATTAAGAATTTTCATATATATTGGGAAAATAGTTTTCAGATGAAAATGTCTAGAGTTTTGTTTGTTAATGTTTTCCACCATTTTATAAAACTCTAATCCAAAGAGACTTTGAAAAAATATGTAGTAATGTAATATTATTTTTAAGTTGTGTATTAATGAGAGGGTATTGTCTTATGAGTTTTGTAATTCTGATTCAAAGGTTCAATTTCAAAGGTATAATAGGACGATATGAATCTTTTAATCACCATGTCTTTTTCCTTTGTTTATTTTGATATTAGTCGAGAGTTATATAGTCTTAATGTATGGTGATCTCATACCTTTATACCTACATTAAAATATTAATCATGACCTATCTCTTTCGATTTTTGACTCCTTCTTCTTATTATTGATTTTTGGATGACACGAGGGTTTCTAGGTAGCTTCTTCATCCTTTGAAGGATTTTAACCTTTTCATAATCATTCCATTATTTCTTTATATGTAGGAGGATCCTATTTCAATTCCTTTTTTAATGATTTTTTTCTTCATCGAATCGTGTTACATGGATTTCTTGGGGTAATCATGGGAACATGAATCAGTTATCCTACCCTATTTTTTCATATATTGAGGTGTGTCATTTCAATTATTATCTTTTATCTTCTATAACAAATGATCTTAGAATAATTTTTATTACTCTAAAATCATCATTTAACCCTTTAAAAACCCCTCACTTGTCATCTAAATGAACTAAATAATTGGAAAAATATTTATTCATTATTAATTGTTTTCCACATGGAATGAGTGTTAAGATACCTTATTCTTCTCTCAATCAAAACAAAACAGTATATTCTATATGATATAAATAATTATAATAATAATAATAAATTATAATCTATATTGTGTTAACCATATATAGTGATGTATATTTAATGACCTCCTCAGGATCATTTGATATGATATGGTCCCACTGAGGGGTTGTGATTTATATTTTCATTTACTATTATTATCTATCCTTTAGATTTTTGGAGGAGATTTTTTTCTAGGGACGCGATGTGATATACTTTTTTCATTAACAATAATACACTTCTCCAAAGTTAATGTTTAGCATGAGTAAAGTGTTCTTGAATGTTCATGTTTCATTTTTTTTAATTCTTGAATGATTATTAATATTACTCTGAACTACATTGATATTTAAATATATGGGTTCACTATTATTATTGTGTGATTCAATGGGGAATAAAAATATAATAAACGATAATTTGAAGGGGAAATTATAGAATAATAGTGTTAAATTGAAGGAATATTAACATGAATTCCCTTTTTCATGACATAATAAATTTTCTATATATGCTACTATATAATGATTCCTATGGGAATTAGAAATTATTTTGAAAATGGATGAGGTAATATGGATTGAAGACTGTTGTTTGTTTGAAAGACGTATTTCTTATTTTATATATTATTTTTTATGGACTATACAAGCTCTACAATTATGGTTATCACTACTGGAAATCAGACCTGTACCAACGCATCTATATCAATAGTTTATAAAAACTATTGGTATAGGTCCCCTTTCCCAACGGTTTGGACAAAACATTGGGAGAAATCCAATTTGAGGCAACTTTTCCCAATGATTTTACAAAACCATTGGGTAAGGGTATGGATTTCCTAAAATTTGGGCCAAACCATTGGGAAAATCCGACTTAAAGGTCACTTTTCCCAATGTTTTGGCTAAACCGTTTGGAAAAGACAAATTTGAGGCCACTATTCCCAACGGTTTGCTGAAACCATTGGTAAAGGTTGTGGATTTCCCAATGGTTTGGCCAAACCATCGGGAAAAAGCCACTTGGAGGACACGTTTCAAAATAATTCAGCCAAACAGTTGGGAATGTTTATGGCTTTCCCAACGGTTTGGCCAAACCGTTGGGAAAGTGTGGGTACCTATCCGAACGGTTCTCAAAATTACTGGGAAAGGCCGATCCCTATGGTTTTGAGAAGCGTTTGGGATATGTACCATTATTTTTAATGAATACATTAATCGAATTTCATCAAATAACGAAATATATAAATTACATTTAAATATATATTTATATATTTTTTCAAATATATTCACAAAGAAACTATAGGATAGTGGTAAAGTCCTTGATATATAACATGGAGGTTGTGGGTTCAAACCTCCACTTGAACATTTTTATATATATATACATATCCTAAGGGTTTTCCCAAACCATTGGGAAAAACCTATCCCAACGGTTTTGAAAACCTTTGGTAAATACTTATACAAATGGTCTCAAAACCGTTTGAATCGGTGTTTCAAAATGGTTTTCTCTAAACCATTCAGATTGGTCTTTCCCAATGCCAAATCACTCAACATCGTCCCAAACCATTTTATTATGCTACACCAAAGGTATGGGGACCTATGAAAATAGTTCCATACTATAGTTATAGGTAATTTTTCCATCAGTGCATTGATATATGTTTAATTACATGTCATTTGGATGATACATTTTGAGATATTGTTATAATAAATTTACATGTAAACGAAATGGGACCCAACAGAATTAAAATATGTTAACAGATAAATAAACTATAAATTTTAATTGAACATGATTAAAATTAAACACACTATATGAATAAGTCATTATTTTGATAATATTATATATATTTCTTTCATGATACTTCCACAAGTTAATATAATGATTTATTTTCATTTTACACCACATATTATGATTTAAAAATTAACATATTACAAAAAGAAGGTTGTGGAACTATTTTAATCATGAATTATATATATATATATATATATATATATTTATATGGGATAAATAAATTAATCTGGATGTAATAAGTTTAATATTATTTACTATTTCACGCAATTAATTTCTGAAGAATTAAGACATATGTTGTATTTTTTGGTCAAAATTAATTTGATAAATAATTCAGGGAAATAGGGAATTGAAAATTTTATGGTAGGAAATTTTTAATCATTATAGAAAAATTTAGTAAAGGATCCAAATAAATTAATTAAACTAGTGTAATTTCTATGATTAATTATTGTAGAACCTGGAATGATATCAAAATAAATAACTGATGGTGGTTTCTGGAAGGATGTTCTGGTTAGATCTCATATTAACAAGGTTAATTAATTAATGATTCATTGATAATATACCATTATAGTAAATTTTTTATGTTGATTGAATGTTTTCATTGAGTTTTTAATATTTTAATTGTGGATTTTATGCTTGTTTTCATATGTTTGTTTGACACTATTTATGTAGACAGTGAATGAATTTAATTTTTCGACTGTCTACATTGGATGTAATGGCATGGGATATTCTACACCGTTAATATGGTTGATATGTATAATTGTAACCACATGTGTATTCCTTATTAGTTCTAATGGATCAAGATTATGATATGATCACACACACACACAGATATATATCGGATGTAATAGAATTGATGTATAATATATATGTGTTTATATATTTATATATATAAATTGTAATTGATTAATTTAAAAACATATCCAACTAATCTTGGACGTGATTTCATATGGTTATCATGTACACATTTCCATTGAGCTATAATAGTCCAAAATTATTTTATATTTGGGTTTTCACGGATTGCATTCATAAAATGTGTAATAGAGGTTATGTAGTGATGGAGATGATGTTATAATGATTTGTATATTATGGGAAACATGGGGTGTCATATGTGATGAATATGTAGATCAAATAGGATTTATTGTGTGTTGTATTCAATTATGATGTGGATATGACTAACTTCACATTATAAAGGATGTTATGATGATGTGATAATTGATAATGGTTGATATATGGGAATAATTTATATGATGATGTGATATTGATGAGAAGTTTGGAATGGGTTGAGTGTTAGATTTTCATGTTTTTATCACTTTATATCATAGTATATTTGGATGGTACAGCTCTTATTTTTCATGATGTTGGTGATTTTTTTATGATTTAGTATAATGGGGTGATTTTTTCTAAAGACCTTATGATTATGTGATCCTTAATATATTTCTAACAGCATCATTTATTTTATCAAGATTTGTTAATCTAAATAATGGTTGTATGTGACCAAACTATGGGGTTTAGTGTGAGGAGTATTAATTTTACCATTATCTTTTCCCACATTAGTAACCTTCTCACACAATTTCAAACTTGACTGTCTCAATATATTTCTTATACATGGATAATTAATTTTATAGAACAATGGTCATTGTTTGTACTTCTAGGACCTCAAACATCTATTATTCGTTATGTTATTTTGTATGACTAATAAATGGAGGTTTGGGGATGTTTTTTTTCTGGTATTAAGGATGGATTATATGATTTATTCTTTCTTTGTTACAACATTGTATTCATGGTCATATTATATGGGCTTTGTATCTTAATAGTATTCTTTTCAGTTTAATGTAATAAGTTAATTTGGTGGTTTTATTTTATTTTTTTCCACGCAATTTATGAGGATAATAACTATCATTTGAGAAAAAAATTCCCAATACTACATTTCAACCTGAAGCCTATTAGAGTGGGACCTAATGGTAATATTCATTTCCGTTGGGGATAATTTGTGACATATATGAAGGCACAAAAAATATATTTGTATCAATATAGTAAATCAAGTATTTTTTACTCCATTGTTTATCGGCAATTAGTTATATTAAACATTTCCAAAAAAATTAGTGTCCATCCATTACTCTTGATGAGTTCTATTTATATACATAATTACAAAATTTGAGATGGCCCCTTCACATGATTTATTAAAAACTTTATGAAAACATTAAAACCTCCCTCATTCACTCTAGTTATAAGATTAACATTCATTCATTATAAATTTTTACTAACTATTTGAAATTAAAAAACATATATTAAATTAATATATGACTAATATATATGTATAATATGAAATATAAATAACCCAAACACAAACAAAGAGGTATATATCTATAAAAAATAAAACATGTGTAGGGTTCACACACACACATATATATATATATGTGTGTGTGTTTAAAAGACTAATAATTTTTTATAATATAAAATATATATAATTTTCATATCTTTAATATATATGCACAACTGCCACAATCATTTTTATATATATAAAAATAATATCATATATATATATATAATCTCTTTAAAATAAACACTGTCATAAACATTATATATATTCAAATTTAAATTTAAATCCAAAATATATGAATAAATTTTTAATAATATATATTACATATAAAAAAATGTATATATAATATATATATATATATATACATACTCAAAAGTGAATAGACACACATAAATACTTGAATACATACATACATATTTACAAAAAAACCTAGTTACATTCATCCATGTGTAAATACATAAACACTTACACACACATATGCATGTTCTCAAGTAGATTTATATACCAAAATATATTTTTATGTATGTATGAGACTATATATAGATGAATATAATATTTTACATAATATAATGTTTATGTGTATGTGTTTGAAATATATATAATACAAGGAATATTTGTGAATATATAACATGTTTTTTTGTCGAAATATATATTGATATAATAATATATATATCTTTGTATATCTTTGTTAGTCTAGATGTGTGTGCTTGAATAGGAATAAATAGAATGCTGATGAATAATTAAAACATAAAAATTTTCATTATTCACATTAAAAAACACAACAATAGTATAGAATATTAATTTTAAATCACATACCACATATTTAATGATGATTTAAAGAGAACAAAACTTACAAAAAAATCACTATTAGTTGTTTAGTGTGAGCACATGAGACTGAATGGCGGTGGAAGAAAAAGGGTAAAAAAATATTAGTTTTTTGTCTTAAATTGATGTATAATTCATTAATTTCTATGTGTTAAATAATTTAAAAGTATAATTCCCCCCTCCCCGCCCAATATTGATATAGTGAAGGTGATATATATGAATCAACATTAATGATTTAAAAAAACTGATAAATATTTTTAAAAACAGAAATATGTCCTTTTAAAATCAGTTATTTAAATAGAATATGTAAAAAATATATTTTTTAGTACTTTTCAGGCATATTACTTCACATGATTCTGATAATAAAATAATTAAATAATAGAATATATAATACAGCAAATTCATAACTGTAGAAAAAATTAAAAATTTAAAGTAATTATTATATTTAGATAAAAATATAAAATAATTAAATGTAAAATCATTTATTCATTAAAAATGTTATAAAATATGATTAAATGAGTTTATCATATATTGACTAAATTAAAAAATGTTGAAATCAAACTCCATCAAAGGGAATTAATTACCCCATTAATATAAGATGATTTTCATCAAAAATAAATATAAGTAAAATAGTTAATATATAAATATAATTTAATAAAATAATATAAAATTAATCTAAAAATGTAACTACTATTTTAAAAAAAAATAGAGTATCTTTTTTATTTTTATATATATACATTCAACGCATAAGTTTAGTAATTAATATTTTAATTTTCTGTGACATTTATAATAATTGAATACCAGTTTAATGGAAAGTAATATATTTATTAAAAATATATTTAATTTTAATTTACATCCATTGGATTGGTTTTCTGGAATTTACTTCAATTAACAGTTAATGTCTGATATTAAAAAGATGAAACATTTATCAATTTATAAATTACATAAATGTAGTAAAATAATAATACTAAATTTTCTTATAAGAATTTTTAAGAATATTTATTTAAAAATAATTTTGTATAAAATATTATTTTATGAATACAATTTTATTAAAACATCTAAAAAATTCAAAATCCATTAAAATTTTCTATGCGATATAAATTTTTGATCCAAAACCTATTAGATAAAGAATTATCGATGAAATATTTAGTAGATCCATATAACCGTAAACTAACTTTGTATCATATTTTATACCAATAGTGTTTATAAACCTATTTAAACAAAACTACCAATAAATCACAAATAATGATATTAATCAAAAATATATTGGTTATACTAACATCCATAAAATTACTCGAAGTAATCCAATTCCAACCATGTTAGTAGCCACTTGTTCTTGGATACCCTATATGATTATAGTAGTTGAATAATCTAAATGATAACTCATAATAATATCTAATAATATTTTTTTAACAAAATATAGATATACCCTTTCAATTATTAATATTATATTCAGTAATTGAATAATCGTAATCCTACATATTAGAACACAGTAGGTCATCTAACATAGAAATGTTCGAGTACAATAAAATGTACTGAAAAAAAATTATAGAAAAAAATATGTGTACATGATCCATCAACTATCGTACATTTGTATATGAACAAAGAATAAAATTATTGATAAATCATCCGACTATTTTTACCAAATCAGAAGGGTATATCACTATTGTTAATTATTAATCAATGATCTATATTATCATCCTTATCTAAATTGAAACAATATTTTTATTGTATTCAATATCCATAAAAAAGAAAGATCATGTTTAATTTAGTATTAATATTTCCATTCCTAATATATAGCTCATAGTAAGTGAGTGAAAAGTTACATGTGGGTGGAGTACTGATATTCTCTATATGGGGAATATAACTAAACATGAATTAAAAAAATTAAAGTTCTCGGTTAACGTTCCCCTATAAAAAATCCTTCATTTCTGGAATTATTTATGACAAAATTCCTGACATTTTTCATATATTATTCATCAATTTAATCTATACTATGATTACAAACTACTTTTAAATATTGACACGAATGAAAAATATTTGAATGCATTATATGTGATCTAATTTTCTAACAAAATTCACATGGATGTCCATCTAACCCTTATTTATAGAGATACCCTATGTATTCTTCTATTGAGTGGTGAAATATAATTAAATATTCTAAATATATCCTAAAAAATTTAAACCATATGAATTATATTTTTAATACATTAAATGTTTCTCATAACATCCCACAACTCTTCATTTTGATAATTTCAATTCTAGAATATATTTTTATTTCACATATTTTATTGAGAGAATGGGTGTGGGGTGGTATGGCCATCATCATCAGTATATAATAGTGTCATTTCCAATTATTCTAAATTATTAAGAATAATTTATTTAAAAACCCATAAACACTATGGGGAAGAGTGTATGGTTTTAAATTATTAATCTAAACAATTTATCATGGATTTAATGAATCCTTATAAAATAATTACAAATAAAATAACAGATTTGTCTAATAAATTTCGTGATCAACTAAATATATCATATAAGGATGTATGATTTAGTATTGGGAGATTATATCTCTTGATGGAAATAGATATTACGGATTCTTCAACTTGATGGCCTCAAATATAGATCCTGTACATGTTTCTGTTAATCCCTAAAAAAGGATGGCATTTTCGGTCCAATGTTCAAGGAAGTTCTTGTCAGCTCTCCCTTATTACCAATAATTTATGGAAAGTGTATTCTAGATGACACAGGTTATGGATCCTGTGGTTTAAAGGATATCCTAGGTGATGAGAACTTATAGTAGAGGGGGGCCTAGCCTTGGCTCAAAATGAAGAGTTGAAGAAAGGTCTTAACTCCTTAACTATGTTTTTTATGATGCTCAAATTTTGTATTATTTATCTAGGAGTATTATAAAGAATGGATCATTTTATTTTATCAAATAAATTCATTTTCATGACTCAAAAAACTTTTCTGAGTGAAAAAAACCAATCATTTCTCGATTGGTGATCCATGAGAGGACTGATCCATGGATAATTTAAGACCTTTAAATCCTCCTTATCCAATTTTGCGGGTTTGGTTAATGTAATATCACATCACTTAGTAAGGGTTGTCTTCCAAATTATATGTCCTTCATCAGATCTAAATGTAAAAGTTCAAGGAATGAATTTTGTCCCTTTCAATCCTATAATTCTAATAAATCAAGTCATTGATCCTCACTTTAACAAAAAAAAATTCTATAAAATCAACCACTAATGTTTGGATTCAAGTCTTCATCGTTAACTAGTATCTCTTCCACCCTAAAATACTATGACATAGAGCCTCTTATTTTGGGATCCAAATCATATTCTACAAGGAATAATAGTGCTAATAAAACATTTAAAATCACTGTAAATCAATTTTCTCAATGATAAAAAGTGGTCTTAATCTAAGAAACCTAAAAAATTATCCATTTTATTAGAACTCAAAAAAGAACTGATAAAAGGGGTATTTTATCTGTTCTAAAAAATAATGAAAAAATTAAAAAACACAACTTTATATTTGAAGGGTGAGACACCCCCTATCTGTACTAAATTATCCCTCTTCCAAGCATTTTATCAGTTCTAATAGAGGGTATTATCTGTTCAACAGGAGGACCCTTACCCTTTAATCTATGTTTTACCACATGTTTCCCTCCCTCGTATACCCCTACCTTCACCATGTTTTATACCTGAGACTTTCCCCTCACAGATATGAACCATTATCACTCTTATGTATTGTTTTTTTATATTTTTAATATATCTAATTATTTATATAAAAATTATAACATTTTTATACATATATATATACATATATTTATAATTATTTTTCAATACATTTATAAACTATTTCTCTGTGTGTCTGTGTGTATAAACATTATTTTAAATATTTACATTTATGGAAATACATTATATATCTCTATTTATATAAATATATTAGAATATATAAATAAATATATATTTGATTGTTAATACATAGGCACAAATATACATATATATATAAACATTATATATACATTATATAGGTATATAAATATGAATACATTTTTATTTTGTATAAAAATCATAATTTTATTCATATATGATTTATATATTCACTTAGAAATTTTTATGTAAATATTTTAACATATTTATTTATAAAATTAAATATCAATGCATAAATATAAAAAATATGAATATATGTGTATATATATAATTATAAATAATAGTAAAATACTAAAAATGATAAAATTTGAATTTCATAATATCTATATGTGTGTAATAATTGAGAATAAAATGATTCCCCACCAAAACAATATAATAATATTCCCTTAAACGAATATAAAGTTCCATTAAATGTTAATGAATCGGTGTACACTGACCAAAACACAGTTTTGGATGCCTTGAAATAATTTTTTAACCAAAAAATATTATGATCAATATTTCCATAGTAACCATGGTGTATATTCCTTTTTAAGGATCAATTTTATCTATATTACCACTCAAATAGAACCCAGATCAAATGTCATGACCCTTAGAAGGTTGAGCCATGTTTTCAGGTTACTTCAAATAATGTATTGATTTATGAATTACTTTTATTTTCAATATTTTAATAAATGACTATTAATCAATGATAATTAGTAAAGTTTTAATTAATATTATTTTTAATTATTTCATAATCCATTTCCCCTAAATATCTTATACAATAAGTGTTATTACATACTTTTTACAATATTAATCATATTTTATAAAATATATTTATTTTCTATACATATAAATATATTTATATAAATATAAATATATTTATATCCATATAAATATATTTAAATATTAATATATGATTTTTATGGATATATAATTTTTTTAATGAAATTACCTTTTATCACTGCTAAAAAAATGTTTTTTCATTGAAAAAAGACATACTTTTATCATATCTAAGAAAAGCACTAATGATCATACCCTATAAAAATGTTAAAAAAGGGATGATAAAAAGGATTCTTTTATTAATTATAAAACAATTACTCATAAGCGGTTATTCTTTTATTTCTTTTTAGCACTGATAAAACCAAATTTATTAATTATTTTTACCAATGATAAAAAATCTCCTTTATGAGCATTTTTATCCCTAATAAATTGTAGCACTAGATAAATCCAAATATGAGGTGGTGAAAATGCAACCTGAAAGGTTTATGAATTTTGAATGAATTATTATTTATAATTTTATATGTTTGACTCTCACAGATGTAGTAACTTTTTTAGAAGATGAATACAAATTTTAATTACATATTAAATTTGATTCATTACCTGACTTTTGTTAGAAATGATGAAACATTCGGAATTATGATGAATAATGACACAAAGTATTGTGATGTGCTAGCTGTAAAACATTTGGACATGTGATCGAACAATGTAAATTCAATATTCCATATAAAGGAATTTTGAATAAGGAAGATAATATTTCTAATGGAGGAAGGGCCGTAAGAATTTCTATGAGCAGGGAACTTAATCCTATTGAATTCACTAGTAGGGGGAATGAGTAGCATTGTAATTAGGAGCATCAACAGCCTTTTGATCCCATTTATGTGCATCCACAATCTAAACAAGATTTGGGGAAGGATGAAAAAATACCCTTTTATGATGAGGATTCTCTTGATTTAGTGGACATGTTATATGTCCTCTTCCTGAAGTCTAGAAATGTTAAGGAAAAGAGGCCCTTTGAGTGGTCATCTCTTATTAACTTTAAGAATAAGAGTGGATCCATAGTCTGGAGAAAACCTACCCTTTTAGTTGCTATTAACTAGACCACAATATAATATTTATTTTATTACACTCTAAATAAATACAAAAAACCTTAGGAACAAAAAATAAAATGATCCAAGAATCCCCAACCAGAAACAAATGAGTAAGGGGGATATAAATTAGTGAAGACCCAAATAATCAACAATAATAACTTCCACACAATTAAGGGTAAGATAATAAAAGATTGAGAAGAAAGAAAATAGTACATCATGGGAGGCAGAAGAAATAATGAAATCATCCACTATTTTCCCCTCGCACCAAGTGTGCTGCCAGATCAGCTAATTGTTGATGAGTATCCTACATTTTTGGATATGGTATGAAATGGACCATGGAGTAGTAATAAATTCATTGAGGTAACAATAAATAATTATATAATTGGTTAGCACTACATATATCATTATATTATTTGAATTTCAAAACATCAGTCCCTTAATTAAGGCCCAAGCCTCCACCTGAAGGGAATCAACTTTCCCAAAATAAGCATTGAAAGTAGCAAGATGACTGATGGGAACTCCCAAGATTATGAGGTTCATGCTGTATATAATAAAATTCCCACTCCATTGCACCTTAGAGACATGAGGAATTCTAACATTACATCACCTTTGAATGAGATGAACCATGATCAACATGTTACTACAAGGCTTCCTACAGAATTTAATGTGGTCTGTCTACTAGACACTTGGTTTGAATTTAGTAAGGACCCATATTGAATCCTCAAAATGGGATTGTGGTTCTTTACCAAAAATATTTATACAATAATTTTTTTGGTTTATATGATGGATTCCATTTGGAAACCTAAACAAGATTCAATGATTACTCTAAGTGAAAATATTGTGCTTATTATGAAGCAAGAAGAATTATTAGTGAAGGGCAGCGAAATTTCTCCAAAAAAATGAGTCTCCATCAAGCTTGTCTTAAGATAATTCAAGGGAGAACTCATCTCTTAGAGAAAATAGTGTCTTTATCTAAAATGAAATTTTAAGTAGATCTAATAGAAAAGTATTTTTCAATAAATAATTTTGAAATGATCATGGAATAGTATAATTACTCTGAAGTTCTGAGACTGTCAATAAAAATAGAAAATCTGATTCAAAGATATTATCAAAGGGTTCAAATTTAGAGGAAGAAAGGTATCCTTGCAACTTGAGGATCTCACCCCACTAGATAAAAAATTACATCATTAAGATAATGATGAAATTTCATTGGAAAATACCAAAACATATAGGAGAATTTATATGAGAATTAGGGGTGGTGGAAGAATCTCGCTCAAATAGTTGAATAATTTATTCTTTACTAGGTAGTTATATGATTTCTCTTTAGGGGTATTAGTTTTTCACTTTTTTTTCTTATACACTCATCCCCTGTACTTTTTATTTCATTTCTTTTCTATCATGTTCGGAACCATGTTATATAAACCATGGTTCATGTCGTATTGGTATATATATTATTTATATTTTATTTGATCCAGTACAAAAGTATGATATAATATACTAGCTAAATACATAATGAATGCCTTTGAATGTGTAATGTTTTAAATTATATTTTTATATTTCCTTTTCTTATTAAATAAAAAATAATATTTATGTCAACATATATTCATTGATCTAGAATATCATTATATTATTATAATACCATATTTTTCTAATTAGTTTAATATAAATAATATAAAATGTTAATAGATACTTAATAAAGATCATAAGATAACAAGGTATTAATAATAGAATGAAAATATAAAATATTTCAACACAATTATTCTAACATCATCTAATTTAATCTCATCCTCTCAATCACATTACTATAATCTTTTTATAGTGATTATAGTTCATGAATATTCTAAACCATTTATAATGACCAATAATGGTTTATTATTAAACTTTAAATAATCATGTTTCATTCGATTCATCTTGTATCATAGTGAAAGAGTATGAAATGGTGTACAACCTAAATTAATAACTCTAAACCCCCTCTTCTACCCATAATATGATGACTCTTTAGAAATAAATTACATAGAAAATATGTTAACTAAGAATACATGATGTTAATATTTAATTTTAAAAGTCTCTTATTTCAATTTAATTTGTTCAGGTTGAAATAATTTAATTTCAAGAATTTTATTCATGATTAAAATATTAAAAAATAAATAGGTTTTATTAAATTAAAGAAACACATTTAAAAAATTTAATGTTTTCATATGGATTCATAAAAAAACCCACACAATATAAAAATTAATAAACAAAGGTAATATGAAAAATATTTTGAATACATTGTATAATACAGAGTTTAAAAATAATAATTAAATATTAGTTATTTTAAAACATTGTTAAATTTATACCTTTTTGTGAACATTTTATATAACAATAAACATGTCTACATCCCATATATAATTCTAATATATTATTCATCAAAACAACACATTAGTATCACTAAAGTCATAAAAAATCGTCATAATTTTCATTGACAAAATAAATTGTTATTACTTGAAAAAAGGATACACCACATATTACTATAAGGACTATCAACATATATATGCAGTTTGAATTATGTATTAATTATAATCATATCACCATTGAATGCCAATATTTTCTGATATACTGATATAAATAAGATTTCATTATATATAATAACACTATTATAATCTACCAAATAATATTTTAATTCTTTTAATAGAAATTTCATATAATTATCCTCCAAAATAGTGTTAATAGTTCTAAAATATGAAACCAATGTTGATATTTTTTTTAATTGGTTCTTAATATATTCATTAAAATATACATAACTTGTACTCTATTAATTTATAATGTAATTATGGTATCCTGATTGAGGGTATAGTGTTTATAATTGTTACTTTTAGACCATAACTACAAGATCACATAGAAACATGTTATTCTAGATAAACAATTCAATTATTCAGACTTCATTTCATTAGTTGATATTGTTCTCTTAAAACAAATAATGAATATATTTTATACTTATTCATCAACCCTGTATGTTTGTTTCACAAATATTACATTAAAATAATATTTTACAATATTATTTATATTAAAAAAATAACATTATTATTTAAAATATAAAATTATGCATTACATATTTCATCACATACCATATATTTTACCCATACACGCTTAATAAACCATCTTCTAAATTGAACTCTCAACGGATGTGAAATATGAAGACAACCCATGGGTGTTAAACAATTTGTACCATCTGGTTATACCCCTTGCTCTCCTTGGGAACTAGTGCAGGCTCGTGTTCTGCCAGACTCAGACATTGTGCGTATTATGCACAGGGCAATTCATAGCCATTGCTTAGCTGGGGAGTGTGTAGTGCACCTAGGGTTGGTCTGGTCCCCCCACTGGGACGTGGTGTTAGAAAACCAAATTTTAGCCCATGGGGTGTTAGCTGAGTAGTACCCACTATTTGTACCCCTCTCTCTCCATGGAAACTCACACAGGCTCGAGTTCTGCAAGACTCGGACACTATGTGTATTATTAATAGGGCGATTCAAATCCATTGACTAGTTGGGGGTGTGGAGTACGCCTAGGCTTTGTCGGGGCACCCCCCTAGGAGTCGGTGTGGGAATCCTACATATTGGCGGCATCTCCCAGATTCCTCTCTCTGGACATGGTTTTCCCTCATAGGAGGATCAGAGTGGGGGAGGCCTCTACATGGATCTCCGACATTGTCTCCCACCATCCCTCAAGTTTTTCTTCTCATTCTTCTTATTTAGTGTTCTGTGGTGGCTTCTACGTTCACTCAGGTGATGGTATTCGAATTTTTTCATCGTCCAGTTCTGTTTTTATGTATTTCTGATGGTTTCATCGCTCAATGCCCCCGATTTCTCCTTCCCTGCTCTGGTATCTCATTCTTCTATGCCCCTCCAAAGACGATTGAGAGTATTAGTAATGGAGAGGCTTTGGGATGTGCGGTGCGGTGGTTGTTGGCATGCCTCCTGCGGCCCTTCATCGATGGTATTTTTCATGTTTTTAAGGGTTTTGTTTCTACATATGTGATCCACAGTGATTTAAGTCTGCTATTCTTTATGTTTATCTTTCTTATGATGTTGTGTTTACAACGACAACAACACGACGATGTCAACATGATTTTCACTGGTGATTCATCCTATCATGGTTCATTAGTTTCTCTACTCTTATTCTAGGAATCCCCTAATCTCACTAAGGCCGAGCAGTGAGGTGGTCATCACTGTTCATTGGGTCATGAGATCAAGTGGCCGATTCTAGGTAATCGACGGTGGTGGCATGCTTCGACATCGATGTTCCAATTATCATCGGTTGTGAAAGAAGTCATCATTTTTGTAGAGGCCGACAGTGACAAGGTTTAGTGGATGAGGAAATTTGAGGATTTGTTAATGAGAAGAATGTGATGGGGTATGGCTGGAGATGTTTTGATGGTGGTGAATGATCCATCTTGTGTTCATGAGAGTAACTATGACGTTCCTGGTAGACAGGTGTGGTCTTTAGACTATGACAAGGATAATGGAACTTGATCGAATCAGTGTAGATGATAGTGATGATGATAAATCAGAACTCCATGAGATAGCATTTATGTTCTAGATTACAATGATGATGATTCAAGTGGATCTCTCTAGTACGGTGATTATTGGGAGGTGAAAGGAAAGGTTGCTTGATGAGATAGGTCTGCGACTCGAGGCAAGTGCTTGACTCTATATTAATAGGAATCAAGATGATGATGATGTATTTTGAAAGTTGTAATTTGAATTGAATGCAGCATTGTGTATGGAATGACCTGCTTCTCACTTATCCTTAAAGATAGTTTTTGGAAATAAAAAAAATCTATTTTTGAGGAGGATATAGGAAGACAAACATACACGACCAGAAAATAAAATTTTCTATAGAATTCAACCAGCACTGAACAACATACTTCATTAATTCAAATAATCCTAGTATCTGTGTATTATTACTGAATCCAATAAATACATTCATGAATATTTAAAAGTGATAGATCTAATATAGAGTAGTGGGTTTAACTAAAATTATTTACAAAACCAAATGAATCACTCTATATTTCATGATAATTAAATATAAAAATAAAAATACATCTCCAGTTTTGATTGTATAATAAAAATATAACTCTTCATCCCATGATTTTTACTTTATTTAATATCATGAAATGTATCTAAATGGATAGTAGATTTAATGTCACAATATTTCCATCATGAAATTTCGTAACATTATAATTCAATTCTTTAAGTTGATACAAATTTTTAACCTTTTTATGAATGTCTTCGATATATAATATTATATTAAAAGAAATTAAAAATCTTAACTTATATTTATTCAAAAATATATTAGAATAAGAAATAAAATATTTAATTTTATAGTGTAATTGGATAAATCCATATATTATCCCATTATAAATAAGTATATTTTTATAATATATCAATCACTAAACTTTTATTTTACTTCCAAAAATGTTATTATAAATCAATCAAACACATTTTTTTGATAAAATCAGTATATATATTATTCCACCCTAATAAATATCAACTAGGGATGATCAAATGGTGAAAATTATTCTTTAAATTTATTAATATCATTACCAAATAATTATATCCTTAAAATATCAATATACTTCATAATTCTATCATATTTTATACTAAAAGTTAATCTAGAGAAATAAAATTTTTAAAAATCTAATTAATTGTTTCATTTTTCTATATGGAAACTCGTATTTATAAAATATTTTGTAACACATGTACATATTTTTTATATACTAATCTTGTTAGTGACATGATCTCCCTCTTTCATTGTTTAGATATATTTAGTTTCCCTTCACACTATATATAGATAATTTTTTTTATATGATATTTATTTATTGAAAATAATATCAAATCCTCATTCTAATACAATACATTATTTTATGTTATTACATAATTAACATAAATCCCAAAAATAAAATAATAATATTTTTAATTAACCATCTTAGGTAAATAAGAATATCATTTCATGGGTATTTTTATACATAAATCCTGAAACAAAACATTTTATATTTCATAATAATTTGTATACATGATGATTGTTTTAAATTCCCAAAAGTTTAGCTATAAATAACATATTTTATTGACTAGATATTATATATACTTATATATATAGGTTACAAAGTAATATATTTTTATTCTTTATTTCTAGTATAAGAAAATTGTTTTCCATTCTACGGTGTTTACTACATGGCATTGTTTTCTATAAAAACAAATTTTATTTGCAATTTATCTAAACATATTTACTTCATTAATAATAAAATATTATCACATAAATTGAGGTATAATTGTATGATACTAAATAAGCATACAAATATTTTTAATTTATTTCATCGTTATAATATATGTTTATATTATGTAAATAAGTTGTTGTAGATAAATTATTTAAGGATGTTATTTAAATAGTTATAATAGAAATGCTTATTATTGAAAAAAAAATATTAAAAGAAGAGACTATATTCACAATTAACCACTTAATTTAAAAAATGAACATGCCCTAGAGAGGGAAAAAATTATGAAATATTAATTACTTCTCATGGAGTATAAATAATATTAGGGATTTGTGAGAATATGCTAATGTAGTTATAGAAAAATAAAATAAAACATTCATGATGAGGAAGGAAAATTATTTAGGTTTTTTACACCCAAAGATGAAATTATATGCATTATGTTTTAATTGTAATTATTAAAAATACATATCTAAATAAAAAATTTTGGTTAATATACTAAGGTATCCACAAAGCCACACCTTATTTTTTTCCTTCTCATCATGTTTGTGATACGTTTCACTATATTTTTATTACCTAATTGCATAAATAACTGTTATACTCATCATAAAGGTTTATAATCAAAGAGAAATTATTTTCAACATAGATAAAATTTATATAAATTGGAATTATATATATTAGAAATATCTATACCAATTAGAGAGTAAAATTTAACCACATAATTCCATTAATGGGGAAAATTTTCAAATGACATCTAGTTAGAATAAATTTCAAAAAATGAAATAACATAGGAACCATAAAGAAGAATCATAATGGCCTTTGACATATTCATATTGATTTGATTTGAATGTTATCTTTATATAATATCTAGAAATAGATTCTAAGTATATTCCATAATGTTAAATTTATGATTCGATGGGAATGATATACTTTTTGACTCTCAATATTGGAAACTGTTTTTTTACTATCATGGGGTTTGATTCATTCTGGTTCTATTCCCACTTTTCATTGGTAGGAAACATTTCAATAATTGATAGAGTTAATGATGAAACCTTTTTACAAATTATCATTTGGGAGATAAAATCATATCCCTAGAGATCTTAATAATTTATTTGAGATGCATCTATATATTTAAGCATGTATTAATTAAATTTATCTTAACAACAATTAATTTTTAATTTAAATGGATTGTATTTTTTGCAGGGAATGTTCTTATAATTGATTTTATTTACTAACATCAATATTTTTTTGATTCTATAATTAACATAAATCATCCTACACAATATGAATCTAAAATATAAATATCATTTCATTAGGTTGTGTTTTCTTATGACATTACAAAGTTAAAACTCCTATAGGAAGACACACTATTATTTCACACCATCGTGGAAAGTGTATTGGGTTAGAGTCATCTTTTATATAATATTATAACTTATCAACATGTATAGAGAGTTTATTTTCATAAAATAAATATTTTTAGGTTATATTATAGTTTAATCCATCTTAGATGGTGTAAATATTTAATAGGGGATAATGGGATGGTTATTTTTTGTTAGGGAATATTATATGGAATACTATGTATCCATGTGAGAGTAATCAATAATTATTTTGTTGAAATATATATAAATAGAAAAATAATTTCTTTTAAAGTTATATTACCTTATTTATAATGGTTCCTTTTAAGAACATGAATCTTTGACCAATGTCATTCCTTTTATAGTCATTCACCAAGGTTCAATGATGTTACTTTAAATGTTAATAATTTATTACTATTATTTATTATTATTTATGAATATAAAACTAGTATCATATCTAGTAATTTAATATCATGCCATGTGGAATAGTAGGTGAAAATCAACTTGTAATGTTTTTATGGGTATGTTTCATTGTTTTCCATTTTTTATTGGTTCTAATGTGATTTCTAATAGTTGTTAATATATTAGTCAATGGATACACACTAATTTTACTTTGGATGGTATGTAATCTAATGCATAAGGGGAATAAACAAATAGATCATTGGATGGACTATAACTTGTCATATGATCCAATAATTATAGAAAAAATTAGATGTCTAATAATAAAAAATTTAAGGAAAGAATATAATATAATGATACTTATTCTCAAAAGAAACACATAATTTAAATCCAATATAAGTACATGTGGTAATGCAGGTTATCTCCTCAAATCTAAGTTTTACTACACCTAGGTCTATAGGTTTTATGAAGGGAAGGATGGATTCCATAAAAATTAATGATAATCCATTTATAAAGGTTCATAAATGAGTGTTTAAAGAACTATCGCATTGGTATGGAGGGTTAAGATTCCTTTTTTAAAGGTAAATACATGAGTGTGTTGATGTTATACTCTATTTAATAAAATTTGGAAATACACTCAAGGGTTGAAAATAATGCACCATAGTTTATGTGTTATCTATAAGGTATGGATTTCCAATAAGGGTTGACATTCATTTGGTAACAGAGATTTCATGATTACATTAATTTTGAACGTCATATTATTAGGGTTTATCATCCATAAGTTATAGGGGAATTCATAAGTGTATTCAAGTTTCTTATTATATATTAAACATAGGAATTACAATTAATATCAACCCTATATACACCTTATTCTATAAGTGATATACAATGATTTGATTTAATGGAAGGATTGACAACCATTTAATAAAGGGTAATTCCCATTTATACATATGTTCTACTCCAATATGATTTCATGTTGAATTAAGATCTATGGAATCCCTTAATAGATCTTTTCCTAGAGGTGTTGTACATTGGTTCTATTAAAAAAAATGGTTTACATCCATTTTTTAAATAGGGATGGATGAGTATTTGAATTATTTTATCTGCGGTATAGAGAGTTGAAAACCCTTCTATAGCATGCAATGTATTTGTATTCCAATGATTTTATCCCCAATATATAAATTAGAAAATTACCACAATGTGGTACATTCAGTGTGAAGAAATTTAAAAATTATCCTCACAGATTATATATTATTTATTTGTGAGTTTGGGTGTCTCAGTATTGGGATCTTTTTTACTAATGAGAATATTTTCTCATACATTTCCATGTCGATGTAAGTACAATATATTATCCATATCATAAGCTACTTCTAGGTCCACAAGTGTTAGTGTATCAATTCATCCTCAAATGAAGATTCAGTTTAAGCCCCATATATGTAACATTAACTTTTCACATGATAAATATGATTGATTACTTATTTTGATAAAATATTTTGAAATGTGATACATGATTTATTTCAGAACATTAATTAATATAGGGTGCTGATATCCAAGAAATAATTTATAGATGGTTATTTATTTAGGTGGAATTACTCAAAATAATGTAATTTAATTATAATTATGAGTTTCATATGTTAGGGGTGTGTGTTATTACACATATTAGTGGATCCAAATACATTAACTTTTCAATGGGAAAGTTTCTGATATATGTAATAGAATGATATTTGGGAACCCATGTTATGATATGTGAGAGGAACCTATTCTGTGATACATTAAGTTAGGGTGTGATATTTTGAAGTGGTCCTGTAAGAGAAATGGTTCCCATATTGATTTGTGCTTAGGAGTGTACGTACAATTTCACCTAAATTTCTATTTATGAGATGATAGTTAAAAGATAAGTAAAAATTGTATAATAAAATCAAAAAATTATTCGTTTATAGTATGAAATATTTTTTACAGAAATGATAAAATTTTATTTGAGTGGGTAGATTTAGTAGTTAGGAAATATACTAAAAATAGTGGGAAACAAAAAGTGAGTTAGCCTCATGGAGTAGGAAATACATTGTTCCTCGAATATATGGAAGTTTTTATAAGGAAATTGTTGTATATAAGTGTGTTATGTATGTGTTGTGGGTATTATGTCGCACTTAATGTGTAGGGCCTTAGACACATATAACTACACAATCTCAAATATTCGATTATAAATTCATTTCTTTATGTTTTGAGCATCAAAACATGATAACATTTTATATAGGTTTCTATTTTAAATACATAATCTATGAAATAAAATCATTTCAAATTATATATTACCCTAGAAATAAAAATTACTCATTATAGGCATTTTATGGCTTAAAAACAATTATTATCCATGATATATTAATTTTTAAAAAATCACATCCTTTTTATAATCTTTGGATAGATACTATTTCCAAATCCTAATATAATGTTCCCACAATCATTTTAATATAGTGAGAATTTATATCTAAGGATATATACCCTTATTTTTATTTTCAATCCTACATTAATTAATTACCCCATTTATGTCTTCTTCAACGAGTTAGGAACCCTTTTATATTTTTTGATTATAATGGGGATCCGATGATGATCTTAAATATGGTTAGGAAAATATAATTTCAATCATAGAATTTTATTCAATTATATTCAATAGAATTTAGTAATATGGAATGAAAAATCACTTTAACATGCTCTTTAATCACTTTATAGGATCCTGAGTCATATAATAAATGTTGAGATTTTCCAAGAGATGGATCTCAATTCAAGATGTATATTGTCAAGAGTAAGATCTCAATTAATGTAATTTGTAACTATAATCCTAATCATTACTCATGAAATTTAAAAAAACAAGAGAATAAAAACTCATAAAATATTAGAACCGAATAAATAAATATTTCTAACTAAACGAATTTTTGAACCAAGAGGAGTCTAAACCGAAGTGATTTTGGAACCTAGAGGATAACAACATGTCAAGTAATTATAGATCCAATATAGTAAACTATATTAATGTAATTTTGGAACCAATTAAAGAATATTTGGTTAAGATGTTTTTAGAAGAACGGTAAT
The DNA here is from genome assembly GCA_963277665.1 of Viscum album. Classification (NCBI taxonomy): domain Eukaryota; kingdom Viridiplantae; phylum Streptophyta; class Magnoliopsida; order Santalales; family Viscaceae; genus Viscum; species Viscum album. Next base: position 200,293,759 of record OY728125.1, on the reverse strand, counting down.
AATATAATATCAAGTAATTTTTTGAAAATGGGTGGCATACCTATTGATGCATTTTAAAAGGAAACCCCAATTTATTCCATGTAAATCAAAGTGAAGAAACTCAGACCAAATTATTTGAAACCAGGATGATCACATCAACTAAATGTTTTGACACCATGAGGGTACTATAAAAAATATATTTAATATCAAGAATAAAATCATGACTTAATATATTTTTCTTCATGATAATGTTTACTCTAATATGAAGGGGACACATGATTGGGTTATAAAGAGTTAAAATTAAAAAATGGATATATATTTTTTGTGGTAAGACATAGAGGGTGTTTAAATCAACCTAAAAATTATGGGATAACAGAAATGCAATATCATAACATCATAATTATGTTATTTTAAACATTTTTAATTGAAATACAAATTTTACAATTTTGAAATATTTTTCAAAAAAAATTATAGTTTATTTTTATTGGGAATGTGAATATGAGATTAGGTTTATATAGTGGTTTAATGAAATTATGGAATTCATAATTTTGAGGGGGTATATTTAGATTAACTCAAATACCCATTACTGATTAATAATAAAGGGAGAACAATGAAGAGAATCTTAACTCAAGAATTTTGATTATGATTTTCTAAACCTATGAAGTAATAAATTGAATAATAATTGAATGGTTGTTCAAAACATGATCATGTATAACAAATATTATGCTTTAACACATTTTAAAAAATTATGGTTAACTAGTAGGAGAAGGGTAAACATTGAGTAAATTGAATTTCAACTTAAATTGAAGGTATTATATGTTATGGAAGTGACCCTATCAGGAAATGTGTTAAATTGAAAATGGTTTTTAATATGTGTATTTCAATAATTTATATTCATCTATATAAATATTTTAAAATCATATATTTTAATATATAATTACCTTTAAATAAATCAATGTTTTCTATATCTTTATCCACAGAACAAAATGAACTTATATGAAACAAAAATATATATCGATGAAATATAAATTTAATGTATAGACATAAAAAACTCGAAATTAAAAAATTTTAAGAAATAAGAATATTATATGTATATATTATTTATATAATGTAATATAATGATTACTTTTTACTTTTTTTAAATTCAATTGATATATCTAAAATAAGTAATATAATAATTTTATGGTTTTGAATGTATTTTTAAAAATAATAATTTTAATGTGCTATTCATTTCAATTTGATGATTCATGTGTTTAATGAGGATAAACTATATTTGATATTAATAATTGGATGATACTAATTTTATTACTAAATTATAAGAAATATAATGTAGAACTAATAATATTCTAAAAATTACTTTCTTATAGAAACACTATTTCATTATATGTCATTTTTTATTTAAAATGTAATATTCCTAACATTTAGAATGATAGTTCGATAAAAATATCTAACTTTTAGTTGCTATAATGTCAATATTAACTTGTGATATGTTTTGAATCTTTCTAGAAAGAATTATTTTAATATGAATATTGAAATATACCGTTATTATAAATACCACGATATAAGGAAAATATTAGTATTTATGTATGACATAAAAATTAGGGAAACCAATTTATACCCAAAATATAAATTCTATAAGAGAAATTAAAAACTGAAAAAATTTAGATTCTAGTTTACCAAGAAATATCTTATATTATAGAAGTTATGTAATATTTTATTAAAAGAAATTCGTTTTAATAAATTTAACATAATTTTAGAAAATACAATTTATCACTTTTATAAACATAAATATAGTATGTATTTAATATTTAGAATAACTATGTCAAAATAATGTAATAAGATCCATTTTATTTTGTGGTATAAAGGATAAATTACATTATTAAAAACTAGTTACTTTGATAAAAGTAAATGAGGGTTAAACTTGCTAAACCTAGTATTAGAGGATAAAACATTTTAAAAAATGTGTTACATGTTTTTAGGGACTTTCCTAACTAAATATAATCCTCAATCCATTATTTATAATTTTTGGAGTCACTTTCATTTAGATTGACTTCCCATAACTAAAATGTTGTATTATTTAAAATAATTTCACCCCTTTTCACCTATAAAATGGGCATCCCAACACCCCATCAATTTCACTCCTAAAATTTAATCTATTTTAAAAAAATGACCCCTTTTCATCTTGTTTTATCATTAATTTATATAATTAGCTTTTGGAATCCTCATTTATCCACATTTGAGGAATTTTCCAAGGAAAACTCAATGATCAAAACACGAGTATTCATTTTTCGTTAACATAGTTCCTTTGCAGCTAACCTGAAAAATTATATTTTTTTTCTAATTACAAAGTAATTAAACCATTTTTGGTTATATACTAAATTTTTATTTTCATATATTAAACACTAAATATATTTTCCTTTTTCTCTTATGAAAAATTAATACGTTATTCATGTGTATTTTCACACTACGAACTCCACGAAACAACATGTTCTTTTTACCTTTGCCAACTATCATGGACATTACAAAAAGTGAATTTAAAATATAATTATGATATTTATATATTAATTAATATTATGAAATTATAATCCATATTACTACTCTCGCATGTTCTATGAAAATTAAATCATCATCCATGCATAGATTTGGACTACCAACTCATTGGAAGGATACATTACTTATTTCATTACCGCCCTTGATAAATTATCATAAAAATGGGTTAAATGTATAAAGATGATATTTAAAGTATTATTTTTTATGTTTATTAAAAAATGTAGAACCAATTAATTACATGATCAATAAAAGATCATATTTAATTAATTTAAAAAAAGCATATTATAAGGGGAATAATTTTATTCATATTATGTAATAATTTCATATATGTTAATTCTTATTATAATTACATTAAATTTAGATATATCACACTAAAAAACACTTAATATCCCCTTTAATGTTTAATTTTATTGATATTATAACTAACCCCTCCCCCCATAATCATTCATTAGTCATTGTATGTATTTTTTTATTGGTTCAACCAAATACTTTTACAATACTATGGTTTTATCATATATTTATATGGGAACTTAATTAATGTTGTAATATCATATATATATATAAGTAATAATATTTTTTGTAATGTTAAAAATATTATAAAACACATTAATTAATAAATAATCTTTCATTCATTAAGAATAAATAGGACCTGATAATCATTGATTTCATTTTCCGGGATTATTACCTAAAATTACATATTATAAAAATATACATTTATAAATACCATGGAGAACATATTATGTAACATAAAAATATATAAAAATGAAGAACATTTAAATAATTTTGAATACCAACACAATTTTTATTAAACTAGTTCCATATAATAAATAATAATTACATCTGATATTGGGAATTGGTAATAACAAACTTTAATTCATAAAAAGAATCGATATAAATTAATATTATGAATAGAAAATTTATGATTAAGGTTATTAAATAATATATTAATATTTGTATGTTTTTTATAAAAGGGGTTTGTGTGAATTGGCATAATCCATGGTTAAAGGTAAGGGTTATCATAGACTCACTTCTGACTTATTAAGTATAATACATTAATAGAAACATGCTTTTTTGTACAATGTATTTAATACCCTTGGATTTTGTATTTTATCAAAATAAATGTATTTTAGGATAATTACTATGAAAATAACATTCCTTTATACATTTGTCTATTGATTATGGAATTTACCCATTATTAAGATGTTTTTGGAAACTCTACATTTATTCATTGATTTCTTCTCATTATATTAGAAATATTTCATATATGATAGGTTTTTATCAATTTTATTACACTAGGTTATATTATATTATTGTTTTTTAGTGATAAAAATTAATACCACATACACCCTATGATAAATATTTCTAACATTATGGGACACATTTTTTATAAGGGATATTATTAACTCAATCTCATTATTTAAGATATAAATATTTATCTTGACCATAGTAATTCCATGATGTTTTTCTCCCAAAATAAATTTCTATTACATGGTATTTTATAATCCCCTATTTTAATATGAAAATTTAATAAAAATAAGGATTTTTTACTCCTTTTTAAATGTTTGTTTCAAACAATGACAATTAGAAAGTGTTACAAAGGATACTTTTATAAGTTACCAATTTATATTTGGCCCCTAAATTCTTATAAAATATATTATATCCTATTTTGGACTCTATTATTAATGTTTATTTTTCAATGAAAATGTTTTTAGAATCATAATCTTTATATTTTAAATAATTACTTTTAAATGTAATAAGTAAGATAATATTTTACATAATTGTTAATTTTTTTTTTAAGGTGGTTTATTGATTTCATATCAATTTTAATTTTCATTGTGAGAAGTTTCTACAAATAGGGGATTTATGTTACATGTTTTTTCATAAAATAAATTAATATATTTATTATTTGGGTGTTTTAACTCATGGTATTAATAAATTCAATTCTTAACCCACTTAGCTATGATACCATTCAAAACATTAATTTGATATATTTTTTTTATATAATTCATAATTCTTCTAATATCCATTTGTTATATTGTAGATATAATTATTTGAAACCATCCACCTTATTTATTTGTATGGATTGTGTAATTTTATTTTCTATCAAATAAATGATCCATCCCTTCTTTTTTCATTCCAAATCAACCACCTTTATTTTCACGATTTTCCTTCCAAATCCTTTCATATACTAAAAATCTGTATTTCATTCCATTTATTGGTGAGAGTTTAGAAAGATACTATAAATTAATTAATTGGGGAAAATATAAACTTAAATATATAGCATTTTTTTAATATGGTTTTATCTTTAGGAATTCTAACATAAAAAGATATTCCTTTAATATGTAGGGGAACTATTGGAAATCCATATAATTGTTTTTCAGATATGTATTTTTATTTATTAAATAGTCAAGATAACTATGTATTTTTTAACAATACATCTTCTTTTATTTAGATGAGTTATTATTGTATTAACACATTTATTTAAATGTAAATAATTATTGGTGTTATATATATCAATATTACAATGCATAGGATTATTATCAATGTTTAGTATGTATTGTTTACACATTATATCATATGATGAATGTATTTTACTTAAAATGTGAAATTTTAAGGCCCAATATTATATATCCCCTTGATCCATCAGTCGGTCCTAGTAGAAATAATTGTTTCGGTATTTATTATATACATTCCCAATTAAAGAATACGTATTTAAAATAATACCTATGATAATAATGATGTCTTGATTGTGTTCTTGATTGTTTGAATTGCCTCTTATCTAATGATTTGATGGTAAGATCAAGATGTCCAACATTATGAATTCTATAACTATGAACATGATTATAGTCAACCGTGATAACTATTTACTTTGATTTTTATCTTTATGTCTATTATTCCTTATGTTTTATGGATTTTGACATTAAGATTGTTACTTATTCCTTCTATAATATTTATTCCACGTTAATTCCAAGATTTCTTTAGTGTCTGGTTTTCACTTATTAAGATTTTGATTTTAACACTTTATATATTTTAATTTACCTTGGATATGAAGAAAATTAATACACATGATATATCTAACATGATAGATTTTGTGGAGAAAATATTAGAGATTTTGGTGAATTATAATGTATTGAGTATATTCATATATAGTGGATAAGAATATCTATTAGTTGAAAATGACATGGGCATTATTTTTTTATAAATTTTCCAAATTCATTAATTCTATAATCCCAGAATAAATTATGAATGTATTTAATGAAATGTTTTTTATGTCGTGTAATTATATGATATTTGTGTCTTGGAATCATTATTTTATATTGAATACTCTATATAATGAATGTGTATGTGGCACCATGATCATGAGTGCAGGTTTAGTGTGTCAAAGTTGGTAACAAAATAATATTTAGATAAATTTAGCAATTATGATGTTAGTTGTGGATAATTTTATGATTGAGAAGTTATTTTTTCTCAAAATATCAATGCTATCAATATCCCATAATGTTTGTTTAGGTAATTTTTAATATTATATAGATTATAATAAGATAACATTAGTGAAAACCCCAGGATAAGACTAAGAGATATGCATGGTATATGATAATAATCAAAAAATAGAAAAGAATAGATTCTTTTGTTATCTAAATAATTAAAACCCATTCTGGATACTAAAAGTAGATACTATATTAGGTTTATAGTGGTAATAATCTTGATAATTATAGATTTAGTATTAACTTGATCTTCAACCGGTGCGCAACAAAGGGGCCTAACTGCTTGCAAATTTTGAAATTCACAGTGATATTTATTGGTAAATCACATTATTTTTATCAACTATTACAATGAATTTTTGTATGATGTTAAATAATTCTATTAGAGAACCTAATTAAAGAATAACCATAGAAAACCAAGGATTGGAAAAAGAGAGTCATATGTTGAATCGAAAGTATCATATATTAAAAATTAAGGTATTATAAGGGAATACATATTTGTATTGATGTCTACATATTTATTTTTTGGATATTTTTATAATTATATTGGTTTCAGTATTTTTTAATACACGATCACAATGATAATGGTGAGAAAGGAATGTTTTAATTAACTACATTGTCTTATAACAGAAAAAAGGGGAATACAAAATGTTTTATAGTTTTTATAAGATATAGTTACAATAGAAATGTGATTATCATTATCATATATAATTGAGTGAGATGGATATTTTAATATAAATTTAATTATTAAACACTTATCTATTATAGTTAGTGGGTGATATATATTGATGGTATTTTGGTTTATTCTAAAAGTTGTGAGGATTAAGTAAAAAATATAAGGCCTTTTCTTAAATATATTTACATTAATGCTTGGTAATAATATATTAAATTGGATCAATAAGCATGAAAATTTAATTTTTTTAATTGGTAATAATTATTAGGGATAAATATTGCAGATATATGATTGAGGGTTGGATAACTATTAAGCTTAATATATGTTTGAGGTTGAGGTAATGTGGTGGTTTTTTATTTGGATAAAAGTGAGAACTATTTTATTGATTTCAATGGAATTAATATTAATTAAATGAAAAAGTTTTCCATTATAATTTTTGTTATTTTTATCATGATTTTTGGATTATAATAGATATTGAAAAGTGTGTGACATTATAAGATTCTTGTTAATATAATTTTAGAGTTTCATATAGTGTAGATTTTTTAAGTGAATATATTTTTATATGGGATTAATATATTAGATATTTTGACTGTTTTGGGAAAGGTATATTTTAGTTATTGTATTATTAGGGTATATAAATACCTAATTATATGATTTTATGAATGATTAATAGTGTTAGAAGAAAGATAAGTTACATAATCTAGCCTATGAGGGTAAGGTAGATGTCATATTAGATGGTATATCCCAAATGAAAAGTATTTTAGGAATACCACCATATAATTTCACCTATGATTAATAATTAAAATTGAAAGGAAAATTTTATTTAATCGGAGGACTATTGAACCCCTATATTTTAATATATAATTACCATTAAATAAACCAATGTGTATGATTTCTTTCTCAATATGAAACAATAATATTAATTGGAAGTTAATTATATCAATATAACAATATAAATACTAGGTTTTTAGATTAAAACCTAGTTACTAAATTTTAATGAATAAATAAGTGTATCAGATTTATATAAAATATATATAAATGAATATATTGATTTTATTCAAAACCTATACATTAAATTGATATACCTAAAAAATATTACAATCATATTATTCTATAAAATGTATTTTTAAAAATATTTCCTCTTTATGTGATACAAATTTACATTTTAAAAAACATATTGTTAGGGATGAAAAGATATATATTATATGAATAATTTTTTAATTATAATAAAAATTTTAAATGTTACAAAATTGGAATGAGAATTGTTAATATTCTCAGAGAAGATATTTTTCTATATTTTTTCATTATGTCTCATATTTTATCTTAAATGTTAAATATTTAAATTTAAAAATTATATATTTATAAAATTAACTTAATTTTTTATTTTCATTTAAATATTGGTCCAATATTAATTTTATTTATTTTTTTGGAAAAATAGATTTTATGGTGAATTGTGAAATATACTTTTTCTGCAATTGACTTGTTTTAATAAAATTATTAGTATGTAAGTATTTCATAAAAAATATTGAAACATTTTTCAAAAAAGGATCATTATTTTATAGGTGTAATTTCAATTCTAAAAAATATTTTATAGTTTACATATCTATATAAAATATTTTATAACATCAGTAATATTTTTCCAAAGAACTTGTTAATAATATATTATTCATTTTTTATTTTAAAAATTATTTTTAAAACTATTATTAATGGCTTTAAATAAAATATAATTCATATTTGGAATAATTAAGTCCAAATTATATAATATGAACCATTTTTTTCATAAAGGATAAATTAAATTATTAGAAAGTAGTTATGAAAGTTCGAGTAATTTGTGATTAGAATTTTTTAACCTAGTGTAAAATGATTAATAATATTTGAAACAGATGTTATAATTTGTTTTTTATACCATTTTCCACCTTATATCTTATTAAATCCATTATATATCAATTTTTTAGTCACATTCCTATGATGTGGCATCCCAGTATTAAAATGCTTTGGGTAATATAAAAAATTCCATCCCCATTCACTTATAAAAGGGACTTTCTACCACTCCTTCATTGAGACTCCTAAAATTTATTTCCATATGGGAGCCTAATATTTTTTTCTTCCCCATGAATCCTATCTAACTTCTTTTTTATTTTAGTTGAAAAATTTTAGAATATAACCTATATTTTAAAATAATTTCTCCTAGGAAAACTCAAATATTTCAATGTGAGTAATCTTTCTTTCCCCAAAATAATTCCATTTTATATAAAAATCATTTATATAATTTTCAAATATCATTATAATTACATTTTTTATGGTTATATAAAAAATATTCTTCTTAGGTAATAACATTTAACCACTTTTACCTTCATCTATTGAGAAAAATGAAAATGTGATTCATGTGTATTTATAGACTACTACCTCAATGAAGAACCATGTTTTTTTCCATCCATGTCCTATCATGTACTTTGAAAAAATAAAATTTAAACCATAATTATGTTATATATAACATATATATTACTCTAAAATGATAAATCAAATTATTCATTTCTCATGTTCTATGAAAATGAAATAATCCCCCAAGTATAGTAGCTGACTACTGCCTCCATGGAATTGAGCATTCAATCAATAATCACTTACTAAATGATTGGTCATTAGAATATTGTTTAATGGATTTTTTTTGTCATTAATGTTTAGGTACAAGAATATAGAGAAAAAATTAATGATATGATCAAAAGCTGATTATCATTATTTCAATTGTATAAAACAAGAAGTCTAATATGAATTTTTTTCATATTATGGAATATGTTTATATAGATTAAATATTCTTATACAAACTTAATGTTATAACATATGACACTAATAAAAACATAAAAATATCAATATTATTATTTTATAATGATATTACAACTAAACCACCACATAATCATTCATTCATCATAATATGTCCATGTTTGGATCATTTTAACCACCTATATGAATTATGATTTGAATTTATATCATGGATGAAAATGGGAACATATATAATAGTATAATATTAAATAAATATTTCCATGGTAATTTTTCTATTCTGGAATGGTTACATTACTATTAAAATAATTAATTAAGAAAACATATTTTATTCAATAAGAATCATTGAATCATGATCATCATAGATTTCATTATATTGGATTATAAACAAAACTATAATGCAATGAAATTAAAAATTTATAACAATCATGTATTAATTACTATATTAACATTGATATTATCTAGATTTTTTACTTTTAATCAATAATGAAAAACATCACCATTTTTAGGAAAATAGTTCAAAATGATCACGATTACTTACAATTGATATTAATAATATGTAACAACTATCTAGAATTTATATTGAAAATGATTAAAAATGAAGAGTGTAAATGGTAAATATCTTTCTAGGGTTGTAAATTAAGTTATTAAAAAATATATATTTATTATATTGTATGTATATCATGTTTATTGAAATAAAGATAAAAAGTAAGTGTTTTATTGGCCTAATATATAATTCTTTGAGACATAATACATTTTTAACACAATATTTTATTTGCATGGATTATTTAATTACCAGGGAATGTTTTATCAAAATTATTTCCCATTTTATTTACTATCCAAATCATGTTCCCTTATTAAATGAGATATTAATTCATTATTTACCCCAACAATAAGTATTCTTCCTAACTCAATATCCATTAATTGAGTTATGATTTCTATATTGAACTTATTTAAAGTAATTTGATTAAATTTTTCCCATTGATTGTATTATGTGGTATAATCCCATTTATTTCTATTTATATTCATTCCTATCTCTAAAACACTTTGATAAATATTTTTTTACTTCATGGGATATCATTCACTTAAGGGATACTGATAACATTAATCTCTTTCCTTAACATATAATTGTTTATCATAAACATTTATCTTCCATGATAGGGATATCCCACTGCAGAATTTTTTATATGGTAATTTATAATTCTATTAGGGAAATGTTTTTTATATTACAAAGAAGGATTTATTAATCTTTTTACAATGTCGTTTACAAAAAGGTAATTTCATTATACTCAAAAGGATCCTTTCTAAACAAAATGTTTTTTTGGTTCCAGTTTTCCTATAATATAATTTATCTCATTTCAATAGATATATTGTTGGATATTATACATATTGTTAAATGTTTTAAAATTAATTAATTAAACATTTAAAACGATACCTTTGAATGTGATGTGTATGTTTTTGTTTTCTCTAAAATATTAAATTAAATTGTAAAATATATTTTAACATTTCAAATACACTTTAAATTTCATAATAAAATGTATTTACACTAATGGGATTTATATTACATGAATTACCCTATAATAAATATATATATTTATAAATTTGTGGATTAAATATGTAAAATCAAATAATTTAATTCTTGATGTGATACTTTTCGATTTAATATTTTGTAATGATTTTTTCTCTCGATTTCAACATCTTTTTGAGTTTCCTTTGTTACATTGAGTATGTGATATTTTGAATCCATCCAACTTATTTCTATGAATTTATTTTTTAATTTTATTTTATATTAAAAATTGATCCATCACTTTTAGTGTATTTATAAATCATCCCCTATATAATCATTGTTTTCCTTTATGTGAATTTAATCTATAAACACTATATATTTTCTTTTATTTAAGGGTGTTCACCTTGATTAAATGTGTTTATTTATTATAAAATAGTTGAATTAACAATATACCATATTCCCAATATGGTTTTAGTTTTAGGGGTTCTCATAGAATGTTTTTTTTATTTTTCAATTGGGGGACAATTATAAATACGAATATTTATTTATTCTCTTATAGATGATTATTGATTACTCAAGAAAGATAAATATGCAATGTGTAACCATACAAATTATTTATATATATGACTTAGTATCATGTCGAACTATTTATTTGTATGGAGAAATATATTTTTTTCTACATATTGGTATTCTAATAGGGATGATAATTGGAAATCTTTATTATGTGTTTTTTAGGCATTATATCTTATGATGAATGCAGGGGACTTAAATAAGTGAAGGGTGGGGCCGAAAATTATATATCCCCTTGATGAAATGTTATCTCCATTGATACATACATGTTTGGGAAATTTATGTATCCCCAAACAATTTAGAAAGAATTATTGATTATGGTCTTTATGAAAATAATGATGTTATGAATCTGGTCTGGATGAATAAATGATTTATATATTGTAGAATTGAAGGTAATATCATTTTTTCGACATTATGTGTTTTATCATCCATAATTATCTTATATGAACCCTATTATTTATGAAATTATTATTCAATAATTTCTTTAGTTGCATTTTCCCTTTACTAATACTTTAATATCACCCCTTCTTATGTTTGTGTTTCATCATGTTATGAAGAAATGTGTTACCCATGATATGTATTACATGATATCCTATTTTGATAATTTATGAGGGATTTTGAGAAATTTATATGAAATTTTTTAGATTCTTATATAGTGAAAAAATGTCCCATAGTTAAGAAATACATTAGTTTTATCGGTTTATTATTTTTCTTAATTCTCTAAATCATGAAACCTAAATGGTCATCAAAATGTATGTAATGAAATATTGAATCAATATCTAGTATTAATGGGATAATTAAATATATGAATATATTGTTTGTATCAAATCATGTTTTTCAATTATGTTTTTGTGGCAATGCGCTCAAGAGTGTGGTCCTAGAGCCTCATAGATAAGGTTGAATTATTCAACACTATTCTGACATTAGTGGGCACAGAAATAAAAACATAACTTTTAAAGGGAAAATTAAATATCCTAAATTTTTTTCTTCTTTATTAACATAATTCAATTATATATCCCAAGACATGAAATTATTTATGCCTAACGGGTTAAGGATTCACATTTTGTTCATACTCCCATTATGGTACTTGGAATTGATTAGTATCATTCCTTTTTTTCATTGTAGCCTATTGACTTTTCTTCTAGAGAAAAATAAGATTACGTCATACAACATAGATCCAAATTATAGTTATATCATTAAATTATTAGGTTGATATTTACCATATGTGAGTAACCATCCCTATAATATTTTATATACCCATCATTGAAAAGTTTATATGCATTCAGTTACGACTAATTAGTCAATATGTCATTTAATTAATTATTTTCCTATAATTCACAAAAAATTGGTATTAAATTTTATATTTTTATATATAATTCTAGAGTACTAATTCTATATCAAAGAAAACCAAATTGGAATAATGATTCATATAAAAAATATTAATAAGAAATAAATATATAGATATTTTTATTACTGTTCATGAGATAATAGATATCTAGGTGAAAATCTATCTAGTAGTAGTAGTAATTAATCCAATATCTATTATAAAACATTATGTTATTATATGTGGAAAATTATAAAAAACCAACATGATTAATGTGTGTATACTAAGATGGTTTATTTGATAAGTTATTGGGGTTTTAGGGATATATATCATCCTTATGTAGATCATGAGCACACATAAAAATGTGTTTTGAAATTGATGTATATAATTGTAATTTATATTTTTAAAATAAATACCTCTTCGTGATGTTGAAAGTAAAATAGAAATGATGATCTTCTATATAACATAAATTCATGTGGTTGGTAGAAAAGTGATACTTCATAATTTATGGTCATAATTCATTGACTATATTGATTCTTACTTTTTAATGTCATATATCGTTAACCAAATTTTTTATACTCTTACAACTTGAACTATAACCAAATAGATATATGGATATCAAAATAATTTTGGATGATCTTTTTCATTCAAAAGAGAATTTGTAATGGTTTCATCAAAGTGTGTCGATGTAAAAGGAGACTAAAATAGAATAGGTGTTATCATAACTATATAATGGTGTTGGTGTAATAAAAAAATAGGCCAAAAATAAGAACTCTTAGTAGTTACTATGTACCATATTCTAATACAAATCAAGAAACATGTTGTTCAGGAAGATGAGGAATTTTTATTTTATGGATTAATGAACCATGAGATAAATCTAATAGGATATTGACTATAGTATGGTGAAAACAAATCCTAAAAATGGATCTATTATAGATGAGTCTCTAATGGTATGATTTAAGCACATGTTAAGTTCATGAAACATTGACCACTCCATATAGTTTGTATTTATAGATGATGGATAGTAAATTTATTCATGACATTAATCCATAATAATTTTTCATAAAAAATCATACATCATGGAATCTATATAGTAATGAAATATATTTATAGGGGATAAGTTTTAGTCTCCATGATGTTTGTGTATCATTCAATAAGTGATATAATTATTATTTTTCATCATGATGTAGGGACATAAATAGTAGAGATATGACAATTACCTAAAGTACCATTTGTGTTTTATTATGATATAACTATTATATCCCTTTTGTTAATATAGTTTATGGTGATGTGATTTTGAAAAAATAATATCTGAAATTGATGGACATGTTTCATAGAATCGAATGTGTTATAATTTTACTCCAGGTATCCTTGATTATAAGGTTTTAAATTTATTAATATTTTATATCATTATCATAATTGTCTAAAACGTGTTTACAATAATTAATATCAAATCATAACTAGTAAAGACATACTCATCCCAAAAATAAGTAATATCCTTATATTTCAAATGCTATTGTGTGATAGAACAAGACCCACCAAGGCCCCATTTGGGTTGGTAGTAAGATAACTGTACCATAAAAATCCTTCATTTAGGACTTGGGATTGAGAATATAATTGAGTATGAGTATCACTCAAATAGTAGGCCTTATCATAATGAACCAGTACACATGGACTCTATGACAACCCATATTTTAATAAACCTTAATTTCTGAATTATTACCTAAAGAGACAATTTATATAACCCTAAAAGAACACAATACCAAGTTCAATTGATTAATTATGTAAATAAAATAATTACATGAAAACCAAACAAAATAACATTTTTTTAACAACCTTATAGAATCTTATAATATTACATGGATCATCAAAAAATACATGGGATATCATATGGACGTTCATATGAAATAGGTGTGATTTGTATCCCAGTAAGTGAATTATAAAATTGTAACATGATCAAAGTGATAATTTTGATTCAATAGAAATATAAATGATTAAAAAAAGTGGTGGGAATCATAATTTTAATAGTGAGGCATGATATAACCTGATAACATCAAGGAAGAATAGGGATGTGCCAACAATATAAAACATGACATATGAATAATTCAAGGATAAATACCAAGTCAAAATCAGTGGGTGGAAAAAGTTCAATAATTTGTTAGTCTCACTTCTTAATCCAATACACAATGTCTAATGAGACAAAAACATTACTCAATGCATTATAGGGTTATATAATTCTGGGACTATCTATCAAATTCATTTCGTATAAATACATAAGTGTGTCATATAGAACATACAACATAATGATGTATTTTATCATTTTTAATCACGAGATTAAGGAGTGTGAGAAACATAAATATAAGTACCAAATAAATGAATTATAGGTATATAATTATGAATACCCTTGATTGGAAGTGGGGATGGGTATTCACTATATTATTTTTGGATGTATAAGTCACAACATAATTTCAGAAGCATTAAAAATATTTAAAAGGATTCATGAAATTGATTAATTGGGGTGAAAGAGGTCTGCCATCACATGGAAATCATAATAAAAAATATGGATATTTCGTAACATTACCCAACATGAACAATTTTTAATTAAAAGGAATATAACATAGATTGTGATAGAATAAATAGGTGGAGGAGATGATCCCTTTGAGAGGGTGTTTCTCAAAGCTTGAAAGGAGATTCTCAATTTCTTGGTGAAATCTTTGGAGGACTCTATAGAGATTAGGGTAGAGTAAATTCATGACTTAATGGTTTTTAGTGAATAATAATGGTCAGATGTGTTGTTTTATGTAGAAAACGAGAGGGTAAATCTTTATTAAATTCTAGAATTTAGTATAGGAATCTATATAATAAATTCATAAAAAACAAACCATCCGATAGTCTTTTTTAGAGGCCTATTCAAAATATGAGTTTTATTCAATATTTTATATATATAAGAAAAATTATTATTAAAATAATTCCCTTGGTGACGTGTAATTGATTCATGTTTATAAAAAAATGATTTTAAAACCTTTAAATATAATATAGGTTTTCTGAGGATTCATTATGGGCATATAAAGTTTAAAAAAATGATTAAAAACAACTCTTTATAAATGGGAAAATTATATATAGTAATAAAAAACTTTTATTGAATACATTGCGTCGATTTTAGGTCATCGTGATGTCATAATAGATACTATATATTTATACCATATTTAATTTTTACCCAAAAATTGAACATTCTTCGAAAATTATGAAAAATTCACCATTGGATAATTTCATTGTGATGATTTCCAAAATAATATTTATTTTACGAAAAAATATACTAATTTGATACTTTTATCTTTCAAATATGATATCCTCATTTGTTTAAAAATATTGGCTTTTCAAAAATTTGTTTTTCTAATCTTATAAAAATTACATATGACTTCATAATAATCTATAATCATTTTCATTTATTAATTATTATTGAACAATAATATTATTTTAAAATATAATTTATTTCTATAATTCATGAATTCAAAAAATTATTTTAATAGATTAAAACTATGTATTTACCAAAAATACAAATTATGTTTCATCATATCAAAATATAATTTTTATCAAACTTATTATTTATTAATTATAAAGTAATAAAATATAAAAAATAAAAGAAAAACATAAATATAGTGTCTAAATACATATCACTTATTTACTCAAATGAATTCCCTATGGTAAAGGTGTGTGATGGTGAGATTCTATTAGTTTGGTTCAACGAATAGGGTTTAGTCTATGATCTCTTTGACCATCAACTATAAATTGTTTCTCTCATGCTTTAATTATTGTATCTCATCTTAGGTTTGGTAAAGGGAAACTTCGAATGATGCTATATCCCCAGGATTCTCTGATAAATGGGATTCAAAGGGTACAATCCTACTTGTTAAGTACATCACTTCCATTTTATATGTCAATCAGATTAATAATGACTCTTAATATAACAAATCATATGATTTCTTTTTATTACTTATACTATCATTGGTTATTTTTCCTAATGGCATTTTATATAAAATATGATATAACTTATAGTGGTCTGAAATAACTAATGTCATTCCATTTTTTTCTATATCTACATTACTTTATAACTAATTTATTCATTCAAAATGGGAGTTTCATTTATAAAATTCCATGTCATTATATTTTCCCCCCTTCATAAAATTTTCCCTCAAATTATTTAGTTCCTAGATTAAAATTTGTGGGGGTATTTATATTTTTTCCCCTTCTAGTTCCCATGTTTCTTCTTTAATCTTTTGGTGCTACCAAAACACTTTCAACTAGTGATTTTTATTATTTCATAGATATTTTCCCCTCTAATATAAGGTTTTTACTTACTAATCCTTATATGAATGATCATTCTCCAATGGTTCCACCTATTGATTTAGTACAAGTGATTTGTCGGATATATAATTCCTCAAGAGGGATGCATGGTAGACATTATATACATGAGATAGGTTATATATAGATATATTCTATAAGCCAAAGCTTCATTGTGATCAAGGATATCGAAGGGTATGATATATCATGGTATAAGAATTAAATTATTCCTAAACTGCTTGACTTTACTCCATAATTATATATAAAGGAACACTTTATCTCCAACCTCAAACTCTAGATCACATCAATGACTGTCTATATATAATTTTTATTTACTTTTTTTGGATATCATATGATGCAAAATGGTTTTAACCATCTCTATTATCTCTTCAAAAACATCATGTCCCATAATGATTCTCCTTCCAACTCATCCAACATGTTGTAGGTGGACACCTCTTCCCATATAGAGCCTCATAAGGTATTATTTGAATTCTCAAATGGAATCTATTTCTATATTATATATCCACAATAGAATTTTTTTATCCTAATATCCTTGGAAATCCAATGAAAATGATCTCAATATATAATCTAGTGATTGAATGGATCTCTAAGGCTCACCATCCATCTAAGGGTGATATGTAGTGATAATTCTCAAATCTATAAACAAATATTTATGAATAATTCTTCAACAAAACAAGGAAAACATCAAATATGTATTAGATACATTTGAGAGTATAAATCCTGGTAGTTTTAGAATTTCAATTATTTATATCATTGTTATTTTGTAAGAGAGATATAATCCTTGATTGAAATGAAATGCTCTGAATTGGAAAGGTGTTTGATTACAACATTTTTGGATTTATTACATTTATGTGTCATACAGAGTCCTACTATGAATTCCGTGGTTTTATTTTTTCATTTCTATATTGGAATGGGTAGTGGGTCCATCGCACCCATGGAATTGCATCGTTCGACCATGACTTTTTGGAATACCAATCATTGAGATTAAAATTTTACAATATCCCACTTCATGTTATCCAAGTATTGGATTCTATTCAGATCTATATGAATCTTATTGATTCATGGATTAAGAGATAAAGATGTGTTATTTTCATCATCCTAATGTTCCCTATTCAGTTATAGTTTTTATGGGAACCATATCCAGGATCCAAAACATATTAATATATATTTATAAAATATTAAATCTATAAAATTCATTATCTTCTTCTATATCACTTTATTATCTTTATGGGCTTCCATGATCCTCTCAAGATTGGATTTTTTTAATTGAGTAAGGTGTGATTAATATCCTATTATTATTCTCATGTCCATTCTTTTCATGTCTAAGATGATTAGATCCCTCACAATCCTCATCAGGGATAGGGTTGTAGGATCATTTCTACTCAGAAAATATGTATTTTTTTCCTTCTAAGGATGGTAATGTATTGAATAATCATAATCATTTATCATATCTCGCCTCATTTATTGGTGTATATTGATATCCGTTAATGTAAATATATAATTGAGGATTTTTTATCCATATATATGTCACACTTCTACCAATTGAGATAATGTAACAAAATATTATGCATGAATATCATTGCATTATATTCTAGATCATGTGCTGGGTAGATATTCTTAGAGATATTTAATAAGGGTGAGGAATAGGAGTTCACATTTTCATCTTTCATGAGTACATATTATAGCCATTTTTTGGAAGAGTCACTTTAGATAAAAAAACATTTCCCAATTATGGGTAATATAAGACCAATTGTTATGATTATCCTTTTAATCATCTCTTTAATTATCTCTTCTCATTCATTATTACAGAAAAACCGGATGGCCATTCATGTTATCATTGTTATGGGGATTAAAAAACGTGATTATTTTATCACAAATAGATTATAGTACAAATATAATCCAAGGAAACTATATTTTTTATTCACGAATATTGGTGTTATGCATCCTTCAATTTCATGTTTTTGTGATGGAAGCACATATATCAATTTTCATGTGATAAAATAACCTAATAATGTTTCTTTTTCCATGTGGAACACACATTTACAATACCTCACAAATAAAATTTCCTTTCACAAAGTCTTCAAAATAGAATACAAATTCTACTCATTCAACTACATGGTTTTTAAGTAGATAAGTATATCATCTATAAATAAATCCAAACTATTTTAGAGGTAATACTTATAGACTCTATTTGTTTTGTCAATAAATATTTATGGATCATAATTGAATCTAAATGAAATAATTATGAACTCATAGTTCCTATACCTTAATGAAAATTGGTCATGTGGATAACATCCTTTTTTACCATAACATGATAATATCCCAACCAAGATTCCACCATAGAGAATTATTGTGCTCCATGTATCTGATCAAATACTTTACCAATCCTTGGTAGTGAATAATTTTTATTTATTATGAAATTTTTAAGCTTCTATTAATCAATTTTGATGAACATTTCCCAATACTTCTTATTTAAGAAGTGGATTGATGCACCCCATGATGAAGCACTTTGGTGTATAAAAATTTATCATAATTTTCCAATAGTTTCTTTTTAATCTCATCATGATTATAAGTTTACATTCTACATAGATTCTAGGATATTAAAAAAATATCAGGGAATAACCACTATTAAGAACTCATCCTCTCAGTGAAGAGGAAGGCCAAATAATTTTTTAGGAGACATTTGTTGAAATTATCTCATATTGGTCATGTTTTCAAGGAGGACAACTATCAAGAACTCATCCTCTCAGTGGTGCCCTAGGTTCATGTAGTCGGGTCCTTCTCCCCCCTCCTAATCGGAGGGGGAGTCTCGCATTCACCGTCATCTGGGAAGGATGACTCATCTTCTAATCTATATCTACCATTCCCTAGGATCTCTATTTATATAAAAGTTCTAAATCTCTTTCGGGAGGTGCCCTAGTTATCATTGTTGTTGGAAGAGCTAAATCGTGACGAGTATTTGTGAAAATATACCTCTGTGGCTTGTTCTCACCCACTTCGACCCTCGGTGGATGTTTTTACACAGTTTTTCTCTGATTCATGGAAGCTCCATGACCATGCAGTTGTCAGGGTTCTTGATCGAAGACACATAATGGTGTGTTTTCACTTAGAGGAAGATTTTATTTCCACATGGTCTTGGGCTCCTTGGAGGTTTGCTGGATTCTCTTTTTACTAATTCCACTGGAGCTTGGAATTTCATATGCAGTGGGATCCTTGGTCGAATGAAACTTGGGTAAGTCTCCCCAGTCTTCCACTTTCATTTCAAAACCCATCCATTCTATGCGCCATTGGTAACATGATTTGGAGGTATATATGCCTAGATCAAAGAACCGACTCTGTGTTACACCTAATCTGCACACAGGTATGTGTTGAGGTTGACGTTGCGAAGCTGCCAATGCAATGTGTCTATATTATAGATGGAAATGTGTTCCACTATTTTCAAGAGGTAGTATTCGAATCGTGGATGCGGTTTTCTATATGATGTAGACGGTTAGGCCACCTGGAGGCTGCTTGACGCAGTGGAAAGGTGTGTGTTACCTTACAGGTGGTGGAGACCCAGTATAGTGGTGGTCGTGATGCTTGTGCTGATGAGGGGCTGGTTCATGCATTGGTGAAGGGTGGCCTTGGAGTAGCTATGTTAGAGTCTATGAATGTGGATGGTGATTGGAGTTCTCCTATGGAGAATGTGGTGTGTACCAATGCTGTAAAATCTTCTGGATACGGAGCACGAAGGAAGTCTCCTTGCAATGTCGTGGCGTTGGAGAAGCATATTTCTGATGAAAAGGTGGAGAGGGAGATGATGCAGTGTATTATTACTACTATGCTGAGTCATTCCAATAATATGAAGGAAATGTAGGTGCCTATGAGTCCATCAGTGCTACAGGTTTTCAACATGTTGAAAAGAGACCTTGGAGTTGATTCCCAGTCTGTAGTAGAGGGGGAATTCTATCTGCAGTTGGTTCCTCTGTTTGAGGAGTTTTTGGCCAAACTGGAAGTGGTCTCTAAAGTTCGAAATATTTGTACTCATGACCCTGATGGAGTTATGATCTACAATCATTTTGAGAGTCTAGAATCTGTGGAGCTACCACTGCTGGTGGAACGTCCACAGGGGGTGGAAGGTGGTTTCTTGTAGGCTATAGTTGCTAATGATGGAGGAGAAGTTTAGGAGGTAGTGGAGAGGGAGTCTTTTGTTTACCCTAGTAAATATCAATGTGGGGAAAAATTGAAATTTTTAGCAATAATTGATATCAATAGTCACATTGAGCAAGAATGAGGAGAGAATGATGGTTATCAAGATGGAAATTTCTCTAGAAAATGGGGGGACCTATCTGATAGGGAAAATGATAATTATAGTGGAAAGAACTGAATCTCTTATAGTGATATTGTTCAGGGTGGGAAGAAGAATTTAGTGAGGAATGTGGAAGTTGGGACTGCTCCACCAAGAAGAAATCCGAGGAAGGATTACTCTTCTATGACAAAGTTGATGTCTACTGTTCCTCTATTACCAAGGGCAGTGACATGCAGTCTTTTTAGGAGTTCCTATATTTGGAAAATTTAAATCTTAGAAGGAAGTAAGTCAAGAATCTAGCATAATATGAATGCTCATAGAGGGAGTTGGCTACTACAAATGAAGAAATGGTTCATGTCTATGGGGAGGGGTATGATTTCTAGATATGTAGTTGCTTTTAAAAATTGTGTTGCTTTTTTTATGTACTTTTCCTTTATTTTAATAAATCGTCAGGGACATTGTCATTGGCTGAGCTTTCATGGTATAATAATTCTAATAGGTTAATAATATCATTTCATTAGATGAAAATACCTAATAATATTAATTTTACTTCTTTCACTTTTATATAATCAATGTTAGATTCAAGATATAGAGGGTGATTTCTATCTCCAAAAACATTATATCATCTATATATAAGAAAAAAATATAAAAGCTTAAAATATCATTGAATTCTATTAAAGGGAGTATAACAATGTTTTATTGAAAATCAAGGTATAAAATTTGGATAATTTATGAGTTATATTCTTGGGATACAAGATTTAAATCATTCTTTATATTCCCTAATAACTTAGCTTCTATGTTTTGAGGTCATGTTTGAATAGTTCTACTAAAATTTCATTATTTTAAAGAATCCATATAACTATAATAAGTAGTAAATAAATATTCCATTAATCAATAGCTACTACACATTTTATCATTTCATTATCAGGATCCACATCATCTATTTTATGTCACTATCTCCCCTTTTCTCTATAGGCCATGTAGTTGGTTGGTTTCGGTTATCACCAACAACCCATATCTTTGTGAATTTATTTGAATAGTGTCTTTTTTCCTTATATTTGAAATTTTGGACAATATTTTGAGTGTTGAATGACGTATTACTTTATTCAATCACATTTTATGGGTTCCTATTTCTAAATTTATTAAAGTTTTCCCTTCCTTCCCACAGTAAAACAATTTCCTTATCCCCTATAGGGAATTTCTGAGATGCTTCTTACAATAATTTTTTAATTGGGGTGATGGACTATCATTTCACAATGAGATTTATCTATCACACCACTAAAATTAAAATCCATTATATTCTTCATATCTCAATACCTATACACGAATTGAGACTAGATGATATCCATTTCAACTTAGAAGAAATATTGAACAACATAATCATAGAAAATAAGAATTTAGTCACCACTGTTTTTCATAAACTCATATTTATCCCACCAAAAAAGTGGTTGATATAACTTTTAGTGGTAATGAAAAAGTATGAGTTATATCATGAAAATCATCTATTATTTTTCTCATATAACCCATTGGATTAATCATCATTGTTTTAAGGATAAATATGTTTCTTTAATTTTAAATAAGATATAGTGAAGATGATATTAATCGATGAATATTTTTCATAATTTATCCCACTATTTAATTTCCAAATCCACGTCAAGATTCATATTATTGATCAATTTCCACCATTAGCTATCATCCTCTTCCATTTGATAAACAACTACCATGACCATTTATTTCTTAATTCATTAAAGGATGGAGAATATATTCTCAATGGATTTGATCCATTGTTACTATATTAAGGGATCAAAATAGATATTGAAAGGAAGAATGAATAGTCGAAAAAATGTCTTAATTACAACATTCCTTTCATATGATTATTTTTTAAATCATACTAATTCAAGTTTATTTTATAAAATTTATTCAATTGGGAATGTATTTCCATGATGTTCACAATTGATAATACCATAAAGGGGGTATCTCAGTTTGGGTATTCGTCATAATGTCTCTCACATCTGTGGTTTCCTAAGTTTCACTTATTTTCATCCATTAACTAGATAAAGGTAATAAATAGGAATATGTTTTTATAATATATTAATTATATAAATAAAAAATCATTAAAATTAAATTGATAACTCATAAATGAAATATATTCCATAACATATAAATTTATAGGATTAAATTCATGTTATCCATGTTCTATTTCCTTACATAATGTTTTATGAGAATTTTTATAATGACCCTACTTTTTTACATTATTTTAAATATGAATGACATAGAAGTGTTACACAACCATGAACCAAAGATTTAGAGTCTTATTAATATTAGTACAATACACAACTTTTAAAAGATGAAACATAATAATTGATTTAATTCCATCTTCCCTGGATTCTTAGAGGTATTCATATTCCCCTTTGTACAAGTAATCACCTGAGAATATACATATAAAAGGTATGAGATAAAATCATATTAATAGGATAAATTAGAACATTAAATAATATAAAATGGGGTGATAATAATCATTATCATCACAACATAGGCATAGGATCATAATAATGAGATGAAGAATTAAGAAAATGATTGGAATATGGAAATGCATAAAAATGAAACATCATGCCATAGTGGTCAACTACCACACATAGTTATGAATGAAGATTGAATCATGGTCATTCAAATTTATCTATTCTTAGTAGATACATCAAATTACCCAATTCATTAGATTGATATATAATTCTGGGAACACACATCACATCATAACAATTACATTATCATGTATTCCACATAGAACATATATCAATATTGGAAATACAATAACCCATGTAAGGAGTGGGTTTTATTAAATAAAACATAAACTCATTTAATTTGGGATCCTAAACGAAATAGGGAATAAAATTATTTATATATGAATCATCATACTTGAGTGAAGAAGAAAAAATATCGATATGTAAAAAGTATTCATTTAAAGAAGATTGCTTTCGGAGAACATTGTTTTTGTCAGAAACTCATTTAAAAATATTTTATATCCCATAAAATTTTATATAATTATTAATAAATTATATTTAAGTAATATAAATACTAAAAATGGGGAGAAATATTGAAAACCCAAAGAAAGAGAGTTGGGTTTGAAAATTTCTCACAACATGTGTCAGTATGATTTATTCAATTTAATTACTTGTATAATCACATTAGATTCATTAATTTTCAAATTAAAATACGTTTTATATGAATTTTATTCATTATGGTTTTATTAATTTCATTTAAGGAATTTTATAGGAGTTATAGAGTTTAATTTCATTATTAGGGAGCATTCATTTCCATGGTTTTCATGATCAGTTCACTTGTATACATGAATAGAACTACATGTAAAATGCAGATAAATATCTTGAATTTGTATTATATGTTGTTAATGATCGTAAAAAAAGTTATATGATATTTTAAAGATTATGGTTTTCTATTATGAGGATTAATCATTAGATAAAAGTTAAAAATGATCCTTTTATGTTCATTTTGGTGGGTTTTTTATCATAGTGAATTCATTTTGTTTTATCATTTAGTTTTATTTAGAAATATAACTTCCAGAACATAAAAGGATTTTAAAATAAAATTTATAACGTCTTTTAACCATTTAGTGACTTTATTAAAAAAAATTAAGTCGTTAAATTAAAAGTAAAGTGTATCGTCTATGACGTCGGTAAATTGACGCATCACAAGCGACGATTTAGTTTTTAGAATAAAAGATTGGGAAATGAGTTTTATGAAGAATCTATCATTAACATGATATAATTACATTATATAAAAAATATGGATCTATCATGCATTTAGGATTATCTAATGAGAGTATAAGAGTAGAAAATAAATGAAATTGGAAAGAAATTAAAATAAAAAGGAAATGAGTTTACATCTTAAATCTATTTTCCTTGAGAACCTCCTTAGGGAAATGGTTTTTTACTTTTTGTGATACCAAGAGCTCATAGAAGTGGTATAGGGTCTTGGGGAGAGTTTTGGGAATAATTTAGACAAGTATCAAATCTTTAGATGTTTAAGGAGAAGAGGTGGTGAGGGGTGGTATTTATAGTGGAGGGGAAGGGTGTTTTCTCATTATTTAATTCAATATTTTGTTATTTTACAAAATAAAAGGAATATTGTTGATTATTGAGATTGAATATAGTAATTAGATAAATTTATTTCAATCTAATGGGGTTTATTTCATCCAAAACATGTGGAATAGTGTATTAAACCTACAATTTATATATTATAAAAATTACCATATTTTACTATTCATAAAAAATTTATGAATTTCGAAAAAAAATCCCAAAATTTCTCCCTAAACGTTTTAGTATTTATAGAATTAAAAAATTAAATCCATTTTGTGAGAAATAATTTTCTAAATAAAAGTAAAATAATTTTTAATTAATATCATTATTTATTTTCAAAATATAGATTATAAAATAATAACTAATTTTATAACAAATTGAAAAATTACTTAAGGTCTCATAATATTATCTTAAAATAAAGACATAGAAATATTAATTTATCAATAAATTCTATGAAAATAAATTTTTATTTAAATTGTTATGATAATCATAGTATTGTAATTAAATATTTTGGACTTACAAAAATTCCAACACTTAATTAATTATTTTTAAAACATGTATTTACTTTTAGTATTATATATTCTACCATTATTTAATTTAGAATATGCCTATATTTTATTTATACTTTAATGGGTGGGGATTCAATTCTTTTGGTTAGTTTAATATTCATATGGTTCATATTACTATCCTGAAGGTCAAGTTACTATTTTACTTGTATTAGATCTTTAACTTTTGTAAATAAATCGTATTTCATTTAGACATTGTTTATAAATTATTTATTATGGTTTATATGTGATTTTATGTGATTTATACTATATAAAATTACTATTATAAGTGAAAAATTACATTGATAAAACTTTGGGTCATTACAATTTTCTACATTTTAAAATATCACCCTAAAATTTTCATTTTTCATAAACAGGTTAGCGTACTTCTCCTTCATCACCTCCTCTAGTTCCCATGTTTCTTCTTCATACTTATGTTTCAACCACCACACTTTTATATGATGGGTTTTATTTTTGTGTAAATCCTTATCATTCCACTCTGGAATCATTACTAGATGCTCTTTATAAAAGAGATCATCTTCCATTTGTACCACCTCTGAGTTCTGTACATGTGAGGAATCTAGTATGTACTTCCCTATGAGTGATCTGTGGAATACATCATATCCTTACGCCATATTTGGTTGAAGTGAAAGATGATAGTCCATTTTCTTGATGTTATTGAGGATATAAAAGGGTACAATGTACCTTCGGATTATTTTCCCTTTCTTTCCAAACCACATGACTCTATTTCATGGTGATATTCAAAGGAAGTCTTTATATATAATGTCGAACTCCAAGTCCCTTTGATTATTTTCAACACTGCTCTATTTTAGAATTTGAGAATCTTTAATGTGTTTTCAGATGAATTAATCCTTATCTATCATCTCTTTCACCACATCATGTCCAAATAACTTTTTTTCCAACTTTACCCCAATAGGTTAGAGTTCTACATAACATTGCATACAGAGCATTATATGGATCTCCCTAAATACTCGATTGTAAGATATTTTTGTATAATAATTCAACCAATTAAATTTGTTTATTTCATCCTCCTTTGAATTTTAATTTGGAGGATCCTATCATATCATCCAGAATCAAAATAGTCATTTCAGATTGGCCTTCAGTTTGGGGGTTTTAGGTCATGTGGAAATTTAATTCAGTACTCAAAGCTTGTTGAAGACTCCTCCAAAATGTAGATGTGAACACTGTATCAGGATTAGAGGAAATCGATAGTTCGGCTTCATGTAGTCTCACCACATCCATCACTTCTATCTCTATATGTTTCTCAAGCGATATGTCATCTCGAAGAGTGATAAAGTGAGATATCATGGTGATTCAATCCACCATAACCGATATCACATTGTCTTATTTGGATGTATTTGTGAGACCCATGAAAAATTACATAGTACCATTATCCCATATCCACATCTGTATCAGAAATGGTTTCATTATACCTTTAAGCTTCTATCACTCAACTTTAACTTGCTGACAAATCAGGCACCTTGAAATATACTCTGCAATCTCCTTCTTCATGTCATCCCATTAGAAGTGTTCTTAGGGATGATGGTACATCTTAGTAATCTAAGGGTGATAGAGAATGTTGATCTATAGTCATTATTCAATAGATATTTCTTTATCCTTGCTGATGAAGAAACATGAATCATTTCTAAGAATTGAATCACATCATCACCATCAATGTGGAACACTTGCATCTTCCATTATTTTGTAACATTAAACATCTTTTTTAACTCAGGATCATCCCTTTGTGCCTCTTTAATCTTATCTTAGATATATGGTTGGGAAATAATCTGGGAATGTTTGGATTTATTACCCTATATTTTGATTTTCAAATCCAATCTTTTCTTATCCATGGAGATAAGGTCTTTCTAAATTCGCAACATGGATTGAGTAGTAGGTTCTTTTTTTACGAAGACCATTATTTACCTTTTTTTCCATGATATGGTGATAGTGAGTATAGTAATTGTAATCTTTGATTATCTCTTGTCATATCCTTTTACTCATGTTGATATCCTTTTATGTGAATATATACATTGGGCTATTATGATTGGTATATATGTCACACTTCTCACCAATGAGATAGTGACGCCATATTTTCATGGAAACAATCACAGATGCTAGATCCAGATCATAAATCAGGTATTTATTCTCATCGATTTTAAAAGTTCATGAACAATACGCTATCACATTATCATTTTTCATGAGTATATAATACAACCATTTCTTGTAATCATCACTTTATATCACAAAAATTACTCCACTTCTCGGTATTGTGAGTACAAGTGCAGTTATCGACCATCTCATTAGCTCCATAAATCTTTCCTCAAATTCTTCAATCTGGAAATACTTTACCCTTTTACTTGTATAAAAAGTTATCAATATTGAAAATTGTGCTAAATTTCTCAGAAAACATCAATATTACCTTCATAATCTATGAAAACTGTAGATTTTTTTAACACTAGAGGGTCTGGGCCATTCCTCAATCGCCTTTTTTAAGGGTCTACAAAAATTCTCTCGCTTCTGATCACATTTCCCATGAATGTGAATATTTTCATACAAAAGTCACACTTTCTGAAATTGTTGTACAATGTTTCATACATTAATGTCTCCAACACAATCCTTTGATGTTGTTCATTTTCCTCCTTGATCTAGTATTATATGATAATATCATCGATATACACTACAAAAACTTTTCAAGGTAATTTCAAGGTTATATGTTATCCTCATGGGAAATGTGTTCAGTTTTATATACTTCTTTATTACCTAATAAGGAAAAATGGTATGTCTTATTGTGAAATAATTATTTTTGTGTTCAGGATTTTCATTGTGTGTCTTGAACAAAAATGTACTATGACTATTTTTAATGTTTAAATCATGCATATCAAAATGAAATGTTTCTTTTATATTAAATTCATATTGATCCATATTTATTTTTTCATTGATTATTAGATATTTTGTTATTTGAGAAAATTGTAATGATTTTTATACTCCTAAGATATGGAGAAATTCTAAATGATAAGATCATACATAAAATATGAGTGTAGTAAATCTATTTTGAATGTGTGAGTGAATTAAAAACCATGTAGAATTATCATTACCAATTGATGTTGATAATTTTGTTAACTATAATAATATTCTAAGGATTTAAAATGACTGTATTCATAAATTATATTTTGCAATCCATAAATAATGTGTAAAATAAAAATTATTATCAAAGTAAGAAATATTTCAAATCCATTTGTTCATGTGAAATTTGAATGGGGAATATAATGAAATGATATATCTTAATTATATATGAAAGTGTGATGAGTGATTGTTAGAATTTTACTATTGGTAATTTAATGATAACAAACTCAATATTAGGGAAAACTATTTTGGATTTGAAAAAATATACTCTAAGGTGATGAAAATTAACTAGGAGGTTATATAAATTTTTATAAGAAATCATTACTTTCACCAATACATAGGGTGTTCATTAAAAATAAATTATAGTCCATATCACATATTTTATTGATAATTGTTTGTGATTCAAAAAAATAGGTCATGATTTAGGTTTGATGGAAATTAAAATGTAAAATGGAGATTTGTATATTATGATGTAATAGAATTATGTATTTTATAAATATTTAAATGAAATAATGAAATAAATCAAGTAGAATATTTTAATTGAGAATTTCTTACATAGATAGAGTGGATTAATAATCCAAACATGAATAGGAACAAAGGCTATGATAGAATGAAATCTCATTGATATAATGAGGAAAACCCACAAAAATAAAAGCATAGTGCCACAAAGTCAAAAATATTTTCCACTCAGCGTGGATTGAGGAAATTTTAGACAATAAAGGATTATAAAAAATAATAATTATGGAATAACATAGGTTGAGAGATCTACACATGACCACATATCTAATAAAAACATGTCTCAATCCATGCATTATTCTCAGAAAGGGGGGTTATTTAAATAGATTAATTAAGATTTCAAATTGGAAAATTAAGGATCAATACCAAAATGGATATCAATTATCCTATGTTCGTATCCTCTATATAATGAGACAATTCGTATAACACCACAATATTTTATGATATATGTCTCATCAAATAAAATTATTTTCATTGTCAGTTTTCTTTATTGTAATTACTGAGTAAATCTGATATAGAATATAATATTGATGTCCATATCATAGATGTTATATTGGAAGTTATTAATATGATTAAAAATATTATAAAATAAATGTTTAAATATTTAATTTAATTTAAATGCATTTATTAACTCATAGGTAATGAGTACACAATTTTTTGCTTCCATAATATGTGTTTTTCAAAAATTGTTTAATCACATTTTTTCAGATTTTATAATTAAATATTTTACACTAATAGAAATTTAATTTTATAAAAATGGTAGAATTTTTTAAATAAGAATATAAATATTCTCTAAGGTTTAATTTTTTTATATTTCTAAAAATATTTATTTTTCTATGAATAGTAAAAAAATAACCATTTTTATATAACAGTCTTTTCATCTCCTCAAATCAAAAAATTTAAATATTTCATTCTATTTTATATTTTATATTAATGTTATATAAGATATATTTGAATTTAAAAAATATAATTAATCCCATTAAGATAATAAATTTACATTATTATGATATAAGTCTCTTTTAAGGCTTAAAACACATTTTCTAGAAAACTACTTTTTTCTCATTTTGAGGATTTAATTTCAAGTTAAATTATTCCACTAAAATGAATTTAATATTTACAATTTAATTACATATTTTAAATTAGAAGTATCAAATTTCTTAAATTATTGCCATTTAATTTTGGTCATTATGAATAGTTATCTTGGTAAATATTGGTCAACTTGGTAAGGGAAAAATTGGTAATGTAGTGTATAAACATTGGTATAAGTCTTTCAAATTACACTAAATCATTCATTTGTCATATTTGATTAGTGTATACTGGCTCTATATGTCCTCATCTCAAATATATGGCTAGTTGGTTCCATTTCTCAATTATTATAACCATTATATTATTTTTAGAAAGGAATAAATACGATATGTCACACTCATGAATTTAATTACTCTAAAATTTTTACATATGGATAAAGATATTATTATTTTTGTTATAAATGAGTGTTTTACTTGTATATTAATTTTTTTTCTTGGTAATATATTTTTAATTTTAGGTTATTGAATAATTATCTTCATTAATTATGTAATGCTAACATGGTATTTAATCAATTAATAGAAAAATAAAATAAAACATTTTATAAATATTAAAAGGAATATAATTTGGTTGAATTATAGTGTCCCATAAATTTTTTAAAAAACATATAAGAAAATAAGGAGGTGTGGATGTATTATATTTTAAATTATTTGATATCATGTTTTCAAATTCAAATTTAATAAACAGTTCAAAAATTAATATTAATTATATTTTTTAATAATATCTAATTTATTAAATGATTTGAAATTCATAAAAATCCAATATATAGAAAATTGAAAGGGGTAGGGTTAAAAATATCAACCATTTTCTATTTATGGGTCACTTTTCCTTTTATAATAACATTTAGGTCCCTTAAAGAGTAAAAATCAATGATTTTTGTGGTAATTTTCAAAAGGGTTAATGGGGGTTTAAACTATGAGATAAGTAATAAAATATTAATTAAAATTTTCTAAATATTTTTATATGGAATAATTTCAGCCTATCCTCATCCATTTTTCTAAATATATCAATTAGGATCCACATGAACCTAAAATTTCTTCTATAATAAGTATTAATTTAAGTAATTTTAAGGGTTCCCTCCCCTATCATATAAAATGAAACTTCCTCTCCTGCCTTATTTACAATTTTTGAGCACTATATATTGTCTTATACTTTCTTTAATACCATCCTATAATCCATTCCCAAATTATAAAGATTTTGATACTATCATGAAATCATGATTTCAAGGATTATGTTGTAATCCAAAAGAGGTTTCTCAATAAAGATGTATAACTCTTAACCAAGTGATATATTTTGTTTCTTCTTATACGTATTCTAATGTTGTTGTATATATACTAAAATAATTACTACAATATCATCAATATACTTATATATTGTTATAATTATGGGATTATAATGTACTGACTAGGAAGCGTTATAAACTGGAACCTAAATTGATCTGTTAATAACACAAAGGGTGTTCCCAATCCCCACGTGTAGTTTAATAGAACTTGTGCATCAAAAAAAACAAGGGTAAATGTTTCTCCCAAAATAAATAAATTTAAATTTAATATATATAATGGAAACTAGAAATAGAAAACATTTTAAAATAACATAAATAAGTTTCTAGAAATATAATCCAAAAGTAGTACGATATAACTCCATAATATGTTTAAAAAAAGGGTAACTAAAACAAGATACATCCACTCTATGTGATATGTTTGAAACATCACATAATCTCACCACCTACCACTTATATCTAGATAATGTAAACATCACCACCACACTATGGTGTTTTGATTTTTCTATCATCATAATATTTTTTAAGGGATACACATACCTGAAGGAATGTGTATGTTGTTAGCTAAAAAAATATGTAAAATCCCACCTTGGAGTTGCATATAAAGCCTATTTACAACAGTCCTAACATGATAAATTTATATAAAAAATTAATTAAAATAATTAAATAATTATTATATCAAAATCATGGTAAATAGTTCTTCTTTTCCACAAATTCAATGAATATTTTCCCTTAATCATTTTCATTTACCAAAATAGGTATATCAAATAAAAAAATATACATAGTAAATGAAAAATGGTAAAGCATACAAGGATAAAAAGGATAAAGTTATCTTGGTCACCTATACCTCCATAAACATTGATTAATAGTGTTTACCTAAGTCCATATAGATCATTCATCGTAGTATTTTGAATAAAGGGACATACCAAAAAGTGAAATCCCTGTAAATATAGATCATGTGAATATAACCTCTGAATCTACATTCTTTTAATGAAACAAAACCACTAAATTTGACCCCCCCCCCAAATAAAAGTATACAAGACTGAATACCACACTATCCACCTATGTATCCAAGAATTCTAATGTCTTACTTTTATCAAATAATTTCTATATGGTTTCTCAATTCTCACAACACAATTCCAAACAACCATCCTTATTTAAAAAATTATTTCACAATCCATTTCACAATGATTTGAAAAAATATATTTATTTTACCAAAATGAGGCGGAAAACAATCTTCTCTAGAAAACATGTTTTCTTAGAGAAATAAAAAATTTTGAAATTTATTTATAAAACCATTTAATAAATAAATATAATAAATGGTTAATTTTACATATGCTATAGATAGAACCACAAAACTCAAACACATGTTTTACACCACCTACAATGGTATCCACACACATAGAGTAAAAAGGGAAATAAGATAAATAAACGGGGGCCCCAAAATCAATTATCACAATATAAAATCAAATTGTATAAAAATGGATTGAAATTTGGTAGATCCTCACATATCCCGAGAATATAATGTTCTCACCACAATCAACACAAGAACCACCCATAAATGAAATCCCCCAAAAGAAACTACAAAACATTGAGAGAGATCACATCCCAATCACAAGATTCCAAAATAATTTCTCAATGCCAATTTTATAAACATGATAAATGAAAAAAAAACTAAAATAGAAGGAATCAAACTTACCAAAGGATGAGTAACCAACCATTTCAGATTTCAAATTCCAAATATAAAGTCCCAAATGAACATAAACCACCATAAAAAGGCTGGTGTAGGAATATGGTTTGAGAGATGAGGCACATATAAAATAAATTCATTTTTATGTGTAGAATAAATAAAAAACTTATTGGTAATATGAGATACATTTTTTATCATTGATTCACAACATGAACTCCTAAGAGTTCATGTATTTCAAAAAGGCGTCACCTTATTTTAAAATCATATATTCCAAATTCTTGAAATGGATTCCATTACCATCATGAGATTTTTTCAATCCTTAACATTAGTGTTCATGTCTTATACCCATAATAAAAATCACATCACAAATAATCATTTCATGTCATGAATTAGTTCTATATCAACTACCAATTACATGAATTGTAGAAAATACACATAAAAGTATTAGATTACCTCTTAGTCCCTTAAAAACTCTTCATGTTCATAAAAAATATTATAACATAACCAATATGTTATAGTATCCCCACAATTTAACTCTCTACCCCTCGAACATCATTTGAAAAAAAGTTCTTGGTAAATAAGTGTGGCCACTATTATCTCGTAGATGATATGTGTTTCCATGTCTTGTGACAATCCAATTTTTGCTTTTAAAAACAATAACAAATAAAATGTACATCCCACATAAGTATTTATTCATATATTCAATGACATCAAATTATTTCAATAAAATGAAATCATATGGTTCCAAATCAATATCTTCCCAAATCAAAACATGGAAAATATCGATGTGGTACTTTTTCAGTAGATAAATAATGATGAAATCATGTATACTTGTCAATTGAGATAGAAAAAAACTGATAATGACCTACTAAATTCGGTCAGTGTTCTCAAATGGTCCAACATATCATAGTTCCAACTTCCAATGATTCCCTTTCTAAAAGTTACCCAACTGATAATAAATATTATAGAATACCCTATCACAAATTGAAGAATCCAAAAGATGACTTTGATGATCTGCATAGAGTTTCTATTGGCTCTGATCTATAACCAATAATTGATGGACACATAAACAATTATTATACTAATGGTCCAATAGTCACATATGGTTAAACTATGATCCTTTTAAATACAAGACATGGGAATGAATCATATCTTCTAGGATCTAAATAGATAACTTTGTCTGGTCGTTCATCAGTCGATGGTAAGAAGATTTCAAATTTACCTTAGTCCCTACCTCCACATAGAGACTCTTTGGTAATTTAGAGGTAAATTTGGGATCCTTGTTTGAGGTAATAGAAGAGGGAACCCCATAAAACCTCATGATCTCATTTACACACAACATATAAAAATCATCTATAATGGATAATTCCATGATCAAAATAAAATAAATGGATTTCATCAACAGATCAATTACCACCTTGATATAATTGTTTTTCTCAGGGAGTTAGTGGGACTGAAAATATGAAGTCCCCAGAAACCTAAATCATTTTCCAAAATATAACTAGTGGGGGTGAACTAGAAGGATTCATGAACACTATTGTTGTATACTATATTGTTTAATTTTTGGACCCATAACCTATGATGTTCGGATTCATAACTAGCCACCAAAAATTTCATCTCAAATCAAAATACATCTTCATAACACTATGGTGAATGGACCACAATGAGATATAAAAATCACATAACATTGAATTATGCATAATATATTTAATGGAAAGATAATTATTGAATCAAGTAATACCATGATAAGGTAAAAAGTAACTAGATATTATCTTCCAAACATATATGGTTTCACTAATAACTCTAAACACATCATTTGTCCGCTGGACCTTCAGAATAGACTTATGGAAAAATATATATTACTAAACAGTTGTGAGAATAATATCTAAATCAACATATTGTCTATTTATATTCATCTAAGTGTAAATCCACAAAATATTTCACACCTCATTTGACTCTATGATGGAATGTGGTCAAACTTTACAATAGAGATAATTAGTAAGGAAATTCTCCATCTTCAAAATATAGGTGATGTCAAAGATGACGTTTTGAAGATATTTAAACAAAAAAATATTTCTGATATTAATTTTTTATGAGAAATGATATATCTTGGACTCTTATGATTCTAAAATACAATGAACATATCCCAAAATTATAGTTCCACCAACACTTTAGTGCATGCATAATTGAAAAAAGATCAAAATCATTAATGGGGTAATTTTCTCATTCATAAATACCTTCTGAGAGATATGGACCACGGAATTTCCATATTGTATAAGCACACAACTCATTATAGTAAAATATCATTCAACGTATACTACATACTTCTTAACATGCTCATTAAATATCATAATATGGGTTATTATCATAATTTATTTCAATTCCTCAAATGAAGTGTGAAATTCAGTGTCCCAAATAGATTTTATCTCTTTCTGGGTATGTGGTTTCAATGTTGATTAAAACTTGGGAAAATCCTTGAAGAACCTCTAATAGTGTCCCACTAGAAAGAACTAGATTCATAACCCAATTACATTCCATGGATCCTCCCATGATAAGAAAACCTTAACCATAGTATGATCGACTTAGAGAACATGTTCTAAAATCACATTCTCAAATAGAATCAGTTTTTGGTTTGATGAATTTCACTTTTATAGATTCCCATATAATTCCTTAATCCTTATAATCCCAAGAAAAATATGAATATTAATATCATTCTCATGATCAAATCTTGAATAAACCAAGATATCAACCAAAAACATCATGATGAAGGTGTTAAAACATTGATTGAATATCAATTTAATCAAATAAATAATGACCTGTATATGGGTTAGTTGTACCCAGAATCATTACAGGATACATACAGTTATTATACCTTCTCTTGAATTTAGTCCTTAAGATATATAACTCCCAAACCATGATCTGATGACAACCCAATTTATGATAAAATTTTGAAAACTGCCTCAAACTCATTTAATGATTAAATAGGTTATCTATGTGTGGAAAATTTTAGTTATTAATAACCATAATTCAGTTCATCATTCAATAGTCCACTCAAAAACAATGTGAACCATAGATTTATTGGAGAAGATCATGAGGGATACCCATGGATAATCACTAGGATGAGTAAATCCTTTCTCAATAATGTTTTCCAACAGATCCTTGATCTTTTTTATCTCAAATAGTTACATTTGATAAGAGTGTTTCGATATCTACTTAATTACCCACACCATATCAATTAGTAACTCTACATATATATCAAGATTAAGAATAAAAATATCATCTAGAACAACCTCATTGAAGTACTTCATAACCAATGGAATGTGGAAAGAATGATACATCATCTATTATAACTATAGTGAAATAAAAATCATTTGTTCTAGGTTGGAAGGTCCTACATGAATGGAACTTGGATCCCAATATCCCTAAAACACATGAGATCTTACATAAAATGTATTAAACAAAAAATTATGATAATAATAGTCAATATTATCAGGATGATTAAATAGCTACTCCATAGATAGGATATAATTGAATATATCCAGATCAAGAACTACGAAATACCTAGGTAACACTACACCAATTATTATTAAAGATCATTTCAAGAAATGAAAACCATATTCCTTACACTTTCCAAGAGGTGACTTTATCTCTATACAAATTAAATGAGTTTCGTTGGAAGTTTTATAAAATCCAAAAAATGGATGTTATAGAGGATTGTGACACAACTGTATCAAACAAAGATGATTATATAGAATCTGAATGAAAGATGTTACAACTCACTATACATGGGCCCATGTTAACTTCCACTACAAACTCGTTCACTACATGATTTTTCCTCACACCAGAGGACTATGGCTAGATACATGGGGATGATTAATCATCTTACTATGTCATAATGGTGTTTTTAGTTGAAGATCATGAACCATAACAGGGCATAAATATATTCTGTAAGAATCTATATAGATGAATTTAGTGGATGTAATAATTACATATCTTCCCAGGTGTATGATAATATTATTGGGTGTTTCCTACCTTTCCACACTAAGATAAAGTTATGGGAGCATTACTTGGTTTTTCCAATGTTACAGAGGATTCATTATATTGATAATAACATATACCTCTACTAGGATTATCATTCCATTTCAAATTATTTTCCTATAATCAAATAACACTACTACAAGGTGGAATATAAATTATAGGGAATCCAACCTTTTCACATCATACTTATTTTTTCCATCATTTATCAGTCAAATTTTTCAATATTGGTTGTAACCTTCACCCTATATACATGTGATAAAATTTATCATCACAACCCCTATTGGTAATTCTTTGATATCATCTGATAATTCATCCCCACCTATAGAAAAAAATAAACCAACTGCTAAAAATTGTTGGTTTACACTTATATTGAATTCTCAACCAATTAAAAAGAGGGAAAATATAGTTACTTCACTATCATCAGAGACTCTGGAAAAAATTTCTTGAAGAAAATTTCTTAAAACACTACCAATCCAATCCCATATTCTATTTATCCTAAATCATGGAATCCCACCACCGCATGTTAGGACCCTAAATCATGAACATTTCATATTTCACCTTGACAGCCTCAGGTGTGTTAGGAAATGCAATGACCGAATAGATCATTCCCATATAGTACTTCTCCTCTAGGGGTTCATTAATATTCTTAAAATTTAGTAGATTCTCAGGAATGAACTTTAGATATTGATCCCTTAATCCCTCAATTTCTTGTTGTGGATGAATAGTTTTGTTGAAAACCCATGGTACATTTTTTATTCACAATATAAACATTATTTATGATAAAATATATTGGTTTATAATCCATATTGGGATTCCCGATAGGATCATCACTCAATATTCTATCTTGTAGAACCCATGGAATACATATTGGTGGGATGATTCTATATACCATAAACAAATGAAAACAATCATTAATCAGGATAATATCTATTTAAAATATATAAAAAACCTTAAACAATTTTATGATAAAATTACTACTATAGGAGACACACATATTAACATCACATGGTATCATGAGGACTATCACAATAAGAGTTGTCCAATAGATCACTAAAACCTACCTATTAAGTCCCATTAATCATATCTCCTTTGTGCTAGACATCCCAATACAATGTCTCTGAGGAAAATACTTCTATTTTTCTTATTTTTTTATAAAAATATACTGGGATATCCTCAAATATAGTAACTTCAATGATCCACTACTAACTGAAATGGATTTGTTTGTCCCCATGAAATGATGAATAACACATAAAAATCCAAAAAACAAATAAGTCAAATTATTTTACTCAACTTGAAATTGGATTCATAGAATATATATATATATATGAAACTAGAAATAGAATACATTTAAAAATGAAATATTGATATTGAAATATATACAACCCAAAGAAATAATATAAAAATATAAGGTATTTGAAAAAAAATGAAAACAAATACAAGAAGTAGATACTTCATGTGATATGTAGGAAACATCGCATCATCTTACCACCATCTACCTATAACCTGATGTCATAAAACTTTTGGGATCACTACATCGCATTTCTCTTTTCCAATATCAAAAGAAAATATATGGTATACACATTTTCAAGATAATGTGTATGGTTTGCGATAAACATGACATGTAGGTTTTCACCCAATATTTCTTTATCAGTTCTATGAAAAACAATCCCAATATTCTCAATTTACTAAAAAATGTGTAATAAAAAATAAAATATTTTTCATAACAAAATAATTTTACATAGATCCAAATAATATAGGTATAATAGGTTCAAATATTATTTTTCATCAATCATTTGTGTTTATAGAAATAGGTATATCAATGGAAAATTAATACAACACCAAAGAAAAATGGTAAACAAGCCTATCCAAAAGGTCGAGTAAGAAAGGCCACTCATTCCTCCTCCAACATCAATGACTAGGGTAAAATGAAGTCCCTATATTCCATTTATTAAATCCTTTCTCAAGTAGGAACATCCTCAAATTTTAACCCCAAGAAAAAGACATTCGTGTTCTAAGAACCCACACATCTATTATCTAGGAATAGTAGAACACCCTAGAATGTGAACACGATAACCATAATAGTGGAAAAGATCAAATACCACACTATCCACATATGTACATAGGGATTACCATTTTCTAAATTTATCAAATCAATTAAAAAATGGTTTTTTACAATTCAAAACACAATTCCAAACAACCCTTTTCATCCAAAACAATCTTGAACTCCTATTCCAAAATCCTTTTAATAATGATTTGAATAACTCATTTGTTATACCATAAGATGGGGAAATCAATATTATGTTGAAAATAGGTTGGTAAATACCAATAAAAAATAGTCCAATTCATTTTTAAAAAAAATAAAATAAGATCATTAATGGGTCATATAACAAACACTAGAGATAAAATTACATACCTGAAACTCGGGTCGCACACCACCCGCAATTGGATACCCACACTAAGGGAATAGAGGGATCTCGAGTGAAAACATCGAGACCCTAGAATTGATTCTCACATATTACAATCCAAATCCAAAAAAAGATACATTGGAGAGGTGAGATCAACACATTCCTCGAGAATCTCATGCACCACAAGATAAAAAAAATAAGAATTGGCCCATAAACGATGATCACCAAAAGGAAACCCTAAGGGATAGAGATAGATCAAATCCCCATTATAATATTCTATAAAATAATAATTCATCTATGAAAAATAATTAAAAGTAATGGAATCCTAAATATAAGTAATCACACATACTAAAAGAAGAAAAACCAACCATGATAGAGATCAAATTCCAAACATATTAGATTGAAATAGAAGAATCCTCCAAAACATTCATGGCACAGACCTAGGGGTAATTAGTGGAGAAACCTATCGAATTATTGGATAGTTAGAAATGTTTATCTTAAAAACACATTGGTACTAAGAGATTTATTTCATGAATTATTGAATCCAATCATGAACTCTCGGGATTTTTTATACACTGAAGAAATAATTAACTTCTTTTAAAAACATTGATCCCAAATTCATAAAATGAATTCCTTTCACATAATGAGAATTTATGATAACTTAAACTAGATATGAATGCATTAATTCCTTAATAAAACTCATGTAGTTTGTACTCCTTTCATTGTGTAAATTGGTTCTGCAACCATCACCTAGAATATACCTTACAGAAAACACTCATAAAACTCCCAAAACACCTCCAGAACAAAAAATCAACCTCTTAAAAATAACAATATATAATACCATAAATATAATGTTATAATTATTTATACTTCCCATCACTTTTCAAATGTGTAGAAGGTGAAAACATCACTCGTGTGTATTTATAGATTAACATCTCTTCACAGTAGGGTAATTCATTTTTCATTAGCATTTTTCATGTATATTTATAATGATGGAACTATTATTTAAATATGATATTTATTACATAATTATTCTTTTATAAGTATAATTTTATATTTAGATTCTTATCTACCAATTTATTAAAAATTTATAATGTTTCTTGTGCTTATGTACGGACTACAACCTTCACGAAGTAATACGATTCATTTTTTATTTCTGATTTACATCAACTATAATTGGGAAATATTTAATCAAAATATGAAATATAAATGATAAAAACTATTTTTAATGGTGTATTATTATTTACCTTACTTTGTTTTCATCTTTCTAAAAGTGAATTCTATATTCATGTGTGTGTACATGCTACCATCTCCATGATCTGTGAAATTAATTTTTATTTGACAACCATACATTGATAAAAATAAATTTTTATTTATTAGATATATATTAAATTTATATTATTAATAAATTTCTAAATATGGAGGAACCATGATCAAAGTACTAGGATCGCAACTTTCAAATTGAAATTTTCATGAATAATGAAACAATTAAAATACTAAAATGATGATTTTAATAAATATTTATTAATAAAAAGGTATTGGGGAGTTATAAAGAGATCATATATAATATAATAATTTTGTATATAGTTATGTTATATATGTATAATAAATTAAAATATATTATATAGTAGGTTAAAATAATTTATAAGATAAGTCGAACATGAGGTAAAGTATTTATTTTACAGTCCTATCTTATTTTGGGATCATCTATGCAGGAATTTCAATTCAGGGAAATTATATGATCCGTATTTGATAAAATTATTTCATATTTTACTACATTAGTTATTTCGGGATAATACTTGTTTCCATTTGATTTTCCTCTCTATTTTCAGTGAATTTTATTTTCCTACTATTCTTTATGTTTTTTTGATTTTAAATAATGGATTTCTAAATGAAATGGGTATTTTTTTCTAAGGAAATATTCCAATGGTATTTTAAGGGTATTTGTATATATAAAAACACCCATTTATGATAATGGGGTTAAGATATTCTGATATCACCATTTTTATTTCTCTGGATTTCTTATGATGAAGAAATATTGAGGATATGTATTCTTGATTCAATATAGATAATTGGTTACATATAAGGAATTTGGATAATTAATTATAATCATCATTCAAAAGTATTTGAATTTATTAAACCTGAATGTAATGGGTGTGGTCTATTTATAGATAGCCCCTAGATGCATCGACATGACTTATGATACTGAATAGTTGACATGCATTTATTTATGGGAATTTAGATTACCCATAATGATTTATTAAGAATGATATCTTTGTGTGGCCATGATGGTAAGATTCATGATATCTTGGTTGAGAGGCCTTGACCCTAAATGTCTAGAATTATGAATTTCATTTATTAAGGAATTAGTTTTCATTACCCTTGTATTATATATGTTGATTTTAAACATGGATTCTCATTTAATTAAAGTGTTTATTTGATAGAATGTGTCTTTATCAACCCCAAATACACAATGAATATATATTATTTACTCATGATAGATTTTGATGTACATAACCATAATTGAGCATCTAATCTCATCATTTATTTGTTTTTATTTCCCATGAATTAAAATATTCATATTATCAATGATATAAAGTATGTATGAATGTTTCTTATTCTATATTTCTATATTTGAAATTTAATATGGGAATCATATCTATATATTTTCTTCCATGACTGCTAAACTGGTCGATCTTGTGTTGTGAGATATTTTGTATCTTGTAGTAAAGTTTTAATGTAATCACCAGATCTGGGTTACTGGATTTGGGTATTCTACATATTGATATTAGTGGATGTTTAATAGGAACATAGGGAAAAAGATTTTAAATGATCACTTATAACATGAGAATTATGATAATCCCTTATAGTATTTAATTTTATAATTATATGGTTCTTATTTTATAGATTAATATTCATGGTCATTAGGAGATAAATCAGTGTGTTATACTTTTTATTGGTTGATACTAATAGACTCAAGGTAATCAGTAGTCATTTATTATATAGGGATTTCACAATTAATCATCCCTATGTAGTGGGTGTTAGAACATAGAAGGTCATGGACATATTTGGGCAATTAGATCTAGTTTTGATTATTTATAATTCTCATATAGAATAAACTGTTGTTTTATATCATGATTCAACTATTTTGGGTCACATCATTTAAAATAATCCGCCATAATTGAATAATGGTAGTAAACAATTAGTATATGATAATTTTATTAAGTCTCTTGAAATAATTCTCTATTGTTTGGGATGTAATGAAAGTGAAAAGGTTATTCTGGTAGAGTATTTTTTGAATGGAGATATCGATTAGTGGTGGTTGTTGATAAAAAACAGTAATGATGATGAACAATTATAAATCATAGAATGCAGAAAATTTAAATTGATATTATTTTAAAAATAATTCCCTTCTGAATAGTGATATGAAATGGAGTAGAATCTCATCACTTTTAAGAATAAGGAAGAAAAATGAGTGACATAGTATGATGCTAATTTTACAAATCAAATCATGCACTCTTTGGAATAAACATGTAATATATAAAGAAATATTGAACATTTATTTTATGAGTCTAAGATGATTATTTGAAGGGTGTTTGTTTCAAAAACATTTTTAAATATGAATATATAGTTTCACCTTCCATCAATATAGTGAAATAATTTTCTATGTCTTATTTATTCAGGGGAAGCCATTAAAATAATATTTTCGATGGATTAGATATAAAAAAATCAATTTTTTAAAGAATAATAAAGTGTCTATAAGATATCCAACGTGTGATAATTTTGGAAGGGAACACCAAGGAACTTTCTTAATGGGAACATGAGTATGTTTTATGTGTGTAAAAGGGATCATAAGTCTAATGAATGTATGGTTAATAAATATGCTATTTTTATCTAGTTCTTCATCTATAACAAGATGTAGAATTATTAAAATAAATTTTCCAAGAATCAAGGTAACATACCATAGAAAATGATAATGATATAAGGCCAATCTTATGAAATTACTATAGCTGAAGTTGTAGTTCCTAACAATGTTTTGAAAGGTACACATATTATCCACTATGAATTGAAAAATGATTTATTTGATTTTA
This sequence comes from Viscum album, assembly GCA_963277665.1. Classification (NCBI taxonomy): domain Eukaryota; kingdom Viridiplantae; phylum Streptophyta; class Magnoliopsida; order Santalales; family Viscaceae; genus Viscum; species Viscum album. Next base: position 200,249,367 of record OY728125.1, on the reverse strand, counting down.
GTTATACCCCTTATTTTCTATTTGATGAATTTTATAAGGGTATTATATCACCACCTCAATTATTAGATATTATTTTATTAGAGAAAACAAGAATTGTTAAAACTCTAACATCTCGGGTTTTAGATCATCTCCAATAAATATAGGTGGGAGTGTGCTACCATCAAATATGGTTTTTATTTATCTATTAAATTTAATCTAAATTTGGTAATGGATTGGATCTCTTGATATATATCCCACATTAAGTATCAAGGAATGGAAGTTAAATGTGTTATTCCCAATCAACCTACTATCCTTTATCGGTATGAGGATGAACATAACTATCTGTTGAAATTACTTCAATTATATGGGTTTTAATACATGTTCATGTGGGATATTTATCTAAAATGGTAAGGTTAAAACTAAACAATGAGGATATTCTCATTTTATTGGAGTATTTTTTTTCATATTTCATGGAAATCTATGTAGTCTTCCCCCAAATCATAAAATTGTTTTTTCAATATTTCTATACATATTTCAGAGAATCTTTATATAATGTTATTTATTGTGTAATATGAATTGATGAAGGAACTCTATAATAATATACAAAAGGTATTATTTCATCCTAGTACTTCACCATGGGTACACTAATTTTTTATGTTAATAATAAATATTAGTCACTGTGACTTTAGATTGTTTTTTGATGACATAATATGATTTATTATTCATAAAAAGTTTCATCTACCCTGTATTGAGTGTCTTTTGAACGATTAAAAGGTGATAAATATTATTCCATGATTTATCTTTGATATGGTTACCATAAGCTAATGTTAATAAAGGAGGATATATAATGTTTAGCCTTCAATCCAAGTTATAGTCATTATAAATTTATCATAACACCATTTATTATTTTCAACGAAACTATTATCTTTATGGATTCAAGGAATAGGAACTTTAGACATTAACTTTATCATTTTTCATAGTTTTTATACATGAAATTTTTATATATTTGAAGATAAATGAAGGCCATTAAGAACAATTGATTATTATTTTGATGACCATGAGGAATGCGAATCCATATTCAAAATTTACCATGATTGAATTTTGATGATAAAAAAATCAATATTTGGCCATATAATTTCACCTAAGGGTATATATATGGATCCTTCCAAGTTAAACGTTTTTGAGAAATGGATTAGACTAACCATTGTAATTTAAATCCATAGTTTTCATGGGTTTGATGTATAATACTTATTATTTATAATATATTTCACAGTACTATAAAATACAATAAATATTTTTACATGGATGGGTTAATGTTTTTGTGGATAGATGAATGTGAGGATAATTTCAAATAAATGAGGAAAATGTTGGTTAGTGTATTTTGGCTTACATTTCCCTAAAGTAGATAAGATTTTGTAATTTATAGTTACGAATTAATGACTATATTTGGATCCATCCTTATATAGTATGACATTGTAATATCTTATTCCTCTATCCAATTGGTACTTCAAGGCTAAAATTACCCGATTCAGTAATTCAGGTTTAGAGGAAGTAATTTTCTCATTAATTATTTGAAGGAATTATCCATATTGTGAGTGGTATCATATTTATATATTGATCATAAAATCTTGAAGTATATAATTTAATATAAATAGTTTAATATTATCTAGATAATATGGTTTGAGTTGATCAATGATTTTGTAAGATTAATATATTACCACAATAGGAAGGCGGTCAACATTTCTAATGATCGGAGTTAAAAAGATAATGCTATTTTTTTCTATAATGATGATTGTAATAGATCGAATATTTGTGGATTTAAAAATTTTCCATCTTGAAATCTTGATGAAAGGTGATATATATCATGTTTCTAAGATTAATTTTAAATAATCTATCCATGATAGGATTATGAAGTCAAAAAAGGAAGATGTTGAATTTTAGAGGAAGGTGAGGATCATTCCTAATTTCATCCATAATCATGCTTGAATGGTATGGTTCTCAAATAGTTAACATGTTCTTCCAATAATATATTTTAACAATGTATTAGATTAATGTCTTATTTAATCATTCTTTATTCATTCTAGTCTATGGGTATGTTAATATTTTTACACATACATTAAAGGAAATTGGAAAACACTGCCCTGAATTTCAACATCAAAATCCTAAAATAATCTAAATGTTATAATACTATTCAGGTTATGGTCAATCCTTAAAAAATAAAACAATTTCAATTATATTAGAGGATATTTATATGATGACCATACCATTCAATCATACATGAAGGGGGTTTTATGATTTTATGGAGTAACACTCTCAATCAAATGTGATCAATATATGAGGATTACCTCATTGTTTAGGAGAGGCCTTCAACAAGATTGAGATACAGTGTGGAATTTTAGAACTACATGCCATCATCTAATAGATTTTTAGTAAAATATGAAAATTCATGTTCTATAATATATGATGAGATCATGATCTAGGAATTTAAAATGTTTTTGGAATAAATTCCATTTTTTAATAGGTTTTTCCTACAATCTAATGAATTTATATTTCTCTTTATGAATCCCTATATGTAAATAAGTGTAGAACACCTAAAATATGCGATGAATTTAGGGAAAGAAATATATTGATACCTTGTCTAAATGAGGAGATGGAAGAGAATATTAGATACATTCAACAACAGATTAGTGTGTCGAAGTGTTGACATGAATGTCATGTAGATAATTATTAGTGAGATATGGATTTTGATGTTTTTTATAAGGTTTTACTATTTGTATCTTAGTGAAGAAGGTTATAGTGTTTTGAAAGAAGGGAAACCTGATTCTTTGATATATTTTTTCCTTAAAAATTATTGATTTTATTATGAAGTTAAATTATATCTTGGTGCTTCAATATAATCTCACTAATGTTCAATATCTTCTCCATGTATATATTTTGAGGATGTACATGCCAGATCATTCACATATATTGAAATCAGTGGTCATAAAATTGGAGAAATATTTCTCATAAGTGGAATAAACAATAAAAAATTTGGATTATAAAGAGAAATTGAAATTAAACAAGACCACACACCTAGATAATGTTTTGTTGGGATATCATAAAATTGAAGACAATACATCGAAACTGAAGGATGTTGTAAAGACACCAACCATATAAGTGAAAATCCAGTACATTAATTTATTATATTTCTAATTAGTACAAGTGATCACATCCCATAAAACTGAATAGTTTAGTATATTTTGTAAAACTAGACGCACACATAAATTTTAATTTAACACTTGAAATGATATAATACATAATAACTTTATTGGGGAAACCCCTCTTCTTATAGGTCATCCAAGCATGTGGGTCATAATATATATCATGGAATACAAGGGTAAAAATAAATCACAGGAATGGGATGAGATAAGATACTCATTAATGGTATGTAATATAATTGAAGCTATCAAAAATAATTATTAACAACAATTAAAGTTTAATAACTAAAAAACAATCCATTAAAACCCAATATTGAGCATAATATGGAAATAATAAAATATGATCAAATTATTCCATATAAAAAATCACATGAGAAATAAATGTAATCATGTATATTCTACAAGTCTAATACTCACATGGATTGTTAATAAATAATTTTATAATGAGGGAATTCATAAAATGGGACATCATAAACATACCATCAAGGCCTCGACGGAGAATTCTACATAAATGGTTAATTAATCAGCCAAAACCCATTCCACTTTCTCTCATGAGACCTACCAACACATAAAGGGGCTATAAAGGGACCTAGAAGACCCTTAATAATTAAAATTAATTCCTCAAATTAAAGGAGTTAATCATAATCAAAATATACATTCAAGTTGAAACTAACATATTAAATGTATATAATTTTCCAAATTTTGTAAAAAAAATCATAAATTATCCAAAGTAATATGGTTAACAGTACCAAGACAGTACATCTCATTTCCAAATGATCATAAAACATTCGAAAAAATATGGTGGATGGTATCACTAAAAATTAAACTTAATTATGTATAAGAATTTAACATAATATTTACCCATGGAATGAAATGGGAATCGTAATCATATTAAAAGGCATAATAATCATCATATAATAAAGGTGTCCCTAAAAGAATGGATCTAAATAATAAATGGATATTAGTAAGGTAAAATAGGAATATATCATGATAATTTATGCCAAAATGAAATGTAAACATTTAAAAATATATTTTAAGAATCATTAGAAATCAGAAACTTGAGTGAGATATAGGGGAAAATATTGAAGATTCTTTAATGTCGACAAAGGCATTATTTTTTTAAAAAAATAGAAATTAAATATTAAATTTTTTCAAGATAAAAAAATTTATTTTAGAAAAATATTGCTGACATAAAATACATTATTTAGTGTACGTGAAAATGGGTAAGAAATTGGGAAGTTCTCTTTAATTGGGCTTGCTTATTAGGAGGAATTGAAAAGGGATCCATATAAAACATGTATTTCCCCAAAAAAGAAAAAGGAATTAAGGTAGGTATATATTTTTGAATCACATAAAAAGACTTTATGAGTAGAAAATGATAATAATTAATAATTAACATAGGTTAAAGAGAGATAAAACATAACACATATGAAAAATGGAGGTTCGGAGAGACTCCCTTACCACTTTGTAATTAGTTGAACTGTAAGACCCATAAATTTAATTATCATCAAATGAAAAATTTAATACCATGATGATAAAAATTTTCATGATATAGTAAAACAATAATATGTATACATACACTAAAAATAAAAAATAATCCGTGAATAAGGAATATCTCACATAAATAATAATACTGAGATGAGAAAACCCTTACCTTATGTTTGAATGTGTTCTTTACTAGTAATTATTGTCTTGGATAATAAAATTAGATTCATTAATTAGTTAACTACTAACCTATTAAACAAAAATTTAATTTAATATAATTTTATTAAGTTAATTTATTTACATTTTTATGGGTTATAATGTTTAATGTTTTTGTTTTGGGAAAGTTCGTTTTAGGGTTTACCGATGGGCTCTCTTGTTTATAATTGTGGGATTTCATTTCAAATGGAAGAAAAACTCCAGAAGATAAATTATTAATTATTAATGAAACTAAATAATGTTATATGATCTTATATATCATTTTTTTATATGGTATTAGGATGATTCATTAGATAAAATATTAATGAAAATGATTTGATTTAATTTAAACGTTTTTTACGACCATCACAAACTTAAATCATTTTTTACAATATCATGTTTATATATTGGTTTAATAATATAATATTAATTATGATATGTAGAATAAAATATTATTAAATTGTAATAATGGTTTTATGACTATAATTGTAGGTGGTAATGGAAAATGAACACTGATGGTCCATGATGGCCCTAAATTGACACATCACGGATGTTGTTTTCATTTTTTGGATAAAAGGGATTGCGGAAGGGGTTTGATGGTTTATGTTGGATCTGAATCTACGGATTATACACAAGAGGGGGGGGGGGGTGAATTGTGTCTTTTCAAAATTATTACAATCTCTTCAATTTAGACAAATTCTGTCCACTATGCTTTTGCTCGATTAAATATGCAGCGGAAAAAGTAAAAGCATGAACACACGGATGTATAGTGGTTCGGGGAACAGAAGGCCCCTAGTCCACTCCACCAACGCTCAAATCCACGAGCTTGGCGATTTTCACTATCTGGTCCTCGTTTCCACAGACCTGTTCACAACTGAGTACAGACAGTTGACACCTTTACAAGATTCAGGCAAACACAGCCTTCCTAGTTCAAACACGAACCCACACAGCTTAGAACGAGAAGCTGATCACTCAAAAATAAAAAAGGTTTCGATAAAGAAAACACTTCTCCAGTTGTTCTTCACAATTGCAACAGAAAGCAATTGAAAGTAGATAGATCGTTGTCTTCAGAAAATAATGATCTGTAATCAAAACAGTTCTGAGTCGATCCAGTTGCAATAGATATTACCAGAAACTTCACAACTTCAGCAGCAGTAGATTCACAACAGATAGTCGATGTAGAACACGTGAATCTGCTATCAAGATCTTCCTTCGGCAATAAAGGTTTTACACTTCTTCTCGATCACCAGAAAAGAACGCCTTTTCTCAGTCTCTGTTTTTTGCACGTTAAAAGATCAATCTATATAATTCACACACTTTCCTGTGTATATATATATATCTGAAGTTTCCAAGATAGAACATATATATTCAAATCTGAGAAATTCTTCCGCATAAATAGATCCATAAAAATCTCCTTTAGATTCGCGATATTAAATGAAATAACAGAGCCGTTGTAACTCCCCTGAAGAATCGGCATAAAAAGCTCCGTTTAAATCAATCAGTAATCCATTGTAAATCGTCTTTGATTCAGTCAAAGTCGTACTTAAGAATCGGCTCGAAATCCGCCTAATAATCCGCTTGTTTGACCAATGCAAAAGGAAATATCGTCTGTCAAAAATATCCCGATGCCAAACGTAGGGTTGATGACGTGGCTCCAAACGTAGGGTTCACAAACGTAAGGTTGAACATACATACTTTCTCTTCAGCATTCAAACGTAGGGTTGATCATCCATACTTTTTCTTGCTTCAACTCTTCAAAGAACGTACAGTTGATTATAAAAGTAAGGTTGATGATCCATACTTTTGAGAAACAAACTCAACATTGAAAACTAACGTACGGTTTCTCTTCCATACTTGTCCAACAACGAAAACGTAAGGTTCCTTCCAAACGTAATGTTCTTCTTCCATACTTTTCAACAACGTAAGATTCATTAACCATACGTTTTAAAATAACGTAAGGTTCCTTAACCATACGTTTCTTTTAACATAAAAAGTAAACTTTTCATCCATACGTTACGTTCATCAACGTAGGGTATGAACAGTGATTCCAGTACGCGCTAAAATTGATCTCGCGCTATAGTGATTCCAGAACACGCTAAAATTGATCTTGCGCTACAGTGATTCCAGAACACGCTAAAATTGATCTTGGAGTAAATGAAGTATGAAATCTCGTTGTATGAAATAAATAAATAAAATAGATTCCTGCAAAATACTCAACGAAATAATTAGTAATAATTAAGGGTATTTGTGAGCATCAAAATCATCATAAAGAGACAGAGTATTATTTGAAATAATCTCCCCCTTTAAAAAACATTATTTTGAATTGTTTGAAAACAACACATTGCTCAACAATCTCCCCCTTTTTGATGATCACAAAACCCATAAAATAATAGAACTAATTTAATTGCAATCTTTATTGAAAAAATTAGTTTTATAAAATTTTAGAATTCTTAAAGGATTAAAACAGTATTTAACTATAATAAAATTTCTCCCCCATAAATATAAATTTTCAGCTATCCAAATTTCTTCATAGGAAACAAATGAATTTAAATGTTGTGTTTATCCAAATTCTCCCCCTTTTTGTGATATCAAAAAGAATGAAAAATTACGGATTTGAACACATTCAATATTGCACTGAACTATAAGAAAATGCTATAATTAACTGTGTATGAATAAGTGAATTTGTTATACTGGCTAACTTAGTCATAAATCAATAAACAAAAAAACAAAAAAAAAAGAAAAGAATTTTCATTCACAAGCTGTCATATATATAAACGATTGTGATATACAGAGGAATCAAGGTTCATGGATAAGACAGGGAAAAAAAGGTGTATATCTCCTTTGAATCACGGTCTTGATCTCTGTAAACTGTTATTTGAGCCTCTTCATCATCCCATCTCCTAACTTGATGATAAGATCTCTGTTCTCTTGAGTCATATGAATATATTCAATCAAATTAACTCTGAAAAACTCATGCATTCTTTCTTCTTTTTCAACAAAAAGAGCCAGTTTCTCTGATAACTGATTCAAAAGAATCCAAATCGGTTGCTCTCCAGATGTCAACTGATCCACTAAAAATTTCTGATTATCTAGCAAAACTGACAAAGGGGCACTATTACACTGAAGATCGTGTAATCTGTCACTCATATTGCTTAGTGCTCCTGTAATTGCTTGAAATCTCCGAATCAAATCAGGTGAAGAGCCTGATCCACTCACAGCATTGTTTGCAATAGACTCAAATTTATTCTCCACGTAAATCTTCATCTCAGACAAATCATCTTTCTTTACCATCTCTGATTTTAACTGATCAACAGCATGCAACATATCAGTCTTAAACAAATCTACTTCCTGTCTTGAAACAGTACATTCTTTCATCTTTTGAAACTTCAACTGCTCTAAGTTCAGAGAATTTCTGAGACTGACATTCTCAGATTCTAATTGAGAGATACGCTTGTACAGCTCAACAACTTCTTCTTTTCTCGAATCAGGGGCACCCTATGCTCTATTCTCATGTCCATAAAAAGGTTGATGAGGCAGGGCAAGATGTAAAGAATCTGCATCAGACTGTTCTTTGTCCTTGTCCTGACAAGGTTGATCCACTGAACTAGCTTTTGAAGCCTGAAACTCTTCCACTGAAAAATCTTCCTGAAGTACCTCTGTATTAGCTTCATAAGTATGTTCATCACGAACAGTAGTCTCTCTGACTTCTACTGAATGGTCAAGAACAATATTTTCTTGTAAATCTTGAGGTCGGGCCACTTCTTCACCAGGCACTGCCTCCATAGGTTGTTCTTGTTGTATTACATTTTCAACAACCACAGCAGCAGATTGAGGTTCTTTTTGGATTTCCGGTTGAGCTACTGGTTCCTCTATCGGTGCAGTCTGCTCCACAACAGCTTCTCTCACAAATGAATAAGAAATTACCAGTTCAGAGGATTTCAAGGCAGGAGAGATAATTTCTTCATCAATTGACCTCTTCCTTTTAGATTGAAGTCCTTCTTGACTTCTCTCTTCCTCAACTTCCTCCATCTCAAAATGAATTCTTCTTGCCACTGTACTAACTCTTGATTCTGCTTGTCCCTCCTTGGACTTAGCCGGTTGAGCCTGAGCACTCTCCGAGTCTTCCTCAGCTCCAACAGGTAAGAGTTTTCCTTTAATTGTGCTCCAGATGTATCCTACTTTCCATAAAGTTCCAGCATTAAAAACATTACTGTGGTGACATTTCACCCCAGCATATACCAATCTGATCATTCCTCTTTTAAACAAAAACAAAGAAATGAACCTTCCATAAGGGAAAAAGGTCATTCTTGCTTCACTCTGACAGCAGTATCTCAGATATCTTATCATAAACCGAGGAAAATTAAACTTAATATCACACATCAGATGATACATTATGTACATGTCAGGGTATAGGATTTTCTCCATCTCAGCCATCCTTGGTGCTAAACCAGTCTGAACAAATTTTACCAAGATTTTCTGATCGGGCTCCAAATCTTTAATAAACATTTTCTTTATCACTCTGGTTCCAAACAGAAAAGACATAATGTCTTCAGACTTATGTACAGAATCTCCAATATTCCGTAAATCGAAATGAAAAACTCCTTCATGAGGGCAGTTAAGAATTTGACTTATCTCTACATATGATAAGGAAAAGTCCTTATCCTCTATTTGAGCCAATAAACTATCCTCCGTATCTCCAAGGCTAAACTGAACAGTTCTAAAGAAATGTCTCATTTCTGCCTCATAAAGAAACTCAGAATTTTCACTATTAAAAGCTTGCTCAAGGATTTGAAACGACAACGCTTGCTTCAACAGTAAATTAGTTTCAAACAACCATTCTAAATCGATGACTTTACCTTGCAGTATTTTCCGACCAACTACTTTAGGTTTCTTTGCAGCACTGCTCTCAGCTTCATCTGGACGCTTAGTCTTTTCCATTTCAACAACGATTTCTGAAGGTTCGAAAGTTTAGGGTTTGAAGATTCAGAAAAGGGTTTTGGAGCAGATGTGCGGTTCTAGGTTTTCGAAAGGGTTTCCGAAAAAGGTTAAACAGTTTAGAAGGTGAAATGGTTCTGACAGCCTTGATTCCCGTGTAATCACTTATCATTACTTTTATTTAAATCAAAATAAAATTACTTATAGAGGGAAACAGAAATTAAGCAGAATTCGAAAACAGAATAAGATTTAAAAAAAATTATTTAAAATTAAATAAACCTAACTCCCCCTTAATAAATTCAAACCTTGCCGTGGGAAGTGGTTTAGTAAAAATATCTGCTAATTGATTTTCTGTATTTACAAATTCTAAAAATATATCCTTTTTAAACACATGATCTCTTAAAAAGTGATGTCTTATATCAATGTGCTTAGTTCTAGAATGACTAATAGGATTTTTTGAAATATTAATTGCACTAGTATTATCACATAAAATAGGTGTATTATTGAAATTTAATCCAAAGTCCATAAGAGTGTTTTTCATCCACAACACCTGTGCACAGCAACTACCTGCAGACACATATTCTGCCTCGGCTGTTGACAGGGAAACTGAGTGTTGTTTCTTACTAGACCATGATACTAAAGACTTTCCTAAAAAGTGACATGTTCCTGAAGTACTCTTCCTATCTAATCTACAGATTCCAAAGTCAGCATCTGAATATGAAATTAAATTAAAATCAGAGGTTTTTGGATAAAGCAGAGATTGATAAATAGTACCTTTTAAATATCTAAAAATTCTTTTAACAGCAGTTAAATGGGATTCTTTGGGATTTGATTGAAATCGAGCATACTGAATACATTATATCTGGTCTACTAGCAGTAAGATATAACAAACTACCAATCATACCTCTATATAACTTGTTTTCCACTGATTTTCCAGTTTCATCCAAATCAAGTTTTATATTAGTACACATAGGAGTTGTAAATGTCTTGCTGTTTTCAAGTCCAAATTTCTTAAGTAAATCAGTAATGTATTTGCATTGATTTAAAACATTTCCAAAATCTTTTTGAAATATTTGAAGACCCAAAAAGAAATTTATTTCTCCCATCATACTCATTTCAAATTCTTTTTGCATTAATTCTGAAAATTCATGACAAAGAATTTTATTGGTCGATCCAAAAATTACATCATCAACATAAATTTGAACCAACAAAACATTATTTTTCACCGTTTTCTTAAAAAGTGTTGGATCTGCTAGTCCAACAGTAAAATCATTTTTCAAAAGAAAAGAACTTAGTCTTTCATACCAAGCTCTAGGTGCTTGTTTAAGGCCATAAATAGCTTTAGTAAGTTTGAAAACAGAATCTGGTTTTTGAGAATTTTCAAAACTAGGAGGTTGCTCAACATAAACTTCCTCCATTAAATAACCATTTAAAACGGCAGATTTAACATCCATCTGAAATAATTTAAAATTCATATAAGATGCATAGGCTAAAAGGATTCTAATGGCTTCTAACCTGGCTACAGGTGCAAAGGTCTCATCATAATCTATTCCTTCTTCTTGATTATATCCTTTAGCTACTAATCTTGCTTTATTTCTAGTTATTATCCCTTTATCATCCTGTTTATTCCTAAAGACCCATTTAGTTCCTATTACTGGATAATCATGTGGTCTTTCAACTAATTCCCAAACCTTATTTCTCTTGAACTGGTTCAATTCATCCTACATTGCTATTACCCAGCTCTCATCATCTAAGGCTTCTTCTATGGTCTTAGGTTCTTGTTGGGATAGGAAATCAGAGAATTCAACTATGTTTCCAAAGTTTCTTCTAGTTTGAATACCAGTCTCTAAGTCACCTATCACAGATTCTAAAGGGTGATTCTTTAAGGTTCTAGACTGTCTAGGCATTATATTCAAAGGTTCTTCAGTATCATGTTCTTCTGAACTGGACTGAATTTCTTTTATATCATTTTCAAAATCATTCTTTAAATTCTTAGGTCTCATGTTTTCATTAGAATCAGGTTCATCTATTTGTTCTATCCTTTTCTCAAAAGGATCAGATTCATCAAATTTCACATGAACTGATTCTTCAACAATCCTTGACTTTTTATTATAGACTCTATAAGCCTTGGAGGTTGCAGAATATCCTAAGAAAATACCTTTATCAGATTTTGGATCAAATTTTCCAAGATTATCTTTGGTATTCAAGATGTAAACCTTGCATCCAAAAACTTTAAAGTAATTTACTTTAGGTTTTCTGTTATTCCATAGTTCATAGGGTGTCTTTTTCAAAATAGGTCTTATTAAAATTCTATTAATTATATAACAAGCTATATTAACAGCTTCTTCCCAGAAATATATAGGTAGGCTATATTCATTTAACATAGTTCTAGCCATTTCTTGAATAGTTCTATTTCTTCTTTCTACAATCCCATTTTGTTGAGATGTTCTTGGAGCAGAGAAGGTGTGTTTAATACCCATGTTTGAGCAAAAGGAATTAAATTCCTGGTTCTCAAATTCTCCACTATGATCACTTATCAATGAGATTATATTAAAACCTTTTTCATTTTGAATAGATTTACAAAAACCTTCAAATAAACTAAAAGCTTCACTTTAAAATTTCAAAAAGAAAATCCAAGTAAATCTAGAATAATAATCAACTAATACATAAACATATAATTTACCAGCTAAACTTGCTACTCTTGAAGGTCCAAACAAATCCATATGGATAAGTTCTAGAGGCTTAGTTGTAGCAACTTTATTAACAGATTTGAATGATGATTTGTGTTGCTTGCCAAGCTGACATGCATCACAGAATCTGTCATTTTCAAATTCGAGACTAGGCAAATTAGAAACTAGATGTTTCTTAGATAATTTATGTAAAGCATATATATTGCAATGATCAAGTCTTCTATGCCAGATCCAGGAATCACTTATATTAGAAGTTAAGCAGTTTACTTGTTGTTTACACAAGGAATACAAATCCAAGGTATAAACATTATCAGTTCTGGGTGCTCTAAACTTAAACAGTTTATCTTTAGAAACAGTACAACTATTGTTAGTAAAATCAACAGTGTATCCATCATCACAGAGTTGAGAGATACTTATCAGATTGTGTTTTAACCCTTGTACATAAAGTACTTTGTTGATTGAGACTGTCTATGGATCTCCAACAGTTCCAATACCAATAATCTTTCCTTTGGCATTGTCACCAAAGGTGACAAGTCCTCATTCCTTTCGAGTAAGAGAAGAGAAATTAGCTGAAGTTCCACTCATGTGTCTTGAGCAGCCACTGTCCATATACCATATTTCTTTCTTTCTTTGGTGACCTGCTACCTGCAAAGACATTTAAACAAATTTCATTGGTACCCATATTTTGTTGGGTCCAGGAGTGTTAGCAAGCAGTGATCTGGGTATCCAGATTTGCTTTGTTTTCTTAAAATTGATTGAATCATATAGATCGTTGGAAATATAAGCTTTCTTAATTCCACATATTTGAGGTTTTCTTAGAAAACAGTTTTTAGCTATATGACATTTTGTTCCACAGAAGTTACAAATAACCTGTTTAGTGCTAGGAACAAAATAATTTTTGTATAACTTAGGTTTTTCTCCTTTACATCCAATTCCAAACCTTTACTTTTTAATTATAGTTTTTCCAAGTATCTCATTTAAGGTGTTTTATCCTTTTGTAAAAACTAATGCAGCCTTTTTATAAGATTCTACTTCATCCTGTAGAGTTTTTATTTTTGATTCAAAATTAATTTTATTTGAGTCAGCAGAGTTGTATTTGTCAATTAATTCCTTATGTTGTTTTAGCAAAGTATTTCTCTCATATGAAATAGCTTTGTGCAAGTTCTTTATAGATTTATATTTTTTAAATAATGAGTCATACCTTTCTTCAAGCATATTGCAGTAAGCTGCAATTTTTTTATTTGAGAAGCTTGTTTCAGAGTTTGATTCATTATTTGAGTCAGAGGAGTAGTATGAGTGTACCTCATCAGTTTCAGCCATGAAACACATATTTGCTTTTAAATTGGCTTCCTCCTTCTCTGAGCTTGATTCAGAAAAATTACTTGAGTCTTCAGAAACACTCCAAGTAGCTTTCATAGCTTTCTTGTCTTTCTGCTCATAATCATCTCTTTTGAAGAATTTCTTCTTCTTTGCATCTTTCAATTTTGGGCAATCCGGTCTGATATGTCCCATCTTTTTGCATTCATAACATCTCACTTCCTTGCTATCCTTTTTGAAGGATTTCTTGAAGTCTTTCTTCTTACTGTAGAACTTTCTAAATTTTCTGGCTAGCTGAGCCAGTTCTTCATCCGAATTTGAAGAATCAGAGCTTTCTGATTTAGCACTTACTTCTCTGTTCTTCATCTTTCTATCCTTTTGTTGAGAAGTCACTTTCAAAGCAGTATTTTCCCTTTTTATGTAGACTTTATGCTCATTTACCTCATCTTGCATTTCAGCTTCGTACATCATCAATGTACCAATCAGTTCTCTCATAGTTAGATCTTTAACAGATGTTGATTGTCTGATTGCTGCAGAGATTCCATTCCATCGAGTAGGAAGTACTCTCAGTACCTTCAACGCTTGATCAGCCTGCTTGATTGGTTCTCCTAGAGCTGTTATATTATTGACAATTTCTGTCAATCTTCCATTCATCTGAGTGATGCTCTCTCCTTCAATCATTCTGAAAGTATCGAATTTTAACTTAGCAGTTGCATATCTCATCTGTCTTACATTATCTGTTCCTTCGTAAGCAACAGCTATTGTTTGCCACATTTCATATGCAGTCGGGCATTGAGATACTCTGTTAAATTCATCTGGTCCTAGACCACAGATGATTGCATTCATAGCTTTTGAATTTATGTCATACTCAGCCTCTGTAGCAGCACTCCATGTATCGGGATTTTCAGGAATTTCATAGGGAGTCAGAATCTTTGAATAGACTTTGTAACCAAGATTTTTCAGATAAATAATCATATGTGATTTCCAGCAGCCATAATTATCTCCATTAAAGTAAGGTGCTCTGACCATTGACATTCCCTCTCTCATATCAGCCATGATATACTATGTATAATCTTTAAATACTTCTAGCTTGATAAGACTTTAAAAATAAGAAGCTCCTCCTTTGATACCAATTGTTGGATCTGAATCTACGGATTATACACAAGAGGGGGGTGAATTGTGTCTTTTCAAAATTATTACAATCTCTTCAATTTAGACAAATTCTGTCCACTATGCTTTTGCTCGATTAAATATGCAGCGGAAAAAGTAAAAGCATGAACACACGGATGTATAGTGGTTCGGGGAACAGAAGGCCCCTAGTCCACTCCACCAACGCTCAAATCCACGAGCTTGGCGATTTTCACTATCTGGTCCTCGTTTCCACAGACCTGTTCACAACTGAGTACAGGCAGTTGACACCTTTACAAGATTCAGGCAAACACAGCCTTCCTGGTTCAAACACGAACCCACACAGCTTAGAACGAGAAGCTGATCACTCAAAAATAAAAAAGGTTTCGATAAAGAAAACACTTCTCCAGTTGTTCTTCACAATTGCAACAGAAAGCAATTGACAGTAGATAGATCGTTGTCTTCAGAAAATAAAGATCTGTAATCAAAACAGTTCTGAGTCGATCCAGTTGAAATAGATATTACTAGAACCTTCACAACTTCAGCAGCAGTAGATTCACAACAGATAGTCGATGTAGAACACGTGAATCTGCTATCAAGATCTTCCTTCGGCAATAAAGGTTTTACACTTCTTCTCGATCACCAGAAAAGAACGCCTTTTCTCAGTCTCTATTTTTTTCTCGTTAAAAGATCAATCTATATAATTCACACACTTTCCTGTGTATATATATATATCTGAAGTTTCCATGATAGAACATATATATTCAAATCTGAGAAATTCTTCCGCATAAATAGATCCATAAAAATCTCCTTTAGATTCGCGATATTAAATGAAATAACAGAGCCGTTGTAACTCCCCTGAAGAATCGTCATAAAAAGCTCCGTTTAAATCAATCAGTAATCCGTTGTAAATCGTCTTTGATTCAGTCAAAGTCATACTTAAGAATCGGCTCGAAATCCGCCTAATAATCCGCTTGTTTGACCAATGCAAAAGGAAATATCGTCTGTCAAAAATATCCCGACGCCAAACGTAGGGTTGATGACGTGGCTCCAAACGTAGGGTTCACAAACGTAAGGTTGAACATACATACTTTCTCTTCAGCATTCAAACGTAAGGTTGATCATCCATACTTTGTCTTGCTTCAACTCTTTAAAGAACGTACGGTTGATTATAAAAGTAAGGTTGATGATCCATACTTTTGAGAAACAAACTCAACATTGAAAACTAACATACGGTTTCTCTTCCATACTTGTCCAACAACGAAAACGTAAGGTTCCTTCCAAACGTAATGTTCTTCTTCCATACTTTTCAACAACGTAAGATTCATTAACCATACGTTTCAAAATAACGTAAGGTTCCTTAACCATACGTTTCTTTTAACATAAAAAGTAAACTTTTCATCCATACGTTACGTTCATCAACGTAGGGTATGAACAGTGATTCCAGTACGCGCTAAAATTGATCTCGCGCTACAGTGATTCCAGAACACACTAAAATTGATCTTGCGCTACAGTGATTCCAGAACACGCTAAAATTGATCTTGGAATAAATGAAGTATGAAATCTAGTTGTATGAAATAAATAAATAAAATAGATTCCTGCAAAATACTCAACGAAATAATTAGTAAATAATTAAGGGTATTTGTGAGCATCAAAATCGTCATAAAGAGACAGAGTATTATTTGAAATAATCTCCCCCTTTAAAAAACATTATTTTGAATTGTTTGAAAACAATACATTGCTCAACAGTTTATATTACATTAAAATAATAAAATCCTATAATATATAAGATATTTGGATTATAATTACACTTTTATAAGTGTATTTGTTGAAAGGATAAGAAAATAAAATAAATTAAAATAGAAATTGGGAGGGTTTTCCCACTTGAGTGTCGTTTTTTTGAGATCCTCCTTAACAGACTTTAAAATGATCTTTTGGTGAGACCATAAGGAACATAATGAGGGGAAGAGGATTTGTAGATAAATGGATTGGAATAAAATAAATATCCATGTTATCGAGGGTGTTATCATAAAAAGTGGTGAGGAGTGGTATTTATAGTGGAGGAGAGGGATGTTTTTTCATTATTTTATTCATTAGTATATTATTTTTGATCTAGACTATCATTAGTGATTATTCGTGTTACTAAGAACAGTAAATAGAGCATGTTATTTATGAACAATGTTCATTTACATCATCAATGAATTATCTATGACTCAAATATTCATTTATTTATTAAAAGTTTAAATATGATAAAATACAGTATTTTAATTTTCATCAAGAAATCAACTATTTGTGAAAAAATCCAAAAATTCATCCTAAACATCTTTTGATGTATATGTTCAATAAATGGATTCAATGTTATGAAAATAATTTTTAAATTATGATAAATTTAAATTTTAATAATAAAATTGTTTATTTGTGAAATAATAATTTTAAAACTGTATCTTATTTTATGAAAATTTGAAAAATTAATTAAGGTACCATTAAATTATCTTATAGTCCTGAGATAACACAATATTAATTTATGAACCTATTTTATTGAAATAATTATTATTTTAAATATTTATATAAATTATAATTTTGTAACTAAAAAATTGCAATTCAAAAAATACCAATACTCAATTTATCATATTTACAACATTTATTTACTTATTCTATGATATAAATATTTTATTCTTTTATTCATAAGATACCAAAAGTTTATTTGAAATGTTATAAGTGAGGTTACTATTTTATTTTCAAAATTAATATTTTTCATGGCCACATTACTATTTCAACAATTAGATTAATATTTAATAGTATATCACAATTTTTTTAATCTTGGTGCATAATCAATCAAATATGTTAAATTTATAAATAGAAATACCATAAAATTATGGGGCGTTACATTCTACCCTCTTTTAATAAATAGTGACCTCAAAATTTTGAAATTATTCTTATAAAATAAAATCATAATACTTGAAAATTATTTTCTGGGAAACCCACAGCGTTAAAAGGTTTAATAAAATATCCTCTTAAATATAGGGAATGGAAAATACAAAGTCAGCACAAAAATAGGAATCAATATTAGAGAACATTAGTGGGATGTTAAAACATGGTCCAGGAAAGGAAATATAAGTATTATGTTTTTATGGAGATTGATAGAGAGCATAGTCATTAGAAATTCAACCACCACAAAACTGTAAACTTGTGATCGATTAAATGGTTATTTATTTCATAGTATGAAAAGTAAATAAAAAAAATTTCTTCCAAATTCAATTTCATACGGTTGAGGGATTTATTTACTATGTAGATAGGAACATTAGAAAATAGACTTACCTAATTTATTTCTATTTCATTAGCTTAATCTCATCATTTGGTTGTGCTTCGGTCCATCTACACTTCACTTATTAACCCAAAAGATGGATATTCAAGATGAATTTTTATTCTTGAAGAACTTTTAACAAAAAATCCATCTATTATACATTTATCCTTTAAATATTTACTAAAACCAAAAACAGTAGAAAAGTTTATTTAAAATGATAAATAATTCTTTAATTTTAATCAATAATATCTTTAATCAATTCTATATGTAGTTGTACATAAGATACATCAAAAACATGTCTGTCCAAATTCAAAGGCAAAAAATTTAGAAAAAAGGTTACAAAACTTCCAAAGTCAATTTAGCATAAGATTTCCCCAAATAATGTTGATATTATTATCAAATAATTAATATATTAATACCTTAATATACTTTAAACCATTCTGAAAACATGCATGCATCGAAAAGTAAAATGTCATGTTGTTTTATATATTCCTTAAATACAAACATCTAATAATTACCACATGACATAAACCATAAAATCACTATACACCTTTATTGTAAACAATATTATCCCCAAACATCTATTTATTATTATATCGATATCAGGAACGTATTTAGGGTTTTATTTCCCAATTTATTTGTTTTAATAAAAAGATCAACTTATAACTTAAACAATTTTATTGATTAATTATTCTATTCATAATATGATTCTAATTGTATATGGGAGAAGTGCTATAGTAGAATACTTATTTATCTCAATATTCTTATAACTAGAATATCAAAATAATTTAATTATTACACTTCAAATGTAGTAGCATCATTATCATTACCTTGGTCCCTTCTATTTTTCTTAGCTATATCCTTTTATTATTGAGACATTCATTTGCATATTGTGTCACGACACGTCCCATTAGGGCCCACATCGTGACTCCCCAAGCCCACCTCCAATAAGCCAGGGGCTGGTGACTAGCACTGAGTATGCATATTATTAACAAGAGAGACATTTCCTATAAACTTGTACACATGCACACATCCCCAAGCCCACAAATGCTGAAAAGTAGAAACCAATAAGGAACAAAATGAATGCATACGTCTAAACCCAACCAATAGAGTTTGATGGCATGTAATGTATTGAATGTAAACTGGACCAGAATACAAGCCCACCAAAATAAAGGGTCTGAAATCTACAATGTCCAACCTGTATCACAAAGAGGTACTGGGACTGGTGCTCATAGTAGTAGGAACACCTCATCCTGTGAGGAACTTAGAAAGCTCAGTCATGTCCTGTTATGCCCTGGACACCGTAAAAAGGCTGCTCATCTGGAATAATCTTGAAACATGCATGAAAATATTATGCAGGGGTGAGTATAACAATATTCATTAGAGGTCACCAAAAACCCACACAGAAATCCACAAAAGAAAGGAACAGTCTTTTATACACAGTATATGTCTACTAAACATATAATAGGAGAACACAAACTAGATATACCCACAACCTAGACCCACGGTCTAGAGACAAGTCGCTCAACCACATACCCCTGATAGGGATTCATTTTGAAGATTCCATGAAGCACTCGTCTAGGAGAACTCACTCTAGCAGTCTGATAGCTCTGATGGCGTTCATCCAAAAAGTATTGTTTGTCGTGAAAGGTCACAAGAAATAGATACACTCATTACAGGAGAAAACACTCTTGAGTGGGGAAATATCACAATACATAGATGAGGATCACTTCCAGGTCCTTGGAAGATGCCATGTATCCTCAAGATTCACCTACTAGGTAGAGGATTGATGCCCGATGGAGTTGGTCACATCGATGACTGACTCTATATAGGGTCAAGAATGGGTAGAGGATCTCCCTCCGGGCCACTCGGAGGGATGCATGACTCTATCTTAGAAATTATAGCTGATGGGATCATACTCTTATAGAAGGAAATGATACCTGACCTTCAGGGGAATGAGAAAAATGGACACTAACCCAAAAAAATCATGTCCAATATATGGTGGACAAAATGATCAATCCATGTACAGAAAAGGACATGGTGTGTAGAAGTATCACACAGCATGTCCTCTGACCCTTGGTATTGCACATGTACAATGGCCAGAGTTTTAAGGTTGGTAAAGTAAAACAAAACTACATGGCATGTAAAAAATGATCACATGTCGTGTCATGGTATCTAGGGTCCGCCACGTGTATACTGGCCATGTGCCCGCACACGGTCTCAACCTATGTATGTTGACCCTTGTAATCGTCACACGAGGTGACCCGTGCTACTAGCCTCACCTGGCCGTGTGGTGTAGTACTCAACCAAGTACTCCACCTCGTGCCCTCATATCCCCTAGATACACGCCAAGTCCCACGTAGCCATATATTCCATGCTCGTAGAGTACACATCATGTAGCAAAGCTGTGTCATTCTTCATGTTTCTGTGTATCTCTAGAGATACATGCCAAGCATTAGGGAAGGTCCTCCACACCGTGTTATCGGGGTCACATGCCATGTGATACATATATGACCCCTGAAACCCTAGACACCACCACTGGTACTAAATGGAATGTTCTTTGGTATTGCACGCCGTGTATTCCAGAGATTTTTAGAAGTGATTCTTCTCACCGATGTGCCTCCTGTGATGCTTATATCTTTGTTCTGATGATCGTATCGTCACAAAACTGCAAATTCTAGGTCTTACTGATGTACTGATGTCATCTTTGTTGTTTTAGGGCCTATGATCGGCCTCGAAAGCATGCATTGATCCTCCTACATGATGAATTCCCAAAGAAAGGCCTTTTCTAATTTGAGTTGATTCATCATCTACCATTTTCGTCACACCTCATTAGAGTCTTTGTGAAGTCAGGTATCTAGTTTGGGATCATTGTATCGTAGGACGAGTGAGCAATGATCCATTGTTCTTCACCCCATGAAGAACGCAAAGAACACACATGAAGTGAAAGGGGGGTGAAATCTATTAACAAAATGAGGAATGAACCCACACCATCATTAATCATGGAGTTGATCCATTCCCATTATTGGTATAAAACAGAGCATAATAAAACAATAATTTGACATGGATTAATTCCATGAGACCAACCTGAAAAACCAGCCCCGCAAGAATGCACAAATCGGCGGATCAACCTATTCATGGGTTGTTCTGTGTTCGTCATTTAATTAAAAAATGAGGAAGATGAATTAAAAAAACAACCCCTACCATAAGAATGTATCGGTCGCTGATGAAAGAGGTCATTATACCATCGTCGCAATGTTCCTTCAACTTTGTTGGTGCAGTGATTCACAGCTTTGATTCATTGTTATTCACCTCCAAGAGTTTTCTCCAAAGATCCATGAATTCTACAAATATTACCTCCAATTTTTCCAACAAGGAACATTTGATTAACCCATTAAAATGAAGGGAATGTGATTCAACATTTTGTTACACCGAGTCTCTATCATTATGTTGCGGCATTAATGAGCTAGCATTGCTATTTTAGATTGGTTATGGTAGGGAATTGAATATTGAAACAGCTGCCTCGTTATTACATTGTAGAAGATTTTGCCAAATAAAATAAATATACTTTGTGAATTAATTTTTTATATCTTATTAGAAACATCTGAAAATTAATTTTTTTCCTCGACATGGGTCGAGGTTAGACCCTTTCTTAGGTAAATTCATCATCCTGGATGCAACGGTTCCCTCAAATGTTTTATCTGGGCATCCATTTGGAAACTGCCACAATCGCGCTCATATGTTGACTCACTTAACAAAAAAAATGTTCAAACTACCATTCCAGGATCACCAGGCCTTGGAATGATGTGTCGTCTCCGTGCATGGTATTTCAATATTTCTATATTATATTCAAAAAAATAATACATAGAAAATATGAGATTTTACATTCTCCCTACCTTGGTTCTTTGCATCCTCCAAAAGCCAGAATAAAGACTACTCAAAAATATGTTTGTATTGGGAAGAGATCTGAGTCTCCAACTCCCACGTGCTCTCCTCAAGATTCATATGTTGCCACCGAACACGTAACAAGGGAATTGATTACCCACGAAGGATCATCTCCTACCAATCCTCGATCTCTATCGGGTACTTAGCAAAGGTCACCCCATCCTCCTTGTCCAACTCTCCCCAGTCAATGACTTGGGATGGGTCATGCATGTACCTCCTCAGCTGTGACATGTGGAATACATCGTGTACCCGGTGGTTCTATAGTGGTAGAGATAGGTGGTACACCACCTTTCCAACTTTGCATAGTATATGAAAGGGTCTGATGAACCTCATAGATATCTTGCTGCCTCGGCCAAACCACTGTAACCATCGTCGAGGTGAGACCCGAAGAAAGATGTAGTCTCCCTATTCAAACTCTAGGGGTCTCCATCGTCTATCCGAATAAGACTTCTTCCAGATCTATGTAGTCTTCATCCACTCTTGGATGATCTTCACCTTCTCGGTGGTAGCTCGCACAAACTCTAGACCCATGAGTGCTGACTCTCTAGGGTCGGTCCAGCAATGCGGTGACCGGCAGGGTCTCCCATACAAGGCCTCAAACAGAGCCATACCAATGGTGGAGTGGTAGAAATTATTATATGCAAACTCAACCAATGTTAGGTGGTCCTCCCAACTTCTACTGAAGTACAAGATACAGGCGTACAAAATATCCTCTAGAACTAAATGGTTCTCTCCATTTTACCATCAGTATGGGGAAGGAATGTCGTGCTCAAGCGTAGCAGAGTCCCAAAAGCCTCCTGCAACCCCTTCCCCACCCAGGATGTGAATCAAGCATATCGATGTCAGAATATTGTTGAAGGGAATCCATGAAGCCGAACAATCTCTTGCACATAGAGGCGTACCAATATCTCTATGGAAGTCTGCTCCCTGATAGCTATGATGCGGGCTAACTTGGTGAGTCAGTCAACGATCACCCAGATCGAATCATTCCCCTTGGACGTCTATGGTATGGTTGTCATAATGTCCATCGATATTCCATCCCACCTCCACTGTAGATCTTCCAGGGGTGAGAAAATCCCAATGGAACCGGGTGCTCAGCCTTCACCTGCTGACATGTAAGGCATCGAGAAACTAACTCTTCTACTTGCTTCTTCATTGCTGACCACCAGAACTATCATTGAAGATCATGGTACATCTTTTCCACTGTAGGATGTAATGCCAGGGGTGATGTATGGAACTCTCTTAGGACCTCTTACAGCAATGCTACTGCTCCAACAGTGTGCCCTCTGAAAAGAAGTATGTGCTCCCCACCTTGTGAATATCCATCACGAGTCTGTCATGTGGATAACTAAGCACGCAAAGCCTCATAGTCCACATCCCCAAGTTGTTCCTCCCTAACTCACTATAAGAGTGGAGGGGTGGCAAGCATCGACTGTTGGTAAGTGGCATCCTCTCTATCCACGAAGGATAACTACAACGTGGCTACTTTCTTTGTCGCCTCACTCAACAACTGCAAGCTTGACCTGCTAATAAGAGAATCTGCCACCTTGTTCCCCATCCCAGGAGTATAGATGATCTCAAAATCATAGTCCTGGAGGAAATCTATCCAACTCATTTGCCTCGTATTCAGATCCTTCTGTGAGAAGATGTACTTGAAGCTCTTGTGTTTAGAGTAGATGATAAAATTCCCACCCATAATGTAGTGTCTCCACATCCTCAACACAAAAACTACTACTGCCAACTTGAGATCATGGGTCACATAGTTCTTCTCATGTGTCCTAATATGGTGTGAACCATAAGCAATCCATGCCTCCCTTTACATCAAGATACAACCAAGCCCAGTCCATGATGCATCGCAGAAAACTACATACTCGACACCCTCCTCTAGTAATCTCATGATTCGGTGCACGTATAACTATGTCTAAACCACTCGAAAGCCTGCTGGAACTTCTCCATACATATAAAGGTTTCCCCTTCCTATTTAAAGCTTTCATCAGTGATGATATTTAGAAGAAAGTATGGATGAATCTGGGGTAATATCCTACCAACCCAAGAAAGCTTCGCACCTTTTTCATGCTCTTATGTGGCTCCTATGTTATCACTGCCTCCACCTTGGATGGGTCTATAGCTACACCATCTACTGAGATTACATGTCCTAGGAAGTGGTCTCCCTAAATCTAGAACTAAAACTTCTAGAGCTTCCCATAATGCTGGTTCTCTTGCAGTATATCTAGAACCATCTGTAGGGGTCTCGAGTCCTCCCCCTCTAACGCCGAGTACACAAGGATGTCGTCGATGAAGACCACTATGAACCAGTCTAAGTACGGCTGGAAGATCTAGTTCATCAGTACCATGAACATTAAAAGGGAGTTTGTCATGCTGAAAGGTATTGCCATGTACTCATAGGGACTATAACAACATCTCAATGTAGTCTTCAGTATATCCTCACCCTGTTCCCATAACTGGTGATAACCTGATCCAAGTTCAACCGTCGAGAACCATTATTCCCCTTTTAGATGATCGAACAGTTCATCAATTCTCAGTAGTGGATACTTTTTCTTCACTGTAACTTGATTTAGGCATCTTTAATCCATAGACAACCTAAAACTCGTATCTTCCTTCTTGGTAAACAAGACTGGGGCCGCCCCGGGGGAGATGTCGGTTTTCATGAAACCCTTGCTCTGCAAGTCCTCCAACTGCACCATCATCTCGTGAAGCTCTGTGGTAGCCATCAGATAAGATGATGCAGAAATTGGTATCATCCCAGGATACAGGTAGATGCTGTAGTCGATTACCCAGCAGGGAGGTAGTCCTGGAACATCTTCAGGAAAGAATTCCTCATACTTCGCCACAATTGCTGGGAACTGGGAGCTCATCATATCTACTACTCTGATGGAAAGGTTAGCCAAAGAATGAGTGACCAGCTACACCCTCCAATGCATGAGCCCATTCTGTGTTGCATGGGTCTCCTTTTCTCTTACAAAGGGAAACCTTGTTCCATCTCTACGGACACACCACACTCTTTGCCTAAAACAGTCAATTTGGGAATATACTGAAGATAACCAATCCATACCATGAATGACGTCGTAATGCCTTTACGCTACCATAAAGAGGTTATAACCAAAACCATAACATTTAAGGGTAAGATAAAACTATCTGCAAAGGTGTGTGATCCTCGAGTCTCCACCCGTTGGTGTCTCTAGGTGGTAGAATTGAGTCAACGACTCTACCAGAATATCAAGGTTTTGGACTATACATGTGGAAATGAAGGAATGACTAGAAGTTTTGTCTATAAGTACGTAATCTAAGGCAGAGAAGACACAAATCGTACCTTGCATCATCCCTATAGTCCCTAGGTCATATGCCTCAACTGCATAAAGCTACTCCTGCCCCTATCCCCCAGCTCCCTGAGCCTGGGGCGGACCTCCTAGGGGTGGTGGTGGAAGTAGATCGAAGAGTTTACCACCACCTATAGCTCTGCCTGCTCCTCTGCCACATCCGCTACCTGGAGGGTCTGTCTGCTCCATTCTCTTCCTCTATCGCGATGGACTATCCACTGCTTCCCTACCAGTAGATCGACGGGTTGGACAATCCCTAGCGAGATGTACCCTTCCATTGCACGAGTAGCACCACTTCTCCCCTGGATGACTAGATCCAGCCTGAGATCCCTGGACTGTTGACTCCTTATCATGGGTCCTCCTCTGACATCTCCAACATCCTGATCCCTATGCCCGACATCATCTCCCTTCTGCCGAGGTCTCCAGATCTTTTTCCCTACTATTGACTATCGTCGGTTGTCTCTGCTCCACCAAGAATATCATGATCACCAAATCCCACTCGAGCACTCCAACATATATTGAAATTCAAAGAGGCACGAAACTAGCTCATATGTCACATCGTAGTCTTTTCTTGATGTTCTGAGATCTGATGTACTAATATCTAACTGTATCCATCGAGTACCTAGTGAGGTTGGGGAACCTCTATGAATAGTTATCTACCATAAAACTACCTTTCTGGAGCTGAAGAAGCTCCTAGATACACACTTCTCTCAGGGTAACCAGAGAGAACTCCTTCGTAATGATTCGCTCAAACTCCTTCCAAGAAAAAATCTCCTCGTCCTGAGTCTGTGTGGTCAGACTCCACCATCGTCCTGCCAAACCCTGAAGAAGGCTCGCTCCTAGGATCACCATCTGGTCTACTGGTGTCCTCACAAGAAGGAAAACTCCGGTCACCGACTCAAGCCAGTCCTCATCCTCCTGAGGGTCCGGATCACCTCAGAGCATGAAGGGTCACTATCTCGGGAACTCATAGAGCGCACTCAGCTAGCACTCCTCGTCAGTCGGTACTTTAAGTACCACGGGCTGCTCCACTAGTGGTGGTATAGTAGGTGCACCACCTGGGGGAAATTCCTGGGGAACTGGTCCTTGTATCAAAGCCTCATCAATGAGGGGGTCATCCTCGTGATTGTGGTGCTGAATCCTAGATGGTATGCATCGCAGAGGGATCCTGTAAGGAAACAAGATGTACATGGTCAATGATTATATCTGGATAGCTAACACAAGGACATGGAAAACACACCCCATTCTTATATTATGCATGTACCATTATTTTATTTCCCCACAACATGTGTTTTCATGTTCCGATTTGAAAAGATAGTTATTAGAGTCATGGTGTATGGATACGTTGGCGTCCCGCACCAACACTGGAGTCTCTGGCCTGAAAGAAAACCACAAAACAATGAACATTGTTTCCCCAAACCAATTTCACAGACTCCTAGTCATTAGGTTGGACAAAACACCACTTATACCACTCATTTATGACCCGTCACAGGGGGGCCTACTCCGTGACATCCCAAGCCCACCACCAATAGGCTAGAGGCTTGTGAATAGCACTGAGTTGGAATATTACAAACATGGGAGACATTTACTAAGAACCTGTACACATGCACACATCTCCACACCAATAAATGTTGAAATGTAAAAACCACCATGGCACAAAATTCATTCATACAACTAAACCCAACCAACACATTATGATGTAATTTGAAATATGGAAAGTAAACAAGTCCAGAAAACAAGCCCACCAAAAAGATCAGTCTAAAAACTAAAAATTACAACCTGTAACACAAAGAGGTACTGGGACTGCTGCTTGTAGTCGTAGGAACACCTCGACCAGTGAAGAACTCAGAAAGATCAGTACTGTCCTAGTGCGCCATGGACTCTGTAAAAATGTTTCTCATCTATAAAAAACATGATAGGTGTGGGAAAAGCCCATGCATGGGTGACTATAAAAATACTCTATAGAGGTCCCCAAAAAACCATAAAGGAATAAAAAAAGGCACAGTCTTATCTACACAGTATATCTCTACTGAACATATAATAAGAGAATGAAATCAAGATATACCCACAAACTAGACCCACAGTATAGTGTCAAGTCTCACAAACGCATACCCCCCCCAAGGGATTCAGTTCAAAGATTCCATGAGTCACTCATCTGGGAGAACTCTCTCATGAGTCTGATAGATCTAATGACATTCGTCCGAAAATTATTTTTTGTCGAGAAAGGTCATGAGAGATAGATAAAATAATTAATGGATAAGACACTCTTGAGTGGGGAAAGATCATGATACACTAATGAGGAACACTACCACGACCTTGGAGGATACAGTGACTCATCCAGATTCACCAGCTAGGCAGAGGACCAACGCCTGGTGGAGTTGGTCATGTCGATACCTGACTCTACCAAGGGTCAATAATGGAGAGATGATCTCACTATGGGCCACTCAAAGTGATTCCTGACTCTATCTCAAAAATTTCTACTAAAGGGATCATAATCCTATAGAAGGAAATGATACCTGACCTTCAGGGGAACAGGAAAAAGGGACATTAACTCAAATGAAACATGTTGGAGATACGATGAAAAAAAATCTCATGTCATGTATAGAAATGTACACGGTGTGTAGAAGTGTCACACGTCATGTCCTCTGACCCCGGTTATTGCACGTGTACAACGGCCGGTGTTGCAAGGATGGTCATGTAAAATGAAACTATATGGCTTGTAAAAAATGATCACACACTCTGTCAAGGAATATAGGGTCTGCCCCGTGTATTCTAGCCATGTGCCCGTACACAGTCTCAACCCATGTACGCTGACCCGTGTAATCATCACACGGGGTGACATATGCTACTGGTCTCGCTTTGCTGTGTGGTGTAGTACACAGCCGTGTACACCACCTTGTGTTCGTGTATCCCCTGGATACACGCCATGTGACTAGGGTCACAGGCCGTGTGATACCTATCTGACCCCCAAAACCCTAGTCGCCTCTGCTGGTACTATACGGCATGTTCTTTAGACTTACATTTCATGTATTCCAAAAATTACTAGAAGCAATGCCTCTCGCCGATGCACCTCCCGTGATGCTAAGATCTTTGTTTTTAAGATCTGATCACCACAAAACTCAATATTCTAGGATTCCCTGACGTCTCTAAGTTGTCTCCATTGTTTTTGGGCCTCTGATCAGCCTCAAAAACACGCATTGATCCTCCCACGTGAAGAACACTAGAAGAAATATCTCTTTCGATTCGAGTTGATTCGTTATCCACCATTGTCGGCATGACTCCGTAGAGTCTTTCCAATTTATGGTCTCTAGTTTGGGATCATTGCTTCACATGAGGGGTGTGGAATGATCTATTGTATGTATCCCCATACAGAAAGCGAAGAATGCGTGAGAAGAGAAATGGGGAAGAAATCCAATAGCAAAATGTAGAGTGGACCTACGTCATCATTCGTCACGACATTGATATATTCCCGTTAGTATGATCAAATAGATTAGAATCAAAAAATAATTTAACATGTATTAAATCTCCTAGACCAACCCAATAAAACCCTCCCTGCAAGAACGCATGAATCTGCGGATCAACCTGTTGGTGGGTTGGTCCTTGTTCATCATTCAATTAAAAAAATGAGGAAGAACTATTAAAATAACAACCCCTACCTCAAGAAGGGATCAGTCATCAAAGAAAGAGGTCATGTTGTCGTGTCTCTAATATCCTTCATCTTTTTTGGCATAGCGATACACAGCTTTGATTCATCGTCGTTTTTCTCCGAGATTTTTCTCCAAATCTCCTCGTATTCTCTAGAGCTTCTCTCCACTTTTTACAATGAGAAACATTCTATTAACCCATTAAAATGAGAGAATGTGATTCATCATTCTAGTACGCCATGTCTTTGTTGTTACACTGCATCATTAATGAGTCAGTGTTGTTGTTCCAGAGTGATTATGGTAGGGCATTAAATATTGAAACAGCTACCCCGTCGTTGCACTGTAGCGGATGTTCCCAAATAAAATAAATATACTTAGAAAATTATTTTATTTTATTTTATTTTATACTACTAGAAATTTCGGAAAATTAACATTTTCTCTTGACCCACACCAGTCGAAGTTAGTCCTTTTTTTAGGTAAAGTTCTCATCCCAGATGCAATAGTGACCTTAGATTTCTAATCCTTGCATCCATTTGGAAACTGCCACAACCACACACATATACCGACTCACTTAACTTAAAACAAAGTTCAAAGTACCATTCCGGGATCACCGGGCCGCAAAATTATTTTTTCTCTCTGCACATGGTCTCGTAATATTTCTAGATAATATTCAAAAAAAAATACATGTAAAATACGAGATATTACATAGTTCCCCATATTGTTACAGCTAAAGCATTATACATTTTCGACTTCTTTCATTCCCAGGAAATCATGATCTTCATGGCCTTTTTCACAAAAATTTTAGCAAACTCTCATTCCCTTTAAAGAAGTACAAGGGTGTTTTCTTCCATAATTATCACATGTCGGAAAATCCGCCTTATTTTTCTACTCCTTATCTATTTTTCCCTCTTCCATCCTTATTTATCTTGTTTACTATCAGAAACATAATACATAGAGAACTATTTCTCTATCTTGTTATCACAGGATACTATATTCTCATATTAGGAGAATATTTTGGAGAATAGTTTCCTTTATAAAGTCTATTTAAGACCATCAAATAAAAATGAAATCTTTCTCCATGGGTTTTGTATATATTCTTTGGCATGACTCAATATATTTGTAATGTTGGCTTCATACTTAGCAACATTTGCATCCTCTTTCTATCTCTAAATCCAGAATTTCGTCTCCATATATGTTCATTGTTTGAGAGGGAAATATTTTTTCATGTAAATTTCCATAAAATACCTATATTCCATATTTTTCATTTTTTATCCTTATTATTGTATTGATTTAATAACCACCATGTATCCACAACACATGTGAAATAATAAGATTCAATAGAAACCCTCTTTATTTCGTTACTTCCCATAGTGAGAAGTATCATCAATATGGAACATATCTATTACATTGTTACAAAAGGGTTTTTAGTCATATTTAATAATGGGGGTTGTTTTCGCATGATGTGGTCTGACATTTCTATACCATGTTGTTGATCGGGCTACTCCATGCGAGTAAGGTTGTTTCTCTTTACCTAACTTATTTGACCCAGTACAGTTATATTTTTTTAGCTATAACTACAGTTCTAGCTCCATCATTATTATCCTACGTAGAAGGTCAATCCCTATAACGATTTCATTTCAATTCCTTCTAGAGGGACCATTTATAAATAATGGCATGCACTATATTCGATCCTAAAATTATAAAACATGATGTATAATCTAAAACCATTGAATTAATTAACATAATTTGAAAATTTAGGAATACCTAATCTCTAAATAATAAGCTTGATTACATTACGAATATTTTCAAATTAATCTATAGGATTATATTTCCCTAATGTATTTTTTCATAATTCTAATTTCTAATGTTCATACTAAACCTTCTCATGTACCAACTGTAAAGACCCCGACCGCAGAACCCCGAATCTAGTTCCTTACCTATTATATTGGTAATCAGTACAAGCGATCACATCCCATATGAAAAAATTGTTTAGTAGATTTCAAAAACTGGATAAAAATAATAATTTTTACCTTACAACTTGAAATTCAATACAATATAGTAACTCTAATGGGTATACCCCTATTCTACATGATTATCATTGCATGTCCGTTGTAATATACATCATTGAATCCTAGAGGGAATAAATATAAGAAAGGGGTGATATTATATTCTTGATTGGTGTATGTAATATAGTATAATATATAATAAATTAATATAAAAAATATGGCATGTTTAATAATTAAAAACATATTCCATTAAAACATAATTTTGAGCATAATAAATATGGAATAAAATATAATAAAATAATTAAAAATTAATAATCACATGAGAATGAAACTTAACCATAGATATTCTAATTTTAGAATAATCACATGGATATATAATAACTAATTCATATTGAGGGTATTCATAGTGTCAAATATTATAAACTTACCATTAAGGCCTTGGCCAAAAAATCTATATAAATGGGAATGCCTCGGCCTTAACACAGTCTAGTTTGTCTCGTGAAACCTACCAATGCATACAGGAGAAATAAAGGGACCCAACCTAAACATAATAAATCTAATGCATTCCTCATATGAAAGGGGTGAAATATAATAAACATATATATTCATATTAAATCCATCATATTAAATTTAAATAATTTCCCCAATTAGTAAAAATAATCACAAACTATACATACTAATATGTAAAATGGTATCACTATTGTACACCACTAATAAATATTATCGTAAAACATTCAATAAAATATGGTAGATGGTGAAAAAATAGATCAAACTCACTTAAACATAAAAAAAATTCACATAATGTTTACCCAGGAAAATAAATGGGTATTGTAATCATGTCATAAGGAATAAAAATCAATATATCATAAAGGTAACATTGAAATAATGGTTTAAAACCTTACATGGAAATTTATATGTTCATTTAGTCATATATCATAAAAATTATTTTACAAATTACGTGGAAACATGTATCAAAATTATTTAATAAACTTTATAAAAAATTCCCTTTAGTGTGGTTTTAATGATTATAATAAAGAGTATTTAAAGTGGAAAGAGGCATACATGACTGTATAAAATGAGAAATTAATTGCTAATTATTTTTATGATAAAATTGTTTATTTGAAAAAAAATATTGGCAGCTTAAAATATATTATGTAATGTACTTGAAAATGGGTATGAAATTGGGAAGTTCCCTTTCATCAGCATTTCATATCAGGATTAATTGAAAAGAGAACCTAAGGAAAAATATATATCCCAATCAAAGAAAAAAAAATTGATCTAGTTACTTTTTTTGAGAATAAAAATGGATTTTTTTGGATTATCTGAGATGAATTAAAAATAAATTGGTGTAAATAAGCAGCGAGAAAGTGTATCCATAATGAAAAAATCGAGGTTCTAGGAGAACCCCTTACCGATTTGAAATCAGTTAAATTGTATGCCCCATTAAATTAATTATCATCATTGAAAATTCTAATAACATGAATATAAGAATTTCATGATATTATATATAAAAGGTAAGTATATGTACACCCCACATATTTAATAATTGGTAAATAAGGAATGTATCTTAAAAGAAAAAGTGATATGAGAAAACCCTTAACTTATGTATGAAAGTGTTCTTCACTTGTACTTAATGTGTTGGATAATCAAATTAGATTCATTAATTAATTAATGAAAAAATAATTAAAAATATATTTTATTTATTAAAATTTTAGTAATTTCAATTTTGGAAATTTTTATGGGTTATAAGTTTAATTTTCTAGTTCTTGGAGCGTTCATTTCAAGCTTTTATGTTCGGTTCTTTTGTGTACAATTATAAATGTTAATATCAAATGAAAAAAATACATAAGAGAAATTGATTTGTATTAATTAATTAAATGTGTCTTATATTATCTCATATATAATTTTTTTATATTTTATGAGGATGATTCATTGGATAAATCATTAATGAAAACCACATAATTTATTTTGGTAGTTTTTTTTAACCATCACAAACATAGATCATTTTATTTAATATCAAGTGTATATATCGGTTTCAAAACATTATATAAATTATAATATGTATAATAAAATCTTATTTAACCGTAAAAATGTTTTTATAGAAAACATTTATGGGGTTAATGGAAAATAAAAACTCATTTTCCATGAAGGATGTAAATTGACACATCACGGATGATGTTTTCATTTATAGAATAAAAGGGAGAGGAAAATGGATTTGATGATGGATATTCCATTAACATGACAAATTTATAGTATGTAAATGATACATGATTTATCATTCCACATGTATAATGGTAGTCAATGAAATGATAAGAAAAAAAAAGAAATTAAAATAGAAGGTGGATGGGTTATACCTCTTGAGTGTCTTCTCTTTAAGAGCCTCCTTAATGGCCTTGAAAATGGTCTTTTTGTGAGACAAAAAAGAGAATAATTTAGGGTATTGGTTTGAGAGAATAATTAGGCTAAATATAATCAATATTAAAATTGTAGAAGGTTTGTGGAGATGGTGTCGTTATGGTTGGTATTTATAGTGGAGGAGAGGGGATTGTTTTGATTATTTTATTCATTAGTTTATTAATTTGGCTTAAGACTATAAATAGTGACGATTCTTATGACTATGTTTATAAACTAGAGAATGTGGGTTCGATATAATGTCCAATTAAATCATCTATTACCCAAACAGATCTCAAAAATTAATTTATTTACTATTAATTTTAAATACCGTAAATTAGTGTATTTCATTATTCACTGAAAAAACAACTATATTTGAAAAATCATGAAACGTCCCGGATCTGGGTGCCACTCAATGGGTGACCCGAAACCTGTTGGTCTCATGAACTCAAGAACATTTCCCCAAATTCTAGAGGCTTTTGACTAGCAGCGAGGGCCTATGTCTGATAGTGGGTAAACTATGACCTCATTTGTCAAAGTGTAGCATAACAGAAATAGTTATAAATATACAAAATACGGAAGCAGTAAACAATACCCAACTGAAATGAATTACAGTACAGAATTCAAAGATTAAAATAGTCATATATATATATATTTGATGATTCATTATGTCTCTAAGTCAAGGAAAGCATCCAAAACATGATACACTACAATCTAGAATAATCTAATAAAAAGTACATGTACAGAAACAGATTACAAAGCAGTGCAGTAGGAACTCAACCGCATTGCAAGCCTAGGCTCAGTCCCATGCCCTCCCACTCCAATGAAACAATCAAGTGTCTGTATAGGGAATCTTTACCGTATCCACACCTGAAGCAATATAATCTGTTTGGGCCCAATACATGACCCAAAAAGGGTGTGATAAGTAGATCCCAGTAGGCAACCACTAAAGGCCTATGCCCAACTGTCAGTAAAAATGTGAAATGATAGTGTACATTAATAAAATGTAGTAAAATAGGCAGTAATCAAATGTAACTAACTCTACCAATTGCATTATCATTTTATTAATTATTTATCAATCCCAAGCTTGTGCATTAGCTTTTCAGGTTCTACATTGTAAATCACCACAGTGAATATACAAAGTAAACGTTATCCACAGACATGAAAAAAATTACCCTCATGTAATCATAATCGATATCCAAAGGTGATTTCCAACATGCACAATGAATATTGACTGCGGGCATACGAGATGTCACCCACAAGCACAGAAAGTACTGCCCACATGCATGAGAAAAATTGCCTCCAGTCTAAACGAAACATTGCCCTTAGGATAAGCAGGTAACCAAGTCGAGCCCAACACATAAGCAAGAAATTTATATCCAATTCCTCTCAAGGCAATTCGCTGCATGCTAAAAATCATGGTATACCCACTGGTATCCTAGAAAAATGGCTAAACAATGGAAACGTTACCACGGGGTGGCCCTAGATCCATGCAATGATCCCAACAATAGTTTTACATATTAATCAGATTACCTACACAATTATAGGTATGTAATTAATCATGGAATTAGCTATACGACACCCCAAACATGGGCGTGTAGCACAATGGAACACAAAAACACTCAAGAGTTTTAATTAAACCCCAGACCACCAACCTCGATCTCCACTGATCGATATACGCGAACGACACCTCTCAAAACAACCAAGAATGGAGTAGATCTGGGATAAATAACTATACATTAAACCTAAAATAACATCCCCTCAGAAAATAATTGTTATGTGTGACTCAAGGAGAAGGATGGTGGTACCCGCACGGTTCAAACAAGATCGACAACTGAAGAAACGGATTCCTGGTGTGCAATCGGGAACTCCTCAAAGCTCTGACATCACCTTCCGTGTTCCAAATGCATCCACTACCTCTTAAACCAAAAGAGGAGGCTACATCCCGTTTTATGTAGAAAAAAAAAACTTCAAGGTGTGTAATATCAAGTACATGGTGTGTAATTTTGATCATTTAACTGTTCCTCTGGCTGCTACTTTTCACTGCCACACTGTTCATCTGTCGAATTGAGTAATGGCGTGTATTCCAGAGTACACTGCGTGTACTGTCACTCCACCGACGGCTACTCCCACCACTTTACTGTTCACATGCTGACTGATTACACGGAATGTAAATACCTAGTTCACGGTGTGTAGTCAGTTTTTACCGATAGGCCTACACACCCTGTGTACTCATCCCACACGACCAAAGTACCTGGCATGTGGAAATGTACATGGCGATACCCACCATATTTGGCATTTTTTTCCCAATTTTTTATACTTTTCTCAAAAAGCATAAGGAAAGAGGACAAGAATAAACCCGTAACTCAAGAATAAGAACTGGGTTCTTACAAACATTCCCCTTTAAATCAAAGTGTCCCTAAATTTCCCTTACATGGGTGGTGAAGAAAAAACATAGAACAACTCTAGCCACTGAGCATGTACGTCGGTCTCCCTCTCCCAGGATTCATCTTGCACTCGTCCATGCTGTCATAGAACTCGTATAAGAGGAACATACCGGCCTCAGAGAACCTTCATTCTCCTATCAACAACACATATTAGATGTTCCTCAAAGGATGAAGCACCCTAAAGCTCAATCTCCTCAGGCTGAAAGACCTGTGATGGGTCTGAGTGATAACGGTGTAGGTGATATACATGGAAGATGTAGTACATGGCCCAGTACCTCTGTGGTAACTGAAACCAATAGGAAACTGGGACGACTCTCTCCATAATCTCAAACGGCCCAATAAACCTCAGTGAACGTTTACCATGTCTCTTGATCCGCCTATGTCCCAACCGTGGTGAAACACATAAGAAAACCAGATCACAGACTATGAACTCCATGGGTCTTCTACGACAATCAATATAATATTTCTGAAAAGACTGTGTAATAGCCATCTACTTTTGAATCAACTGGACCTGTTCTAGATTCTCCTATATGAGACATGGTCCCAGTAATGTTTCCTCACCTGCCTCCAACCAACACAAAGGTGATCGGAATGTACTACCATATATAGCCTCGTATGGATCCATCACAATAGTTTCCTAAAAACTATTATTATAGGAATACTTCCCCTAGGGTATGTGTTTCTCCCAAGAGACCCCAAAGTCTAGGACGCATGCACACAACATGTCCTCTAGCACATATATCGTATGCTCTAACTGGCCATCAGTCTGATAATGGTAATCCGTACTCAGAAGCACTTGTGTACCTATTGCCCTCTAAAAACTCTTCCTGAAAATAGATGTCAAACATGCATCCCTATCTGAAAAGATAGAACAAGGGACCTGATGAAGACGTAAAACCTCACAGATAAAAAATTTCCCAAGATCGTCAACACAAAATGTCTCCTTGATCATAGAAAAGTGATCTACCTTCGTATAACTATCCACAAAAACCCACATGGCATCACTACCTTGAGGTGACCTTGGAATTCCAGTCATGAAATCCAATGCAACATCATCCCATTTCCACTTCGAAATGGTTCACAACTGTAATAGCCTAGCTAACATCTAATGCTCCGCCTTCACCTGCTGATAGGTGGAACATCTCACAACAAAACCAACTACCTCTTGTTTCATACCCGGCCACCAATAATGATGTCTCAAGTCACGGAATATTTTGGTAACACCAGGATGAATTTCCCAAGAGGAAGCATGAAATTATCACATCAACTCCTCATGTATATCCCCTAGAATCCACACTCGTCCATGGATATGTAGTACCTTATCATTGCATATCGTCCAACCAAGACGAGGGTCCTTACTTTCCATAGACTCCCATAGAACTAGGCCTTATGAATATGATAGTAGTCCCATCCTCACTCTATCTAGGAGGGTAGAAGTCATAGCTATGAATGAAAGATAGGTTTTCCCCTTACTATCGTGCACCTCCAAATGCATCTCAATGAACAGATCCTTGAGCTTCCACTCACCAATGGCCTCCTGCACTACCTGTATCTGAGTTTTCCTACTCTATGCATCAGCTACTGCATTACCTTTACAAGGTGTATA
This sequence comes from Viscum album, assembly GCA_963277665.1. Classification (NCBI taxonomy): domain Eukaryota; kingdom Viridiplantae; phylum Streptophyta; class Magnoliopsida; order Santalales; family Viscaceae; genus Viscum; species Viscum album. The sequence goes on along the minus strand of OY728125.1, from coordinate 200,211,760 downwards.
GGCAATCTCAAAGTCAAAATACTGAAGTATTCAACCTGGCTTCGCTATCTCAAATTCTATTCATGGTGGGTAAATATTTATTTTAGACATTTTTGGTCTGTAAACACCACAAAATGCTCTCCCAATAGATAATGTTTCCAACAACATAACGCCTGAACAACTGCGGTTGGGGATGTGAAACTCACCCTACGATGATAGCAATCCAAAAAGGCTTGAAAGGGTACCAACCAGTTCATCCCAAGAATGACGTCATAGATCATCATTTCTAAGACCTGGAGGTACCAATTAATGCAACAGCCACAATCCGATAGGGGGAACTCCCATCCCTGACACAGACTTGCCTTTCTAGTTCCCAACTTACTGTCTAGAGTCATAATATTAGGAGAAGAAGAAAAACATAGCCCAAGTATCTCCACAATAGGCATAGATATAAAGATATGTGTTGCACCAGTATTGAAAAGTACTGAAGATAGAACAAATGAAACTAGAATAGTACCTATAATAGTGGAAGATCTGGGGTCTTTCTCATATTGGGTCTGTTTCACTGTATATACCTTCCCAGTGCCACATCCATACGACACAGTCTGGATACCCTGAGCTAAACCTCCCTATTGTATCTGAGATCCTGGTGTCTGGATACCATGGCCATGACCACCACCCCGACCTGAACGTTCCAGCATATTCCAATTCTCTAACTGGTAAGAAGCTGTTGGCCTTTCTCCTACACACAGAGTCTGCATAGAACCCCTTTCACTAGCCACTAGTGGAAATGCCCTACAAAAACACTACAGATGACCCATCCTGCCACATGCTCGGTACTCCACTGGGTCATGTGGACATTGATGTCTCTTGTTCCCCTCTATACACCACTAGTAGCACATGAATTGGCCACCTAAAAACTCTTCTGGCGAGTACTTCCACCATGAGAGAAATCCATTTGTCTCTTCCTCTTACCAATAGAAACAATACCATAAACTGGTGTCGAACCGCACTGGCCTGCATCACTAGATTCCCACATGTTCCTCCCAGAAATCAGTGCCTGGTTCACAATAGAATGCACTGTAGGCAACCTGAAAACTTTCACCAACGCCCATATGTCATATCGAAGACCATCCTCAAAGAATCTATCCCTCAAAATCATGTCACCCACCAGAACTGGTGAAAATGTTATAGCTCGATGAAATGGGAAGAGTGATCCATCACTAACATGGCACCCTGCTGCAAATTCAAGAACACTCGTGCTCTATCTACCCTCAACCTATCTAGAAAAAAAAGTTACAGAAGACTGCCTGAAAATCTTCCCACGCCATGTCTCAATGATATTAAGTCTGGGTGGTAACATCCCACCATCTCTTGGAGGAATCACGAAAATTGTATGTAGAAAACTTGACCCTACTCCCTAGAGGTGTCTCCAGATGCTCGAAAATAGTCTGCATAGAACCCAACCAAGAATTTGAAACCTATGGTCCGCCATCCCCGGAAAAAATAGGCGGATGCTGCTACCGGAATATATGAGTCAGCTCTACCATAGATGTGGCAGCCGGTGGTGCTCCCTGGAAGGTTTGTATGAACCACAAGAAGCCTTCACAGAACCACCCATCAGCGCATATGCCTGGTATAACGACTGGTGCCACATCTGGCTCTACTGAAGGATCCATCGGTATCCCATGGTCTATCATCTTGGGAGTATACTCATTACATCTCTCCTGGAAAACAACTCATGGTCATCTTGGGGGCATGATTCTACAAGGTCAACACATTCCTTAGATTAAGATCATTAAGGACCAAGAACTGGAAATGTAAAAAAAGAACAGGAGAAATAAAATATTCAAGTTCTACAAAACAGGACTACACTGCTTGTATAATAATTAAACAATGTGTTCCTGTAAGCCTTTCACATGGTCATTTACTTCTGCCAAAACTAGCCGTGTAACACCCCAAACACAGCATGTTGTCCACCCACATGGTGTGTACTTGAATTTTCTTCCCGTGCCAGAGTCCTTCTACACAGCTTAGCCACACGGCTCTCCTTTAGATGAGACTATGCGGCGTGTATAATATCTACACGGCGTGTACTTATTATATTCCAATTGCCTGTGTTGTTAGTGACACGACCGAATACTGGGCTAACACTACACGACATGCTACACCCACACACGGCGTGTACACCACCCTGTTTCCCCAGCCATATGGCCAATTCTACACGTCTCTCCCTATTCAAGACTACACAGCGTGTCCCACAAGTACACGACATGTAGTGGAAAGGATAACACATACCTATGTTGTTAGTTACATGGCTGGATCCCCACATTAAACTACACGACGTGTTCTTCATTCACACGGCGTGTATAAGATCAGATTTACCTCCGCCTATGATTATTAGTTGCACGGTTTTCACAGGGTCAACACATCACGGTGTGTATAATAACTACATGGTGAGTTCCTTCAATGTTTAACTATCCCATGTTTTTTTCTACACTGCCTATGAAACGACTAACAACTTCACAGCATGTACATACAATACAGGGAATGTACTTAAAATAATTTCATTTCTTCCCAAATAGAAGAATACATGGCATGTATTCAAAACTACACAGTGTGTATTCTAGGTTTTCTCAGACAGTATGGCTTATAAACTTCCATGGAGCCCATAAAACCCTGAAACCAACACCAAAGTGCCAAATTTCTATCTGTGGGGGCCCATAATCCCCGTGAATCAAAGCATGGAATCTTCTACATGTTATAAACAAAGGAAACAGTCAATGATCCACTGAATTCCAATCAATGAGGGCATGTACTCCTCAAGAACCAAAGATTGGCATTCATTTTACAAAACCTTATATAAAAATACCCTATCAAATAACATGTATGTTATCAAGGCATCTATCATAATAGAATGCTTTTACAAGCACAAAATATATCACAAAAAATGAAATTTCTAATGTACCTACATAGAATGGAAACTATGCATGGCAAGTGATTCTAACATGTTGCTAAATGATTCATGCGATGGCATACCCTCATCTCATCAGGTTGCAACTAATTAGAACCTGAGTATAAAACTATAAAAACATATCACAAGTGCGTCACTCGATGGTGAAAATTAGATCAACTGTAAAATTGGAAAATAATATAAATTTCAATTAAACGAGGAGGATTGGATTTTCCCTATACACGGGTTACCTACTCACGAGCAGAGCTTATTTCCATGTATCGATTTCTTCCTATCTATGATAATAGGATCCTAAAAGAAATTCAACGAGAAGAAACCCTTTGATACCACTTTGTAACTTCTAGAATCCGAGTTCCACTCAACGGGTGCACCAAACCAAGTTTTTCACAAGACCTCAAGTGCATTTCCTCAAACGCCAGAGGCTGTAGATAGTCAGCGAGGCCTAGGTCTAAAAGTGGGGAAATTATGCCCTCATTTTTCAATGTTTAGCGTAGAGAAAATAGTTATAAACATAAAAAATTCGGATGTACTAAACCATACCCAAATGAAATGGATAACAATAGATAAGTAAAATATTACAATAGTCATATATATATATATATATATTTGGTGATGCATTATGTCTGTATGTCATCGAAAGCAGCCAAAACAGGATACACTGTAATCTAGAATAATCCAATACAATGTACAAGTAGAGAAAAGGAAAATAATGAAGTTCAGCATGAACTCATCCACATCGCAAGCCTAGGCTTGGTCCCATGATCTCCCACTCCTATACAAAAATCAAGTATCTATATAGAGACTCTTGTCCTTATCCACACCTATTGCAATATAATCTGTTTGAGCCCAAGACATGACCCAAACAGGGAGTGAGAAATAAATCCCAGCAGGCAACCACCAAAGAATCGTTCCCATCTTTCAGTGAAAATGATCAATGGCAGTGTGAAGTAATAAAACGTAGTAAACTAGGGAGTACTCAAAATTAACTATCTCGGCCAATTACATTACCATTTTATTTAATATTTATCAATCCCAAGACTGTGATTTATATTGGAAGGTTCAACATATTAAATCACCACAGTGAATATATAATCTAAACATTGTCTACAGACATGAAAATCCTTACCCTTAGGTAATTAGAATTGAAACCCGCAGGTGACTACCCACAGGCACAACTAGTATTGCCCGCAGGCATATGAGATGTCCCCCACAGTCACAGAAACTACTCTCCATAGGCATGAGAAAATGTTCTCGTAGGTTAAACAAAAAACTTCCATTAGGCTAAGAAAGTAACAGAGACGATCCCAACACATAAGAAAGAAATTTATATCCAATTCCTCTGAAGTCAATTCTAGGAATTCTGAAAATCACAGCATACCCACAAGAATCATGGCCAAACCCCTAAAAAGGGAAACGCACCAACGGGGTGGCCCTGGATAAAAGAAATGATCCTAAAAAGTAGTTGTACATATTAATTAAATTACCTATATAATTATTGGTATGTAATTAATCAAGGCATCAGCCATACGACACCCCAAACATGGGTGCATAGTACAATAGTACACAAAAACAACCAATAGTTGGAATTAAACCCCAGACCACCTACCTCAATCTCCACTGATCAATACACACGAATGACGCCTCTCGAAACAACTGAGAATGGCATAGATCTAGGATAATCAAGATCGAAGGTGGAAGAAATGGATTACCACCGTGCAATAGGGAGATCCCCCAAGATCTAGCCTCACCATACCAGCTCCAGATGCGTCCATTACCTCCTCTACAAATGAGGATGTTACTTCCCATTTTATGTGAAATAAATAAACTACATGGCTAGTACTCTCAAGTACACGGTGTGTACTTTTGACCATTTAACTATTCCTCTGGCGGCTAATTTTCACTGCCACACTGTTCATCTATCGACATGAGTACACGACGTGTATTTTTGAGTACATAGAATGTACTGTTTCTCTACTGGTGGCTACACCCACCACCTTATTGTTCACCTGCTGCCTAATTACACTGCATGTAAATACTAAGTACATGGCGTGTAGTCAGTTTTTATCGATAGGCCTACACACCCTGTGTACTCATCCCACAAGGCCAAAGTACATGGCGTGTGGAAACGTACATGGCGTGTACCTTGCAAATTTGGGATTTTAACCCCATTTTCCTTTTTTTATCAAAAACACTTAAAGAAAGAGGACAAGAATAAACCTGTACATCATGAATAAGAACTGGGTTCTTACAAATCCCAAAAATTCATCATGACCATTTTTTGACATGTTAATTTAAAAAATGGATTCCATTTTAGGAAAATAATTTTATAAATATGATAAAGTTAATTTTTAAATAAAATCATCATTTATTCAAAAAAATATATATTTTAAAATTATAACCCATTTTATGAAACATTAAAAAAGTAATTAAGTCTCATTAAATTATATTATAATCATAAGATAAATAAATATTAATATATGAATCATTTTTATGAAAATAAATATTCATTTAAATCATTATATTAATTATAAAATTGTTAATAAGCATTTTTGTTTCACAAAATACCAATACATAATTTATTTGTATTAAAAAAATTCTTTACTTATTTTATGTGATAAATATATCATATTTTAATTCATAAGATACCCAAATTTTATTTATAATTTTATAGGTTATGTTAATATTATATTGGATGAATTAATATTTCTAATGGTCACATTACTATTCTTATTGTTATGTGAATATCTAATTGTTTGTCAGAGTTCATTTAAGATATGTTCATAAGCTATAAAAAATTTTAAATTTAGAAGAGACATACCATCAAATCATGGGTTGTTAAAGATGTTTTGAGGTAGAAGTATCCTTAGTTTTTTGAATCAATGTGATGGATTTCTAGTATATGACGTATATATGTGTGTTGAATGTAACACCCTAATAAATTATTTTATAGGACTCTTTAAATAAATTTAATTTCTATGATAGCATACTTTACATGAAACCCTTAGATTAAATGAACCATAAAATACTATTGATTGTTATCTCTTAGATATTATATTAGTTGGTATGAATAGAATTAAACACATTATAATGTATGTGTATAGATATTTTATAAAATTGAAATTTATTTATTACGATATTGAGAATATGTGCACACATTTAGAATTTATTAATTTATTTTCTTTCAAATGATTTTATTGCATGTTTTGGGAATATATTGTAATTAACTTATAACAATTATAAAAATTGAATATTATAAAAATTATACGAGTTTTTAAATAAAAAAATCAATATAATATTAATTTTAATTTTTCGGATACTTCTGTAAAGAATTATTGTTTAGTCAATAGTGAAAAATGATATTTCATGTAAAAATGTCATTTATTTTATTTAAATCATGAAAATTAAAATGTGTAATATTATTTTAGATTTGGTATTAAAATTATATAAGCTCTATTATATTTAAAATAAAATAATTAATTCCATTATGATTGTAATTTAACTTGTTTATGATATATGTCAGTATTTAAGATTGAACACAGAATTTTCACAAAAGTACATTTTTGTGTTTTGTGGATTTAATTTAAAATTAAATTCTACTATGAATGTGAATTAAATATAAAAAAAGATTCATTATTTGGACTCTGTTGGATCATATTTTTTTAGTATTTCCCTTTCCTTTTTGGCCATTTTGAATAGTTACCTTGGTAAATATTTATCACATTAGTAATAGTAAAATGGGATAAACATGTTGTTCCAAATAATGTCTAATTAAAAATTCAAGAGGAAGGTGAATTGAGTTCCAAATTTTTTTACATAAAATCTCTCTATTTATGTTTTATTGATCAAATATTTTATTTAATAGGAAATGATAGTGGAAATATAAATACATAATGGAGAATAATAGAACGTAGGATATTTATTGTTTCTTGGGTAATAGAAATACCCAATTCCACTCCACTAACACTCTACTCCACGATTTTGGTGATATTACCAATAACAACCATTTTTACTAGGGCTCCCAGCAGAGTACAATTATTTTTCACTTAATAAAAAATTCCAATAGCTTAAAACTAGGCTCACACTTTTAATATACCTATCCTTGTTCACAATATACAATTTTATAATGCTTGTAGACAAAATAGAATAAATATATATTTTGAAATATAAAATTCATCACACAATTGAAAGTATCAACTAGAAGTAGTGGAAAATGCATTCTGAGAAGATGGTATTCTTCAAGGTATATCTTATAATGATATTTAGTATTAATGATGAACTCATAATTACAATATGATCATCTATGATTTTTATTTTATATGTACATTAATTAAAGGGATTCATATATTTGTTATAACCGTTCTTCACATTCATCTCCCTCAATAATTTTTTTAATTCAGAGGATATCAATCCATTTTATATATAATTATGAACATAAGATTAATATAATCATAATTGTTCTTAAATCCATCCATTGATAATTTTATAAGATAGTTTATAAAGGCATGCCTACATTCATTGAAAATATGGAAATGTATTCTACAATAGTTATTTCAAAACATATTATTCATTGGATCATTTGATTCATGTAAAAGAGATATACTAAAATGATAGATATTTACCTAAATCGATAATCACTTTTTTTATATACTCATAAAGAATGAGAATAATTGTCAATATATTATAAATTTTATCATGATATTCTTTATAACATCTAGATCTTCATATGATTTTTATCCGATAGTACTATTAAACATAAGACAACTTCCTAGAATATTTTTTAAGAAAAAAAAATATCTTTTATTTAAACTATGTATAACAAAAATAACTTAATATTTGCATATATTAATTCTTCAGCATAAGACAAAATAAGTTACTATGATTTGACAAATAGATTCATCAACACATTTTGACATTAATAAGACAATATTTTATGAATATCATATTCATAAGATAAATTATTCTTATTATATTCCTTTTGTTTCAAATATATCACTTTATTATGCATCTAATAAACCATTATTTTTGTAATTTAATGACATAAACAGTAAGAAAAACATTTATCATGCAGTTTTTGACTTTGAGTAGATTAAAGATAAATACTCCAAACGTTATAAGATAATCACTTAGATAATAAGAATATTTTAATTTATTTTGATATATATATTCTAAAAACCCTAAGACAAAACTTCTAGAATAAAAAAAATTATTTTCTGAATCATAAAAAAATGTAAAATTTAAGATATTTTGGAACACTATAAGTCTTTCCAAAAATATCCTCCTTTTTAATGATCACAGAAACAATGAAATAGAAAACATAAAATTCACATAAGTGTCTTTTAACATTCATAATATTCTTCCCTTAGGGCAAAAATAATAAAATATTTTTTCCTCTTACTTTTATATTCTCCTTTTTTCATTTATAGTTACAATTTTAAAAGATTTATTTGTTTTATAATCCTTTTCTTCTCTATCTATAAAGTAAAATAAATTTTCTTTTCTATTCTCATCTTATCCCCCCTCTATGATATCAAGAATAAGTAGAACAATGAAAATAATCAATATTACAAATGAAAAATAGTAAATAGTTAATTATATTTATTGTGACAATAACTTGGTATAATATTATTGTATGATCAACAAGTAATGAATAATATAAATCACAAAATAAAATTAAACACATGGATATAATTAAAAAAAATATTGTTGATGTGAATAAATAGATTCAATAAAATAATATACAATAAATATATAAAATTATCATTAGATAAGAACATTGAATAAATAAAAACGAGATAGAATCATATAGAAAATAAAAATATTAGAATAAAACTTAATGCATTAAAAGCATTTAAACTATAAATTGAGATAAAAACCACCATTACAATGTTTAAAAAGAAACCTAATAAAAAATAATAAAATTTTTACAAAAATAATTCAAATATTAAAATACCTCATTCACATAATAAATAATAAAAAAATTATTAAACTATCAATCCACCGAGATACTCTCATGTAAATCTGGAACTATTAAATGTTTTAAATTATTCATCTTGAAACAACTCTATAGGGTGTATTTTTTAATGATAAAGTTTGTCATGCAGTAAACAAAGATAAAGGCATAGAATAATTAAATATTTCCCCAATAACATCTCCCAATGTATGTAAGGATGATCAAATACCTACCAAATCATCACAAGTAATACTTATAGACTTAGATTCGATGTTAGGTACAACTTACAGAGCTCTATCCAAGTAAAACATATATGTAGGTAAAAGGATGGTATAGATAATATTTTTGGGTTAGGGATGGAAAATGTTTTAGAAATAATTTTATTTTCTCTTTGATAATGATCAACAAGATCAAGAGTTTCTTTTAGCCTTTATGATCAGGGCGCACGTTGATCAATGATGGGTGGTCATGGAAGGTGTCTGACACTAATTTGAAACAATTCATCACACATGAATCTACTCATTTCACCATTTAATTCTTGAAAAAATATTATAAAATAATTTTAAATCCATTCCATATCCTTTGGAAAAAATTTACAAAAACGTTTTTAACATCTAATTTCATTGCAAAACTAATCGTTAGCTTCATCAATGTTTCAAACATATTATCCTAAATCCATATAAAATGATCTACTAAAAAACTATTTTTTACATTCATTGAAAATATATGTTCCAGAGACTCAAAAAAGCATCAATTTCTTCTTATTATTTTTCACCTCTTATTTATTTTGGCTTCATATTAATTAAAACAATTTGATGAAAATATTAAAATTTATTATCTGATACTTAAAATTTTATTTCTAGGGATTTAGACATATTTTATAAACCATGGATAATTCAAAAAAATATTTTTAAACTTCTGACCTCAAGTGTTGCACTAAATGAGTCTTCTCTTGTATCAGGGTGATGATATTCTTCTTATACTGATAAATTAATATTATATAATTATTAAGAATCATAAAAATATCTATGATTTATGATATTAATTCACTTAGAAGATATTAAATTACTTATTTTGGAAAAAATCAAACTCTATAAAATCAATTGAAGATGTTAGTGTATCTAATGATATAGGAACTTTGTCTAATCAAGAAAAAAATTCCACTTGATTCAATGTTTCTGTACATTTTTATAATTATAGTTCCTCAACCACATATTGAAATAACATATTTACTTATCTATAATCATCCTTTAAAAAACATTATCACAATGGGTTTGGATGTCATTTGGGACTCAACTAACTGAGCTTTCAAGGATTCCACTTCGTGTGAAAAAATATAATAGACATCTTGATCTATCTCGGTAGTATATATTCCAGCTTCATGTACTTCATAAATTTTATATTCTGCATTGATAAAAGAGGATCTGCCTTTTTTAACTTCTATTCATTCAGCAATAACTAGATAACATTCTCGAAAAATATTTTCTTCTTCAACATGATGTGATTTTTGATATTTAGATCAATACAAAAAAAGAAAATTTACCCAAATACCTAGAATGATAATCAATAATAAGAGGTTATTTTATCGGTCTTATTTTCATGGTTCATTGTTGACCAATAGAAAATAATTAATTGATAATAGAGGATAGCCTTTCTATATTTTCTTGAACTGGAACAGAAATAAGAACATGAGGTGAACTCTTTTAAAGAAATGTTCTTTCGATATATTTTAAAAAAACCAAATATCATTCTTCTTTCATTAAGATACTCATCATTTTCAGGAATTTCTCCAACATAATCGCTCTAAAATAGTCAATATATGCAAAATGATATTTCTTTCCAGTGGGATGACCCCCCCCAGATGAAGCAAGACCAACCTCATCTTCTGATGTTACCAAGAGTAAATTTTTGAAATAGTAATTCCAGCAAAAAACACTTAATATAAAAAATTATTTCACTTAAAATGTTTAATCTGTGATAATGGGTGTGAGTATTTTCATCCAAACAAATACCAACTTGTCAAATTACATACATTAAAATTATTCTGAAAGGAATTAATTTCACACACTTATTTTATTCATTCCACCTGTATAGAATAAGATAACATTCTAGATTAACTGGTTTTTGAATGATAAAAAATATAAAAAAGTAGCATCCAAAAATAAAACTTTTTTAAACTAAGTCTTTTTTTTTGGGTGGTGATGGATTGGATGAAATTGATAAAGAATTTTTTTGGTTCCATATATTTCTCTAGCTTCTTCTCTACATCATTAGATTAGAATAAAAAATTATAATCTCTAGTGGAATAAATTTGACTACGGAATGTAGCAAGGTACTAATATTTTCATATCCTTCATGTGGGAACTATAATGCCTCTTCCATTAAAAATTATTTTAACGAAAAACATTTCCTTTTTCATGGTTGTAGTCATGAGATCACTATTTTCACCAAAATGAAACACTCTAGTGTTTTTGAACTATCGCACTTCCATTTTAAAAAACTTATTTATTTTTTCATCTAAAATATATTCCCTTCTGAAATGATTAAGGACTTTCATTATTAGCATATTAGTTCCATCGATCCAAAAAAATTTATTTCTAATCCACTGAGAACATTTATTGATTTTCTTTTCTGCTTAAATATACTTGAATAAGGTCTATAATTTCGTTTTTCTATTCTATTTCTATTAGATGTTTTAATGGATTTATGGTTTTCTATATTAGGTCACGAAGGATTCAAATAATAAATAAAATAGAGGATTAAAATGTTTTTATGTTGTTTTATATGAAGGATTGAAACACTTTCTTTTGTTTCATAGTAATCAAAGTGTAACAGATTATTATGTTTGGTAATAATTAAAATATCTAGGTGACTCGTATTATATTTACATTCCTAATAATAAAATTATAGATGAAAAAAAAATTCAAAAAATTTAAATAAATTATTTACATGAAAAATATTTTAAAATTCAAATGAATTCCAAAATAAGATAAATAAAAATTATACAAACCAAATATAAATTTAATAAAATAAAATCCATCATCATAGAAAGGTTTCATAAAAAAGTAATTTGTTTTATGTGAAAAATAATTATAAATAGAAATAATTCACTTATGTGTGATCTTTCAATAAATAATGTATTTTAACAATGCACTTTTTTGGAATGGTTTATCAGATTATTTAAAATGTTTATGGTAATAGTGTTATTTCATTAGATTGGACCACATTAAAAATTAAATGCAAAATAGTTTAAGGTTTGTTTCATCCAAAACATCAGTGCACAAAAACATCTTGTTTCAATATTTTTAATTTTAACATTTCATAATATTATACAGTTTTGTCTCTTACTCGACCTAGATACTAGGGATTTTCGATTAAAATGACAGTTTCTTGACGTGTTATTCCTATCTTATCTAAATAATGTAAAATAAGCATCCAAATATAATGTTAAATTAAAGTCATTTGTTTTTAAAAAAAATAATAGAAATGGATATAGTCCCTTTTAAAAAGCGTAATATCCTTTTGGAAGTATTCAAATGAAATTCTTTTAAATTGGATTGAAATATTGCAAAAATAAATACTGAAAATAAAATTAATATTATGCTTGTTTTAAAATATATTGCACTTTAAATTATTCCTTAATAAAAATTATTATCAACTGATTTTCTAGTTTCATAAACATGAAATTAGATCATGGAATTATCATTAGTTTTGTAAGTCTTGTTGTTTTCAATTTAAATCTTATTATGTAAAGAAGGTATGTATTATATTTTATTTAAAAAAATTCCAAAATGTTTTTGATAAATTTAAATCCTATACAAATTTTTACCTCATACATCATACTCATTTCAAATTCTTTTTTCATATGTTTTGAAAAATCATTATATAATTTGTGATTTTCTTATTAAAAAATAATGGCAATAACATTTATTTTTACCCAATCAAATATGAGGATAATTTTTTATTAAATACTTTAGGGCCTTCTATTCCAACTATAAACTAATTAAATTAAAGAAAAGAGATTAATATTTTATACAACTATTCTGGTGCTTTTTTAAGTCCATAAAATGCTTTGGTATGTTTAGAAATAATATTATTGATGTTAGGGTCTTCAAACCAAGGAAGTTGTTCTGTGTAAAGTTGAACCATCAAAAATCCATATAGAAAAGAATATTTTTCACCCAACTGATATAATTTAAAATTCACATAATATGTATATTGTATAAGAATAATAATTTCTTTTAAATTAGATATAGGGTAAAACAATTCTTCATAATATATTCATTCTTCTTGATTGTACCCTTTGTAAACTAATCTATATTTATTTCTACTTATCTCATAGGGATAATCATGTTTGTTTCTAAGAACAAATTTTGATCCAATTAAATGACAGTTAGAGTGTCTTTACATTAGTTCTCAATTTTTTTTAGTAGATTTAACACTTCTTTCATAGGCAGACAATAACTTCCACCTTATAAATGTTCTTATACAGATTTATCTTCTAGTTGGTATAAAATGGAAGCGAATTATACTTGGTATCCTGTATTTTTTATTGTTTTAATTCCCTCATATAGGCTTATTATAACTATTTTTTGGGATGGTATTTAATATTTCCTGTTAATCTATGCAATAAAAGTTCTAGTTGTCTAGTATAAATCTCTACTATATTTGGTTTAAATTAATCAATTTCTAAATCATCATCCTTGTTGTTATTTTTGGGGAATGGATAAGGACTCGTATCATTATGATAATCACTTGGTTCATAAATTTGATTCATTAGGTTATCAAATGGTGAACTCGCATCAAACTTCACCTAAGTTAGTTCTTCTGTAATCCTTGAACTTTTATTAAAAAATATAAAAGATTTTGATGTAGTAGAGTAACCTAGTAAGATACCTTCATCATCCATTAGATCAAATATACTAAGATTAACCTTGATAATTAATATATGAACCTTGAATACAAATACTCTGAAGTATCCTACAATTTATTTTCTATTATTCCATAACTCATAGGGTGTTTTCTTAAAAAATAACTCTCATTAGAACTTGGTTGATGATATAACATGTTGTGTTTATTTCCTTATTCTAGAAATGAGTAGATGTGTTATATTCCCAAAACATGGTCTTTGGAATTTCGTGATATGTTTTATTTCCCTACATAATATCTCTATTCAATTGAGGTTCCCTATAGGTATTGAATATAGGTGTAATTTCATGATTTAAGATATATGAATTAAATTCATGATTCATATATTAACCTCCATGATAACTTATCAATGTCAATTTTTTATCATCCTTTTCTTTTTTCACAAGATTACAAAAATTAATAAAAATAAAATAGGTATTAATTTAATGTCTTAATAAGTAAACCAACGTAAATATCAAAAAAATCAACAGTCTCATAAACAAATGACATTTATGTAGGTATGAATTGATCTATATTAATAAGATCATAATTTCTGGATATAGGGACCTCTTCAATTATATTAAATATGTATTTTTTTCACTTTCCCATTTTACATGTATCACGTATCCTTTTTTTATCCAATTTAAGATATCGTAATTCCAAAATCATTTGTATTTTCATATATTTTTGTGATAATGAAAATTGAATGTTCAAAATTTCTATGAAAAATTCATGATTTATTAATTTAATCATTAATAATGTTTACATTCTATCTACACAGATAATTGTGATCTAGTGTATAGACATTATATGTTTCTGAGACTTTAAACATATGATACTTATCATTGAAAACTAAATAGGAATTATTTTAATGATCAAATATGAACCATCATCACGAAGTAGAGAGATTTTTATCATGTTGTTATTTAATGATTCAGCATTAAGAAATTTATTTATGTTAATTAAATGAGTATTTAAAATACATATAATACAAAATAGTTTACCATTTTCATTGTCAGAAAATGTTACATAAGCTCCACTATTATTAGATAATGAGTAAAACAATAATTAATTCCAAGTCATATATATAAAAAAATCAATTCCCATAAACCCTTTTTCATTATTTTTTAAGTGGTTTGTTCCCTACAATGAAAACAATTCTACCAAAATTCTTTTGTTTCCGGAAATGTTAGCTACAAGAGACATAGGAATCCAAATTTGATTTTGTTTTCCCAAAAATTTGTTAAATTATTTTAAGAAATATTTTGTAATAAATGATTTTTTGGATTCCACATAATTGATTATTTTTCAAAAAATAGATATACGAATAATACCCTATTTCTCCACAATTAAAATAGATAACTTTATAAAGGTTTTTATTTTTAGAACTTCGTGAAAACAGTTTTTTTAAAGTTTTGGCTTTTTACCCTGACATACTATTCCAAAATTCTTTTTCGTAAGTTGATTTAACCAATAATATTTTTTAGATAATATTCTACTTTATTATGGGAACATGCATCAAAATTAAATTCTTAAACTTCCTTTTGAAATTTTTTAATTATCTTTTCTTGTTTAATACATGATGTAGTATACTTTTCCAATATGATTAATTAACTATAAAATTTATTAATTTAGGTCACCTTATTCATTAAAAAGATTATTAGAATAATTTTTTATGCAATTATTTTTCGTTTTTAAGATTTCACATAACATTAGAGTTTCGGTGAGATCCCTTATGTTGAAATTTTTTTAAATCTATATTTTTTCTAATAGTAGTGGATATTCCACTCCACAAAGGTCATAAAACTATGAGTAATTTAAATCCTTATTACAGATCAATAATAGGTTCTCCCAAGTCATAAATATTATTAACAATCTTAGATATCCTTTAATTTAATTATATAGTTCATTCCCCTTTATCTATTTGTAATGTGTCAAACTTAATCTTGATTGTATGATATCTAAGAGCATTTGCATTGTTAATTTCATAAAATGAAAATACTATGGTGTTCAATATTATGTGATTTTTTTGGCATTTAGAAACATTTTGAATTCATTTGATCCCAAAAAATATATTATAGAATTCATAGATTTGGAATTTATATCATATTCTTCTTTAGTTGTATCATCCCAGGATTGAGGTTTTTTCATAGTAATATTATAGGCCTTCACTAGTTTTATATAAACATTCAAGCTAATAGTCTTCAGATATGAATTTCTGTGAGCCTTACATCAACAAAGAGTTTAACCATTAAAATATATAGCTCTAACCATTGACATATATTATTAGTTATTATCCCCATCATCTAGTTGAAAATAGGTCTTAAGAATTTAACCTTTAACAGATGTGAAATCAAGAGTCACATGATCTGATATCAATTTTTATCCTACAGAATCGATAATTAAAAACTCAAAAGGGAGGTGAATTGTGTTCCAAAATTTACATCAGAAAAAACTCCCTTTTCGGATATGATCCATCAAATATTTTCTTTAATATGAAAACTCCATGAATATTAAAACATAATGGTGAAAATATTGAAAAAAGGATATTTAAAGTGGTTTAAGGAAAAAATCACATAATCCACTCCACTTGGACTCTACTCGATGATTTCTATGATTTTCACTGTAACATCCTATTTACTATGTGTTCCCAGCTAAGTACAAGTAGTGTTCTATTAATATTTAGGTATAAGAGATTTCAACTAGGCTCTCTCATTTAAAATACCCATCCTTTGTCTCAAAACACACTCTTATAATGATAATAAAAAATGGAATACTTAAACTTTTTGAATGAATAGGTACAATGCATAGTTTCAAGAAGAAACTAACTGTAAAACAAGATGCATTTGGAAAGTATGATAATCTTAATGTTATATCTGAAAATGATCTTTAGTTCACTTTATAAACTTATAATCATAGATTGAGTTTCTATTTTTGATTTTTATATGTACAGTCATTCAAGGTACTCATATGAATGGTCTAATCATTCATCACATTAATCTGCCTCTCTCCTTTATTTCATGCAATGACAAATTGTTCCATTTATATCTCTTTTTAAAATTTAGCATTAGATAATCATAATTTTTGAGTCACCAATTCTTTTAGATGTGATAAGATAAGTAATTAATGTCAGGCATCTATTCATTCCAAACATATAAAATACATATTCTATAGTGATCTCAAAACTTCTTATTCTTTAGATCCTTCCATTCATGGAAATATAATATACTATACTGATCTATATTTCAAAAAATATATTATCTGTTTTCTAATGTTCTTTGAAATCATGAAATTAATTATCAAAATATTATAAATTTAATCATGAAATTGTTCTTAATAGATATATTTCCCTAAGATGGTTAACTGATAGTACTATAGAGTGTACGATTGATTTTTGATAGATTTTGTAAGAAAAATTATATATCTTAAATAAAATTAAAATATGATAAAATGAATTCAGTATTTCATAAGGTAAGTCTTTATAATGTGATTAAATTAGTTTCTATGATGTGAAAAATAGATTCTTCAACTTATTACATCTTTCGTAAGATAATAATTTATGAATATCTTTTTCATAATACAATATATTATTATTAGCTTCATTCTGCCTAAAATATATGACATGAGTTTGTGGAAACTCGATCATTATTTTCAAAAGATAATTTCTTATTCAGCAAGATAAACATTCAACATGTATTTTTCTGATTATCAGTAGATTGAATATAAATACTCCATATATCATAGGATAATCACTTAGAGAATCCACATAAGATATATTTTATAGATAAATATAATAAAAAACACTTAAGATAAAAATGTTAGAATAATAATAGGGGGTTTATTAATCATAAAACAACAAAGACCGATAAATTTTTAAACAATATAATATTTTCCAACAATCCAGGGTAAAAACATTCATATAATGCTTGAAAGTTTATATAAAACATTACCTCATTTATTGGATGAGTGGGTTTCATCTATTTCCATGACTTTCTAGAATATTTTAACACTCTGATCAATTTTTATAATATTATGGACTTTATATTATTTAAATAAAAAAATAAATAAAAAATGTCACCCTATTAACATTAATATACCTAAACATTTTACATAGGGATAACAGGTAGATAGTTTAGTATATAAACGATTATTTTAGATATGAATTAATTTTTTTTGAACATGGTATTTTATTTTTTATTTTTAGTTAATGAATAATTAGCTTAATTACTTACACAATGCCAACATGGTATTTATTCAATTAATGGATAAATAAAATAAATAATTTTAAAAATATTTAAAGTAATATAATATTACTAAATTACAGTGTTCCATGCTTTTTTATTTTAATATAATATATTAGAGATGTTTTTATGGAAAATATTTAAATTCCTTTTCTCTCATGTTTCTTCTAATGTTAAATTAATGGAATATTTCAAAAATAAAATTAATGAAATTATAAAATTAATAAAAATTATTAAACGAATTACAATTAAATAAAAATCTTATTTGGAAAACTAAATGGGATATGGATTAATATATCAACCATGGTCCATTTTGGGTTTTATTTTCCTTTCATGGTATTATTCATGACCCATAAATTGTAACAACCCATTATTTTGGGGTAATTTTGTGATTGTTTAAAGGCTGTAAAGGCAAGATATAACGGTTAAAACATCACCTAAACTTATATAAATATTTTTTTACTAAATTATTTCAACGTCCCCTCATCCAATATTTTAAATATTTTCATTTATAGCCCCATTAACTATAAAATTAAACTATATTAATTTAATACTATAATTAATTCCAATGATGCCCCCCTCAATTTTAAAAGGGTAACTCTTCTCATACCTTATTAAAAACTTTTTGGAAATATATATTATATAATATATACATTAATAGAATCTCTTAATCAATCAAAACATTCTATATATTCTATTATTTCCAAAATACCATCCTTTTTAAGGCAATGTGTGTAATCCAAATGAGTCTTCTCAATGATTTTGTATAACTCATAACTGATTACTTTAAAATTTCATTATTATTATTATAATACCTATATATGTCTTTCTCCAATCATAAAATAATAAATCAAGTATCAAAAATATAATAAGATGTTATTATGATTATTATATAACCATTTTCCATCTCTTTTCCATCCTACGGTAAGAGAAAACATATCTCACACATATATATTGATTGTTGTCACCACGCAGCGGTGTAATTCATATTCACCACCATTTTACTAGGATGGTTATAAATACATAAATAATGAATAAAAATTATATTTATGAAAAAAATATTCTTCTATAATTATATTATCATATATACCTTATTACTTTACAATTGGTTGAAATTTTTTAATATTGTTCATGTGTATATATGGACTACCGCATCAATGAAGTGATTTGATTTGTTTTTCATTTACAATTAACATAGATTGTAAAATGGATAGATTTAATTAAAATATATGAAATATTTGATATAATTATTGTTTTATAAAGATTTATTGTTATTTATCTTTATTTTGTTTCACCCTTTTAAATTTAAAAACCACATTCACTCTTACGTACGGTCAGTTGTCTCCCTGAAGAGTGTAATTTATTTAACTTTTTTGATCATTTTTAGATCATTATAACCATTTATATATTGAATATATATGATATTTATATCATTATTAATATTATATATATAATATAACTATGATGAATGTATAGATATTTGAAGTACTGAACTGAAATTCTCGTGAAAAATCCAAGAGTTAACACCTCAAATGATGATTTAAATAAATAATTTTTATTAAAGGGGGGTAATGAAATTTTATAAATAGCTAATAAATGATATTATAAGTATGTATATAAATTTTAAATTGATATTTAGTAAATATAATTTTATTATTCTTGAGTATATAATAAATTATAAGAGAATTTGAACCTGGTGTAAGGGATTTCCTTTTGCAATCACATTTTATTTTGAGACGTTTTATGCTGGAATTTACATTCAGTGAAATTATGTTATACTTATATAATAATACACTTTAATTTTCATCTATATTGGTTATCGTTTGTGAATACATGTTTTCATTTCTTTTTTTCAATATTTTTAAAGGAAATATTTTTCCTGAAACTCCAAATTTTTTCAAACATTTAGATATTTTATTTCAAAATGAAAAGGGTATTTTCCCCAATAGATGTTCCAATGTCCTTCTAAATAACCTATTTTTTATAAAAACACCTTTAATATTACTAGGTATGTGATCTAATTATACCAAATGTTTTCGTTCTTTTTATGGTTTATGATGATGGAATATTGAATTTCTATATTTTTGATTCAATATAGATATTTTTTAACTTATAATGAATTTTAAGAATAAAATGTATTGATAATTAAAAATATTAGGAATTAATTGGTCCTAAAATTGGTGGTTTTGGATGAAGTATAGTTATATCTTGATTCATTTAACAGTCCTCTGAGAGAGAATAATAGGAACTCTATATTAGTTGGGTATTTGTTTTACACATTCTCATTTTTTAAGAATTATGTATTGGTTTAGAGGCTATAACTATAATATTATTGATATATTTATTTGGAGGTCTTCATCCTGAATTTCCAGAATTATGCATTTTATTTTTTAGGTAATTATTTTTCTTTATCCACATGTTTCTTAAGTTTATATCATTATTGAATTCTCATTGAACTCACGTTTTTATTGAATTTAATGTGTTTTTTATCCATTGTATCTCATTGATGATTCTATATTTAATAATGATTTATTTTACAATGAATAAACCTAACTTTTCATCTGTGCTCACACATTACATTATTTCATTTACCTAGGATTTATATAAGTTACTTTTGAATGATACTAAGGGTTAATTAATCTTTCCTCTCTATGTTTTTATATATCTAATCTAATATGGGAAAATTGAATGTATCTATCTTTCAAAGACTATTACAATTATTGATCATAAATATCAAGATCATTTTTATTTTCTACCAATATAATAATGTAAACACTGACCATGTGTTACTAATTTGAGTATTAATGAATAATGGAGGGAAATTTATTTTATTATGTTTTTTAATGGGAAGATGTAATACTTACTAAGGTCATATGATACGGGCTCAGATAGTTCATGAAATTTATAAATAAAATTCCTTGACCATTGAGTACCATTAATTTCATGGACTAAGAATTGTTCTTAAATTGTTTTATCTCAAGTGGAATAATATAACATTAGTGGTTTATTGAAAAAAAAATGTATTTTCATTAATGATTTTATGTTCGTGGTTTATACTCTATAATTATGTAATTATATGGAGATGATGATTTATGGACATTAATAAGTGGATATAATTATTGTTTTTGACTTTTCTATCAATACATAAATATGAGTCACAATCCTTATAATTAATTCTTATTATGTAGGGTGGAGGAAATATATATTTTGAAACATTTTTTAAATAATTATAGAGGTTTTTAGAATTATATTAGAGGATTTTGAGTTTAGTTATTTGGATCTAAATATTATCTTATCATAGATTCATTTGATTCATTATACATTAAAAAAAATTAACATGGGATCGAGTATATAAAAATTAGTAAGGATAAGAGATTTATATCTCACTATAAAGGAATAATTATATAATAAATTAACTATTTGGAAAAGGTGATAATATATTCACGTAATTTTTTAATATAAACTATTAGGGTTCATAAGATTTTTGAAAATGATATTTTTTATATATTAATAAATCTATTGGTTTATAATAGTAACTTTGTGGAAAAATAATTTTATAAGTTCAAAACAATGATTTTGTAAGATTCAATCCCATAGTTAGTAAGGAACATTCTATAGAGAAACTAAAATGTAAGAGTCAATATCTATTTCATAACAGTCGTCTAGTTGTCAAAATGCATATATTGGTGGAGTTAAAAAAGAATCATTATATTTTTGAATATTTAAGAAAGTCGCACAAAAAATTCATAAGAGTAAATTTAGAGACAATAAAAAGATGATTATTTCCTCAAAGATTATAGAAAAAGAAAGTCCAGTTTTTCATTAATTTGTTTGGTATACCTAATGTTGTCTATAAATTAATAATGTTAATATAATTGGTAAAAATATTGGTATATAATTTAATATGGATGTATTTATAAAAATAAGTGGTTAATTCTCAAATTAATTATCACAAGAAATAAATAATATTTTAATATATTATATCATAAAATGTTCTTGGTAGTATTAACATAATCACAATAAAAATTAATTGAGATTTAATATGATATAAAATATGGGTTTCAAGATTAAAATGTTACTTATTTATTATAAATTGGTTGATTACAAAGAATATGATTACTTAACTAGTATAAGAAACTACATGAATCCATGGTTAGGTTTTTCCAAAAGGGAAATATGGTTTAGATAATTATTTAAGAGGAAATATTTTATAGTTATATCTAATTTATTAAACATGTTTTGATTCATAAATTGGTTCCATGATTTATGTTTGAGATAGCCTTGACCATTAAAATGAATAATAAATAAGTGTAACAAATAACTAAAAATGAAGAATATGTGGAGACATTATTCGCAAGATTTTTAATATAAAATTTAAATTTTAGTTATAACATATGGGGTTTTGAAAGATAAATTGAACTAGTTATTGTATTCATGTGATGTTTTAATTTTTTAAATGTGATTAATTTAAAAAAATAGAATAGTATGGAACAGGTTTTGTATATAGACAAAGTGATAAAAAATATTAATATTCATTGTATTGGATGGAATTACAAAATATAATTATTTAGATGATAATTAGTTGACAATTATTTCATTTGTATTATAGTGTACTCATGAAAGACGATACAAGTACCCTGTGAATAAAATAATAAAATTGAAAAAAAATCAGCAGTATTTGTGTAAATTATCAAAATTATATCATATAGTGAGGATTAATATGTCACACATGTTCATAGTAGTGGATCTATTTTGGGGAACATTAATATTCATTGGGAAAAATCATCAGAGGGTGGAGGATGATCACTATCTTGAAAAAATATAATACAGAAAGAAATTAAATTTTCAAAGTGAAAAACATCTTTTCATATATTTGTGTAATTCATTATTAAGACTCTTATACTGGGAATAAATTCTATACCCTAGTTGTAAAAAAATTTAATGGTGATTCTAGTGGATCTTATAGTTTCATGAAAGTTTGAATCATTTTATATATTAGATACTCAATTTGAGTAGTGAAATTTTATTTCCTATGTAATATCATTACTTATTTCCTTATAGAGAGTACTTTAGGTAGTTAGATCACTAAATGTGACAACTAAAATATGTTAATTTCATAATAAATCAAAAAAATTAATAATTTATGATTTTTAAGTAATGAAACCCCCTCTTAATTAACCTCACCATGATTGAGACCAGAAAATTTATATTAGAGAATATATTATTCCTCTTACGATCATAATGATTCGTTTTTAGGGAAATAATGTTTTTTTAAAACAATTTTGTGATAATTTAATTTATGAATATATATCCTTATAGTTAATGATTTCATATATGATTTCTTTGGAAATATAAATAACTCAAATTCATTGAACAAAATGAAGTTTCAAAATTTTGGTGGAATGAAATATTTTATTTGGAATGATCAGAATATTTTTTATATTTTTTTTATTAAATTGAATTTATTAGAGGATTTTATTGGTGTTTTTACACCTCATGATAAATGTAAAACTATTACATAATTATGTAGGAATAATATATAGATTATGTTCCAGATCAAACCCTATACAGAAATTTATATTAAATAAAGTATTTCTCAAATTAAAAGATATTATTATAAAAAAGGAATGTGGGATATATTAGGAAGAATTTATGGTGGAAATAAATGACCTATGAATGAAAAATACATTTTTGGATATTGGTTAATGAATACCTTGATGTGAATAATAATAAAATATTTGATGGCTTTTTCAACAATGAAAATTAAATTATTTGAATTGGTAATGGTTTTAGAGAAATATTTGAAGATAATATAGTTCTTAATAAGTAAATAAGGGTTTTTTGAAATAGGTTTATTTCATATATCTATATTCACATTTATAATGATCCTAGAATTATTACATAGATCAATATTTATAGAACTATTTTTTCTTATTATATTAATACATAATGTTTTTCCAACTTGAATTATATTATTGATTGGAAAATATCATCAACTGATTTTAACCAATATGATAGTGGAAATGAAAATGAAAAAAAAATATTTTCATTTTGGATGAATATGTTTATGAAATTATTATAAGATCATTTCACTGATCAAAATTTGATTCACAATAAATATGTAACTTTTTATAAAACATCATTGAAGTATTTTCGTTATGGTGGTATAGAAAAATTTTCTTCTAAATATACCAATTTTGACAATGATGAGTATTTTGATGTTTTATATAAGGAAGGGAATCTATTGATTTTATTAAATAATAATTATAACCTCCAAACCCATTTACACAAAATATTACAATATTTTTTAACTAAATATCCAACAAACACAACCCAATTATCGTGAGGACTGGTGTATTTGGAAGACTATGTTCACAATACATCAAAATGAAAAAAACATTACTTGTTTTTTTTATTCTCTATAACTATATCCTAAATCATTTTGAGTTCCTAAAACTACATAGGTTCACCGATAGAATTCATAATAGATATTGGAGATCAATAAATTTTAGTAAGGTAATAAACATGAAAATGAAACCTTGCATATGATTCAAAATGAATAACATAACAACAAATAGTATATGGATCACACATAATAAAATTAAGGAATATCATAATTAATATTTATTTATAATATAATGGAAATATATGAATTTGGAAGAAACATATAACATAAAATATTCATAAGTCAAGGATAATCACCGAGACAACAACACATGGTAGAAAGAGCCCCATAATAGATTAGATTTACTCACTAATACCATAAATGAATTATTAAGAAACTACAACATTAACCAATGAAATAGATATATATCTAGGAATAAACATCATAAAATGTTCATGATAATGTGTTCTACATAAAAAATTTAAATATATAGCATTAACATAATAATTACCCATAGAAAAAATAGTTTTCATAATCATGTCATAAAGAAAAATCGAAAGGATTTATCATAGTGGTTTTATAGAAGAGAAGAATTAAATAATTACTAGACATTAATAAATTGAAATAATAATATATCATGATAATGGTTTTCAAATTCAATTGGATATTTTCAAATGAGTGGTTAGGTATCGTTGTAAATGTGCCTCTAAACGGTGTTTTAAAAAATAGTGATTTTCATTAATGATAATAAGAGAATAATAAATCCCATAAAAATAGAAACAAACTACAATTTTATCTTTAAAAAAAATTTAAACAATTTATGTTTTAAATCATTTCATGAATTTTAATATTATAATAGATAAAAAAATATTGAAGTTCCCTTTAATCATCTTTTCAAAATGAATTGAGAATGGAAAATTTAAAACAAGTATATACCCATCAATGAAAGGATGAAAAATCATATATTTGTAGTACATATATATCGAATATAGATGAGTTAATTATTAATAATAGATATAAAAATATCCATTGAGGGAGAAATCATAATCCAAAGGAAATAGGTTGGATTAGAGAGAGATCTATTACCGTATGTATGAATCTGTTCTGCACTTTCACAAAACATAATAGATAATCAAATTAGATTTATTAATTAGTTATTTAAGAACATATTTCATATGTATATATATATGTATATAATTTATTATAATTTTATTATGTCCATTTATAACAATTTCAATGATATATAATGTTTAATTTCATTCTTCTTGGTGATTTTATTTCATGGTTCCATGGTTGGTTCACTTGTGTATACTTAAGGAAGTTGTTTTAGAATAGGAATACAACTATAGAAGTTATATTAATTTGTATTCATGCAAAAATATAAATTTATATGGATTAATATATCATTTAAATATGAATTATGTATAATCTATTTAGTAAAAAACATTAATGGAAAATGGATAGATTATTTTGGATGTTTTACCGACCGTTAAATAATAGATTTTTTTATTTAATATTATGTCTATATATTCTTTAAAATAATAATAATAATGTATAATAAACATTATTAGTTTATTTTAAAAAATTATAAATTAATTTACGCTTACATTAATTTTAGCAGTGTAAAATTAAAACTCGTTATCTATGAAGGTGGTGGATCGATATAATATTTACAATGGTTCTGTTTTTATTTGAATATGAAGAGAGAAGAAATGGGTTCATAAAAGATATTACATTATAAATAAAATATTAAAGTATATTTATTATAATAGTGTTATTATGTTTTTTTGTTTGAGGTTTGTGTGGGGAAGGTAGTATATGGAAATAATTTAAAATAATTAAAGTGAGAATATTACCACTTAAATGACCCCTCCTTGAAATAATCCTTAAGTATCATGGAGTTTGTATTTTTTAAGACCAAAAGTACTGGAAAATGGGTAGAAGATTGGGAATGTATTTTGTATGTATTTAATAAACATCCAAGGCTTAGAAGGTATGAAGGGAAGGTGTGGTGACAAATGGTATTTATAAGGGGAGGAGAGGAATGATTTTTAATATTGTATTCTTTACATTATTATTTTGGCTTAATTATATATATATATTTGATTATTTTGATTATATATAGAAAATAGATAATTTATTTCAAACAAATGTCTTCTTAAAACACCCATTACATAAAAATTAAATTATTTGTCTTTTAATGTTAAATATTGTAATTTATCATATTTCACAATCAACAAAAAATCATCTATTTAAGGAAAATAGAAAAAATTCACCCTAACCATTTTTTTAAATGTATATTTCAAAAATTAAATCCATTTTATAAAGGAAAAAAGTATAAATATTATATTTTTATTATATGAAATTTCCATTTATTCAAAAAATAAAAAGTTTTATAAATAATTTATATTATAACACCTTAAAAATTTACTTATGGTTTTATAAAACAATAATATCATTATATATGTTTTAATATTATTTTAAAAATCCATTTTCTTAGAATAATATTTTTTGAACTTATTTTATTTATTATAAATTTAAAATATAAAATTTAATGTTTTATAAAAATACAGACAATTAGTATATTATTTATAAAATATTTATTCAATAGTACTGTTGTTAACATGTAACGCCCCGACCCCAGTTGCCTAGAGTCGGTGCATTACTTCGTAACATTGGCATGATCACAAGAAAGATCAAATCTCGAAAGACCGATTGGTTTAGTAGCCTTGGAAACACTAGATATATTCATAAGTTTTACATTACATCATAAAATGAAAAACTACTACAACAACATAATGATTCCACAGTCCACACTATAATCCCCTCATAATATCCCTGCAGGTCATTCATAATTTACTTCTTCACTTCCTGGGAAAAATAAAACATAGAAAAGGGGTGAGCTCAAATGCCCAGTAAGGATAACAATATAGCAGAAACTTTCATAAATAAGAATAAACATTTAAGGCAATGTATAACTAAAACAAAAGCCTTTTAAATATGAACTTTCAACATGGTAAGGCATAAATGAAATAATGCCATTTACTTATTCACATGGATATTCTACTAATCGAATAATCACATGCAAAAATCAATAACCACTTTCATAATGTTGGAATGCATAATGTCAAACGTTAATTTCATTGTCTAGGCCTCATCCCAAGACCTAGGGGTTACTTCTAACCGGAACCCAACCCGGAGTGCCTCTAATAACCGGACACCAACCCGGAGTGCCTCTAATAACCGGACACCAACCCGGAGTGCCTCAAATAACCGTACACCAACCCGGAGTACCTCTAATAACCGGAGACCAAACCGGAGGGCTTACTTTTACCAGTCCCTAACCTGGAGGGCTTACTTTTACCGGTCCCCAACCCGGAACATACTTGTTTAGCACATTCATCTGAAGAAAAGTTTGAAATATAACATAAACATTCGGATTAAAACTAGCATACGAAATGTCAATACTTTCACCATAAACTATGAATGGTATAAAAATAGCACATCCATAGTCAAACATATTACAAAACCTTCAATACAATATAGAAGTTTTGTATCATAATAAATCAACCATAAATAATCTTAAAATCCATCAAAGGATGTTGACATAGATGAAATCAAAATTCTTTTTAAAGAAATATCTCCTTTTATTTTGAAATCATTTAAGATCCATATAAAATAAAACATTTTCTTTGAAAATATTCTTATAAGCTTGTAAGGAAAGCTTCGACGATTTTATAACGGCGGAAAATAACCGCACCCGCCGTATAAGTTAAAAAAACATTCTTACTTCAATTCTGTCGAAAAGGTTAAAAAGGACATTGTTTTGAAAACGACGGAAAGATTCCTTTATAAACCTCTTATAAAAAGTCAAACAAGGGTATAAATGACTTTAACCCATATTCTTGTAAATAGTAAAAATGTTTTGAAATACATTTTTAAGAAAACATGGATGTGGATGATAAAGAGATCCCAGTAGATTATTACGTATATACAACCTCGGATAATGAAGAGATTGTGAAATAACCCTTACCTTGTACTTTTCCTTGGTTGGAGTAGGTTAACCTCCTGTATAATGGTGAAATAGTTGTTATTAAATTATACAAGAATCATATATAATAATATGATATCATATATGATCTTTTAACATTGATTTGTTAATAATATCTTAGTATTATCATTATATCGGGTGTTAACTTACTTGTTTTCTTTTATATGTTTTGTTACGTAAGACATGTTTGTAAAGGATAGGTTGTATATTATTCATATCCAGAATGATATCAAGTCCTTAAACATCATTTTTAAATCATCAAATGATAATTATACTTGAATGGATACGATGAAGAATGAATCTCATCGCGTTCGTGGAGACGGTAGTCCGTACGTACGCACGAGCGCCAATATCATTCTTTTGATATTAAAATAATATATAAATGGATGGTATATCATATATACAGAATCATTAATATGTTATATTTATTATTTACATGAGTTACAAATCATTATTATACCCATCCAAATAATAATATATTGAATAACAATTACACCACGACGTGGAGACGGTAAGCCGTACGTACGCACGTATGGTGACATGTTATTCAAAGGGTGGATAGAATACTGAATATGGTTGTACCATATTTATAATAACATCACAGTATATAAATGATACTGGAGTCATTATTTTAGAATGGTAACAACAAAGGAAGAAGAAGTGGAAGAAGAAATGAACTTGGAAAAGGGGTGGTGAAAACATTACCTCTTCTTCGGGTTCTTCCTTTTGATTTGATCAAAAGGGCTCCGTAGGTTGGCTTTCTGATCAAACTAAGGCCCCTAGGTTGTAGTGAGGGATGTTGGGAGAGTATTTGGGCAGAGTTTGGCCGAACCAAAAGGCTTTAGAGGTGTGAAGAAATGAGAAGGAGGAGTGCCCTTTTATAAGAGGGGTGAGGGGCACCTTTGGAAAAGCTAGAAATATTAATTTATAATAAATTCATATTCGGTTTCTAATGGCTCCAAAGTTGACTATTCAAAGGTTAAGGTGGGGAGAGGTCGAAATCCACTCAACCAATAGAATTTAGACAGGTTTGGGTACTAATATTAACCTTATCTTTAAATATTAACTCTAAGTTAATTAGTTTCACTTTTACAATGTCTCTTTGTATTTTTATATAATATGGTTAATAAACTTACTATATACATCCAAGCGACCCCCAAGTGGTCCATTAATGAGTAACCTATCATAATATAACTCTCTTGTCCGAACCTTAGATTTTTAGGAATTTAATATCAATTAATAATATAATATTTGTTTTAAGAACTCTTTTATGTCAATTTTGACACTATTCAATAGTTGATTTTTTTGAAACTCCTAACAGATTGATTACTTCGAACAAAGTCAATTAAATCAATACTAATATATCATATTATCATATAAAATTAGTTTAATTTATTAAAAGTTTCATATTATAATTATTTGGGTATTTATAATATCAAATATTTTAATTTTTCACTATTATAGTAATTACTGCATCATCATTGTGTCATAAATAAAATAACTTATTCAATGTCTAAAAATTATAAATAAAATATCATTATGTAGGAAATCGTTTTAGCTTTCTAATGAATATTTATAATCTAAAATCCAACATATATAACCCTATGTAAAAATTGTTGTTCTAAAAGATATATGCTTGTGTCATTTTTGTATTCATTTTAACTAAATTAAAATAAAGTGTCATTATCACTTACAAGTGGATCCATGGGGTCCCAAAATAGACCCAAAGATGCCCATGGTAGACCATGTATCCACCAATAGGGTTAAGACACGTTTTAGGGTAATTTAGTATTATTATAATATTATTTATTTAACCCTTATTTACCGGATTTACCCTTAACCATGGTAAATAAAATATTTACCGCAGTAATTATTCAAAATGTCTAAAAATAAAAGTTACCTATTTACACAATTTGAACATCCTGATTCCAAATATGGAATCCATTTTCCTAAATTCAAAACACAGAAGTGGCAGAAATTAATTTAAAATTAATTCCCGCTGTCAAAACAAAAAGCGTGTTTTTAAGAGATAATAACTATCAAAAGATTGACACTTGTTTATGTTCGGTTTAATTGTAAAATTATGTCCAATGACCAACATTATATTAAATAGTAAAAATATATTCTAAATATACTTTAAAACCACTCAAATTCATAATTTATCACTATTAATTATTTTGATTAAAAAAGTTGTTTTTAATTAAAATTTAGTAATTTTCACTATTCATCAAAATATGAAAGTTATCCGAAAAGTACCAAAATTTCACCTTAGGCTAAATTTGATATTCCTAATCCAAAAATGAAGTCCATTTTAAAATATAAAATATATATAACTTCAAAAATTAGGTATTACTATTCATAACAACTAGTTTGATTGGTTACGGTGTGTTAGAACTCGAAGTTGCGTACAACACACGCTACTGTTTTATCCAAAGGAAAGCGTACCGTGGACGCTTGGGATGTTTCATTTTAAATTTTTTGATGTCTCCATTTAGTCAAAAAGTTTAAAATATTGTATTTAAAAAGGTTTCACTATTAGAAGTTGATAAAAGTGAAATACTGAAAATGAATTTGTTCTTGCATTATGACTAAGAAACTCATAATAGGGATTCTAAAATTATAAGGATTATATAAAGTTCAAAATGTTGTTAATACTATTCATGACCTCTTTTAATGGTTTTTTTTTGTACGTCATGGTGTGATTGAACTCGGTGTTGCGTGTAGTGAAAGTTATTGAATTATTTTTAAGAAATAACACACTATGAAATCCTGGGGTGTTACATTCTCCCCTCCTTTAATAAATTGCGTCCTCGCAATTTGAAATTGTTCATCGAAAATAAAAGGTTGAAAATAGAAAATATCTTTGTGGGAAAACCCAAATCGGAAATTAGGTTACTAAAATTTAGTCTTAATATGAGGAAAAGAGAAATGAAAGAGTCACCACCAAATTATGATCTCGATTAGGAGAACATTGGTGGCAATTAGAGACATATAATTGGAGGAAAAACGTAAATATTTATAGGTAGTGATTGAGATCATCAATCACAAACAAGTGTATAATTGAGGTCCATAAATTCATCAATCTATGATGATTTGAAATACCATCGGTTCAACAAAACATAGGGTATTAGGATAACACATTTTTGACGTTTCAAAATATCTTAGTTGAAATCCCACATCGAAAAATGAATTAATGAGGCCTCTATTTAAAATAAAGAGTCGAACGTATGAAGATTACCGAAAATAACACATACTAGGGTTCCATGTAGGAAAATATGGATATGGAAGAAAAATCTAACCATCAATTATCTGATGGAGAGTGGTAGAGAACATGGCTATGAAAAGGCCAACAATCCCAAAGCCATTATTTAGTGATGATTTAAGGTATCATCTAGGAAAACATTTTTGTTATAAGTTTCTTTTCTTAATGTTGAGGAATTTATTTATGAGATTGGCTAAGATCATAAGGATATATACTTACTTTATAATTAGTGTTTTATCCATTAATAAATTTCTACCACAAACTCATCTTTCACTCTAAAAGATAATAGAATGTAAAAAAAATTCTATTTACACTATTCGTATAGGGTTCCAAAATAAACGAATTTATAATTCATCTACATGATCTTTTAATAAAAACTACATTATTTAATCTAGGACATCTCATGGGCCAGTGGTAGGTGATACACCCTTTTCGCCCTTCGGTTGCGGGTTAAAGTCTCACAGCCTTGTCGGACGCGACGGGTTGCCGCCCGACCTCCGGGTTGTCCTTTTATGGCAATCCAAAATAATCCAAACTAGAACTATCCAAAATACTTCTGTCCAAACTCACAGTCCAACATTCATAAGGAAGGTAAACATAATATAGATCCTTTTTACCCCGTAATAGCATATGAATACCTTCATCATGTATTACCATATTCCTTATTGATTACATTCATGCTCCCTTATTCCATATAGAATGCTGGATATACTTCATTAATCCAAAAATGTTTTAAACCCCAACAATGATGGAATATACAAATCATTAATCAGTTCCAAGGTAGTCAAGAATATCCAATATAATTTATCCAAAACAATCACATATTATTCCAAAATCACTACCTCAGTATCAGAACTATATTATGGTTTATCATTCTCTCAACCATATATTTTCCAAAAATCTATCCTGCTAATGAGTCACTTTTCTTTGTTCCACACAATCTCAAGTCCTTAATGAAATAGTACTGCAGTACAATCCTTATATACTCCATAATTATTATAACAAGTACATTGTTGATACAAAGCTCAATTGACATAATCAACATAAGAACTCTAATCATTCCTCTTCATCTGTGGTAGTATCATAACTTGATTATTATCCAATAACATCATTTGCGGCATAGTCTGATGACTGGGACATAGGTTCGCATAGTGTCCAAACTCCTTGCAAATGAAGCATTGTACATTTAAAACCATTTTCTTACCCTTGCAGTCACGTACTTTGTGCCCTTTTCCTCCACACTTATAACAAACTCCCATTCCTTTCAGGCAAGTTCCAGGGTGTTTCTTTCCACAGTTACCACATATGGGAAAATTCTTCTTTTCCCTCTTCCCTTTATCCATCTTTCTCTCTTCCATCCTTTTCTTCTCTTGCTTCCCTTCAAAGCCATAGGACTCAGTAAACTCTTTACATATCTTATCAACACATGATATTATTTCTTCATATGATGATAATACATGGGAGACTGTTTCTCTTATAAATTCTAGCTTAAGACCATGAAAGATATGATCCTTCCTTCTCTTTGAATCATGTGTATTTCTGGAGTTCTCATTCCTTCTACTGGGCGCCATTTCTATACCATGGCATAAACTAGATCAGTCTATGAATCAAAATACATAATCCCATACTTATAAAACACCTAACATAAATTGAACTATTTATGGATATAATCCATAATCATAAGAATGTTTTCTTTGAGGAAGTATATACTCATAATCCCTTCAAAATGATTTGTAAAGAAAATGAGAGTTATCCTAAGCATATCCCCCGGGAGTGTCGTAACCAAGAGTGCAGCAAGGCCCGTTGTCGTGCACCAGTTCCCGTTCGAGTCTAGCTCAAAGCGGTGTTTTCGGGTTTTACCCCTAGGTACATCTGTGCCAGAGCCGCCTCTACCTGCTCGTATCCAGACAGGGATGTATTGCTTGGAAAACTCACAAAATCTCTACAATACCAAAATTCTAGGAAGTTCTTCTATACTAATCCTCAAAGTTCATCTTAGGTCTACGTGCTCTAATCAGAGTTTATCTAAATCTAGCTTCCAAGGTTTGTACTAAACTTCCTCTGATACCAACTGTAACGCCCCGACCCCAGTTGCCTAGAGTCGGTGCATTACTTCGTAACATTGGCATGATCACAAGAAAGATCAAATCTCGAAAGACCGATTGGTTTAGTAGCCTTGGAAACATTAGATATATTCATAAGTTTTACATTACATCATAAAATGAAAAACTACTACAACAACATAATGATTCCACAGTCCACACTATAATCCCCTCATAATATCCCTGCAGGTCATTCATAATTTACTTCTTCACTTCCTGGGAAAAATAAAACATAGAAAAGGGGTGAGCTCAAATGCCCAGTAAGGATAACAATATAGCAGAAACTTTCATAAATAAGAATAAACATTTAAGGCAATGTATAACTAAAACAAAAGCCTTTTAAATATGAACTTTCAACATGGTAAGGCATAAATGAAATAATGCCATTTACTTATTCACATGGATATTCTACTAATCGAATAATCACATGCAAAAATCAATAACCACTTTCATAATGTTGGAATGCATAATGTCAAACGTTAATTTCATTGTCTAGGCCTCATCCCAAGACCTAGGGGTTACTTCTAACCGGAACCCAACCCGGAGTGCCTCTAATAACCGGACACCAACCCGGAGTGCCTCTAATAACCGGACACCAACCCGGAGTGCCTCTAATAACCGGACACCAACCCGGAGTACCTCTAATAACCGGAGACCAAACCGGAGGGCTTACTTTTACCAGTCCCTAACCTGGAGGGCTTACTTTTACCGGTCCCCAACCCGGAACATACTTGTTTAGCACATTCATCTGAAGAAAAGTTTGAAATATAACATAAACATTCGGATTAAAACTAGCATACGAAATGTCAATACTTTCACCATAAACGATGAATGGTATAAAAATAGCACATCCATAGTCAAACATATTACAAAACCTTCAATACAATATAGAAGTTTAGTATCATAATAAATCAACCATAAATAATCTTAAAATCCATCAAAGGATGTTGACATAGATGAAATCAAAATTCTTTTTAAAGAAATATCTCCTTTTATTTTGAAATCATTTAAGATCCATATAAAATAAAACATTTTCTTTGAAAATATTCTTATAAGCTTGTAAGGAAAGCTTCGACGATTTTATAACGGCGGAAAATAACCGCACCCGCCGTATAAGTTAAAAAAACATTCTTACCTCAATTCTGTCGAAAAGGTTAAAAAGGACATTGTTTTGAAAACGACGGAAAGATTCCTTTATAAACCTCTTATAAAAAGTCAAACAAGGGTATAAATGACTTTAACCCATATTCTTGTAAATAGTAAAAATGTTTTGAAATACATTTTTAAGAAAACATGGATGTGGATGATAAAGAGATCCCAGTAGATTATTACGTATATACAACCTCGGATAATGAAGAGATTGTGAAATAACCCTTACCTTGTACTTTTCCTTGGTTGGAGTAGGTTAACTTCCTGTATAATGGTGAAATAGTTGTTATTAAATTATACAAGAATCATATATAATAATATGATATCATATATGATCTTTTAACATTGATTTGTTAATAATATCTTAGTATTATCATTATATCGGGTGTTAACTTACTTGTTTTCTTTTATATGTTTTGTTACGTAAGACATGTTTGTAAAGGATAGGTTGTATATTATTCATATCCAGAATGATATCAAGTCCTTAAACATCATTTTTAAATCATCAAATGATAATTATACTTGAATGGATACGATGAAGAATGAATCTCATCGCGTTCGTGGAGACGGTAGTCCGTACGTACGCACGAGCGCCAATATCATTCTTTTGATATTAAAATAATATATAAATGGATGGTATATCATATATACAGAATCATTAATATGTTATATTTATTATTTACATGAGTTACACATCATTATTATACCCATCCAAATAATAATATATTGAATAACAATTACACCATGACGTGGAGACGGTAAGCCGTACGTACGCACGTATGGTGACATGTTATTCAAAGGGTGGATAGAATACTGAATATGGTTGTACCATATTTATAATAACATCACAGTATATAAATGATAATGGAGTCATTATTTTAGAATGGTAACAACAAAGGAAGAAGAAGTGGAAGAAGAAATGAACTTGGAAAATGGGTGGTGAAAACATTACCTCTTCTTCGGGTTCTTCCTTTTGATTTGATCAAAAGGGCTCCGTAGGTTGGCTTTCTGATCAAACTAAGGCCCCTAGGTTGTAGTGAGGGATGTTGGCAGAGTATTTGGGCAGAGTTTGGCCGAACCAAAAGGCTTTAGAGGTGTGAAGAAATGAGAAGGAGGAGTGCCCTTTTATAAGAGGGGTGAGGGGCACCTTTGGAAAAGCTAGAAATATTAATTTATAATAAATTCATATTCGGTTTATAATGGCTCCAAAGTTGACTATTCAAAGGTTAAGGTGGGGATAGGTCGAAATCCACTCATCCAATAGAATTTAGACAGGTTTGGGTACTTATATTAACCTTATCTTTAAGTATAAACTCTAAGTTAATTAGTTTCACTTTTACAATGTCTCTTTGTATTTTTATATAATATTGTTAATAAACTTACTATATACATCCAAGAGACCCCCAAGTGGTCCATTAATGAGTAACCTATCATAATATAACTCTCTTGTCCGAACCTTAGATTTTTAGGAATTTAATATCAATTAATAATATAATATTTGTTTTAAGAACTCTTTTATGTCAATTTTGACACTATTCAATAGTTGATTTTTTTGAAACTCCTAACAGATTGATTACTTCGAACAAAGTCAATTAAATCAATACTAATATATCATATTATCATATAAAATTAGTTTAATTTATTAAAAGTTTCATATTATAATTATTTGGGTATTTATAATATCAATTATTTTAATTTTTCACTATTATAGTAATTACTGTATCATCATTGTGTCATAAATAAAATAACTTATTCAATGTCTAAAAATTATAAATAAAATATCATTATGTAGGAAATCGTATTAGCTTTCTAATGAATATTTATAATCTAAAATCTAACATATATAACCCTATGTAAAAATTGTTGTTCTAAAAGATATATGCTTGTGTCATTTTTGTATTCATTTTAACTAAATTAAAATAAAGTGTCATTATCACTTACAAGTGGATCCATGGGGTCCCAAAATAGACCCAAAGATGCCCATGGTAGACCATGTATCCACCAATAGGGTTAAGACACGTTTTAGGGTAATTTAGTATTATTATAATATTATTTATTTAACCCTTATTTACCGGATTTACCCTTAACCATGGTAAATAAAATATTTACCGCAGTAATTATTCAAAATGTCTAAAAATAAAAGTTACCTATTTACACAATTTGAACATCCTGATTCCAAATATGGAATCCATTTTCCTAAATTCAAAACACAGAAGTGGCAGAAATTAATTTAAAATTAATTCCCGCTGTCAAAACAAAAAGCGTGTTTTTAAGAGATAATAACTATCAAAAGATTGACACTTGTTTATGTTCGGTTTAATTGTAAAATTATGTCCAATGACCAACATTATATTAAATAGTAAAAATATATTCTAAATATACTTTAAAACCACTCAAATTCATAATTTATCACTATTAATTATTTTGATTAAAAAAGTTGTTTTTAATTAAAATTTAGTAATTTTCACTATTCATCAAAATATGAAAGTTATCCGAAAAGTACCAAAATTTCACCTTAGGCTAAATTTGATATTCCTAATCCAAAAATGAAGTCCATTTTAAAATATAAAATATATATAACTTCAAAAATTAGGTATTACTATTCATAACAACTAGTTTGATTGGTTACGGTGTGTCAGAACTCGAAGTTGCGTACAACACACGCTACTGTTTTATCCAAAGGAAAGCGTACCGTGGACGCTTGGGATGTTTCATTTTAAATTTTTTGATGTCTCCATTTAGTCAAAAAGTTTAAAATATTGTATTTAAAAAGGTTTCACTATTAGAAGTTGATAAAAGTGAAATACTGAAAATGAATTTGTTCTTGCATTATGACTAAGAAACTCATAATAGGGATTCTAAAATTATAAGGATTATATAAAGTTCAAAATGTTGTTAATACTATTCATGACCTCTTTTAATGGTTTTTTTTTGTACGTCATGGTGTGATTGAACTCGGTGTTGCGTGTAGTGAAAGTTATTGAATTATTTTTAAGAAATAACACACTATGAAATCATGGGGTGTTACATAACATATATCATATATTCAATTAATTGGATAATTGAATATTATTTACACTTTAATAGGCAAGGATACAATTCTAATTTTCATGTTATTATTACTAATGGTAAGATTACATTTCTAATGGCCAGGTTACTATTCGAACAATCACATTACCATTCCGATTGTCATATTTTAATGGTAATTTGATTTCCATACTTTCTATAAATGCTTCATTTTTCATTAATTTTTTTGTCACATCAATTTTCCCCATGGTTCCAAATTTTTCTTTTATAAGATATTTATTGGTTTAGTAATAGTATTTTTATTTTCCATAGTGTTGTTCATGGGGTATGTGATTCTAGTAGATTAGGGGGATACAAAATTTTCCATTATAGTTTTTATATTTAATATTTTTGTCCCCTTATATTGTTTTTCATTTTCATGTGTTAATTTTCTGATTAATTTAATAGTATATATTAATGAAATACATTTCTATTTATTTATTTATATAGTTTATATTTATCATACTATATGATATAATATAACACACATTTATTGATGATAAAATTATCATTTTAAAAGGATGGGTCGTCACATTCTTCCCCCTTATGAAATTCGACTATTGAAATTTTATTTTAAAAACTAAATGTAAAAAAAAGTGATTGTCATTATTATATATTATTTCTTCTAGTTCCCATGTCACCTACTCATACTTATGTATTCACCATAGTAAATATACTAGGTGAGGTGTCTTGTTGCATATATCATTATCTCTATAATCCAAGATCTTAACCAATTTATCCTCATATGATGGATCAATTTTCAGTTATACCCCCACTATACTATGAACATGTGGGTATCAAATATGTACTTCCTCAATTTGGATACAAGGAATTAATCATTCACATGATAAATGGTTGGTTTAGATGGAAGATTGTATGACATAGGTCTAATATAATCATAAATCATAACAGGGCCAATGTTCTAGGAATTTACTTTCACTTTTTCCCAAATAACATTAAACTCTTCTATGGTGATATACATTGGAATAATTTATCTCTAATATAAAACAATATATAAAAATTATGATTATAATCATAAATGATTTTGTAAATATTAGGATCCCTGATGTGATATTGAATAGTCTTGTCCTTTTCCATCATTTCCTCAACAATTTTAGGATCAAAAAGCTTACATCCACCAACATAATTCTATCATATAGGTTTTCTACATAGTTACCCAAAAATGGAATGAAATGGATCCATTTGGATGTTTGAGTTATAACTATTATACTAAGAGAACACAACTAGAGGGATATGTTGATCTCATTATCCTTTTACGGCCATCAATCATAGTCTAAACATGTCCTCAAGTTGCTAGATAGTTCCATCTTATTTAGCATCAGTTTTAGGGTGACAATCCATATTGATGTGCAAATCCATGTTTTAAAATGTTTGGGGACTCTTCAAAAAATTATATGTAATTTTCATATATCGATAAAATAAAATTGATAATGGTACTCCATGTAGATTCACCAGTTCTATGATGTATATCTATTCAAATTGATCGAGTAAGAAGTCTTCTCATATTTTAATTAATTGAGAATTATTTTGAAGAGTATTTATCACAACTTATATATAATTTTTTCATATGGATGTCTTTATAAGACTAGTGAAAATTAAATGGTGATGTTTCCCTATTTACATGTAGGTATGGTTAAAGGTTTCATCTTCCAATTATACCTTTTCCTTTTAATGTCCACTTACTAATATACTGGGAATTTTGATTTATATTATATGGTCTCATTCTTCATATTTCCCCACCAATAGTGATCTTGGATATCTTGGTATATATTCATGATCCATGGGGTGATGGGGAATTACATTCTATTTGTGTCATTTAAAGACACATTTTTCATAGAATTTTATGTTAAATATAGTCATGAACCAATATTACTAATACTTCTTCATCAATTTTAAGCTCCAAGGATTTTCCGTTTCTTATTATTTAAACCTTGTACATATTTTTACATCATATCTTTGAGAATCCATTGTCTTATCTGGAATGGATGGTTAAGAAATCCTTTGAGAATAAAATTTTGTCATTCCTTTATGATTCTCCTATCCATCATTTATAAGTCTAATAATATTGGATCCCTCCAAAATCTTTTTGTTGATAAATTGAAAATAGATATTATATATACGGAATCTATAAAAAAAATTTATCTACCAATATTGTATAGTATTGATTAGTCATATTCCTTGGTTATATCTAACCATTATAATTGTTTGATATTAAGATCCTTCCAATTGAATATATATTTTAGGCTCTTATGATATATATATATATATTTCACACTTCACACAATAGTGATTATTCTACCAAATTTTCAATGTGAATATTGTAATCATCAAATTCATGTCATGTGTGTGATAATTTTTCTCATCGAATTTCAGTTTCCCTGAGGCATAGGAAATCACTTTATCATTATAGATTAGTACGCAATCCAATCAATTCTTTGAATCATTTTTATATACCTTGGTATGTTCCCTACTTATGTGTAGCATGAGTACTATAAAAGTTATAATCCATTTTTTTCTACATGAATATCTCTTCAAATTAAATAGTAAAAACAAACTATACTCCCTTCTTAGTCATCATGGTGAACGAGTTTTAAAATTTTCACTAGTTTTTCAAAAAATCATCTGTAATACCAAGCTAGTCAAAGGAAAATATAGATCTATATTACATATTTTGGTTTGTACCACTTTTCAATTTCCATTATATTAAAATATCCCACATATGTAAGTTTTCAAGTGGTAAAATTCCCCACAAATGATAGTTTTCCATCAATCACTCACGTATATCACTACTTTCGTATAGAGTTTACATTAAAAATGTTTTTATAATAGAATTGAAATTATCTTCTTGGTTATCCTTACATTTAGAATGAATCATAATATTATCTATATATACTAATCAAACATTATCGTGGTGATATCTAAATACTATATTCATTTGTTCAGAATGTTTTCTGGAGCATTAGTGAGTCTTAAGAAAGTCACTATGAACTAATAATTTCCATAACATTTTTGAAAGGTAGTCTTGGGAATATGTACCATCTTCAACTTAAATTGATGATATCCTGACCGAAGATCCACTTTAGAAAAATAATGAGATCTCTGTAGTTGATCAATAAAGTCATATATTTTTACTATGGGATACTTGTTCT
This sequence comes from Viscum album, assembly GCA_963277665.1. Taxonomy (NCBI): domain Eukaryota; kingdom Viridiplantae; phylum Streptophyta; class Magnoliopsida; order Santalales; family Viscaceae; genus Viscum; species Viscum album. The sequence continues at coordinate 200,170,523 of OY728125.1, read as the reverse complement.
TTATCATGATTATGTTAATATCACAATAATTAAATCATAGGCACACTTATCTATCCTTCTTCTTGATGAAGTAGAATGTCACACTTTATAGTGAACTACTAGAGTATATAAAACCTTCTCACTATTATATTTTAAATTCTTATTCTAGTTATTATAAGTATATAGTTTACATTATATAAGGATTTTTTATTTGGGTAGATATCTAGTATTTGTTCAATTGATAACTCAACCTCTTAGACTGGAAACTCTTTAGGGAATACATAAGTATAATCCATTATAATTTGAATGTCTTAAAAAATGATTCTCTCCTCTATCAGAATCATTTTATCTTGAAAATATTTATCATAAGGAAAATCATCCCCAGAGAAGGTTAAGATTATAGTGGAGATCCATTAATGAAATCGTCACTTTTCAAACATCAACATTACATATCTTTTGTGGAATAGATAAACATTATACAAATAGACTCCCAATGACTATAATTGTTGTAGTGTATTTGGAAACATGGAAACATAAACATGATACATAAATGAACTATATAATCTCCGACTAGCTTCTTCTTAAAAATAACCCTTATTATATACCTAAAATATAGTACATATCATCATAAACATGGGGAAAGAAACATAATATGGGTGTGCTCAGATGCCTGGTAAGGGTAAATAAGGGAGAATTACAGTCATAAACAGGAGTATAATTATATGAGGATTTGATTATTAAAAATATAATGACATGCCCTTCTTGTTAAACATCAAACAATAATCATGTCATAAAGAATATCAATTCCTAAGAAATAATTCATAATTAAATAAAGATCATAATCTATGAAATAATAACATAGTAATAATTCATGGAAGTGTGTACAAAATATAAGTATATAATGATTTCCATAGTATCGAAGTAATTTCTTACGATAACATCTTATTAGTATGGGTTCACTCTACATTCCATATTAGTAGCATGAGTTCACACCTAATACCATCTTTGTAGTCATGGTTCGCTCTCATGGCCACCTTAGTAGTCAAGGTTCAATCTCAAGACCATTTTAGTTTATCTGATGAGATATAAATCTTTTCCCAATTCATTGGAGTGAGATATAGGTCTCACCCATAACATAATGAAATAATTTTTATATGTTCCACAAAATCATAAAACATTTATCATAAATATAACCCTAGGAATAAAATAGTTTCCTTAAACATCATTCCATCAAAACATAATCCATGTAAAAAAACAATTCATATATAGAATTCCATCATACTTATAATCAATAATAATAATAATAGTGATATAATACTTGAAGAGTTTCCTTATTCATAAATGGAAAATAATTTTGATAAAACACTTGATATTAATTTTTGAGGAAAATATTGTTTCTTGTGAAAAACGCTTTCTTTTTTTAAACACACACAAATTTTAAAAGAAAATAATTTCATTGAAAATAACCATGAATTTTTTTTGATAAGATCCATGTAAATAAGGTGTTATTAAATTATTAAAATCCCTTCACATCTTATAAGTTAAAAAAACTTATTGAATTCTATTGTCAAAAAAGTCAAAAAGTACCTCATTTGGAAAAAGAGAGAAATATTCCTTCCAAAATGTGTAATAAAATGTAAAAATGGGGAAAATGACGTTAAACATTCATAACTGAATATTAAAAGATATTATGAAATAATGTTTAAAAAACATTCACATGGATGATAAATAAACCCCAGTAAATTTTTCTTTATAAACAAACATGAATAATAATGAGATTACAAAATTACCCCTTACCTTATGTCTTGGATCTCTCTATACTCACACATTCATACTTTATTATAAATATAAGATTATTATACATATTTTATAGAAAAATATTCTTTTAAATAATTCTATATATGGTTTAATTATGACCATATATTAACCACCTCTTAATGATCCTATGTTAATATTTTACTTCAGGTAATATTTGCATTGTTCTTCGCATATATCTTAATTTGTTATATATTTGATCCTTATATATATATATTGATTCTAGAATTTATATCATGATATAAATATCGTTCATATATTTTATATTTATATTGCAATAATCTATATCATATGGAAGTATGAAATAAAATACACCATTTATGGAGACTGTAAGTAGTACGTACACATGAAAGATGCTTCTGTTTTTAATTTTCAAGTTGAAAAAAGGTGCGTAAATGTCATATATATATATATAATTATTCCAGTATCATTTTTATGGAATATATGTTCATTAAAATCATCATTAAATCGTTCTTTGTGGTGTGTGAACAAATCACATCGCTTTGAGGGGGCGGTGGCCAACAATTCCACAAATGAGACTATTGTATTAACACTAAACAGACAGTAAAATGGAATGTGTTATAAAAATAAATAAAGAATATTAAATACATAATAAATATAATATATTATATAAATAAACATATTTTCCATCATAATTTCCACCATGATTGTTAGTAAAAGAAAAATGAACAATCATCAATTCATAGGGCTATAGTTCATCGTATAGAGAAACAATATGCTCAATGTCGATTAGATGGATGTGTGTGTAAGTGTAGGTAGAACCCTGACCATAAAAAATCCTCTTAAATTGAGTATAATGGTGTTGTCAAGACATAGTGGTAGAAATATAGTGGAGGGGTGGAGAAGGAAAATGAAGGAAATGATCTTGATATTAGACATTACCTCTTAATTGGGTAACTCCTTTTGTTTTGTGCCAAAAGGATTCCTTGAGTTTCCTTAAAACCAAGGGAAGGATTCTAGGAGTAATTTAGAGAATATGGTAGGATAAATGGTTAGGTATTGTTATATCCAAAAGTCTTTATAGGTGTGAATAAAAGAAAAGGAGAGTTTCTCTTTTATATGGGGAAAGAGGGACACTTTAGAAAACTTCAAAACTACTAATTTATTATAAATTGATTTTTAATTTAAAATATCTCTAAGGTTAATTATTTATAATTTTATATGATTATGGGTATAAATCATCTCAACCAATGAATTCTATACATCTTTACATCACAAAGACAACCTTATCTTTTTTCTTTAACACGTAGTTAAACAATTTAACTCATACCATGACAACTTGTCTTTTTACAAAATATTATTATAAGAGTTACTATAAAATAAAAAATTAGATCATTCATGTCTTATTTAACACTATCCAAGTTAGTTTTATTAATATTATATTTTTGTTGAATTTTATATCATTTAATAAAATATTATTTATTTTAAGGTGTCATTTATGTAAATTTTTATAGTATTTAATATTTTCATTTTTAAAAAATAACAAACCAAAATTATAACATCAAAATAAAATTATAAATATTTCTCTAAATTGACTATAAAATTAATTTATGACATTAATTAAGTAAAATTTTATTTATTTTAATATTTTTAGTATAATTTATTTAATATATCTATTAATTAAACAATTAGTACATAATTATTGTACAAGAAATTAATTTAATTATTTCTTATCTAACTATTAAAAATAAATTTTCATGATGATATAATTTTCTATATATATCAAATTAATAATTATTTTTTAATTTATCTTATGTATATCCCAATATAAAAATGATTTATATCTTAAATTTTTAATATGACCATTTTAACTCTTCATTAAATTAACTATAATTAATGTATTAATCTAAAAAGGATCATATTTTTGACCTAAAGGTTATTTCGTTCAATATTAATTTATCTGATGGAATTAGGACAAGTGTTACGGTAATTTTATATTATTATAATATTAATTTTTCCTTAATTTAACCAATTTTCCTTTAACTAAGGTAAATAAAATTCAAATGTCACTATTCAATAATAATTATTTTTATATAGTTAGATCAAATTTTTCATCAAAATTACAAGCCAATATTCCCATTTTTCAAAATTAAATTCTAAAAAGTGGTAAAATTGTGTTTTCTTCTAATAAAAAAATGTAAATAGAATGCGGTTAAAAGAGACGTTCAAATGTTCTATAATCATTTATATCTAATACTATTATAAAAAATATATTCTAATGACATAACTTGGATTAACAGATGTATTATTTATCTATTTTTACATTAAAATCAATTTAATTTAAAAAATAGTAATTTAAATGAAAATGTTTGGTTTTTAACTACTATGTAGTATTTTCACTATTTATCAAAAATTGAAACTTTTCATAAAAATAACAAAAATTCACCCTAAGAAAATATTTATATTCTGAATTCAGAAATTATTTTTATTTTACCAAATTCAATTTACACGAGTGTCCAAAATTATATTTATTAAAAAAAATTAAATGGGGTTAAAAGAAAGTCTTTACCAAGAATTATATCTTTTATTATCAATTATTTGAATGATGTTATTACTATTCATATAATTGTGTTTAAGAGATAGGTTATAATTATATCATTCAGATAATTATAATAGAGTGATATGTTTTGTAGAAACATAGTGTTGTGTGGATCATATGCCAAGTCAGTGTTTCATGTATAATACTCCATGTTGGTGTTGCGTTCAACATACGCTAAGTCGGTGTTGTGTGCTACGTACACCAAGTCTGTTTTATGTGAAAAGAATGTTTGACTTAGTAGAAAACAAGATATAAATTTAAATTTAAATTTATTCCAAAACAAGGTCAATAAAAACATGGGGTGTTACATTCTACCCCCTTGAAATGAATTTTTACCTCAAAATTCGTCACTTGGGTAAAGAAATAAGGATACTTGTGCTTTATCATATCCAAAATCTATTATGTAGCTTCTTATGACTATAGATTTTCCACAAAAAAATAATCAGGTGAGTTGTATTTCTTTATAATACTTTCTATAATTGGTCTAAATTTTCAATAGGTTTCTCCTCCTATGAAATAACATGTTGCAACTATATGAATTTTGAGTTCAGTACATGCGAGGGTCAAGTATTTACTTCCATTTGATAGATACATGGAAGACATCATAAAAATGAGAGAGATTTGGAGCAATTTACAAGTGATAGCTTATTGTCTCGATACAATCAAGAATATAAAAGGGACCAAAATAACTAGGGTTTCATTCCCATTTATTCCTGAATCTCATAACTTTCTTCTAGGGTGATATTTGTAGAAACAACTTTTCACAATCTCTAAAATCTAGATCACGTCAATGGTTATCAGCAAAATGTTTCTGCTAACCTTGATATATCATGATATGATTTTGAATGGTTCTAACGTTATCATCCATTTCTTGATAAATCTCAGGTCCCAATATCATTCTTTCTCCAACCCCATCCCAACATGTTGGAGATCAACATTTCTTCCCATAGAGGGATTCATGAGATTCCATCTAAATGCTCATGTGAAATCTATTATTGTTAAAAAAAACTCAACTAGAGGAATTTGTTGATCCGAATAGCCTTTGAAATATAGAGAAAAAGATCTCAACATATCCTCAAGGGGTTGAATTGTTCCTTCAGACTGACCATCTATCTAAGAATAATAAGCAGTGTTGAAACTCAATTTTTCATCAAGTGCATTCTGAAGACTTATCCAGAACATTGAGGTAAACCTCGGATCCTGATATGATACAATGAAATGTGGTACTCCATGAAACCTTACCACTTCCTTGAAATATATCCTAGAAATTTGATCCAGAGAGAAATATTATCTAATAGCTATGAAGTGTGATTACTTAGTACGGTGATCGACTACCACCTATATATCATTAAACCGTTTATATGTTTTGGGTAATCCAATGAAAAAATCTATAATTATGTTCTCCCATTTCCATGATGGTATAGGTAATAATTGAAATATCACTTTACACTTTTCCTTCATCATTAACTTTCTGGAACACCAAACACTATGATTCAAACTCCACAATATATCTATTCATCTTATCCCACTAGAAGTATAATTTCAAGTCCATATACTCTATACATCTAGGATGAATATAGAGTGAAGAAGTATGAGCTTCCTCTAATTTCTCCTTCCTCAAATCAGGTATGGAAGGAACACATACATAGTTTTTAAACCTCATAATTCTACCCAGATAAAGGTTAAACTATGGTACCTTTCTAACCATATTTTTCTGATATTCATCTTCCCTTTGTTCCTACATAATCATCAAATGGATAAAGGGTTAAACAAACTTTTGAGAAATATAATATATATCACATCCCTTTAGGATTTCTAGATACATCCATTGAAAATCAAGTAGTATTTAAACTTTTTTATCCTCATAATGGATAACATAACATGATATTTTTTTTACTTAAAGAAACATCCACCATATTCAACTTCCAAAGGTGGTAATGTATTAAGCATTTATAATCCTATATCAAATAAAACCATCTTCTCTAGAGAATGATTATCTCTTTTTACATCAATATATATTTCAAATTTTTTTGATTAGTATATATATCATACCTTTCCCCATAAATATAATGCATCCATATCTTTAGTGAAACAAATACCACTCTGAACTCAAAATCATTAGTTGGGTAATTTTCACATGAATCTTCAACTTTCATGAGGCATAGGCTATAACCGTGTTGTTCTGAAAAAGAACACATCCCAATAACATCTTGGATGCATTGCTAGTGATTATAAACCCTTATCCACTGCATGGTAATGTAAGCATGGGTGCAATGACCAACCGTCTCTTCAGTTCCATGAATGTTTCCCCAAATTCAGCTGTCTAGAGGAACTTGACACCCTTTTGAGTAAACTTGGTCAGAGGATTAAATAGTAATGATAGATTATTCATAAACCATAGATAATATCTAGCTATGCTAAGAAATATTTGGATTTTAGTCATCGTGGTTGGTCTATGACATATTTATAAAGCCTCCATCTTTGATAGATATACTATTATACCATCTCTTACGATTATGTGACCCATAAATGAATCTTTTTACATCCAAAATTCACACTTTGTAATTTTTTTCCATATAAATTTACCTTCCAAAGGGTCTGTAGTACAATTATCAAGTGATATTCACACTCATTATTTTTGAATAGATATGAATATCTTCTATAAAGACTACCACAAACATATTGAGATATTGTATTAAGAATCTATTCATTAAATTCATGATGTTTTTAGGGAATTAGTAAGACCAAAAGGGATAACTATATATTTATATTGTCCATAACTTGTATAGAATTCCATCTTGGGTATATTCTCCTTCTTCACCCTCAACTAATGAAATCTAAAACAAAGGTCGATCATGGAAGAGGATTGACCTCCACACATTTAATCAACAAAGTCATCAATACAAGGAAGATGATAAATTTTCTTTATTTTGATCTTGTTCAATTATCAATAATCAATGAATATTCGCATTGATCCATCTTTCTATTTCCCAAAAATAAATGGTGCTCCCCATGTTGACACACTTGGTCGATTGAATCCCTTATCAAATATTTCTTGTACATTATTCTTCAATTCATATAACTCACTTATGGACATTCTATAAGGATTCATTGAAATTGGTGTAGAACCAGGTATAATTTTTATTGAGAACTCAACATCAAATATTTTTGGAAGACTAGTATAATCATTCAATAATACATCCATAAAATATTGTACAATAGGCATGTCATAAATATTTATCTTTGCACCAACCATTTGAGTTAAATAAACATTTTAAATAGCTATTAAAACCCATACATTGGATTTAATCTCTATATGAAGTTCATACTTATCGTCACATTGATAGATGATCATATGAGGGTTTGAAATATTGAACATCACTTCATATCCTTGATAATTAATGTGGGATTTATGAAGATAAATCCAATCCATGACTAAGATGAAATAAAATTCATCCAAAGGAAGAATAAGAAGATTTGTAGGAATCACATTCCCACAATGTTCAATAGGAGAAGAATCATATACTTGAGATAAAATAATCATACTATTATGGGTTTGAAAATATTAATCTACATCTAACTATTTTTTTGGAATCATAACACCCTTAAGAAATTATTTAGATATGAAAGTGTAGGTAGATCCAGAATCAAATATGACATTAGCAGTACTGGATTGGATGGTAAGTGTACCTTTAATAATGTTCTGATCGCACCCCTCATCAAAAATAGTGATTTCATGAGATTTACCTTTGTTCCTCCACTTAATAATTTTTTTACATAGATCATCACCACCATCCCTTATGTTTGGACAGTGGTTAGTATTATTCTTGTTCTCCTTACAGTTGTAGAATGGAATCATGGGGTTGCATTATGTGTTGATTATTTCCCATTCACAACATTATCTAACTTATTCCCATAACGTAGACAAGAAATTTCCCAATGACCTTCCTTTCCACACTTAAAACATTTTTTAGACCCCTTAATGAAATTTCATCCGGGTTTCATCCCACACATAGAGTAAAAAATGAATGATCGTCTTCTTTTCTCCATAGTTTTTAGAGTATCCTTTAATCTCTATCTTCCTCTTCTTGTCCAATCCATAAGATTTATATGTGACTCCCAATTCCATTTCATCCTTGATTTCGCAATACACAATCTCCCACAGCTACTAAAATCTCTTATGGCCAAAGCCCTTTCAATACTTCTCTTTAAGACACTGAGGAACCAATAAACTTTACTTTTGGGTTGGATAATACTTCCTAAAGTGTACCATTCATGTCTTGGGAAATTATCCTTATATTTACCAATAGATTCATCATCCCTTTACATAATGTCAAGTATTTTTTTCTCCATCATGGTATAAATAATCCAAGGAATGTAATTATTTAAAAAAAAGTTCTTGAACTTGTCCCAATCCGTGGATTCAATATCATTTTTCTGCCTCATATTCTGGATTAGAGTCCACCACTAATCTTCTTCAATTTCAAACAAATAAATAGATATAATTAATTTCTCATACTCTGAATTCTGAATAATGGAGAATATATTTTCAGTAGTATTTATCAGTTGTTTTGCAACAAGTGGATCATAAGACCCTATGAATGAAGGTGTACGTTGACTCCTGAAAGAATTTATAGAATATTATTCCTTCCAATTCTCATTTGGATGTCAACCACGACTTGTAGCTTGAGAAAGTTATGTGATCATAGAAATAAGGTTTTTCATTCAAGCTCCAATAGCATCTGGTTGCTCAGGAATACATTCATTGCAATTTCCATCCCAATCACCATTATCATAGTTCCTTCAGGTTCTATCCATTGACTAAAAACAAAAGCATAAAGTAATAAATGGATATCAAAATTAAGATCCACAAATTAATGACATAAATCACATGTAGAATGTCTAATATATGACACCTCCCTTAAACCATGACACCTTAAGTTTATTCTTGGTTATTCATATCCAACTTATATTTAAATCATTTATAATGGTTTATGAAAAGTTTGTGAATTCTTAAAGTATATGCCCTCGGAGGTATTAAACCAGTTGTGCAGCATGTCCTATTATCGCATAATAGATTTATTCAAGTCTATATTGGAAGATCTTTTTGGAGTTTTTACACCAAGGTACATATATTCTAGATCCACATCCACTTGTAGTATCCATACATGGATGTATTTCTAGAAAACCACTCACTCTATCCTTCACCTAAATTCTAGGACATTTTCCTATACATTTCCTTAACCTTAGACTTATCAATAGGCATGCCCTTGTGGTTCTCACTATGGTTTTCTCATCCTAGTAGCAAATGTATTATTAAAACATTCATTTCATACAAACTATACCAATGAACCCTTTTTAAGAATTATCTTTAGATAACTTTTTTAGAATACTTAAACATTATAAAAATAGACTCCTAGTGAATGTAATTGGTATAGTGTCATTGGAAATATGGAAACATAACACTTGTATATAAATGAACTACATAATCTCCCAGTAGTTTCTTCTTGAATATTACCCTTCTTAGATACATAAAAATAGAACATATCATCATAACCTGGGGGAAAGAAATATAAAATGGGTGAGATCATATGCTCAGTAAGGGTAAAAAACATATAATTTTAAGCAAAAACAAGAGTTTAATGGTATGAGGATATGACCATTAATAATATAAGTTCATACCCTACATATCAAAGATAATAACTGAAAGCATGGCCTATATATTGGTAGCTCATAGGACATAATACACCATTAAATAAATATCATAGGTCATGAAATCATAACATTGGAATAAGACATAGAAGTGTGGAAAACCCATAAGCATATATTAATTTCCATAGTATCCAAGGAATCACTTCCAATACAATCTTAATAGTATGGGATTACTCCCCATACCATCTTAGTATCATGATTTCACTCCTCATGTATAACAGCCCGACCCCAGAGTACCTTTAACCAGTTCCTTGAAACATAATGTGTAATCTTTACTATAAAACATACACTGATACTTTACACATCATGTCCCATATAGAGGACTGGTTCAATTCGGTTTATGGGAATCCAACTACTTCTAACATGATTCTTCGGCTAAAAACACATACCTAAAAATAATTATTTCAAAAACATAGGGTGAGAATACAAATTCCCAATAGGGGTTTTGAAATAACATAATATACCAATTATACCCTATTGAAAAAAATGTTTTAAAATTTTCACATAAAACATTTTCTTAAGAAATTATGAAACACATGTATTATCAATTCAAATCATACTAAAAGAATTTCCAGAAAACATGATTCAATTATGGGATTGCTCATTCAGATGAATAAGTAAGGTACTTTACAACTTTAATAGGTATGGCATGTAACAACCCGAGATTTCATAAAAAATATTCATTTTAATTTCATTAATGTCTTGTGTTGTACGCTACACCAAAAGGAGCTTTCACAACACGCAACCCTGACTTAGCTTTCATTACAGGCAATCGCAACCTTCCTCGATAGCATGTGTTGTACGCAATACCGGGTTTTACTAAACAACAATATCATATTAAAATATTATTAAAACTAGTCGTTATGAATTGTAATAACCACTTTTTGAAATTTTGTATATTTTATTTTTCAAAATGGTCTTCATTTTTGGATTCGGAATATCAAAATTAGCTCGGGGTGAAATTTTGGTACTTTTCATATAACTTTCATATTCTAATGAATAGTGAAAATTACTAAATTTTTATTAAAAACAATTTTTTTAATCGAAATAATTAATAGTGATAAATTATTAATTTGAGTGGTTTTAAAGAATATTTAGAATATATTTTTACAATTTAATACAATGTTGGTCATTGGATGTAATTTTACCTTTAAACCAGTTATAAACAAGTTTCAATCTTTTGATAATTATTATCTCTTAAAAACACGCTATTTGTTTTGACGACGGGAATTAATTTTTAAATTTGTTAATGTAGCTGATATGTTTTGAATTTGATAAAATAGAAATCATTTTTGAATTCATAATATCAAATATAGCTTAGATCTAATTTTTTGTATTTTTCTGGAAACTTTCATTTTGTGATGAATAGTGAAACCACTAAGTGGTAGTTAAAAAACTGAATTTTTCATAAAACTTAAATTTACCGCTTTGGTGAGTGGAATTTAGAAAATCCGAGAGACATGGTTGATGTCAGTATGTAAAATTTGGTTCAATGAGATGAAAATAATTTTTTGGTGAATAGTAACTTTTTACTTTTTTTTACCACGGTTAAAATTAAATAGGGTAATTAAGGGTAAAAATGATATTATTATTACCCTAACAGATGTCCTAATTCTATTAGACATGTGTAATTCGACCAATAACAATCTTATGAATAAAATATGACCATTTAGGCCCACTTGGATTTGATTAGGACATTTATTATTAATTTATTTAAAGAAGGGTTAAAATAGTTAAAATCAAAGTTTAATAAGTAAATCATTTTTAATATGGGGGTTATACATAAGATAAATTTGACTATAAATATTAATTAGAAATATAAAAATATTTCCTACATAATGTTATTTTATTTTCAATTTTTGGACATTAAATAATTTAATGTATTTATGACACAATGATGATGTAGTAATTATCTTATTAATGAAATATTGACATAATTGATGTTATAAATACCCAAATAAATATAATTTGAGACTTTTATATAAACTAAACTAATTTTATAGGTTAATATGACATTTTAGGATTGATTAAATTAACTTTGGTCGAAGTAATCATTCTGTTATGAGTTTCAAAAAAATCAACTATTGAATAGTGTCAAAATTGACATAAAATAGTTTTAAAACAAATATTATATTATTAATTGTTATTTTATTCCTAAAAATATAATATTCGGCCAAATGACTTAGATAAGGTTATATATATTAATAAAACACAACTTGGGGGTCGCTTGGATGTATATGGTATGTTTATTAACTATATAATATAAAAAAACAAAGTGACATGGTAAATATCAATCTAATTAACTAAGAGTTAAAACTAAAAGATAAGGGTAATATAGTGACCTATACTTGTCTAAATTCTATTGGATGAGAGGATTTCGACCCATCCCCATTTTATCTTCTAAATAACTCAATTTTGAGCTATTTAAAACCGAACTTGACTTTATAATAAAATAATATTTTTAGTTGTTCCAAAGGTGCCCCTCTCCTCCCTTATTAAAGGGCACCTCCTCCCCCTCTTACTGACACCACATTGAGCCTTCATGCTCGGCCAAACCCTGATAAGTTCTCCTCTCCACTTCCCTAGCAACATCCTAGAGGTTTTGGTTATCTTCAAAGACCTATTTTAGTGCCCTAAAAGGAGGTCTCAAAGCAGCACTTCAAAGAAGAGGTAATGTCCGTTACCGATTCTTTCATCTTTATTTCTTCTTCCACTTATTATTCATTAGTTGTTTCATTATGAAGTAATAACATCAGTAGCACTCATATACGGATATTTTATTATATGTATGAAACATCCCTATTTCACCATCTATCCATCCTACGGAAAAAGAAATCATCGCGCGTGCGTACGTACGGAATACCCTCTCCACATCGTGGTGTAATCTATTTTCCACCACCACCTTACTTGGATGGGTATAATGGTGTAAATAATGACTATATATGACTATTATAAAGTGATACTGATTCTTAAATAGTATACATACACTCCAATACAATTCCACGATCATAGGAACAATATCATCACTTGTGCGTACGTACGGAATACCGTCTCCACGATGTGATGCGACTCGTTCTACATGATATTCATTTCATAATGATTATATAAATGAATTTAATGAATGAATATGATATATATTACACTAATACCATTCTGGAAATGAGGTATCTATAACCTAAAGAGAAGAATAAGAATTTATTCGACAAAACACGCATAAGAACAAAAGGTTATAAACACCCGAATAACAAGTAGCAATGAAATATTACTACTAAGAAGCTAAGAATATGACCATATATGATATCATAAAAATAATTATGATTATGGAATAAGTCAATAACATTATTTAAATCATTATATAGGAGTTTCGGACACGTACAATGCATATCGGACCTAAGGTAAGGTTAATATCATAATCTCATTTTTATCCGAGATTGTTTGTGCTTTGGTATTTACTGGGGTGTATTTTATCATCCACATCCATGTTTCCTCAATATGTAATATTTACCTCATTCTACAATATTTTATATCCAATTTTACCCTTCAGTGAGTTTTTAGTAAAAGATATGAAATGAATCTTTTGTCATTTTTCGTACGAGGTACTTTTTGACATTTCCAATAAAAATAAGAGAAGAATGTTTTTTTAACTTATACGACATGAATGGTTTTTAAAACATTATTTCCAAGAAGATTTCTTTACAAGTTTTCAAGATTATTTTTAATCAACTTATTTTAGTTTAAAATTGTATGACATATTAAGAAAGGAAAATGTTTTTGAAGTAGAAAGGATATTTTCCTCAAGAATGGAGTTCAAGTATTTTATCAAAATTATTTTCCATCTAAGATAATATTGGGTTCTGTTTCTATCCCTATTATTACATTAATTTGATTATTTTGTGATAGAATTATTTTTATGATTTCCTTTACCTTATATGAATTGTTTTATGATGTCATGTTGTTTAATAATCCCATTTTTATTACATGGGTTATGCAATGATGTATGATTTATGAATTTGTGGCACACATAAGAATATTATCATTATGAGATGGGTGGTACCTATATATCCCTTCAATTAATTGGGTAAATATTTTATATATCATTAGATAGACATGATTGGAATGGTAGGTTATACCGGTTCAGTGAAACAGGACTGAAACGAGTGTGACTCGGTTCAGAAATGGACATTGTCCACTAAGATAGTCTTGGCAATGAGTCTTGACAAATAAGAAATGATTCTCTATGATTATGTGTGTATGCCACAAAGTTCCATGTTTTATGTTATGATTATTGGGATTAAATTTCACTAATATGATTTATCCCATGTTATGAAATTATGATCTCTTTTTCATGTTAAGATTTCCAAAATGTTATGTTCTTATTAATATGATGTGATTGATATTTCTTTTGTTTACCCTTACTGAGCATTTGAGCTCACCCTTTTATTTTTTCTTTTCCCCAGGATATAAAGAATGGTTTTAGGTAAAAAAGGGAAGATATTTATGGGAGATGTTGGAGATCTTTCCCCACGATTAGAAGATTTTATTCCACGTTTCCAAAGACACTAAACTATTACGATCCTTGTGTGTGTGTTTTTGTTATGTACTAAGTATTCCGCAAAAGTAATGTAATGTCCATGTACATTAAGCTTCGGGTCTCTACAGTTGGTATCAGTGGAAAAGTTTAGTCAACCTTTCGAAACTAGGATGCGAAAACGTTAGTGAGATCCCTAGAGATATTTATAAGGTATGTCTAGGGATGTCCCTAAGGATAAGTATATGTATAGGATATAGTCCTAGAACTATGGTAACGATATTAGATTAAACCAAAGATGTTAGATATTGAAGTTACTCCCAATTTATTATGATTTTTGCCTCTCACACTATTCTTTTTTGGGTTTTAGAAAATGGCTGGAAACAAGATGATTCACGATAATGGTGGATATGATGGACAATGGAATGACATTATTCATGAGCAACCAAATGAAATGGGATTTGGAAGTCCAAACATAATTATTATGCTGAATCCTCAATCTCATAATATGATCAATAAAGTAAAATTTGGTAAGTTTCCTGACTCAGCTAATAAGAGAAATATGGAGTTTCATGATGATCATAGAGGAAAGAAAGTTCAATTTCCCTTATGTAAATGATGTGGGAAGAGGCATCAAGGATAATGTTTCAAAGGAACTAGAATATACTTTAAGTGTGGAAAAGAAGGACACAAAGTCAGTAAGTGCAAAGGAAAAGGTTCAGTTAACACCAAGGATTAGGATAATGGTATTTCTACGACATCAACAATGGTTAAATGTTTTAAATGTGGAATGTACGGGCATTATGCAAACCAATGCCGTAAGGGAATGTCTCATGAAGAAAATAAGTATGGTCGTATGGGTAGTATTTATGTGGATGATGATGAAGAGACTACAAATGATATGTGAGATGAACGAATTGTTGAATCTCGGTCAATGGTTTAAGAATGTAGTGGAATGATTACATGTTTATCATGTGTAATGTTGTATAAGTAATCTCATGGTACTATGGAATAAAGTGATATCTAAGGATTGTTACAATGTTGTCTTTCTTTGAGTTTTGAAAGTGTATGATTAATGTTACTAGTATCCATGAAAGGTTATTCAGTTATTTTTGGAATGTAGATGATATGCGCATAATGAAGGGATTAGGAGAAAATTAAATGTTTTATAGTATTAATGAGCACACGACTGATATAAGGAGAAGGTTATATCATGGTTTGAGTATATAGAATTTTTGGATTTTGGTATGTGGAAAGAGTTAACTTTTTATATAATTCATGTTTTCACTAAGGTTTAGTGGGTATTTATTTTTCAAGAGAATACATCATTAAGGTATTCACATGATTGGAATGTGACCAACAAGATATATGGGGGATAAATGATAGTATTCACATGTTTGGTTGACGACATTTCAAGTTGTCGTTTTCTTTATACTATGATCTTGGACCGAAGTATTTTAGATAAGCCTAACGGTTGGAATGGATTATGTTAACCATAAGTTAGTATTGTTTAAGGATAGAACTTTTTTTGATATTATTTATGTGGTGTTATAGTAATGTATTTTAGAAAAAAGGACAACTTGCAGGATGGGCGACAACCCATCGCGTCATACAAGGCTGTGGGAATCAAACCCACAACCAAAGTGTGACTGGCCTTTATCGCCTACCACTAGACTACATGAAGTCCCTGTTTAGTAGAAACTAGTTTTATTATATTAAGCAGTATGATATATGAAGTATAAGTCCATTTTAGGAAATATATATTATTAATCTCACTATAGATGGACTTGTGTATTTTTTGATAACTTTTCTAACCTTTTGTTTGAGATAGATGGAATGAACCATTATTCTATCACATGATCTTCTAACACATCACGAATGACAAATTCCACATCATTTTTTTAAGAGATGAAGTGAGAATTGTCCAAAGAATGACAAACGGTGAGACTATACCAAAATCACGAACGTATTTCTTCTAATTTCATCAGCTTTAGGGAAATGATCCTGAAAACCAAAAATGTTGTCCTAGTGCTCTTATATCTGATGAATAAGATGGTACCTTAGATCGTCACAAATTTATGGCTTTGTGATTGCTGGCTTTTCCATAGCCATGTTCTCTACCACTCTCCATCAGAACATGATGGTTAGATTTCTCTTCCATATCCATATTTTCACCTATGTGGAAACCAAGTGATTAGTTTATTTGGGTAATCATTACATTTCATACATTAGTTATTAAAGCCAAGTTTTGGTATTCCTTTTTACGATGTGGGTTTCTATTAAAGAAACTTCCGAGTGTTAAACCATTTATAACCCCGACGAATTTCGAGGGCGAAATTCATTTTAATGGGGGTAGAATGTAACAGCCTGAGATTTTATAAAAAATATTCTTTTTAATTTCATTAATGTCTTGTGTTATACGATACACCAAAAGGAGCTTTCACAACACACAACCCTGACTTGGCTTGCATTACACACAATCACGACCCTCCTCAATAGCGTTTGTTGTACGCAATACCGGGTTTTACTAAACAACAATATGCTATTAAAATATTATTAAAACTAGTCGTTATGAATAGTAATAACCACTTTTTGAAATTTTGTTAATTTTATTTTTCAAAATGGTCTTAATTTTTGGATTCGGAATATTGAAATTAGCTCAGGGTGAAATTTTGGTACTTTTCGGATAACTTTCATATTCTGATAAATAGTGAAAATTACTAAATTTTAATTACAAACAACTTTTTTAATCGAAATAATTAATAGTGATAAATTATTAATTTGAGTGGTTTTAAAGCATATTTAGAATATATTTTTAAAATTTAATACAATTTTGGTCAATGGATGTAATTTCACATTTAAACCAGCTATAAACAAGTGTCAATCTTTTGATAGTTATTATCTCTTAAAAACACGCTATTTGTTTTGACGACGGGAAATAATTTTTAAATTAGTTAATGTAGCTGATATGTTTTGAATTTGATAAAATAGACATCATTTTTGAATTCATAATATCAAAAAGAGCTTATATCTAATTTTTGGTATTTTTCTGGAAACATTCATTTTTTGATGAATAGTGAAACCACTAAGTGGTAGTTAAAAAACAGAAATTTTCATAAAACGTAATTTTACCGCTTCTGTGAGTGGAATTTCGAAAATCCAAGAGACACGGTTGATGTCAGTAAGTAAAATGTGGTTCAATGAGATGAAAATAATTTTTTGGTGAATAGTAACTTTTTAATTTTTTTACCACAGTTAAATGTAAATAGTGTAATTAAGGGTAAATATGATATTATTATTACCATAACACATGTCCTAATTCTATTGGACAAGTGTAATTAGACCAAAAACAACCTTAGGAATAACATATGACCATTTAGACCCACTTGGATTAGATTAGGACATTTATTATTAATTTATTTAAAGAAGGGTTAAAATAGTTAAAATCAATGTTTAATAAGTATATCATTATTAATACGGGGTTATACATAAGATAAATTCAACTATAAATATTCATTAGAAAGCTTAAAATCTTTCCTACATAATGATAATTTATTTGTAATTTTTAGACATTAAATAATTTAATTTATCTATGACACAACGATGATGCAGTAATTATCTTATTAATGAAATATTGACATAATTGATGTTATAAATAACCAAATAAATATAATTTGAGACTTTTTTATAAACTAAACTAATTTTATAGGTTAATAAGAAATGTTAGGATTGATTAAATTAACTTTGATCGAAGTAATCATTCGGTTATGAGTTTCAAAAAATCAACTATTGAATAGTGTCAAAATTGACATAAAATAGTTTTTAAAACAAACATTATATTATTAATTGTTATTTAATTCCTAAAAATCTAAGGTTCGGCCGAATGAATTAGATACGGTTATATATATTAATAAAACACAACTTGGGGGTCTCTTAGATGTATATGGTCAGTTTATTAACAATATAATATAAAAATACAAAGTGACATGGTAAATGTCAATCTAATTAACTAAGAGTTAAAACTAAAAGATAAGGTTAATATAATGACCTAAACTTGTCTAAATTCTTTTGGATGAGAGGCTTTCGACCCATCCCCACCTTATCTTCGAAATAACTCAATTTGGAGCTATTTAAAACCGAACTTGAATTATAATAAAATAATATTTTTATTTATTCCAAAGGTGCCCCTCTCATCCCTTATAAAAGGGAACCTCCTCCCCCTCTTCCTCACACCACGTTGAGCCTTCAAGCTCGCCCAAACCCTGCCACGTTCTCCTCTCCACTTCCCTAGAAACATCCTAGAGGTTTTGGTCTTCTTCAAAGACCTATTTTAGTTCCCTAAAAAGAGTTCTCAAAGAACCACTTCAAAGAAGAGGTAATGTCCGTTACCGATTCGTTCATATTTATTTCTTCTTCCACATATTCTTATTTAGTTGTATCATTATGAAGTAATAACATCAGTATCACTCATATAAGGATATGTTATTATAAGTATGAAACAACCCTATTTCACCATCTATCCATCCTACGGAAAAGGAAATCACCGCGCGTGCGTACGTACGGAATACCGTCTCTACGCCGTGGTGTACTGTATTTTCCACCACCACCTTACTTGGATGGGTATAATGGTGTAAAAAATGACTATGTATGACTATTATAAAGTGATACTAATTCTGAAATAGTATACATACACTCCAATACAATTCCACGATCATAGGAATGATAGAATCACTCGGGCGTACGTACGGAATACTGTCTCAACGATGTGATGCGACTCGTTCTACATGATCTTCATTTCTTAATGATTATATAAATGAATTGAATTAATTAATATGATATATATTACACTAATACAATTCTGGAAATGAGTTATCTATAACCTAAAGAGAAGTATAAGAATTTATTCGACAAAACACGCATAAGAACAAAAAGTTATAAACACACGAATAACAAGTAGCAATGAAATATTACTACTAAGAAGCTAAGAATATGAACATATATGATATCATAAAAATAATTATGATTCTGGAATAAGTCAATAACATTATTTAAATCATTATACAGGAGGTTCGGACACGTATAAAGCATATCAGACCTAAGGTAAGGGAAATATAACAATCTATTTTTTATCTGAGATTGTTTATACTTTGGTATTTATTGGGGTGTATTTTATCATCCACTTCCATATTTCCTCAATATGTAATATTTACATCATTTTATAATATTTTATATCCAATTTTACCCTTTGGTGAGTTTTTAGTAAAAGATATGAAAGGAATCTTTTATCATTTTTCGTACGAGGTAATTTTTGACTTTTCCGACAAAAGAACGAGAAGAATGTTTTTTTAACTTATTCGGTAGGAATGGGTTTTAAAACATTATTTCCAAGAATATTTATTTACAAGTTTTGAAGTTTATTTTTAATCAACTTCTTTTAGTTTAAAATTGTATGACATGTTAAGAAAGGAAAAAGTTTTTGACGTAGAAAGGATATTTTCATCAAGAATGGAGTTCAAGTGTTTTATCAAAATTATTTTCCATCTAAGATAATATATGGTTCTGTTTCTATCCCTATTATTACATTGATTTGATTATGTTGTGATAGAATTATTTTTATGAATTCCTTTTTCTTATATGAATTGTTTTATGATGTCATGTTGTTTAATAATCCCATTTTTATTACATAGGTTATGCAATGATGTATGATTTATGAATTTGTGGCACACATAAGAATGGTATCATTATGAGATGGGTGGGAACTATATCTCCATCCAATGAATTGGGTAAATATTTTATATCTCATGAGATAGACATGGCTGGAATGGTAGGTTATACCGGTTCAGTGAAATAGGACTGAAACGATGGTGACTTGGTTCAGAAATGGACTTTGTCCACTAAGATAGTCTTGGAAATTAGTCTTGACTAATAAGAAATGATTCTATATGATTATGTATGTTTGCCACCAAGTTTCATGTTTTAAGTTATGATTATTGGGATTACATTTCACTATTATTATTTATCCCATGTTATGAAATTATGATCTCTTTTGCAGGTTAAGATTTCCAAAATGTAATGTTCTTAGGAATGTGATGTGATTGATATTTCTTTTGTTTAACCTTACTGAGAATTTGTGCTCACCCTTTTATTTTTTCTTTTCCCCAGGATGTAATGAAATGTTTTAGGTAAAAAAAGGGAAGATATTTATGGGAGATGTTGGAGATCTTTCACCACGATTAGAAGATTTTATTCCGAGTTTCCAAAGACACTAAACTATTACGATCCGTGTGTGTGTGTAATTGTTATATACTAAGTATTATGCAAAAGTAATGTAATGTCCATGTACGTTAAGATTCGGGTCTCTACAATTGGTATCAGAGGAAAAGTTCTTGTCAACCATTGGAAACTAGGATGTGAAAACGTTAGTGAGATCCCTAGAGATATTTCTAATGTATGTCTAGGGATGTCCCTAAGGATAAGTATACGTATAGGATATCGTCCTAGAACTATGGTAAAGATATTAGATTAAACCAAAGATGTTAGCTATTGAAGTTAATCCCCCTTTATTATGATTTTTTCCTCTCACACTATTCTTTTTGGGTTTTAGAAAATGTCTGGAAACAAGATGATTCGCGATAATGGAGGATATGATGGACAATGGAATGACATTCTTTATGAGCAACCAAATGAAATGGGATTTGGAAGTCCAAACATCATTATTATGCTGAACCAGCAATCTCATAATATGATCAATAAAGTAATATTTGGTAAGTTTCCTGACTCAGCTAATAAGAGAAATATGGAGTTTCATGACGATCATAGAGGAAAGAAAGTTCAATTTCCCCTATGTAAATCATGTGGGAAGAGGCATCAAGGAGAATGTTTCAAAGGAACTGGAAGATGCTTTGGGTGTGGAAAAGAAGGACACAAAGCCAGTAAGTGCAAAGGAAAAGGTTCAGTTAACACCAGGGATGAGGATAATGGTATTTCTACGACATCATCAATGGTTAAATGTTTTAAATGTGGAATGTACGGGTATTATGCTAACCAATGACCTAAGGGAAAGTCTCATGAAGAGAATCAGTATGGTCTTATGGGTAGTATTTATGTGGATGATGATGAAGAGACTACAAATGATATGTGAGAAGAAAGAATTGTTGAAGCTCGATCAATGGTTTAAGAATGTAGTTGAATGATTACATGTTTATCATGTGTAATGTTATATAAGTAATCTCATGGTACTATGGAATAAAGAGACATCTAAGGATTGTTACACTTTTGTCTTTCCTTGAGTTTTGAAAGTGTATGATTAATGTTACCAGTATCCATGAAAGGTTATTCAGTTATTTTTGGAATGTAGATGATATGCGCATAATGAAGGGATTAGGAGAAAATTAAATGTTTGATAGTATTCATGAGCTCATGACTGATATAAGGAGAAGGTTATATCATGGTTTGAGTATATAGAATTTTTGGATTTTGGTATGTGGAAAGAGTTAACTTTTGACAGCATTCATGTTTTCACTAAGGATTAATGGGTATTCATTTTTCAAGAGAATACATCATTAAGGTATTAACATGATTGGAATGTGACCAACAAGATATATGGACGATAAATGATGGTATTCACATGCTTGGTTGATGACATTTCAAGTTATCGTTTTCTTTATACTATGTGCTTGGACCGAATTATTTTAGATAAGCCTAGTAGATTATGTTAACCATAATTTAGTATTGTTTAAGGATAGAACTTTTTATTTGATATTATTTATGTGATGTTATAGTATTGTAGTTTTAGAAAAAAGGACAACCTGCAGGATTGGCGACAGCCCATCGCGTCAGACAAGGCTGTGGGAATCGAACCCACAACCGAAGTGCGACTGGCCTTTATCGCCTACCACAGGACTACAGGAAGTCCATGTTTAGTAGAAACTAGTTTTATTATATTAAGAAGTATGATATATTATGTATAAGTCCATTTTAGGAACTATATATGATTAATCTCACTATAGATGGACTTATGTATTTTTTGATAACTTTTGTAACCATTTGTTTGAGACAGATGGAATGACCCGTCATTCTATCACATGATCTGCTAACACATCACAAAAGACAAATTCAACTTCATTTCTTTAAAAGATGAAGTGAAAATTGTCCAAAGAATGACAAACGGTGAGACTATACCAAAATCACGAATGTATTTCTTCTAATTTCATCAACTTTAGGGAAATGATCTTGAAAACCAAAAATGTTGTCCTAGTGCTCTTATATATGATGAATCAGATGGTACCATAGATCGTCACAAATATATGGCTTTGTGATTGCTGGATTTTCCATAGCGATGTTCTCTACCACTCTCCATCAGAACATGATGGTTAGATGTCTCTTCCATATCCATATTTTCACCTATGTGGAAACCAAGTGATTAGTTTATTTGGGTAATCGTTACATTTCATACATTAGTTTTTAAAGCCAAGTTTTGGTATTCCTTTTTACGATAAGGGTTTCTATTAAAGAAACTTTCATGTATTAAACCATTTATAACCCCGACGAATTTCGAGGGCGAAATTCCTTGTAAGGGGGGTAGAATGTAACAGCCCGAGATTTTATAAAAAAATATTATTTTTAATTTCATTAATGTCTTCTGTTATACGCTACACCAAAAGGAGCTTGCACAACATGCAACCCTAACTTGTCTTGCATTACACGCAATCGCGAACTTCCTCGATAGCGTGTGTTGTACGCAATACCGGGTTTACTAAACAACAATATGCTATTAATATATTATTAAAACTAGCCATTATGAATAGTAATAACCACTTTTTGAAAATTTGTAAATTTTATTTTTCAAAATGGTATTCATTTTTCGATTCGGAATATCGAAATTAGCTCAGGGTGAAATTTTGGTACTTTTCGGATAACTTTCATATTCTGATGAATAGTGAAAATTACAAAATTTTAATTAAAAACAACTTTTTTAATCAAAATAATTAATAGTGAAAAATTAATAATTTGAGTGGTTTTAAAGAATATTTAGAATATACTTTTACAATTTAATACAATTTTGGTCATTGGATGTAATTTCACAGTTAAACCAGTTATAAACAAGTGTCAATCTTTTGATAGTTATTATCTCTTAAAAACACGCTATTTGTTTTGACGACAGGAATTAATTTTTAAATTAGTTAATGTAGCTGATATGTTTTGAATTTGATAAAATTGACATCATTTTTGAATTCATAATATCAAATATAGCTTAGATCTAATTTTTGGTATTTTTCTGGAAACTTTCATTTTTTGATGAATAGTGAAACCACTAAGTGGTAGTTAAAAAACTGAATTTTTCATGAAACATAATTTTACCACTTTTGTGAGTGGAATTTCGAAAATCCGAGAGACACAGTTGATGTCAATAAGTAAAATATGAATCAATGAGATGAAAAATAATTTTTTGGTGAATAGTAACTTTTTACTTTTTTTACCACGGTTAAAAGTAAATAGGGTAATTAAGGGTAAAAATGAAATTATTATTACCCTAACACATGTCCTAATTCTATTGGACAAGTTTAATTCGACCACAAACAACCTCAGGAGAAACATATGACCATTTAGGCCCACTTGGATTAGATTAGGACATTTATTATTAATTTATTTAAAGAAGGGTTAAAATAGTTAAAATCAATGTTTAATAATTAATGCATTTTTAATATGGGGTTATGCATAAGATAAATTCGACTATAAATATTCATTAGAAAGCTAAAAAGATTTCCTACATAATGATATTTTATTTGTAATTTTTAGAAATTAAATAATTTAATTTATTTATGACACAATGATGTTGCAGTAATTATATTATTAATGAAATATTGACATAATTGATGTTCTAAATACACAAATAAATATAATTTGAGCCTTTTTTTTGAACTAAACTAATTTTATAGGTTAATATGACATGTTAGGATTTATTAAATTAACTTTGTTCGAAGTAATCATTTTGTTATGAGTTTCAAAAAATCAACTATTGAATAGTGTCAAAATTGACCTAAAATAGTTTTTAAAACAAATATTATATTATTAATTGTTATTTTATTCCTAAAAATATAATGATCGGCCAAATGACTTAGATAAGGTTATATATATTAATGAAACACAACTTGGGGGGTCTCTTGGATGTATATTGTAATATTATTAACTATATAATATAAAAATACAAAGTGACATGGTAAATGTCAATCTAATTAACTAAGAGTTAAAACTAAAAGATAAGGTTAATATAATTACCTAACCTTGACTAAATTCTATTGGATGAGATGATTTAGACCCATCCCTACCATAACTTCTAAATAACTCAATTTGGAGATATTTAAAACCGAACTTGACTTTATAATAAAATACTATTTTTAGTTATTCCAAAGGTGCCCATCTCCTCCCTTATAAAAGGGCACCTCCTCCCCCTCTTCCTAACACCACTTTGAGCCTTAAATCTCATCAAAACCCTGCCAATTTCACCTCTACACTTCCCTAGCAACATATTAGAGGTTTTGGTCTTCTTCAAAGACCTATTTTAGTGCCCTAAAAGGAGGTCTCAAAGAAGCACTTCAAAGAAGAGTTAATGTCTGTTACGGATTCTTTCATCTTTATTTATTCTTCCACTTCTTCTTCATTAGTTGTTTCATTATGAAGTAATAACATCAGTATCACTCATATACTGATATTTTATTATAAGTATTAAACAACCCTATTTCACAATCTATCCATCCTACGGAAAAAGAAATCACCGCGCGTGCGTACGTACGGAATACCGTCTCCACGCCGTGGTGTAATCTATTTTCCACCACCACCTTACATGGATGGGTATAATGGTGTAAATAATGACTAAATATGACTATTATAAAGTGATACTAATTCTGAAATACTATACATACACTCCTATACAATTCCACGATCATAGGAATGATATCATCACTCGTGCGTACGTACGGAATACCGTCTCCACGATGTGATGCGACTCCTTCTACATGATATTCATTTCATAATGATTATATAAATGAATTGAATGAATGAATATGATATATATTACACTAATACCATTCTGTAAATGAGGTATCTATAACCTAAAGAGAAGAATAAGAATTTATTCGACAAAACATGCATAAGAACAAAAAGTTATAAACACCCAAATAACAAGTAGCAATGAAATATTAGTACTAAGAATCTAAGAATATGACCATATATGATATCATAAAAATAAGTAAGATTCTGTAATAAGTCAATAACATTATTTAAATCATTATACAGGAGGTTCGGACACGTACAAAGCATATCAGATCTAAGGTAAGGGAAATATCACAATCTCATTTTTATCCGAGATTGTTTATACTTTGGTATTTACTGGGGTGTATTTTATCATCCACATCCATGTTTCCTCAATATGTAATATTTAAATTATTCTACAATATTTTATATCAAATTTTACCCTTCGGTGAGTTTTTTGTAAAAGATATGAATGGAATATTGTTTTGTTTTTCGTATGAGGTACTTTTTTGACTTTTCCGACAAAAGTATGAGAAGAATATTTTTTTAACATATACGGCATGAATGGATTTTTAAAACATTATTTCCTAGAATATTTCTTTACAAGTTTTCAAGTTTATTTTTAATCAACTTCTTTTAGTTTAAAATTGTATGACATGTTAAGAAAGGAAAATGTTTTTGAAGTAGAAAGGATATTTTCCTCAAGAATGGAGTTCAAGTGTTTTATCAAAATTATTTTCCATCTAAGATAATATAGGGTTCTGTTTCTATCCCTATTATTACATTGCTTTGATTGTGTTGTGATAGAATTATTTTTATGAATTCCTTTATCTTATATGAATTGTTTTATGATGTCATGTTGTTTAAGAATCCCATTTTTATTAAATGGGTTATACAATGATGTATGATTTATGAATTTGTGGAACACATATGAATGGAATCATTATGAGATGGGTGGGACCTATATCTCCTTCCAATGCATTGGGTAATGATTTTATATCTCATGAGATAGACATGGCTGGAATGGTAGGTTATACCGGTTCAGTGAAATGGGACTGAAACGAGGGTTACTCGGTTCAGAAATGGACTTTGTCCACTAAGATAGTCTTGGAAATGAGTCTTGACTAATAA
This sequence comes from Viscum album, assembly GCA_963277665.1. Classification (NCBI taxonomy): domain Eukaryota; kingdom Viridiplantae; phylum Streptophyta; class Magnoliopsida; order Santalales; family Viscaceae; genus Viscum; species Viscum album. The sequence continues at coordinate 200,143,767 of OY728125.1, read as the reverse complement.
GAAATGATTCTCTATGATTATGTGTATATGCCACAAAGTTTCATGTTTTATGTTATGATTATTGGGATTACATTTGACTACTATGATTTATCCCATGTTATGAAATTATGATCTCTTTTACAGGTTAAGATTTCCAAAATGTTATGTTCTTATGAATATGGTGTGATTGATATTTCTTTTGTTTACCCTTAATGAGCATTTGAGCTCACCCTTTTATGTTTTCTTTTCCCTAGGATATAAAGAAAGGTTTTAGGTAAAAAAAAGGGAAGATATTTATGGGCGATGTTGAATATCTTTCAACACGATAGAAGATTTTATTCTGAGTTTCCAAAGACTCTAAACTATTACGATACTTGTGTGTGTTTTTTTTCTATGTACTAAGTATTCCGCAAAAGTAATGAAATGTCCATGTACGTTATGCTTCGGGTCTCTACATGGTATGTGAATATTCAAATAAAAAATCATAAAAAATAATAATACATTATCAGAGTTTAACATAATAATAATTACTTCAATTTCTTTCACTACTAACTGTTAGTCGTAACTGGAAAATAAAAAATCTATGAGTGCATAATAATTGTCATGCCATAAGCATTTACTTATTTTGATACTCTTAGGTACATGATCTAAACTGTGGATATTCTACGAGTCAAATATCCACATGGTTAATTAATTGTCTTAAACATAATGAGGGAAAGGATTATATCAGAACCTGTAAATACCTCATGTCAAGACCTAAAATTTCAATGGCCTTATTACATTACCTAATTATCACATGAGAAATATTGATGCATTGAGGGGATTTCATTAACTGGTCGTGAAACCGTTATATCGAGTCTATTACATTACTCATATTCCAAATAGTTTCATATATTCAAAGTTTCCCATTCAACATTGAATATTTAATTTCTCATTTCATATTATTCAAGGTGTCCCATACTACCTTGAATAATATACTTCATTATTCTATAAAATGTAATAAGATTTTTAATTACAGTCAGTGGCACTTACATAAATATAGTTAATCAAGCATATAATTACTAATTACAAAACTATCTACTACATGGCTATGTCATTGAATGGTGAGTTTGATAAGAAGATTATGACATATGTGATGACAACTGATGCACTAAAAGGAATAGAAATTTTGTTTCATAAAATGGTAACTCTAAATGCTAAAATCTTCACTGATAAATTACAAATTGAAATTTCATCATAGATTGTGTTCTTAATTAATTGAAAGATAAACCAAATATTTTAAAGGGGGTATTAAACACAAAAAGACCCAAACTTTTATTTTTGGTATTCTTATGTTTAACATATCATAAGGTACACGTAATGTTAAAAATGGAAAGCATGAAATTCAACCATAACTAATACCATTTAATAAATGACTGATACATATTAATATAAGAGTCTCAAACCCCAAATATTATACTCATGAACTCTCCACAATTACTAATCATATCAGAAGTATAATATTCAGAATATCTAAAATTAGGGTTTAGTGTTGTGGAAATTTGTTTATACACAAATGTGTATATAAAGAGTAGAATTTTAAAAAAGAACATTCATATTTCGAAAACAAAATGTTTTACTCTTTCTTTGGAATCCATAGATAATTCTAGGTAAAATTGAGAATCAAAATTTATTTTCATACACATATATTCACATATTTGAATATACATTATGCATTAAAGTATTTAAACCCAAAAATATACAATGAATTATATTTATATATATATATATATATATATATAGTATACATAGGCATGTATATGACTGGAACTCTTGTCATAGGATCATAATTCTCCCTCCCCCTCCCAGTACCACCCCGTATCGGGTTCCACCAGTGCACTCTGACGCCCACCCATGCCAATGTGTTGCCCCACACAATGGTGTGCTATGCTCATCGTGCGTACTTCAATCATGTGCAAACATATGCCCACAGGACGACCTATGTTGAGGCAGAAGGCTAGGATCAGCCACATAGCGCATGCTAACTCCTTCGTTCGGGCTAGAGGGCTGGCCCATGTGGCGTTTTTTTTCTTTAACTACATCACTATGTTTCCTTACATATATTTTGGTGCTTTTCAGACCAAAATTTCCCTTATTTTTTATAAACACTAAATTGTTAAAATGAAATGTGATATGTTTAAATTTAATTCATCTATATGAAAACATTATACAATAATAATAAAAATCAAATACATAGTTTAGTTAAAACCTTTTTGAAGCATTATGAATGAAAATATTTAAAAGATCTTTGAAATATTTGAAAGGTGATTGAAATCCCCACCTCATTTTAAAATCAAAAATAGTGTAGCTCAGTATTATTAAACCGTTTTGTTTTTAATGTTTGTAAAAAGAGGTTATATTACAATTTCAACACATAATGTAAATATTTTGGAAAACTAAATTTTACATAGATATTTTCAATTAATCCACCAAAAGACCAAAAAATATAATTATAGTTGTTAGAACTCAATGGTCACCCAAGGGAAATGGTCGAGTTAGAGCCTTATAAAACCATACATTATAGTGTCCAAATTTAAAAAAAATTGAAGAAGATGGTGCACATCATTCCACTGATGTTCAGTGTTTTTGCACTGGCTCTATCCATACTAATGTTCATTGTGATGGATCTAAAAGACCAATATTATCTTCTTTAGGTTTTCGTTGTTTTGGGTGGTCTCCCTGTAATTCGAATAAGTCTTATAATTGATATTTTTTGTGATTATGTTTTTCCTTTGACCTTATTGTAATGTAAACACTTCATTTTTTATTTAAAAAAATTTAAAGAATTTAGTTTCCAAATTTGTTTAGATAACATGTAAATTAAGGAAACTAAAAACATAATATTTCCACTACATGAGAAATAAGGTTTTGGGTGTCACATTGAAAATATATGTTCCCTCATTATGTTTTAGACAATTAATTAACCACGTGGATATTCAACTGGTAGAATATCCATAGTTAAGATCATGTACTTATGAGTATCAAATGATGTAAATTCTTATGGCATGACATTTATTATGAACTCAGATATTTAGATTTTCCAGTTAGATGTTATAGATAGTAGTGAAAGAAATTGAAGTAATTATTATAATGTGAAACTCTGATCATATTTTATTTCTCTTTTTATAATTTTGTACATGCATATTCAAATAACTTACCTATTAAAGATGGAATGTCCCTTAATTATTACTCTAAATGAGCATGCCTATAATTGAATAATGTTTCCTTGTAATTATGTTAGTAATATTTGAATTGATGATACATGTATTTTAGTATTTCTTGATAAAATGTTTAATGGGAAATTTTTAAAATAATTTTTTCAAAAGGTTATAATTGGTATATTATGTTATTTCAAAACCCCTTACACGGCTTTCATATGCTTACATTACATTGTTTAAATAATTTTCTTTAGGTATCAGTTTTTAGCCGAAGAAGCATGTATGAAGTAGCTGGTTTCCCAGAACCTGACCTGAATCGATCCTATGTATGATACATTATGTGTAAAGTATTGGTGCATGTTTTTTCTGTAAAAAGTAAACATAATATTTCAAGGAACTGGCTCTAGAGACTCTCGGGTCAGGATATTATAGTTCGTATCAGAGGATTCAGTTTAAATAACTCTGGAATACCAGAACTGAAAAAAGAAAAAAAATTACATAAGAATTACTAAGTATGATGTTTTCTTAATTTTCAGATGGAAAAAAGAAAATACCAATATTTTGTCTCTTCTTACGGAGGCCCTAGAAACCATATTTTCCATATCCATCCACGAAATCATTTTAAACTATGCACACTTTCGTATGACATGCGGACACCTCTACGACATGTCGAACATTCCATGTGTACTACAACATCAACAAGGAGTGGGTTTATACTACCAATTTATGATGAAAAATCCAATGTACATCCTATGAATGTTGGGGAAAGTACTTCAAGGGACTTTATGGATGCTTCACCACAATAGTAGGCATCCGGTACCTCATGGATTTCTAATAAGCCGCAATAGTAGGTCACTTACGCATAACATATATGTGTCAAAATCTTGTCCTATGGTCTTTATTGTTATGTAGTGGACTTTGAAATTCATAAAATTGAGGCCTTCCATTCTATGTACAGACATCAAGTACATAATGATTTTTTTTCATTTAAACCCCTCATGTCTCACTCTGTTGACACCATAAGTGCACCTGTGAAATTGAACCCAACTGCACGGGATTCATTTGGTTTAGGGACATAATGAGTTTCAAATTTTTTTTGGGGATTTCTGAAACAGTAAACTGGGAAGACCATTAGTCTTGGGTATTTTGTCAGTTTTTTATGAAAATAAAACTTGTTGTTTCTTCTTTCTCTTATATTTTCATCATTTTTCCCTTGGACTAGTTTCACTGATTGGAATTTCACAAAAAATTTATTTTCAGATGGAAGGAAAAAAACATATCTTATCTCTTCCCATTGAGGTACTAGAGGCCATTATGGCCAGAACATGTGCAGAAGAATACCTTCCCTTCAATAACCTGTGAAGAACATGAAAACATCTTTTCAAGGTATCAAAAATTCCAGGAATTCTCCACTCCTTCAAAGGTAATTAATACCTCTACCACCGCATATCCACTACTCAACTCATTGAGCATAGACGAAGGAGAAATTACCATGATGGTTTTTTCTATGCTTCTCTCTATCTCGAAACATCGTAGCCAGTGTAAGGATTCAAGAGGCTACCTTGGAGGAGAACCTATTCACATCCAACATGAACCCAATCATGATCTTCATTTTGTATGAACATGTTTATGAAATTGGCATTCGTAGACAAGAGACGTCCCGATGAGTTCTTTGAGAGTTTATCGATTCGGACATATCTGAACTCTCTACCATTTGAGCCTCCCTCTGGAAGCCCAAGTGTACACTGCTTGAGTTTAACCCTTACTATCCAAGGTGTGTCTAGACTATGGAAGTGGATGAATTGAACACCAATTTGGGTATTCAGTTGGACACACATGAGGATCCACCATGGTTGAGGATGTGGTAAAGAACGTCAGAGAGTTTTTTTGGCCCGGTTATATGAAATGAATTATGAGGATGAAATTCTTTATAGGTGGAATAATGTGACACCCCGAAATGTACTTCTAATGTAATAGTAATATTATGGTTTTATTTTATTTAATTTACATGTTATATGAACAACTTTTCAAACAAAATACAAGAAAATGTTATTTAAATAAAACACCAAAGTGTTTAAATTACAACAAGGTCCAAGGATAACCAAACTAACGAAAAATACCTATTAAAATAACTATTAGAATTACAGGGAGACCACCCAAAACAATGAAAACCCAGTAAAAATAATATGGGCCATTCAGATCAGTCACAATGAACATTAGTATGACTAGAGCCACTACAACAGCACTAAGCATCAGTGGAATGATGTGCACCATCTTCTTCAGTTGTCTTGAAATTAGGACACTATAATGTATGGTTTTATAAGTAATCAACTTGACCATTTCCCTTGGGTGACCATTGAGTTATAATTGATATACTTATTGTTTTTTCTCTTTTAGTTGATTAATTAAAAATATATAAGTATAATTTAGTTTTCAAAAATATATAAGTTATTTATTGAAATTATAATATAACCTCTTATTATGATATTTAAAAGGACAATGGTTTAATATTTTTGATCTACAGTAAGTTTGATTTAAATATTAAGTGGTGATTTCAAACACCATTCTAATATTTCATATATATTGTAAATGTTTTCATTATTAATGTTTAATAAAAATTTTATCTAAACTATGTCTATTATTTTTATATTTCTAGTATAAAGTATTCATATAGATGTATTAAATTTTAATTTATCACTTTTTGTTTTAATAATTTAGTGTTTATAAAAACTCAGGGAAATTTTGGTTTGAAAAACACCTTTATATGTGTAAGGAAACATAGTGTTGTAGTTAACAAAAAAAATAATCCCCACATGGGCCATCCCTCTAGCCTGGTCAAAGGAGGCAGCATTCACTAGGCGGTTGAGCCTAGCCTTCAACTTCAGCACAGGCCGACATGTGGGTGTATGTGTGTGCACGCTTGATGCATGGATAGGGACTAGAGTGCACTACCATGAGGGGCGGTATGGTGGAATGGGTGGGAGTAGGAGCGCACCTATAGAATCTGGTATGAGGCGGTACCGAGAGGGGGGAGGGAGAATTCTGAGCCTATGCCAAGAGTATCAGGCATATAGAGTTCTGTCAAACCTCCCTCTTTTTGATGTGGGTCAAGGAAAATATTCCAGGATCAAAACTAGGCTGTTGGATCATGTCGTATGTGATCTGAACCATTGGATCAGTTCGACTTTCGAACTTCTACAACCGCAGTATGCCTCCGCATTTTTGTGTTTCATCTGATCCAACACAAATATATTCGTGACTATCCAAGTCCATTAAAATCCCCACACTTTCCATTGTAATCTGATCTTCTTTTCCTCAGATCGTGGACCTTCCATCACTTTTAAAATTTGTGGACTCACCTCTTCTGCTGGATATACCCTCGGTTAATCTATGTCATCCATTATTTTCTAGATTTCCCCCCTATAGTTCCATATTCTTCTTCTAACATGCACTGGACCAGTAAACCCTACCCTCCCTTTCTCTTGTTTTCCACACCTGTGACTCCTTTCATTGCCTTCTAAGCCTCCTCTAACATGTTTTCCACAATGACTGTTTCCCCCATGCTTTTTATAAACCAAATTGGCCTTGGTTTTTTCATTCAAATAGCATAAAAAATATATTATTTATATTTTATAAATATACCCGTTTTTGCACATGAAACATGTGGGTTCTCCTTCCTCCATCACCTCCTTCAAGATCCTATAAGCCTTTAATGAGCCTCTCCCCCTCCTAAAACCAAGGTAAGGGATATTTTGTCTTGTTTTTGTTATTCTGATAGTATATACATATATATATATATATGTATGCTCCTAAAAATATATGTATAACCTTCAGTTTAGTTAATATTTTCTCTTATACTGATCCTATGTCTCCTGAATTTTGAGTTTGAATAGTATTATGAACGAAAGGTAATTATGTTCCCTTGTTGTGTTGAAGGTAAATATATATATATATATATATATGTATATATATATATAATAATATACATAAGTATACATGCTTTTGGTTTGGGTGAAAACCATCATATACCCAATTATAGGGCTTGTGGATTTTGGGTTATGTAGTATTGTATTTAAAACATGTGGGAATATCTATCTCATTAAAAATGAATATATATATATATACATTATATATTCCATTATATATGTATATATATATATATATAACCATATGGTTTTTCATGAACCCCTATTATGTTCGGTTTTAAGACCTATAAACATTGAGTTTCAAAGATGAGGTAGAATTTTCATTTTAATACATAAGGAATTAGATTTTCATATATATATATATAGTAGACATAGGCGTGTATAATTATTCAATTAATATAAATCACTTTCTAGAACAGATATAAGAATTTTTACACTGAATTCCAACAGTTAATTTATTTTTTTGATAAACATGTTGGTATAATTTAATTTTAGTTTAAGACCCTTATGTATACTCAATTATGAATATATGTTGTATATGTTTACATAAACATTATGTAAGTTTGTTTAATAAATAATCCTTTTAAAATTTATGTTATGATTTAATATTTAGGGACTCTTATTCATTAATGTGATTAAAATATTAAAGTCATATGGATGACATTATATATTTTTTATGTTTAAACCCATTAATACGTAATGTATATTCGAATATGTGAATATATGCGTATGAAAATAAAACTTGATTCTTAATTTTACCTATAATTCTCTAAGGATTTCAAATAAAGAGTAAAACATCTTGTTTTCAAAATATGAATGTTCTATTTTAAATTACTATACTTTATATACACATTTTTTTATAAAATTATTTGTTCTACACTAAACCCAAATTTTATATATTCTAAATATTATACCTTTTATATGATTAGTAATTGTGGAGAGTTTATGAGTATAATATATTGGGTTTTCAACTCTTTTATTCATATTTATCATTCACTTATTAAATGGGATTCGTTATGGTTGAATTTCTTGCTTTCCATTTTAAACTTTATGTATACCTTATGATATGATAAACATAAGAATACTAGAAATGAATGTTTGGGAATTTATGTGTTTAGTAACCCCCTTTGAAATATTTGGTTTATCTTTTAATTAACTAAACACCCAATATTTGAATAAATTCCAATTTTTAATTAATCAGTGATGATTTTATCATTTAGGGTTATCATTTTATGTAACAAAACTTTTATTCCTTTTAGTGCATTAGTTGCCAACACATACGTCATAATCTACTTATTATACTCACCATTAAATTACATATACATGCAATTGATTGTTTTGTAATTAATAATTACATATTTCATTAACTATAATTATGTAAGTTCTAATGAAAGTAATAAAAACTATTATGACCTTTTATGAAATTATGAATTAAACTATTTAATGTGTTATGAGACTCCTTGAATAATATGAAAATAGAAATTAAATATTCAAAGTTATATGAAACACATTGAATATACGACCCTATTTGGCATATGAAAAATTTAATAGACACGATATAATTGGTTGGGGATCGGTTAATGAAATCCCTTCAATGCATAGATAGTTCTCATGAGATAATCAGTTCATGGCATGAGTCCATTGAAACTTCAAGTCTTCACACGAGGTCTTAAGAGGGTCTGATATTTTATATTCCCTCATTGTGTTTATGACAATTAATTAACCATGTGGATATTCAACTAGTAGAATATCCCTGTTTACGATCCCATAACTATGAGTTTCAGAAGAAGTAAATTCTTATGGAATGACATTTATTATTCACTAAGATATTTTTATTTTCAAGTTACGACTTACAATTAGTAGTGAAGCAAATTGAAGTTAATATTATTATCTAAAACTTTGATCAGATATTATTTCACTTTTATAATGTTGTAATTTCATATTCACATGCCTTACTTATTAAAGTAGGAATGTCCCTTACATATTACTCTGAATTAGAATTCCTACTATTGAATCATGTTTCCTTATAATTCTGTTAGTATGCTTTGAATTGATGATACATGTGTTGTAGCATTTCTTAAGAAAATATTTTATGGATGTTTTTTAAAAGAATGTTTTGAAAAGGTTATAATTGGTATATTATGTTATTTTAAAACCCCTTACTGATCATTCATATACTAACCCTAGTTTTTTGTACTAAATTTTTTTCAACTATCAGTTTTTAGTATAATAAGTATGTTAGAAGTAACTTATTTCCCCAAACATGAAAGGAATCGATATTCTGTATGGGAAATGATTTGTAAAGTATCATTTCATGTTTTTTTGTAAAAATTAACATCGTGTTTCAAGTCACTATCTTTGAGTACAATGGGTTGGGATATTACATTATATCATCATAGTTGTAACCGTTCACTCTCATGGATACTAGAGTAGTCACAGTTCAATCCCAATACCATCTTACTTTATCTCATGAGATATAAATATTTACCCAATGAATAATAAGTATATATTGGTCCCTCCCATCTCATAATGAAATAATTCTATCAGGTTACACAAAAACAAAAATCATTTATCATAAACATAACCCATGGAATAAAATGTGTTTCTAAAACATCATTCCATCATAACATAATCAATGTAAGACAAATAAATTTCCTAAATTGAATAAAATCATAAACATAATAATCTGTTAGTGTAATGGGGATATTATACATTAACCATATCCCCAATCTTAGAAGGAAAATAATTTTCATAAAATATTTGAAATTAATTCTTGAGGAGAATATCTTTTCTTCTTCAAAAACATTTTCTTTTCTTGAAACACCACACAATTTTAAAATAAAATAATTTCATTTAAAATAAACCAGAAAATATATAAGAGATGATTCATGTAAATAAGATTTTATGAAATCATAAAAATAAATTCATACTATACAATTTAAAAAACATTCTTTACATAAATTTTTTAGAAAAAGTCAAAAAAGTACCTCATATGAAAAAAAGAAATATTAATTCTAAACTATGTATTAAGAGGAAAAACTAGTGTAAAAATCTCTTTAAACAACCATATGAGAAGAGTACAACATTTTATGCAATAAATTTTATAAAACATTTATATGGCTTATAAATAATCCACAATAAATGCTTATGTATAAACAATCTCGAATAATAATGAGATTGCTAAATGATCCCTTACCTTGTGTCTTAAATCACTTAGTACTCACACAAGAATCTTCTATAATAAATATAAGTTTATTATAATTATTTTAAAAAATTATATTCTAATACATAATACCATATATTGTTTTATTATCCCCTTATATTAACTTCTTGTTAACGATCCTAGGTTATGGTTTTACTTCTGGTAATATTGGTTTTATTCATTTCATGTGACTTAATTTGTTATATCATTTTCCTTATACTTATATAATGATTACATAAAATATATCATGATATATATATATATATATCATTTAAATCTAGTATGTTTGTATTATAGTAATATATATCATAAAGAAGTACGAAATGGAATAGAATGTTCAAGGAGACGGTATGTCGTACGTACACATAAATGTTGTTTCCATTATTAAATGTCATGTTGAATGAAACCGTGTAAATTTCTTCTATATATATATGTATGAATATTTATATAATTATTCCAGTATCATTTTTATGTCATATAAGTCCACTAAACCTTAATTAAAACATTCGATGTGGTGTGTGAATGTATCTCATCGCTTTGAGAGGGTGGTAGTCCACAATTACTCAAACGAGACTATCGTATTAACACAAAGTACAAATTAAAATGGAATGAGTTCTAAAAATGACAATGAATACTTAAATACATAATAAATATAATAAATTATATAGAAATATAAATATTTTCTGTCAAAATGTCCAAAATTATTGTTTTTAAATGAAAAATTAACAATCATCTTTTTGTGAGGTAGTTGGTCGACGTACCAAGAAATAATATGCTCAATATCCATTCAATGGAGGTGTGTGTAAGTATAGGTTGAACACTAAGAATAAAAAATTTTATTACATTGTGGATATTGGTGTTTCCATACTATAATTTAGAAAAGAGACTGGAGTGGTTTAGAAGGAAAATAAAGGAAAATAGCTTGAGAGAAAACATTACCTATTAATCAGGTACCTCCTTTTGGTTTGGGTCAAAAGGCTTTCTTGGGTGGCCTTAAGTCTAAGGGATGGATTTTAGGATGAAGGTAATGAATTTTTGAGGACAAATGTTTTATTTTTCAAAGAACCAAAAGTCTTTAGATGTGTGAATAAAATAAGAGGATAGGTTGCCATTTATATGGGGGAGGAAGTGCACTTTTGGAAACTCCCAAACTATAAATTTAGTATAAATTTAATTTCGATTTAAAATAGCTCCAAAGTGAGTTATATCAATGTTGAGATAAGTATGGGTAGAAATAATCTTAAAATAATTGAATTATAGACATGTTTAAGTCACAAAATTGGCCTTATCATTTGGATTTAACTATTAGGTAAACAATTTAACTCTTATGGTGACAACTTGTCTTTTTACACTATAGGGTTAATAGATTATATATAAAATGAACACAAGCCCTGATTGGATAATTTATGACATATATAACACTATAAAATCTATTTAACCAAATCATATAGTTTTATGAATTTTATAAAATTAAATAAATTATTATTTATTTTAAACTGTCATTTTGGTTAATTTAGAAACTATTCAATATTTTCATTTTTAAAAAATATCAAACCAAAATGATAATTTTGAACCAACACATCACGTATGTCATTAATATGTCTAAGTTATATATAAAATTTGTGGATGTAATTAACTAAGGAAAAATATATTTATTTTATTATTTTTATATCATTTATTTGATATCTCAATTAATTAAACGATTATTGCATCATTAGTGAAGAACACATTAACTATGTTATTTCTTATCTAAAAATTAAAAATAAATTATCACAATGAATAAAAATTTATTATACTTAAAATTAAAAATTATAGTATAATTTATGTTATATATAACGCTATATAATAAAATTATTTATGTATTAAATTTTGAATATGACTATAACAACTCGTCTTTAAAGAAATATAATAAATGAATTAATCTAACAGGAGTGGATTAAAAAGGATAATATTTTTAACATATTTTAAGTTTAGTTCTATATACACATATCCAATAAAATTAGGGTCAGTTGTAGGTTAATTATATATATTTATAATATGAATTTTACCTTTAATTGTCTTATTTAACATTACTCGTGGTAAAGAAAATTCAAAAGTTACAATTCACTAAAAATAATTCTGAACCTATTTGATGAAAATTTTCATCCTAATTACAACCATGTTTTTACATTTTTTAATATTCAATCCATTGATGTGGTAAAATTATGTTTACTACTAATCCTGAAAATGTGGCAAGAAAGAAGCTAAAAGAGACATTTAAAAGTTCAATAAATTTTCATATCTAATTATAATATAAAAAAGATTCAAATGACCAGAATTATATTAATATATTTATTATTTATATATTTTTACATTAATAAAAATTTAATGTAACAAATGGTTATTTAAATTAAAAATTCTGTTTTTACTACTACTCTATATTTTTCATTTTTATCAAAAATTGAATCTTTTCATAAAATTTCCAAAAATTCCCCCTATTATAATTTAGATATTCTAAATTTAAAAAAATGATGTTTATTATACCCAAATCAATTTCCATTAGTGTCTAAAATTATCTTTAATAAAAGAACATTAGAAGTTGTTCATGGAAGGACTTTTCCAAGAATCATATCTTCCCTTATCAATATTTGAAAATTAGTTATTACCATTCTTATAACTATTTTTAATGGATACGTTATAATTATATCATTCAGATAATAAGAATATAATGATATGTTTCATAGAAACTCATCGTTGCATGTATCGTATGCAAAGTTGCTGTCACGTACAACGTTAGCCAAGTCAGTTCCATGTGAAATGAATGTTTGAATTTGTTCAAAGAAATATATAAATGAAAATTTTATTTTATATAAAAATAGGTCCATAAAAACTAGGGGTGTAACATCTATCCTCCTATTTTAACATGTAAAAATCATAGGATGGCTCAGTATGTGAGGTTTGATATCTTTATTATGAAATTTGATATTTTATTTATATAAGGATAAAAAATACATTCGAAATATAGAACTAAAATCCAAAAAAGTAAGTATTAAAATATAATTTGAAAGGTTCAATTCCAAAACATTATCTAGGGAGGATTAAAATACCTGGGATGCAATAAATTCTTTTTTTATGTTCTCACAGGCAACTCAATTCCGATGTCTTGAGTTTTAATTTTAATTACTCTACTACACATGCATGATATAAAATAATCCATATCGTATAAATAAAAAAAATTAACTATTATATAATTAATATCCAATGTAATTGTAACCAAATCATTATCAGGGTTCAATTGATTATTAGTTATATAATATTACATTCCATTCTCTCTAATCTTGAGAGGTTGTTCTTTTGTATTGACTCAGAAAAACCCTTGTCTTAGGGAATTGGATTTCATAATTATCTTGATACTTATAGTTAAACCATTATACCACATATTGGGTGATGCTTTGAGCCCACTTTTCATTAATATAATTGGTGGGTTTCTTCATATCTTCTCAGTGTTGACTATCCTGATGCCCCTATTCTCATGTTTTGAAACATATCCATTTTGACTTATGATAGTTTCTAGGATGAGTTTCCACATAATATTTACATGTGGTATGTTGGTTTTTCTTTCCTACATGGGATTTATTCAATGATCCTATGGAAATAAAATCCATTTTAGTCTTTTTATTTCCATCCCCATGAGGATACTAAGAGTAATCATTCTCTATCTCAACCATATGGTCATAATGAGAATTCTATTCATATCTATAAATGTCTCAAATCAATAAAAGTTTTTTATAGACTCAAAATTAACTAACTAATGAAGTGGTTTATCTTAACTTTAGTGTTCACTAATAATAAGAAGTCATATATTTAATACATTGTGAAGTTTTACTTGTATACCTTGATAAAATCATCTTTTTTGCTTCAGTCAGAGGGACACCCTCTACATTTTAAGATGGAGAATATGGGGAATGTATTTATTAAATAAATACATCATTGGATCCTTCAAATACCATGGAATCAATTTCATATTTGATATTTATGTTGTTTATCAGTGTCCACCACTGATCAACTACCCTATAAAATATATATACATCCATCATGACTTTCTCTTCTTCTGAGAATCGGAGGATAGAGAATATATTCTCAAAGCTTATAACATCATATTTCCATTTTAATGATCTCCTCATAACCTATTTTGATCCCGATTTTTTGGGTCTCATTTATGTGTGGTTCGGGTGGAATTTTGGAACTTTCAAATGGATTTTGGGTTGGGCATAGTTAACACATAATTTTTCCCTACCATGTGCCCTAGTAGTGAAAACTCTAAAAACCCTTGTAGTGAGGGTTTTCATGGTTGTTGAACTGTTTTAAAACTATGTTTCCACCAAGTAAAAACCATGAAACCCCACCAGAAACTATGCATGACAAGGGAGTATGGTTTTTTAACCATTTATCCCATCCTCGGAAACCATTCATGCATCTTTTAATTAATCCTCAAATTCACATAATATATTTCAAAACCAAATTTCATCCCCCTCTTAGGTCTAAATCGAACTAGAATGTATTTCTATTTCATCAGAGCATGACCAATTTTGGATCCTCCAAACTCCCTCTAAATCAGATCTTAGCTATGTGATTATCATTTGGTCCTTTCCTGACAAGTTTTCTCTACCTATTCGATCAGTCCAACTATATACTTTTATCATACCATTGTTTTATGAAATCTATCTTTTGATGGTGAATCTAATATTTATTATTTCAGATCTTGAATATAGGTATGATTCTCATATATTTGTTGATGATATTCTTTGTTAGAGTTTCCAATTGCATAAGTCATGTTGTGTGATCCCATGATCTTCTATAGGTGGACCTATTTATGATTCACCAAATAATATAACCCCAAATTTATTGATTCAAATTGAGGATAATCCATTTATATTATGAAAACCTATTTTGTAATAAATTTTGATTTGAATTAGATTTAGCGGGAAATTGGGAAGACAACCCATTCCCACCAATCTGGGTGTGTTTATTGAAATTTATAGAATATATAAATTATTATCATGGCATTTAAATATTGAAATTAAATTTTGAATTTAATTTGTGAATATTTTTTTCAAAATATTATTTGAGAAAAAAAAATTAAATTGTTTTGACAGAAACGCATTGGTTTTATCCTTAAAAATAAATGATTTGATTAAAAATATGATTTTGTTTTTAAATAAAAGTTTTAATATTGAAGAAAATGGGTTGATTTTATTTTAAATGGTTCTAAAGTTAAATTTTTTATTATTGTTTTTTTTAAATGATTTTCATTTCTTTTTTTGTTAGTGAGTTATTTGGGAAAAACACTATTGATGCGTTACAACTCTAACAAAACAATGTAGGAGATCACATCCTTGAAGACATTGTGATGGGTCCTCTTTGACCATTGTCAAGGAGATGTTTGTACACATATTTCAATGATCACTTATTCGAGTGTTTGGGGGTCCCATAACCTGGGACTATCATACCTCTTGGAAGATGAACATGTTTCTCATTGTTAATGCTTTGATATACCAAGAAAGTGTGGGAGCCGGTGAAAGCTGAAACCATAAAGATATATAAGAAAGAAAAAAAGAGAAAAGAAGAGTTAGAGTTAAAAGGGGTTATTACATATCTGAGAGTGAATCATTCAAAACATATTAGCATTCACTATTTATTCACATCAATTAGGAGTTTTAAAAGACCAAAACATACCTGTCTCACCGACAGCTTTCTTGGACAGCACATCCGCAACATGATTTGATTCTTGATATCTGTGGGAGACTTCCAAATTGAGATGAGCACTCTTGTTAAGACACTCAAACCAAATAGAAAGAATTTTACATGGTACATCCCATGTCCTTGACCACAATGCCTTCATAGTAACCTCAGAGTCAGATTCAATCCATAATGGTGTCCAGTTGTACCAAGAAGCATAATCAGTTGCATATATCATGGTCATTAACTCAGCCTCATACGTCGTTTTAGTTCTAATGGAGTGATAAACTATTTTTCAATTTTTTTGGGAATTTATATAAATTTTTATATAAAATATTAATTAATCCATTTTTTGAGATATTTACATCATTTTAAACGTTAAGAATAATTTATTTTAAATATTTTTTTGAAATTCAATACTTATTTTTCTAAAATTTAATGCTTTTTTGGTTATTTAGTATTGACATATTTTTATATAATCCTTACTGATATCCTATTTTTATTTTATCTCACAATATACATGTGGATTATGTATGTATATATTATCTTTTTTCATGTTAAAGCAAGGGTAAATTTACACTACGAAAATGTTCTTATTGTTGATACATAGGCTTGGAAAGTCGTGTTCATTGGGACGTAGGCTGTTATCCGACATTTTGGTACTTCATTGTGGTAAATTTGGGCTTGTTTATCTGTTTGACTTTTTGTATTGTTCTCCCTAGGGAGTTTTCTTTTGGGAATACTGAATTGTATCTATTTCCTCCATTGTGTTTAAGAAAAATTCATTCCCACTTTAATACATTTCATTCTGCGTGCTTGTCACTAAATCATGGGGATATGGAACCCCATTCAGGATATGTAAGGACCATCATGGTTATCAGGGTACTAGGGTGTCTGGAATGGTTCATGGCAGTGATGTTAATCCATTGTTCTAAGATGCGGCCATTAAAAGAACCATTAATAGCTGGAGTCCTTTTTCTCATAAATTATTAAACCATAATATTCTAATTCATATAATATTGATGGTATTACAAATTATTCTAGTTATAATTTATAACTTTATCCATTGGATATAATGCTACCATGAAGTTATCAACCCTTACTTCTATGTGGTTACCCATTTTATTCATGAAATCGTTACATTTCCTGTCACATTTCCAGTGTGGATTGGTTATCTAATTTTCATATATTTACAAAAAAATGAATACCTATTTGGGGTTTTAATACCTAAATAATGAGTATATAAAAAGGAAACAAATGATAATATAATGAAAATATTATAAATCAAACCAAAATCCAATATTTTTAGTCTCTAGGATATAATTTAGGTTATCCATGGTGATTTTTCCCTTATAGATTTTATATCCTAACAATATATTCAATGAAAATTATCCAAAAATAATTATAAAAATATCAGATACCATCTATATATAGATAAAAATTTTATACATATTATATCATTATTTTCAATATAAACATACAACAAACAAAGCCCATTAATTTTGAGACCTAGTTTCATTGGAAGAATAGGTTTAAAATAAATCAAAAAGAAACTAAAAACATGAAATATCTATTTTATTATCCATAATGATCTTCTAAATAAATTATATCTCCTAAAAATTCATATGATAACATGGGGAATATATAAAAGAAGGTGTGTTCAATAAATCCTAGTATAGGAATAAATATTATAATGATGTATTACATATTAATTATAAGGAATGACTTAGTAACATAAAATAAAACAATCATGAATAATAATACGAATGAGTTACATAAATAAGATGAGAAAATAAAATTATAAAAACATGTGGTAGTGTTAGAAACATATAACATGATAAAAACATAAGACAAGGCTAACCTTAAAGACATCATAATATGCTGGACATAGCCCATAGTGGATTAGGTTTACTCCCTAGTCCCATATATGAAATCTCATGAGACTAAAACATCACCCAATGTATTGAATTTTAGTATAGAGACACCAATAATAACATTTACATCAGTATTTTTTCCATATAATTAAATCAATCATATTTAACAAACTTATGAATTACCCAAGGCATGATATGGGTTTCAAAATCATGATATAAAGAATTATCGAAAGGAAATATTGGAATAGTTTCCATGAGATATGAGACATAATAATTATTGTTCATTTATATAATAAAATAACCATATATCATGATAAATTAGGTTCAATTGATGTGAGGATGTGAACAAGAGTGGTTATGCAACTCTGGGAATGTTCCACTGAAGTTGGGTTTTAGGGAAAAGAGTAAGAGTCTTTAAAGTGGGTAAGAGTATATTAATTCTAATAAAACCAATAGTGAAATAAAATGGTTTTGTTTCTAAAAACTACTTTTATAAACCATGAATAAGATAAAACATTTCATTTTTTATTACTTTAAATGAGGTAATGAAAATATAGGGGTTCCCTTTTACCAATTTTTCAAAAGGAATTGTGCAGGGAACCCTAATAACATTTATATCCTCATAAAATAATGGTTAAGTAAAATTTTTATATATATTTGGGACAAATATACAAAATATATAATAGTTAATTAAGAATAATTTAGATATATATATGGATTTATATAGAGAGAGAATGTGTAACCCTAAGTAAATAAGGTGGTTCGAAGATATCCTTTAACTTATGTCTGAATCCTGTCTGAAGTTTCACATACCATCCAAGTTTACTAGATTTGGTTCTTTATTTACCTAGTTTTGAACCTTTTATAACTATTTCTAATTTATTATAATATTATTACGTTATTTTATATCCATTTCAATGAGATATAATGCAAATTGTTTTTATTCCATGAGATTTTCCAAGGTCCGTTCACTTGTATGTACTTATATGAGTCCATATCAAATGGGAACACAACACTATAATTGTAAGGAAACTTTATTCATTTAATCTTATAAATTTAAATTTTCCCATATATCATTTTTCTTGACAAATGGATGATCAATAAATATATAATTTTAATATTAAATAGTTATATTATTATTTCGGTTTTAGATGTCAATACAATGTAGTTGAATTTTTTAATATTATTTCCATATATTAATTTTATAAAGTTAAACCATATATAGTATACACAATTAGTTAATTATAAATAATTATAAGTGAACTTAATTCTATCAGGAAGTCGGCAGTGGAAAACAAAAACTTATTATTGCCGAAGACAGTGAATGACATAGTATAGACAATGGCTTTGATTTTATTTGAAAAAGAGGAGATGAGAAAGTGGTGGGTTATAGATATTACAATATCAATATAAAATTATATTATATATATGATAGTGGTTTTATTAATTTATTTTATATGATATAGGTGAGGGGAAGTTAGATGATGAAAAAAATAAAAAGAGGTAAACTGAAAATATTATCCCTTAAAATACACCCCCTTGAAATTATCCTTAAGGAACAAGGAATTGGTCACTCGATTGAACCAAAATTACAATAGGGTATTATAGGGGATCAATAAGGTAATTTGGAATATTTATGGCATGCTTTAGTGATTATATGGTTAGAGCACTAGTGCAAAAAATTGTTTACCCTGTCGGATTATTTTACATCGGTTATATATAACATACATGAAAAGCTATAAAAATTGCTTTATCCCATAAGTTATTTTATAACAGACGTGATAAATCACCAAGAATCAATTTACAACATCAAATATTTTATAACCAATATACAAAATACCATGATTTGATTTATCACATCAGTTATTTTATAACCATAGTTATAAATTGATTCTCTGTGATTTATCACCTCAATTATAAAATAATTGATGTTATAAATCCAATCTCGGTGATTTATCACGTCAGTTATAAAATAACTGATTTTATAAATGAGAATTTATAATGTATGTTATATTTTAACAAACATGATAAAATATTTTATACATCAGTCATTAAATAACTAATTTGATAAACATAAAAAATTATTTTATCACGTCGTTTATTAAATAACCAATGTGATAATGCTTGTAAATGATTTATCAGGCCCTGTATTCTATCATTATGTTTTCTTCAATCAGGTGACCTCCAACTCATCTCTCTCATGAGGAAAACCAAGAATGGATTCTTTGAAATTGTGACCACCAACCTCTTTTTTCCAACATCATGCATCATCATTATTATCACTGGATCTATCAGGTCGACTCACAACACTCATGTAAGCCTCAAACGCCTTAGTTTTATTGTTTATTTCTCATGATGCCTTAAATTTATGTTTTGAGATATTATTTTTCTATCATTTTTCTAGCTATTATGGTATGTTTCATTGTTTTATTTTATAAAATTCAATGTTCTTTTCTGGTAAAATAAACCATGGGAGTTATATCATGCATGTTCTGTGATTTTTTTGCTACCATGTGTGTTCTATCCTTTTTTGTGTGTGTTCTTCCACGTCTATGATACCATTAAATCATTATCATGAATGTTCTACACCCTACCCCATGGATATATCCACCCCCGTGGACATCCACCCAACCCAGTAAGAACCCCCACCCCCTGGACACCCCTTTCCCACTTAGACACCCCATGGATAGCTCCCCGCCCCCCCTGAACACCCATATACCCTTTGGACAGCCCCAACCCCTAGACTTCCACCCCCCTAGACACCCATTATCACCCTGGATAGTTCCCCACACCACCTTGACACCCCTACATCAATGGACAACCCCCACCCCTGGACAACCCCCACCACCTAGACACCCCTTCCCCCTAGACAGCCCCCACCCCTGGACATCCCCCCACCACCGAGACACCCTCTAACCCCTTGGAAAACCCCCACCCCCCAGTACACCCCCTACCCCCATGTAAAGCCCCCTTGGATAGCCCGCCCCAATCACACACCACCTAGAATGACCCCCACCCCTTGGACACCCATTACCCCCAAGAGAGCCCCCACCACCTGGACACCCCCCCATAGATAGCACCCCAACCCCCTGGACATCCCCTCCACCCCTAGACACCCCCTACCCCATCGACACCCCCACCCCCTATACACCCCTGGATATCCCCCCACCACCTGGACACCCCTACCCCCTTGGACACTCCCTACCCCATTAGACACCCCCCACCTCTCCCACAAATCCCCCTGAACACCCCTACCCCCTAGGACAACCCACCACCCCCACCCCCACACCTAGAAATCCCCCCCCCAGACACCCCCACCCCCATGGACTGCCCCCACACCCCTAGACAACCCCCATACCATAGATAACGCCCAACCCCTAGACACCCCTGACCCCCTGGACAGCCCTTACCCCCTAGACACTGCCTACCCCAATGGAATCCCACCATGAGACCCCCACACCCAGAACACCCCCACCCCCTTTACAGCTTCTAGAAGTTATGTGTATTGGTTCTGGAAGTTAGGAAGTGGATGATGGGTATAATGCTACAAGGTTGCTGGGTGAAGAGGGTACGTTGCTGGTTACTGGGTGAATAGGATATACCAATGGTTTCATAAACCATTGCAATAGATTATATACAAGATTTTTTATTCTAATGGTTCTTGACCAATTGGTAAACATTTATCCAAATGGTTTCCCTAAAACCATTGGAAAATATTATATTTTGTGTAGAATGTATACTAACGGTTCATGAACTATTTTTATATATTTATATCCCAACAGATTCATTGAAACTGTTGGAATATATTAACTTCAGATAGTCTATATATCTTTTAAATTCCACTACATGAAATTATTTGGAGATAACATCTTCATGAGAAATCAATTTCTTCTCTCTAAAGAATTTCCATTCTGAATTACACTTTCCCCTCACACCTTTTGACATCCTTTTCATGGGATTTTTATCATCATCCTAAAATAATTTAATTGGTCACTTTTCTATGAGATGAATAACTATTCTATATCGATATAAATCGAGTAGAATCTTTACTTTTTATATTCCCCAATCCCTGATTACTAACACATCTATTCCCAATCGTTTTTTCCTAATGAAATTACTTTCAAATTATTTCATTTTTCATATAAATATAAATCTATTATATCTAACTTGATTTCCATTTTAAAATTATTTCCATGCATATCTATTTCAAATACGAACATATTTTTTTTATGTTTCAAAATTGTTTGACATTCAAATTATGATATTTTGTATATAAATATAAAATTATCATATCTTAACAATATGTATAATTTTAATATTTATTATAGGTAATAATGAGTCAATGTAGGATTATTTTACATAGAATTATTAATGAATATGATAATCGTTTTGATGCCTTTTTTGAATTTTCTAAACAAAATGTTCCAAGAAATGACATTTATTTCTATACATGCCTGAAATGTAGCAATATGAAGAAGCTAAAAAGTATAGATATCAAAGATCATATAATAATTGATGGTTTTAATCCGAGTTACAACCCTTGGATTTGGCAGTGTAAAACCAGACAAAATGTATTATCTTCAGATGATGATGATTTTCAAGATGGTAACTCTGATAGAATTGAAGAAATGATTTGTGATATTGCAGTAGAAGATGTTGAGATAGAACCGACAGTTGCATGTATATATGTTGATGCTAAAAACCCATTGTATCCTAGTTATATAGATTTTATGGTTTTCTTTGAATTTTTAATATTGATTAACATTAAGTTGAATCATAGATAGAGTGACAGAAGTTTTACAGAGTTGTTATAATTATTGAAATACATTCTTCCAAAAGACAATGATCTTCCAGATCCACATTATCAGGTGAAGAAAATATTATACCTGATGGGATTAGGATACATGAAAATAAATAATTTTCCAAATGGTTGTATGATATATAATAAGGGATATGAATTTAGGTCAGAGTGTCCTAAACGTGCGACATCATGGTATAAGTTGAAGAAAAATCACAGGCTGGTGTTGAGATTATAGAAATCCCTACCATGTTATTTTGGTATCTTTCTATAATTCATTGTTTGAAATGTTATTTTATAATTCACATGATGAATAAAAGGATTATATAGCATGGTGATGAGTGGATATGTGATAGAAAAAAATGACATCCATATGATTATCCACAACGGGTGAAAAGTTATGAGAAATATCCTAAATTTAGAAATGAAATTAGAAATCATAGACTTGGGTTGTGCAGAGATGGAATTAATCCATATCAAAGCCTCATGAACAGATATATTTCATGTCCTGTTTTATTTGTAATTTACAACCTGTCACTTGATGTTTGTACGAAGTGATAATATGTCAGGTTGAGTATAATGATCTATGGTCAAAAGCAACCTAGAAATGATATTGATGTTTTCTTGACACCATTGATTTATGATTTGAAACAATAATGGGAGGATGGTGTTAGGGTTTATGATTCTTATTAAATGGAATATTTTCAACAACATTCAATGATTATGTTCACTATAAATGACTTCCCAATGTATAAGAATGTGTCTAGATAAAGTGTTAGGGGGATAAAGTATGTCCAATTTGCGAACAACAGCCTTAATATTTTCAATTTCATCATAAGAGGAAAATAGTATACATGGGTCATTGAAATTGTTTTCCTATGGATCACTCTTATAGAAGACTAAATAATGCATTTAATGACTCACAAGAATTTGATATTTCTCCAAGACCATTATCCCTTAATGTGTATTTTGAGAGGGTGAAAAACCTTTATGTGACATTGGTAAAGACACATAAATCTGGAAATGATAGATATATTTTGAAGAAAATTTCAATATTTTTTGAGCTACCCTATTGAAGATATCATGAAGTGAATCATAATTTGGATTTCGTGCATGTGTAGAAGAATATCTATGATTGTTTGATTTGAACATTTTTAGTTATTAAAGGATAGTGTAAATTGGGTTTAATGCAATATTTGACTTACTATCAATGGGAATATGTTTACAGATGGCTCCCACTCTTAATAGAAGATGAACATTTCTTCCCCCAGCTTGTCCTACATTATACAAGAGGGAGAAAATTAGATTTTGTCAGTGTCCTCATGATATCAAAGTTCCTAAAGGTTATTCTTCAAATGTAAGAAAAATTCTCATTAAAGAATTTTAAGTTGATAGGTATGAAATCTCATGATTATGACGTCATGATGCAACAACTTCTACTAGTTACATTGCATGGAATATTTACCATCTATATCAGAAAGACTATAATGAAGTTATCTTATTTTTTAATTCAATTTGAAAGAAGGTGATTGATGTGAGTGCTTTGAAAATTTTGGAAAAGGATGGAATTTCTATAATTTGTCAATTGGAAATGTATTTTCCTCTATTATTTGATATAATGGTGCATTTAATGGTTCATTTCATTCAAGAACTAAATCATTGTAGACATTTATATCTTTTTTTGATGTATCCTTTCAAATAGTCATTGAAAATATTGAAGGGGTACGTTAAGAATCCATATCGACCTGAATACTCCATTATTAAAAAGTATTTTTCAAAGGATGTTGTAGAGTTTTGTATGAGCTACTAGGCTGCAGCGAAGCACATATTTTTTCCTCCATCTCACCATAAACAAGTTAATAGGGAGGGAAAGGGGATTTTTGGCTTGAGAGTTGAATCATTGTTTGCTGATCAAATGAATAAGGTATAATTATACATCATTAATAACATAGTTGTTGCTCAACCATATATCACATTTCATATTAATGAGTAGAAACAATGTCATCTAAAGAAGAACAAAATGTGGATTTTGAATGAGCTCAAAAAAATTACCATGGGTTAAAAAGACCTTGCCTGGTAGATCCAATGTATCAGATACATTAAGATGGTTTGTGGGTTGTCCATGTTTAAATGTGATAACACGGTCCGTGTATGAAATTAATGGATATAAATTTTCTAAAAAATATTAGGACAATAGGGGTGTATTTCAGAATAGTGTTGTATTGGTGTTTGCATAAGCAAAGCATTTTTCGAGTTATGAATACAAACCCCCAATTATTGCATCAAGTGTATATTATGGTGTCACTGAAGAAATATGGGAGGTTGATTAATTTAAAATTATAGTTACTATTTTTAACTGCAAATGGTTTATTGGTAACAACAGTGTAATACATGATGAATTTGGAATGACAGTTGTTGTTATTAATAGATTGGAAGATATGGATGATTCTTTTATAATGGCTACACATGAAAAACAGATTTTCTATGTTGTTGATAAATCAGATATGCAGTGGTTAATTGTTTTAAAAGGAAAAAAAATATTTTGGTTTGGATCAACTTGATGAAGATGCAAATTTATATGATATATCTACTTCCAAGGAATGATTAGCAAAAAATTGTGATGATCATGTCAATGACATGGTTTGTGCCATAAGGAACGATCATGGTGAAGGAATTTTGGAAAACAATCCATTTATAATTTCATAATATTTCATGTAATATATTTTTTTTTAACATTTATTAATTTCATAAAATGTTAGATTATGTAATTTGTTTGATTATTAAAATTCTTATTAAATCAAATAAGTTGAAATTTTTAATTCTTTTAATTTTTTAGATTATTTTATCGTGTTTAATATTACGTAACTTATATATAAATTTATTTTTTCGAATGAGAATTATTTTACCATGTTTACCATATTTACCAGGTTTACCATATTTACCTTTTATACCATATTCACCATGTTTACTATAGTTTACCAAATTTTACCTTTACATAACATATATATTTAATGATTTTGATGAATGAAAAATAAACTACCATGTTTACCATTTTTACCATTTTTTATCTTGATTTCAATATTAACTATTTTTAATATTATGTAACATAGTTTATTTTTCCTTTTTTGGTTTACATTATTACAATAATATTTGAATTTATATATTTGTAAACTAATGTTTGATTTTTTTGATTTTAAGGATAATGACATATCAATTAGTTGATAAACCACATGATTCTATAGATGTGCATCATTATCATACATCTAGGGAGGAACATTTACATGCTCTTGATATTCCCCAATATTCCCCATGTTCTCCCATAACAACAAAGAAGAGTTCAAGAGTTGGTAAATGTGGCTGCACACATTTACTAATATTTTCACTTTCTTGTAGCCAGGGCTAAATGAAACTAATTTATTTTGATGAAAATTATATTCCTAGAGGTCCAAATGCAAAATATTTTTAAGAGTTTTATATCAAGTTAGGGTAAAAAAAATATTCATTCGGTATGATGATTGGAGAATTATGGATAAAGTGATAATATCTCCATTATGCAAGATAATTTTGTAAAGATATTTTTCTATTGTTTGACTAATTATTAAATGTTTATATTATAATATGTTTAACCTATTCTTTATTAGACGTCATTTGATATTCCTGGCACTAGAGGAGTTAGTAGTAAATGTTTATCAATGGCTTCTAGGAGATAAAGGGATTTCAAATCAACACTAACATCTAATTTCATTTTTAGTAATAGGAAATATGACATTCCATGTCATATATATCCTTTCATAGATGAAGACACATGGAAACAATTTGTTGAAGGTAAAAGAAAAGATTCTTTTTTGGTCAGGTAAATGTAATATTTTATATGTTTTCTTATATAAATGATATTATTAATGTTTTATTAATTACTTATTATTTTTAATTTATAGAAAATAAGGGAATATCGTCAAGAGATCTAATCTAAAAATATTTACCCACATTTTTTATCTTAGGGAGGGTATAGTTTATTTGAAGAAAAATTGATAGTGGAAAAATTACAAAAACATAGAGTCTATTATTCATGCTCTGTAGAGGTTTTCCCTCCATCCCCTCCATCTTGACACGAAAATGAAAGAGAGCTCAGATGAGTAGAAATGGGAAATATCTTTTAAAAGAATCGAGAATCATAGTTTAGAGGATTATAAGATATTAATTTTATTTTTTTAAGTTAATTATATTATTTATATACTTTGAATCATTACATAAATGTTTAATTAATTAATACAAGATTCTATTGGGATGTAGAGCACATATAGGGTATTTACCACTACTGGCAGGCCAGATATTTCACCAGCTTTATTGGGAAAGCCTAAACACCCTGATTGTGTACGAGGATACTTAGTGAGTGTATTAGTAATAAAATTCGTTCCACATTCTTCAACTTATTTCATAGAGGGTGTTCATAAAAAAAAATATTATCCTTAAAGGCTGATGTTCATAATATCAATTCCACAATGGAGGAAAATATTAGAGTGTGGGTACATTCTATGTTTGTAGACATGCAACGATAATTTCAGACGGTAGCTCCCACTCCTCCACCTCCCCCTACAGACCCCATTATTTATCCTCTACCTCTACCATCATCTCTCACTCCCCCACCTCCAGACCCTATTATTTATCCTCCACCTCAGCCTACAGACCCTATTTTCAATCCTACTCTTCTTCAGTAGCTTCCAACTTATTGCAAGTTATATGTTTATGATGATAACCATTATATAGTTTCATATGGGATGGTATAGTATATACAAGATACATTTTATCATCAAAAGTTAGAGGTAGATCATTATAGGGTCACTATAACGGATATTATAGATAGATCATCTTGAGTACCATTACCTACAGATGAGGTGATGACAGTTGGACATAGTTTCAGTCCCTTTTTATTTTGTCCATCAAGACTTTTGTGAATCATTACCATAGAGGAATGTATGTTATATATTTTATTTTATTTTTTATTCAATTTTATAACATTTTAAAACTAATATATTATTCTATTTATTTACAGTAATACATCAAAAGAAAATAAAAAATATATAGATAATAAAAAATACAAATGGGTATGACATCAGATACCGATTATAGTAGTCTAGATATATTTTCATGATATTAATGTGTGTTGGTGGCTCATTATTTGTTTCTAAGGGAATCTCATGTTTTTGGGCATGCAATAAATGTGGGTTTTTTGAAAAATTATATCACGGAGCTTGTTACTGGAGATAATTTGGTCATCAACATGGTATATAGTTTTTTCATGTAAGTCTTAACACTATTCACTACATTATATTTATTAAAAATGTATACATATGTTTGTTTTTTATTAGTTATCTTTATAAAATGTGTGATAAAAATTAGAGGATATATGTATTTGGATACATGGACCTTCATTTTACTTCCCCTGAAGTACATGCATTAGATGAGGAATAAAAAACACTTTATATTGCTGAAAGATTTGAACAAAATAAGATCACCTAGTGTTGGATGATGGCTTTTTGTGAGAGGTATGGAACATATATCTAGAAAGGTATTCATTATATTTTAACCTAAAAACCCACTAATCTTAAATTTTTATTTATATCAATGATCATTATACGTTATGTGCTCTATCCATGGCGATGTGTAGGGATGTTTTAAGAATATGTTGGAAAAGTATGATTAAATTACTTAATGTTTATTTATATTATAATTAATTTTCAAATTATCATGTTCCTATTATTTTCTAACAGGGTATGGGTCTACATTCAAAAAAACACAAAGAAAAAGAGTTCCAAGATCAAATAGGTAAATGTAAATGTAAATATGCACTTCTAATTTGTACTTTTTTATGTATTCAATAAAAATGATATTTTCAATTGACACTTATTTAAATTGAATTTTCATTAACAAAATGTTTTCATCATATAGAGATATTATATGTTGGTATTTATGTATGAAATAATTACAACTGGAACATTTGTGAAGTTTGACCTACTAAGATTTCCTTGTAAACTTTTTCATAATATTTCATTTGATTTATTACATATACATGTTAACTACTAACCTTTTAATTTATATCTATTTGATGACCATCAACCCAATAGTTCTCAATTGTTCAAAGAATTATAGCTGGAATGATCAAATTATTTTATAGTTTTGATTGGATTTTAGTTTGTTTGTAGTGTAAAATTTAATTTTTTATATGGTAATTAAAATATTGTATTTGGTAGTTTTTTTTGAATGGATTTAGGTATTTTTATTTGAAATTATATGTTTTCAATGTTATACATGTGAATATTTAATTTTTCTCTGGTTATTCTTGTTTTGGACTAGTTCTAAAATTTTTCTGATATGAATATTTGTTTAGTTTTGGTCTACTTTTAGTCTTGTTTCTGCTTGTTTCATACTTTGGCAGAGCATAGTAATGGTTTCAAGGGGGTGGGGGTTTCTAGTGGGTTGGATCTGTCTAAGGGTACGGGGTGTCTAGGGGGTGGGGGCTATCCAAGGGGGGTGGGGAGGTGCCTAGCGGTGAGAGGGTTTCTAAGGTGGTAGGGGTGGGAGGGTGTCCAGGGGTGGAGGGGATATTCAGTGGGGTGGGTTGTTTCTAGGGGTGGGGGCTATCTAGGGTGTTGGTTTATCATGGGGTTAGGGGTTTCCAGGGTTGGGAGAGTGTCTCAGGGTGGGCGAGTGTCTAGTGGGGTGGGGTGGTGTTTAGGGGGTGGGGGTTGTCCATGGGGTAGAGGCTATTCAGGGGGTGCGAGCTATCCAGGCGGTGGGAGGGTGTTTAGGGAGTGTCCAATGGGGTGGGGTGGTGTCTAGGAGTGGAGGTTGTCCATGGTGTGGGGGTTGTCCAGGGGTGGGGGTGTCTAGGGGGTGGAGGGTATCTAGGGGGTGGGGTTTTCCATACGGGGTGGGGTGGTGTCTAGGGGTGGGAGGGTGTCCAGTGGTATAGAGGTGGGAGGGTGTCCATGGGTGGAGGTTGTCCAGGGGGGTGGGGTGGTGTCTAGGGGGTGGGGGTTATCTAGGGGGAGGGAAGTCCCAGGGTGGGGTGTCTAAGGGGTGGGAGGGTTTCCAGGGTGTGGGAAGGTGTCTAGGGGGTGGAGGGGAGTCGAGGGGGTAGGGTGTCCATGGGGTGGGGGTGTCTAGGAGGTGCGGTGTTTAGGGGGTGGGGTGTCCAGGGGTGGGGGTCTCCAGGGGGGATGGGTGGGTGTTCGGGGGGTGGGCGGGGTGTCCAGGTGGGTGGGGGTGTCTAGGGGTTGTGGTGTACAGGTGGTGGGGGCTTCCAGGGGTGGGGTGTCTAGGGGGTGGGGTTGGGGTGGGGGCTATCTTGGTAGTGGGGGATGTCTAGGGGGTGGGTTTGTCCATGGGGTCGGGGTGTCTAGGGGTGGTTAGGAGTCTTGGGAGTGGGGGATGTCTAGTAGGTTGGGGTTGTGTCCAGGGTGTGGGAGGGTGTCCAGGGGGTGGGGGCTATCCAGGGGTTGGAGGGTATCCATTGGTAGGGGTTTCTAGGGGGCGGGGGTTTTCCAAGGGGGTATGGGGTGTCCATGGGGTGGGTTCTTTCCAGGGGTATGTCTACTTGTGGGGGTTTCTAGGGGTGGGAGGGAATTCAGGGGTGGGGGTTGTCTAGTATGTGGGGGTTGTACTTGGGGGTAGTGGTTGTCCAAGTTGTTTTTGGTTTTTTTAGTTGACATTATATATTTTGATTGTTATGTATGTGAATGTTTAATTTTTCTTTGGTTCATCCTGTTTGGTTCGAGATCTGATGTTTTCTAGTATGTATTCTAGTCTGGTTTTTGTCTAGTTTTGGTCTGTTTTTTTCTTGCTTCTATTCTTCATTGGTAGAGCATAGTAATGGCTGAAGGATTTTTTTTAAAAAAATGGGGTTTATGTCTGTTATTTTATAATTGACATAATATATAAATAGGAATGGTTTTTTACATCATCTATCTAATAACCAACGTAGTATAAATGTTTTCATGTCAGTTATTGTTTAACCAATGTGAAAAAAATCTTTACAGACTGGTTTCTCACGAATATTATTTTTATAAATGATGTAAGAAACTTGTTTTCACTTCAGTTTTTAATAACCGACAAGAAAAATGCTTTAGAGTCACATTTTATTATATTTGTTATGTAATAACCTAAGTAATAAAATATATACTATGTCAGTTATTTAAAAATATATGTAACAAATCACAACTCGGAAGTGTTTTCTACTTACGTTTTTTAGGAACTGACGTAAAAAAAACTTTGGATTTTTTTATGTAAATTTTAAAATAATCAAAGTAAAAAAAGAATAGTTATATCGTCTCTTGTAATAAAGTTGTCCAAAAACCGAAGGAAAAAAACTAACATAAAATTATTTTCTACATTAGTGGAGGAGAAGGGGTGGTGAGGGATGTTATTTATAAGGGGATGAGAGGGGTGTTTTTGAATATAATACTTATTAGTTTGTTATATTATCTCAAGACTATAAATAGTATTAATTCTTGTAACATTATAAAATAATGTTCTCTTTTGTGTATGAACTAATGGGTGATTACATCAGATATGGCTCAAACATTCATGTTCTTATCTTATAATGATAAATATCATAATTTCCTTCAATCACTATTCACAAAAAGATCACCTATTTTATAAAATTGTAAAAAATACACTCTATCCATTTATATATTTTTCTATTTCAAAAATGAAATCAATTTTATGAAAAAAAATTCTATATATGCGAAATTTAATTTTTATATAAAATCCCCATTTTTTTGAAAAATTCCAATTTTAATATTATAATCAATTTTTTATCCTTTTGACTATTTACTTATGGTCTCATAAAATTACCTTGTAATTTTAAAAAAAACAAAATATTAATTTATAAATCCATTCGTGAAAATAAAAATTGATTTAAATCATTTTATTTATAATATATTTTTATTTAAAACATTTATATATTATAAAAATAGAAACATTTAAATTATAAATTCTTAAAAATATATTTAATATATTACACCCTTTTTACATTTTATGGAAAATAATTTTTCTAAGGGATTCATCCTGGTCAATGGAAATGATTTTAGATTTACTTTTAAATTTTTATGCTAATGGTTTAGAGTAGGATTAAACCATTGGAAGAGGATCATGGAATATGTTTCCATTTAGGTCGCTTATTATTATTATTATTTTAATATTTTACATACCTAGTTACATATTAATTTTTAGTACTTATAATTCCAATACATTTAAATTTAAGGTAAGTGAGAATGTATTTACTATTGATTTTACATAAAAAATTGTTGAAACATTAATTAATTTTGAACAATGGAAACAAATATCATATGATAGTATTTTTCAAGAACTTGAAGGTTTATTTGAAATGAGAGATACATTCTATGGCCATTGGTAATTGTGGGAAAATAAAAATTATATAAAAAATTTCAATATTTTAAATGTAAATTTAAAAGGAATGGATAATGTATTTATCATTGAATTTTCAGAAACAAAAATTAACTATTGAATCGTTAATTAATTTTAGATAATTGAAACTAATAGAATATGAATGTAGTTTTAAATCTCTTCATGTTTGTTATGAAATGTGGCAGACTATATTTTTCCATTGGTAAGGGTGAGAATATAACATTATAGAAAATGTTTCAAAAAATCATTAGGAAAGGAAAACATGAATTAAAAAACACATCACTGTTGTGGTGTTCAATCATAATATATTTTATTGATGTTGAATGATTTATGTGATATACTAGGAGAAACAATTACTCATGGAAACATATTTATAATGTGTGAAACATTGAAGGGATTTGTTTCTTGTAATAATAATTAAAGTAATTAAGAATATTTTTAAATATTTTATTCTACTGAGAGTGGATATATATCTACATATGAAAAATCTAAATGATAGATTTCATGAAGAACGGGATGGAAAATTAAGTTTTAACGGTGTTAATTAATTTAATTATAACAATTTAAATGTTCTGATATGAAAAATTAAAAATAATTAAGAGACAATAATTGTTGTCCTACCACATGGATGATGTGAACATGTAGATGAGTTATCCCGATTTTTAATGGGAGTATTATATGTACATTGATTCCAAATGTGAATGAAAACTAATGGGATAACTTATTTACATGAAATTAATTTTGTTATATAATTCTCATTCAATTATCAATTAAAAGATTTAGATTGAAAATTTCATATCCTTTATCACTTGATTGATTCTTATTGTTGTTAATATGGGAGAAATACAATATAAATCTATTTATTTTTAACACTCCAATGTATTTAAAGATATTCTTAAATGGTGGGTAATGTTATTTTAAAGACAATTAAATTATTTTTATTTATCATAATGGGGGTGAAAAAACTTATTTATGGGGAAAAATATTTAAAGATAGTTATTAAATGGGGTAAGATTCTAATTAAGCTTTTGAATTATTCTAATAAGTTAAGGGAGAATGTTTTTCTAAAAACATTACACATAGGTTTTGGGGAAGTTTGGAAAAGAAAAAAATACTTAATTTCCATCCAATATCAATATGTTTTAGTATCAAAAGGTTTCTTGGGTTTCAATAAAAATGATTAATTTCAGTATTGTAAACTATAAGATATTATTGTTACAAAGTATTATTTCCAAAAATGGTATTTATTAGGTATGAATAAAATTATTCAATAATTATTTACTACTATATTTGATGTGTTGGAATTTTTTTTATGATGTTTGTTTAAAAATTAAATCAAAATGATGATTTTTTAGATCAAGAGTTGTTTTGGTGAATGTTGATTCCATGAATATGAAGTGAAATTAAAATATTTTTGTTAGATATAAAGAGTTTATTGTGAATGAAATTTGATGAAGATTCAAATAGAATATGTTATTTTTATATAGAATATAGTTTAGACAATTTTATAATATGATATGTTCAAATTTATAGATTTTGTTCACAAAATATAAATTATAATCAATCACGCATGAATTTAGATATGAGGAGTTTAAAATAGGTTCAGAGGTGATAAGAATTGTTATAGAGGTATTATAGTAGATTTTATTTGGATTAGAAATTATTCATCCATAAAATTTTAGGTTTTAATTTAATCTAATCATAAGGTTCAATCAATATTGCAGTCTACAAAAATATGTACTAGTAAGAGAATTATTAGTAAGTATAAAATTACTCCTGTGACTATACCAAATACTAACCAAAATAAGGAACACATTATTTATATCTATAATGATAAAATCTACTAGTTTGTAAGGTTAACTCAAATTAATTGATATTTTATACATATAACATTACTTGTTCAAAATATTATCTATATTTAAAAGGCATTATGTAAGAATAAATAAAAAATTTCATGTGAAGAAATCTCATAGGTAAGATGGTTCATTATGTAGACACACTACATCCTAAGAGTCAATCTTTATTAGGTATCCTTAAGGAAGGTTAGTGGAAATAAAAAATTGTAGAATATACTACAGACTCATATGAAAAATTTGACATTTCTTAAAGGCTACTTATATAAAATATAGTGGTCACACAGGAGACTAAACTGAAAAATTATAAATTAATAATTATATAATTAAAACCTATATATAAATTTTTATGTATTTTTATCAGTCATCGGATGTGGTGCTTTAATAAATAAGGGTACTTTACATGTTAAAATTTTGATTTTCTTTAATTTTTCAATTAATTGTTTCTTAAAATAAAAAATTCATTTTCGGAATATTTATTTCAATAAATTAAGGATAATTTAATAAATTAATTTGGGTGATGATGGAACAAGTATATTTGTATGAAACATCAAATTAAATAATATTAATTCAATATATATTAAAATAATGGTTTCTATAGGGATATTTATTTTTACCCTGATCATGAATTTATTGATAATATAATTAAATACTTGCACCTTGATGGGAAAAAATAAGTTTAATGTTTCAAATATCCTATGTGATCAAGTTGGTACATTTATTGAGGACATTTAATGAAACTTTATGGAATAATAAAGAAGTTATAGATTGGGGAAACTAATATATCATGTCATGATTCATATAATTTCACTACAATCATATGATTGAATAAGAAGCCGGAAGAAGAATATAATATTTAGGGGTAAATTAAGAGTATTGTTTTATATAAATTTTAAATTCAACTTTAAATATGATGATGATATTTTTTACTAGATAAAATTAATACGGTCTTTCGTGCATGTAAATTGGTGTGAGTTTATGTATTTCAAATTGATTAGAAAATATAAAATCATTGATAATGTGTTAAAATTAAAAACAAAGTATTTTTTTGGCGTAGTCTGTAATATGGAATAAGAAGTTATTTTTATTTTGGATAGAGAGAGTGGAAGAAAATTTTATGTAAATTGAATTGCACACATGAATAGAGATACTTATTTCATTGTGAGTAAAATAAGATTAAGGATAAAAGATAATTTTTGTTTAAATAAATATAGTTATTATCATGTGATGAAGAAGAAGAACCACACTTTTCCTGAACTATGATGAATTATGGGTATCATGATCTATTGATAGTGTCTTTTATAATAATTATAATTCTTACCTCAACAAATACATGATATTTATTTAATATGTTACATTGTGGTAGAAAAATGTCCTCTTTTTTAGGTGTTAACATTATTGAGTCACATGTATTGGGAGTAAAGGATAAAACCTGGTCATTTATACTTGTTAGGGGGATTATAGTGGATTATATACTTTTTGGATAATCGCTATAATTACATGGTTTAGCTTCTAATTTTTTGTAGTAAACCATGTAAATTTAATATATGTTTCTTATATCATTTGTCATGTTTTTTCTGTTAATATATGAGATCTACCACTATCATAAGTGATAGATGGTGATTTTATAAGTAATCATAAAAATAAAAAATGAACCATTTTTCAAAAATTCATCCCTACTCCTCTAATATAACATTCTTATTCTTGGGACCAACACAATTTTTATGGTTTTGTGATGTGAAGAATATCAAGGTAGTTTATAATCATTTGTTTATAATGATGAATCATGAATAGTAGATACTATTTTTTAAAACATTTACCCAAAATTAAGGCAAAGGAAAGTATAACCTAACTATTACAAGTTATAAACATCAGTTTCAAATTTATTTTTATATCCTTCAATTATTTAATATTATTTTTTCTTATTTTCTTGTATTTTTTGGATTCCATAATCAATAACTGCACTTGTTTTTATAATTCTCATTACATGTTTTTATCCAGATGAGTCTTATGACTTTTTCATCACCCCTAATTTAGTATAAATGAATGATAAGTATAATTCATATTAATTTTCTAAAAAATGGATCATATGATTCTTCCTAGTTTATGGTAATCGAGCTTTAATAAGCATTTTTTGAAGTATATTCTCTCATGACATATAATTATTTTCTTCATGAGATCTTTAGCATAAAATAATAATTAGAAATACCATTTTTCATGAAAAATTGTTTTACAAACCGATATTAATGAATAAAATAATTGATAGTTAATATGGAATTTGTATATGGAAATAGTATTATTAAATGTGACTGTGTATAATTTCTCCAAATGTTTATTTTTTACATAAAAATAAACATAATAAATTTAAACTCTATAATCATTCAAATACCATTCCCTATATTTAATATGAATCAATTTATTGGAAGGGATAACCTATATATTGATTCTTATTCATTCTTATCCCTTATGAAAAACATAAGAAAATGTTTTATGAACACAGAAAAAATCATTAAGCAAAACAAAAATAATTAATCCCATTTTCCATTTGGAAAATCATGAAAAAACATAGAAAATGATAGTTTTATAAAATTTCCCTTAATATCAAAATAATTATTTATTTAATCAATAAATCAACTACACAAAAAAATTCATAAAACATATGACAATCAGTCTTAAAATAAAAAATAACAATCATGAAGGTTTCTTGTAAATCATTTTTACATATGAAAAAATATTTAAAAAAATTATAATTTGCACCTTAAAAGTGGGCATAAGAATTCCATTAAATAAAATTTTATTAGGTTACATGGTAAAATAAAAATAATTCATTAAAAAATAATTTTAATGCATTGAAAATTCATGAAGAATCCTTTTAACCCTATATTTATATCACTCTTACAATAACTCTTACAAGAACACTTAAAAATGGAAGAAATAACTCACTTAATACCACAAGATGTTCCTCTGTGAACAAAATCATTACCCAATGAATTAAAGAGTTCAGACTAATCCTTTATTTTAGGTAATATCCAAGGAGAAAAAAACATTGAATGCATATAATTTTTCATTTCCATCATAAAATCTCCTAAATTTTATAGTTTTACATATATGAGGAAGAACTTTTGGGATTTGTGTAAAAAATGACTTCTTTTTACTTTGGAAAAACTTAAAATAAAAAATTCCCATATGAAATAGAAATAAAATATTATTTAAAAACAATGATATATTTTATAGAAATTTTGTTAATGAATAATGATCATGAAAGTGGTAAAATTTTCACCTTCTTTATAGGTTAAAATATTTATTCCTTCATTATTTTATAAAATTCCCAAAATCTCCCTATGAGAAAAAATAAAAAATATAG
The DNA here is from genome assembly GCA_963277665.1 of Viscum album. NCBI lineage: Eukaryota > Viridiplantae > Streptophyta > Magnoliopsida > Santalales > Viscaceae > Viscum > Viscum album. Next base: position 200,106,430 of record OY728125.1, on the reverse strand, counting down.
TTTTATAAATATATTAATGAAAGTAAATAATGGGTTAAAAATAATTTTAACACGTTTCTTGACTATTTATAACATACATTAGACAATATAAAAAACATGGATTTGGTTGGAAAAAAGAATAAAAACATGAATTCTTATGAAATGTGGTTTTAATGGGAAATCCATTACATCGAGTGAGACTCAACACATACATACATAAGACATGGAATAGTAAAATTATATTAATTATTTAAATTATTAAAAAAATTCGGGATTACTTTCTAATTAATAACATTTTTATTTCATTTATTACCATTTCCTTCATTGTAACTAAATTTGTTTCGCTCACATAAGACATTTTTTATGATGTTTGGTTCATGATAAAAAAACATAAATTGGTTGACCATATTCTAAGGGTTATTATTCTATATTCTTATAAATATTAATCAATAAATAATTACAATGTGTTTTAGATAAATAAAATTTTATAACCAGTTATGAATGGAAAACATGATAAACAAATCACATCATTTCATAGTGGTTGTAGTCCACACATATTCACAGGCACCATTATTATTTTCCAATATATTGTAGGCTAAAATGGTAAGTAATATATAATATTTAAAAATAATAATTATTTTATGAGTATTATATATTTTAGTTAAATACATTATAATATTTATTCATATAAGGTGTTGATAAAAAAAGAAATACATCACTATTTAGAGGTGGTAGTCGAAACTTATGTTGAAGTGATGTTTTATTTTCTACATGGATGGAAAAGGTGATGAAAATGGTTTTTACCATAAAAATAATAAAATAAAATTATATTTTTTATAATTATGTTTTTAAATCAAAATTTATATGATAGGTTTATAGGTTTTGTCAGTGGAAATTAATATAAAATAACTCATTAAAGAGTAATACATCTTCTTTGAGAGAACGTCATTGCCTTATAGTATACACATTTTAGGATGGCCTTTTGGTGGGGATATATCTTCTTTGAGAAGTAATTTTTACCATGGTAGATATTAATTTTGAGAAAAATTGAAATTCAACTCATTATAAAAAATGAAAAAAAATTATAAGTATTAAATAAAATATTCACGATTAAATATGTATATGTGGATGTAATTAATTTTAATATGAGAACACAAAACAATGAAAACAATTTTTTAGAAAATGTGTTTTTAGGCCTAAATATTTAATTAAACTAAAATAAAGTATAATGAAGCTTATTTTACAATTAATTGGATTTTGTGGTTTTAGGTTACTAATTTTATATTAAAAATAATCAAAAATAGCATTTACAATTTTACATTTTTGAAAATAAATTATATTTTTATAAAAATATGTATTTTTAACTATTTTTCCATTAATCATTGTTTAAAAATAAATAAAAACAAAGTACAGCCTAATATGTATTTGATAAATTGATATCCAATATTAATTATATATTATCAAATTTAATCTATATAATTATGAAATTTCAGTTTTAATGTAAACCATATATCAAATTTAAAACACTATATTTGAAATAAAACTTTTTCTTTTCCAATTTCAAAAATCATGTAAAATTATATTCATAAATGTGAATCCATAAAATCTAATAATGAATATTAATAAAACATAAAATTTATTTTTTGTAAGTATTAACTATTTTTTCACATTCATACAAACCTAATTAAATTTCATCATCACATTGTTATTCACTACATAATCATGTTTGGATATTTTTCCCTCATATCCCTCGATCATGTGGTTCTTTTAAAAAAAATTAAACAGGTGAGTTACCTTATTATTTAATAGTATATATACATGATCAACATTTTTTACTCATTATCCCTCATAGGAAATATTGTATGAAAATGATAAAACCTTAGGTATCAATACAAGAAATGTATCATGTATATATATCTATAATAACAAAAAAATTAAACACATAATTTACCTAAGACAAACTCAATTAAAAATATAATTAGTAAATAGCTGGTCCCACCAATTCTATTATTTCATATGGTCCATTAAATCTTTTAATTAATATTACCTTTTTATAAAATCTCATAACACCTTTCCATGGACATGTTTTAATAAATACATGATATGATACCTTAAATTAATGCTATTTTGAGGTTATTTGCATAACACTTTTTCATAATATGTGCTTCTAACATGTTTTCCAGAATTATTATTACCTTTTCAACCATAATTTTCTACCATTTCTAGTCCTAAATATTTACATTTTCACTCGCGACATCTTAACATGTTGGATTCCAACAGCACTTTCCATATAATGACTCAAAAGGGTCTATTTCTATACTAGAATGGAAAATTTAATTTCATGAAAATTAAACTAAGTAAAACATGTTGATTTCACATTCCTATAAAATCTAACAAGAAATCCTTAATCATTTCTTCTAAAGGCTAAATGTTAACACCCCTAAATTCTAAAGTAAGAACCTTGTATTAGATAATATATATGATAAGTTACACTCAACATGTAAATAAATATAATATCTAGTGAAATTATAATATATTTAGAATTTAAAACAGATTCTACAGATTCTATATATTTCAATGAATGAAACACTTAGTTAGCATTTATCACACACAAGAGCATACTTCCTCGATAGTCTGTGTTACACACATGATCAAGTGTCACCAAATAAAAATATATTATTAAAATATAATCATTTAATATTATATGAAATAAACAAGTTGTTATGTTATAAATTATGAATATTATAAACTAAATTATTAAAATTTATGGTTTATATATATATATAATGAATTCATTTGTTACCAATGAAAGAGTAACAAAAATAAGAACCAACTGGATGTAAAAAATATTATTATATGTATGATTCTAAATGAATTTTTAAATATTATTAATTACAATTTGTTATTTATTTTAAATAAATAAATGATTTATTTATTCAATAAAATATTTTTAGTATTCAGCCATTAGGTTTGATATGCATAAGATAAGAACAAACTATATTTCACACATAAAACATATACTTTTATAAAGGTAATATTACAACCTTTTAATGAAAACCCCCAATTTAAATAATAAATTTTCAACATTATTTTATTTATTATGTCAAAAAAAACTTAATATTTTAAATAGAAACAAAAAAAATAGTTTGTGGTTAATTTTTTATATTTTTCGAAAAAATACCTTTTTTAATGGATAGTAAAAAATTCTGATTATTATTTCAGAACTTTCTTTTCATCGAATTTATTTATAATGTTAAATTATAAATTTACTTGGTTTTAAAGTTTTATTAGATAATATATTTATAAATTAATTAAATTTAGGTCATTTTAATAAATATCAATTTGAAATTTATTTTAAAAACAAATCAATCTTTTGATCTTTTTACTTTAGAAATCCACAATATTGTCTCGCCTATGGGATGAATTTTAAATTAATATCATGAACATTTGTGATTAGAATTTGTAAAAATGGATTAAATATTTTTATTCCTAATATTTTATAATTTATAAAAGGACAACAAATTTTCTAACAAAAAAATTACTGAAGGTAATTAATATTAACAACAATTAGTAAGGTAAAATTAAGGTTAACAAATGACTAAACCTTTAACTTAGGGGCCCGAATTATGTAGAATCATTTCCAAAACCCATTTTATTTCAATATTTCATCAATAAAACTTTAATTATTTATTATTTTGGTTTCTTATGACTTATATATGGTACAAACATGAGTACACCTAACTTGATTTTAAAAATACCATGTGATTCCTTTTTCTCCACTATAAAAGTTCGCCACCTATCCTCATTCCTCACACCTATCAAGACACTTTTACTCAACCTAGATCTACCCATATATCTCATATAAATACCAAACCTCATTCTATTATCCTTACCTTGGTCATAAATCAATCCAAGGATTCCCTTTGGTGAAAACCAAAAGGATTTACCCGATTAAGAGGTAACATCTATCCTAAAGCTATTTAGTTTTACTTCCATTATCTGACCCCTCAATTATTCTTATTATAAAATTTTAAAAAAACCATTATACTCAATATAATTTCATTTTTATGATATTTTTTATACCTACACATACACACACTTCCATATAATGGGTAACGAACTTATTTTCTCTTTGTACGGAGAACTACTACCTCCTGAAACGATGATTGTTCATTTCTTACTACCTCACGTGGTGACCATTATAATGAATAATCGTTTTTTATATGTTATATATGATATTTATTATTTATTTATTCTTCGTTAATTGTTTTATAACACATACCCTTTTACTTTCCATTATGTATAAGTACGATAAAATTATTTTTGGAGTTGTGGACCACAACCTCCTCAAAGTGATCTGATTTGTTCACAATATACTTGTAAAATATAAAGGATTTTTTTAGTTGAATATATATTGCATAAACAACATATATATTATATTCATGAAATAATTTAATTAATGTAAATAACATGTATATATATAATTATAATTATCTTTATTACTTTATCACACACACTTAATAGTTATAATGTCATCGGTGGACCTGTGGACTACCACCTCCTCGACATGATGTGATTACTTTTACATCAGAAAAATTATATATATAAATATATATGATTAAATAACATGGTCTTTATTATATAATTATAATTCTATAATGATATGGGGTTACTTTCATTCTTTTCATAATGATTATTAAAAAAGGTAAACGTTACTCATGCGTATGTACCACATGTCATCTTTTTTATTGTATTGTTGATTCATTTTTCAAAACCATATATAATGAGAATTTTTAAATTATAATTTATTTATAAATATTATATTAATTTGATGATTATAATTATTTATATGTTATATAATGAACTCTTTTACAATTGTTGATCTACCAAAGTTGTTTTTGGCTCATAACCAACATTTGGTCAAAACACCAGACATAAATGTAATTGATTAAGTAGTTGTATATAAAATTTTAATAAGAGAAATAAATTAGTTATAAACATGAAAAAGGTTCTTAATAAATTATTTAATAAATATAAGTTTATTGTATATGAATTTAAATGAATTTTAGCCAAATAGAAACACCATTTAAAGGATTTTGATCTCACTTTTTACTTCTTTGAGATAAATGTCATATTCAGCACTTACTTATTTTGTGTGGTTTATATACTTCCCATTTTTATATATTATATCATGAATTCGTTTATCTTCATGTTATTTAAAATAATGAATTAATTATATTCTTTCACGAAGATTATGTTTTAAAATGTTTCAAAGTGGTATGTGGCACTTTATAATGTTTAAATATTATTTTCCTCAATAATAATGTTAATGATATTTCAATGGTATTTCTGTTTGATTACATTATATGAACATTCTTTAATAAAACATTTAATTTTCCTATAATCCGGTTATTTATGAACAATTTCAAGTATTAGTACCAGTTTTTCACTATTTGTTAATCAATGTTTTTTAGAAAAAGCTTTTAAGAAAACGCGACTTAATTTATCTCTTTAGTCGAAGAACTTATTTTCTACTAAAAAGTTTTTTTTATCAAAATTTCCTCAAAAATATTTTTAAAATAATTTTTTAAATACATTATTACCATTTTATTATTTTACCAAATTGGTTCCATAGAATCATCTTTTCTTTTTCAAAAAAGGCATTTTTTAAACCTTTTTACCATGAAAAAAGAATGTTCATTTTACCTTGTACATTATGTACTAATTTACCCACTATCATTCCATAGAAGATTCCTTTGAATGTATAAAGGGATAAATTTTAATGATTTTTTTAAAAATTAATTTCCAAGAAATTGTTTTTTAAAACAAAAGGAATTTTCCACAATAATGTTTTTAAAATTTATTTTTATAAAATTTCCATTCATCAATGACAAAAAACACTTTATTTTACTCCACTAAGGGTATATTTTATTAATACCATACTTAAGCTTCCTCTTGAAATTTTATGATTTATTTGAGCAAGTATAGTATTCACATTCACTTCAATAATTTATTTGTTAGCCCCCCTTTAAATATAAAATTTTCTATAATTTTTGAACATTGACTTTCTTCAAATTATCCATATAATTTATCATGGATATGTCCATTCGATAAACCGTACAACATTTTTATTATGGTGTTTACTTTGAATTTCATCTGATTATTTGGGGAAATATTGATAAATCTGTACTTTTTTTACTCTGTAAGATATTTAATAAGGCACATTGTTAAATCTATTATTTCATACATGAGGAATGTTTTGGACTAGTACAACACAAGTGGAGCCCAATTATATATATCCCATTATGTGTCAGTAGTCTTGTGGGATGAGCTAGTTTGATATCCACTTTAGATGGGTTTTTTAAGATAACTCTAAACAGTCTTGTGAAAAGTCTTGATGGTAAAGGTGGTATATAACATGGAAACATTATATCCAATAATTAATAATTAACCTCTTTTAGTTTCATTTATTATTCAACCTTGAGATTTTGAGTTGACATATTTGTAGAGAAATTACATTTTTAGTTATTTAGATGGTACATGTTTTCATTTCTTACTTTCCTTTATTAAAATTTCATTATATATTTATTTAAATTTCATGTGTTTTAGTCATTTCATTTCCATATTTTTTATGAACTTCTATTCCATTCATTTATTAAAGGGGATGTGTGTTCAGCTATTTACCTTCCCATATTGATTATTATCATTGATTCATTATTGCTTCGGCCAATTGTTTCACTTATTGAGCATTTGAGATCAACCTTATTATGTATATTTACCTAGGAATCAAATAATTATACTACGAAAGATATATAGGGATTTAATAGATTGATTAAAATTATCCTTAGAGTAATTTATTTATAAAAAAAATATGTTGTAATTAGTTTTTATTTTTATAATAATTGTATCATATATATATCTAGATTACCAAGACTATTAAACTATCTACCTTTCTATATTTGATTCATTGTAATCAAGACAACATAATAGTTTAAGACATCGGCTTAGTATTATATCAGGCTAGGTCGCATCATTGGGTATCAAACGAAGTTTAGTAAAAACCTTGTTAACTGTATTTAGGAAAACATATATTATAAACATATCAATAAAGTCGAATTTGAGGATAAGTATATTAGAACATACTAATGATTTGGTTAGATAGATATTATGTAGTTTTCTTATAAATACATATTTATTTGTATACTACAATTTCATGGTATTTTAGAATAGATATACATAGGAATAACAACTCTAACAAGGTGTGTCGAGCCAAACTCAGTGTAATCTAGTACATAACAACAGGCCTTACTGCGCAGCTAGTTTGACACTCCTAGGGGATATTCTTAGGATAATTCAAATTTTCATTAAAAACCACTATAATGGATTTTGACAATGAGTATCCTAGGTTAAAACTAAGGTGTTTTAGATTTAAGATATGGTTTCATGTTTTGGAAATTCCAGAAATGATATTATATATAAACATTTGACCAATGAAGGACCTATTTTAAAACCAAACAGATAAAGTATTTATGGATTGAGTTAGTATTGAAAGCTTCAGTTAAAATTATATTTAGTGAATAACCTAATTTAAATGATTTCCATCATAGTTTGATGGTAAATTATATTAATATGGTTTTAGAAAAGGAAAAAATATATTTATGTTGAAAACATATCAGTTTTAGTGAGGCCATGGGTCTTGAACCCATGACCAAATGACGATATGGGGTTCACACCAACCACTAACCTATGAAATTTCGTAGTTAATTTTTTTATTTTTTTTAGTTAATTTTTTTTTATGAATTGATAAAAATGTAGAACATATAGTGTTACTTTTTATTTATTGATATTTATGTCATTACTATATTACTTTTAGAAAATAGAAAGTGATAATTAGTTAGACTTGTCACTATTTTATGATCCTTAAGAACCTTTAGAAATGTATTTTATTGATTTGGGATTCAAAATATATTTGTGAGAAAATTTTTAATTTGATCAAATCACCAAAAAATAATGAAATTTTGTTTATAGAAATACATCATATAAGTATATTTCTTAAATCTTTAGGAAGTAAAATAATTACTTAAACTTTGGAAAATGAAAAAAAATTGATCCAATGCCTTGATTTCTATTGAACTGATGGCCTTGTAAATCATCAAAGATTTACAGATTTAAGGCCCTTAACATTCAATTGATCATTAACTTGTTTGTGATCGATGACCTCAATCACTCTGTTAATATTTACACCGTTCTACCACGTACATATTTTTACTTTCCACTAATGTATTCCTATATAAATACATAGTTTTATATTAGTCCATGTAAAAATTTAACTTCAAATTCTCTATTTTCTAGAGGCTCTTTTAGAAACCCTTCTCACATTATGGAATTTTAAAATAGGAAATATCAATCAATCTATCAATAATATTGATTTTAAATTTTGATGACCCAAGTTACATAATGGAGGGAGAATATAACACCCCAAGATTCTAAAGTATGAACCTTGTATTCAATAGCATGTATGACATGTGACACCAAGCACATAGGGGAATATAATATCTAAGGACTTTATAATATATATAAACTATTCCTAATAGATTCAGTATATTCTATATATTTCAATCCATGAAACACCGAGTTAGCATGTGTTATTTGCAAGGGCGACCTTCCATGAAAGCCTACATTACATGAATGATAGAGTTTACCCAAATAATAATGTATTTTTAATATATATTTTTTTAATATAATATGATATAAATTATCCATTATGTTATTAGTTATGAATATTATTAACTATCATTTGAAAACTTATGGTTTATAAAAATATAAAACGAATTCATTTGTAACCAATTAATGGGAATGGAAAAAAATAACCAATTGGATATTAAAAACAAATATTATTATTTTTATGCTTTCAAGGTAACATCCCGAGTTTTATGAAACAAACATTATGTTCAATAGCGTGCATGATATGCTACATCAATCAGAAATTATGCACTAAATATTATTATTTCAATGTTTTCATTATAACCTAGTTGTTGGAATAGTGGGAAAAAAATACTATTAACTAAATTATAAAAATATGGTATACACGTGTTTATATAATGATTTATTTACAACCATATTTATTTGAAATGGAAATAAAAACCAATTGAATATAAAGGTTGTGTTTTTATGAAAACCTATTTAATTGAGAATAATTGTGTCTATAAAATCCTACCACTTTTGTTCAATTTTATTAATGACCAATAAATTAAATGTGATTTTTAAAATTAATATTATATGTTTTATAGGAAAGATATAAGAAGAAAATCAATTTAAAGTATACAAGAAGTAATTTTCCAAAAAGTCATTTTTATTGTCCATTGATGGAAACCCCATTTTGAATATATTTTATGACACTTTTATAAGTTATATTTAAAAAAATAAAATTATTATATGGAATAATGACACCAAAATCTACTTTGGATGATATTTTGGTATTTTTCTGATTATATTAAAATTTTAATGAATAATAAAAAATGTGCCTTTTAATTCAAAATTGCTTTTCAACTATATTATTTATATTGTTATATTTTCCATTTAGTTGGATTAAATGTATAATTATGTTTTTTATCGTTTAATCTAATTTTGGGAATTGTAAGTAAATTTCATTTTAAATTATATATAAACCCTGGTTAATATTTTGATGGTTTTACTTTTAAAAAACTCATTTTCTCATTTTGACAACTGGTATTAATTTTAAATTAATTTCAGTCAATTCAATTGTTTGAATTTGGAAAAATTGATTTCTTATTTTTATTAATAGGGCCCAAATTTTTTAAATATTTCCCTTTTATTTTTGGACATGATTAATAGTAACTTTAATAATAATTTTTATTTACCATAATTAAAGGGTAAATCTGGTAAATATGGTAAAATAATATAATAATAATATAAAACAACCCCAAAACTTATTCTACTCATATTTTATGATATGTATCCTATCAATACAACCCGTAGGATGAAACTTTGTCCTTTTGAAGCCACATGGGTATGATTATGACACTTATAACTTTTAATTTAAAGTAAACGAAGATATGTTATAATCATATATATTCCTACTAAAAAAATTTTAATATGGGTTGAGGTAAGTATTCCCTTAGACTATAAATATTAATTATAAATATAAAAATATTTCCTACATCATTGTATTTTATTTACAATTTTTAGAAATTAAGTAATTAAATTTAATGATGATACAATGATGATGTAGTGATTAATTTATTTTTAAATATTAAAATAAATATTATTTTTTTTATTATGTCATAAAATATTTTTATAGGTTAATATGACATGTTATAAGATTATTAAATTGTTGTTTATGAATTTATATCACAATTTAGATTTTATGTTCATTAAATAAAATGAATATTGTGGAAATATAAATAATAGATGTTTTATCAAAATTGCAATTTATTAAATTATTTAAAAATAATTAGTACTTGTTAAAATAAAATAGTTACTATGATAAGATATAAAATTTCATTAATTTTCCAATTATGGGATATTGTCCCCATATAAGTAAAACTAATAGCCTATTAATAATTAACCTTTTTTACGACAAATTAAAATTAAATGAGAGTAATTTAGGGTAAACCGAAAAGATATTTTTTTAAATAAAGTAAATACATGTCTAAAAATATTATTTGAGAGGATTAAGAACTATCCTCATCTTATATTTAACATATCTAATTTTGGATTTATTTTAATATAAAAAATAATTTTTATTAATAAAATTATTTATGAGTTTCTAAGGGCGCCCCTTCCCTCTCCTATAAAAAGATACTGTATCATCTCAAATAATCACACTTAAGGAACCATTTGGTTAATCAAATACCTTCAAAAAACTCTCTCTAGAATCCCTCCACCATCTCAGAATCAACTTTTAGGGTAGAAAGTCTCCCAAGGAATCATTTTCGTACAAACCAAAAGAAGTTACCCAATTAACAGGTAACACCTTCTCTCATGCTTATTAGTTTCATTTCCAATATTTACACCCTAAACTATTATTATTATATTATTATATAAAAAAATAGTATCCTAAATATACTAAGATTTTTTTTGGTTTTTATATACACATACACACACCACCATTTAGTGGGTAAATAACATATTGTTTTTGTGTACGGTGAACTACTACATCACAAAATGATGATTGTCTCATTTTCCTTTACCACCTATCATGGTGGCCATTATAATAGAAACTATGTTTTACATATGATATATATTATATTAATATTTAATATATTATTCTGTATTATTTTATTTTGAATATGCATTTATGCTTTCCATTTTCTGTAAATAAGATAATTTAGTTTGAGGATGTGTGGACTACTACCCACTTAAAACGATATAACACGTTCCTAATATACATGGACCATATAAAAGATGTTTCTATTAAACATATTAGAAATATATGAAATTTATATAATTCTGGTATTATAATATAAATGTATATCTTTAATTATTATTTTTTTAATTTGACAATGAAATGAAAGTGTTGTTCATGCGTACGTACGGCCTACCATCTCGACAAAAATTGTATTTCATTTCTTATATCCAAATATTATGGATTATTTTAAATAAATATATACTGGATACATATGATATTTAAAAAAACATTATTATGTAGATGAATTAATTTTGACCACGTGGACAATTTACATCAAAACATGTTCATTTTTGACTCATGTACTGAATATCGACAAAACGTCTGATATGAACTTAAATAGTTATGTAATTTTTATAACATGGTAATAAATGATATTAAAGGAATATAAAAATTAAAAAATTATTTGATGAAATTATAATTTAACCTAAATTTATAATTTAGTTAAAAAACTAATGTACTAGACATTTTAGCTCAAGGTTAGGGAAATCTTAACTCAATTTTCATTCATTAAGTTAAATATACATGTTATTGGTTTTTTTTCAAGAATATGTGTGAATGGCCTCTGATTGTTTTACATTAAATATCCTCTAATATTGGGTGTATTTATATTTTTTATACATAATAATTCCATTGATTTATCCTTAATCTAATGATATGATCTTTGTAGAGGATTTTTCAAACCCAATATCCATTCATTGGATTATACCTCTAATTCGTTTATTATATTATGCCAATATTATGAGTGAAATAGATATTTATTGTTTTATGTTGTATTTAATGTTTATATTTGTAGGTATACATTTTTTACACATAATATCCCCATTTATTAATTACCACCTTAATGATACAACCTTTGTATGAATTTATACACCTCACTTTTTACATCTATGAGATATATACATTATACACCACTAATTTCTTTTATATAGTGTTTATATAATGACCTTTGATATTAAATATCTTGATTAATTTTATATTTAATGTATTAAACATTTCATTCAGTTTTTATTACCTTTATTGGTCATACTATTCGACAGATTACAAGTGGTAAGGGAATTTTTTAACCCAAATCCATTATTTGGGTTAAATTAATACATCATGATTTTGTCATTCAAATATTATGTGAAAAATAAATTTTTTATATATAATATTTTATTTATACTTGATTTATTTGGATTTACAATTATTACATATAATCATTCTATTTGATTAACAAAATGAACATTGTAAATGACTCTTTAACTAAAACATAGTTTTTAAGGTTTTAATGATCTATTATTATAAATCGTTCTCCTTCATGTCCATATATTTTAAAAAAAATATTGATTTATTAATATAGAAATGAATGTTTTAAAAAGTTAATTCCAATAAAAATTTTAAATGTGTTATTGGAGAGTTTGATTCAAATATCTGTTTCTTAAATGTTTTGATTTAGTTTTGAAAATGGATTGATTATTTCAATAACTTGGAATGTTTTATTCAACATATATATAATGACCATAATTTATTAATTTTAAAATGATTAAATGTTTTTATGTTTAATTTAAAAGTTTAATCTTTTATTTTAAAATAAATAGTTTTCATTTATGATGGTGAAACCAGTAAAAATTAAATGATATTTTAAAGTTGAAATATAATTTTTTTCCTTTATGTTTGTTTTATGTGTTATAATTATGTATGGTTCATGGGAATTAATTATTTATACACATTATTCTATGATAAAATGTAGGTGCGTGATCCCATGATATCTCTTTAATTCATATGGTAATGATAAGAAGTTAAACAACAAGGTTTATCTTATGAGATTTAGGAAATATACTGTAATGGGTATTCCAATCCTAACCATGTAGGTTACACACTATGTAGTTGTGAAAGAAACAATGTAAGTATTTTATAGATTCCACAAGTTACCTTTATGATTTATTATTGCTAATAATGTTTCATGAATATTATTATTTCATGGGGTATCTTAATAATTTTTTGTTTAATGGGTGAAAAGTATGATTTTCTGAGTATATTTTCATCAGTTTAAAATATTCATGGACTAACGGTTTCATTACTTATTTTATATCCCTTAATGAGATTTTTAGTGCTCATCCCATGTTTTTTAAATGTTTTCCATAGGGTATTAGGATGTGTAAGATTACAGAATAAGCTAACATAAATGTTATGAATATTTTTATTACTTTAAATAAATCATGTTTTATTTTAAAATGATTAAAATTATGAAAAAATAAATGGCATGTTTACTTGTGTACTTTGTAATATGTAAAATTTTATGTAAGTGTTATGGCCTAATTCTCTAAAAAATTAAACCTAAAGAGATACTAAATTTTAATTATTAACTTAACTCATGATTATGAAACATTTAATGTCAGGTCCTTACAGTTTGAATCATAGGATGGTTTTGAAAATTTTGGGTATTGTGATGTTTTCTTATGAGTATGGGATATCATCGTGGGTTTATAAATTTAAAATTGATCATAACTTCAACCTCTTAGAGGCCCCTTTATATTATTTATTTTCTACAATATTAAGGTGACTAATAGTTTTTTTTGAGACATTAACATTTGAATAATTATGTGTAATTAGATTTTGGGCTACAAAATTAGAGGTATGAAATAGTATTTGTGGTTAAAACATGTTATCATTATTTTTAAGGTATTTATAATATTTTTGGAATATTATAGTAATTATAATGTTTTAGTAAAATTACATCCCATAAGAAAGGTGACAAACAATCCAGTTCAGCAATGTCGTGGGAATCGAACCCACAATCCAAGGGTGACAATGGTGCATCGCCTACCAATGGCCTACGTAAAGTCTCTAGTTTGTAACAATTTTTCTTTTTAGTTATACTAGTTTATGAAATAATATGAATTTTATTTTTTGAAATATCATTTTATCAAATGAATATACATTGTATTGGGAAATGATATGAGGATTGAGTGATACATGTTATTTTGGAAGACATTCACTATTTTTGGAACCCTATATACCTAAGGAAAATTAAATACTATATGATTTTATTTGAGTACTAATGCTTGAATTTTATTTTGGAAGAATTTATGTTTTTATATATGACTAATGGTGATTCGGGTTATTTATCGAAGTGATTAGCCTATCTTGGTGAAAATGTGATTTATTTAATTACTTTTTTGGTATGATACATTATAATTGGTTGATCTTATTTGGAGATAAATGTTAAAATTCATCTTGGAATATTATGTTATCAAATCCTTCTAATGTTTGGGTTTAAATCATTGTTTGGAATATTTTTAGGAATTTTAAGTTCAATTATTTATCAAATGGCCTAAGTCAAACTGTAGTTATTAGTTTAAAATTTTGGAGATTGAAAGTATATTTTCCTCATAAAATGTTTTATTGTTTTATGGGAAATATCTTATTTTGTCCTAACATTTTTTTTGGTTGATATTATAATACATGAAGAATATATAATTAACCTTTTTTGGATCATGTGATTCTCTATAAATTGACTCTAGTTCTTCAATTGTGACCAAGTTGTCTTGAATACTAATTATATGGAGGGAAAATGTTTTTTTGTAGAAATTTATGAAGGGATGAAACTCTAATTCAAAATTATTATGATTACTAATGTTCTTATTCATGATCTTAAATAAATTACTCATCTTTATGAAAAAGGATCTTAAAAAATATTTTCTGATTACTTTTCCTCCAGAAAAATGAAATACTATTAAACCCATCACAGGTTTGGAGTTTTTTTATTATTAAATTTCTACTGATATTGTTTTCTATCACTCTTCATCCAAAATTGACACTTAATTTTTCTTCCAAATGAATTTTATCATATATGGAATCCAATTATATGTTATCTTGTGTGACCTTTTCACTTATATTTATTTCTTTAAAAGTGGTAGTTTTATTAACCATTTTTCCAATATTGGATTGTAATAAAGGTATTTTTGAAAAGTCATACCCTAGTTACCAAACTCAAAATCAAATTTAAAGGATGACATTTTTTAATGTGGGAGGATGTAACATTCCAAGTCTTAAGAGAGAAAAAGTATGTTCAATAGCTTGCATGATATGCTACATTGAGCTTAAACGAACAATTATATATTATTATTTAAATGTTACCATTATAACCTAGTGACTATAATAGAGATAATAAAAAATATTAAAATAATTATTAAAATATGGTATAAAAATTTTTATATAATGATTCATTGTTTACCAAATTTATTAGAAAAGTAAATAAAAATCAATTAAATATAATTGATATGGTTTTAAGAAAACCTATTTAAATGAAAATAATTGCATTTATAAAATCATATAAGTGTTATTATATTGTATTAATTAAATATAACTCAATTTAATGTTTAATTTTTATATTATATGCTTTCTATACAAGATATAAGAACAAAATTGATTCTTAGTATAAAATATGCATATTTCAAAAAAGGAATTTCCACTGCCTTTTTGATGGAAAACACATTTTAAATCTATTTTTTGACCCTTTTATATATTATATTTGAAAAAATAAACTTTTTATTTTGAATAAGGACGTCAAACTTTACTTTGGTGGAAATTTTGGTATTTCTCTGCTAAAATTCATATTTTAATGAATTGTGAAAAATACTGCATTTTAATTCAAAACTACTTTTTTGTCTAAGTTATGTATATTATTTGATTGTCAATATAATTGATTTTCAATTATTAATAGATTATTTTTTATCATTTAATCTAATTTTGTTCATTGGAATGAATTTTACATTGAAACTAGATATAAACACACATTAATATTTTTGATGGTTTTTACTTTTGACGAACTGGAACTTTTTTTTCAAATAAGCCAATTTTTGGATTAGTGAGAACTGATCATGAATAGAGAACCATAAGTGGTCCAGGATTGGAACCATGCCCACGTCTAGACCCACCCGAAAGGGAAAGTAGAAAACAACAACCAAAACCACAAAAATGGGATGGTGCCACCCGAACATTGTCTGACCATCGAACATTGTGGCCATATCGAAACCATTACACAAATTGTGCATCCTTATGATTATGTGCCACTACTATACATGGACCTCCCATTATGGTATTTCGGGGGACAAATCCAAACAACTATATGTAGGGGTAGATTGAAGGGAAGGGCTTTATTACCTTCGACATGATGAGGACCACCATGCGAGATGACCTTAATAGAACATCCATCACCGAGGATACTAACACTAACCAGAAAACCGTGTGGATATCTATCATGAGCAAATTGGGTTCGGGATAAAGGGGATAGAGCATAATGGTGGAGAAATACCAGGAGAGACAGACCATCTGAATCCAAGGTATGCAAAATAAGAGCTACATACCACGTAGATTTATTTTAAATTAATTTCTGCCAATTTTTTGTTTTGAATTTGGAAAAATGGATTATATTTGAAATAAATGTTTCTATATTATGTAAATAGATACCTTATATTTTTGGTCATGATTAATAGTAACTTTAGTAATTATTTTTATTTACCATAGTTAATGGGTAAATTAGGTAAACAATGGTAAAAATAATATTATAATTATATAAAACATCCTTACCAACTTTTCTAATCCAATTATATGAGATATATATAACCAAGAAAACCATTGGGATGAAGAGTTTTCCCTTGGAATCCACTTGGTTGTGATTATAAAACTTATAAAATTAAATTTAATGTAAAAGAAAATTTGTTATAAACATATATCATATTTTTTAAACAATTGTAATATGGGTCTATATACACGATATCTTAGAATATAAATATTCATTAGAAATATAAAAAAATTTCATACCTCATGGTATTTTATTTAAAAATTTTAGACATTAAATATGTAAATTTAATTATGATACAATGATGATGTAGTGATTGGTTTATTAATGAAGGAATCAAATAAATGATATTATAAATATTATTTAAAATAATTTATGTCATACAAGATTTTTATAGGTGAATATGACATTTTATATGATTAATAAATGGTTTTATTTGATGTTATCTCTCTTTATATATTTCATGTAAATTCAATAAAATAAATAGTGTAAGAATTGACATAATTGATGTTTTATAAGAATAGATATTTAATAAATTATTTAACAATTATAAATATGTTTTAAAATAAAAAAGTGACTATAATAAGTTCTAAAAGTTCTTTAAGTGTCCAATTTTGGTAAATTCAGCTCATATATGTACAATTAATATCCTCTTAATAATTAAAATGGTGTTACCATAATTAAAATTTAAAGGGAATAATTATGTGTAAAAAAAGGAATTGTTTCAAATAAAATAAATACATGTATAAAAATTATTGCATGATAGGATTTATAACCATCCTCGTCTTATCTTTGAAAAATCTCATTTTGGGTCTATTTTAAATAAAAATTTAATTTATATTAATTTAATAATTGAAGTGTTTCCAAGGGTACCCCTTCCCTATCCTATAAAAAGGTACCCTCTCTTATCTAATACTCACACTTAAAACCCCCATTGGATCAAACTAGACCTAACAAATACTCTTATCATAATCCCTCTCATCATCCTATAATATTTATTATAAGTCATAAATCTTACCATGTAAGCCTCATGATATAAACTAAAAGAAGTTTCCAGATTAAGAGGTTATGTCTTCTCTCATGATTTTTAATTTCATTTCCATTATGCAGTCCCTAAAATCTTATTATTCTATAATTAAATAAAAAAATTACTAAATATAGTAGGATTTTTTTATTCTAGGTTTTTTATCCACACTTACACAGACCTCCATTTAATGGTTAACGAATATAGTTTTTATGTGTATGGTTAAATACCACCTCACAAAACAATGATTGTTCAATTCTCCCCTACCACCTTTCAGAGTGGCTATTATAATGGAAAATATTTTTTATATATGATATATATTATATTTATATTTTCTCTATGACTCTTTAATTTTTATTTAGAACATACCTTTATTCTTTCCATGTTTTTTAAATACGATAACTTTGTTTGAGGAAGTGTGGACTACCGCCCCATCAAAGAGATATGACTTGTTACCACTATACATGGAATGTACAAATGATGGTTTTATTTAAACTACTATACATATATTAAATTAATATAATAATGGTATTATTATATGCATTTATATCATTTAATTATTTTTCTTTTAATATGTTAATGAAATGAATGTAGCGTTCATGCGTGCGTACGACCTACCATCTCCATGAACTGTGCATTTCATTTCTTATCTACAAATATTATGGATGATTATAAATACATATATAATTGATATATATGATATGTAAATTATGAATTATATTCTGTATATGGGGGAATTTTGACCCCACTGACAATTTACATAAAAAAACTTCATTTTTGACTCAAGTAATAAATATCGATAAAACATCTGATATTAAATTATATAGTAATGTGATTTTTATAACATGGTAATAAGTGATATAAAAGTAATAATAAACATAAAAAAGATTTTCAAGAATGTTTTAATTAACCTATTTTTATTATTCAGTAAAATAATGAATGTACAAGACAAGTCTGACTCAGGGTAAGGGAAATCTTAAGTCAATTTCCATTCATTGAGTTAAATATCAATGTCATTGGTTTTTTCATGGAATTAATGTAAATGAAATGTGATGATTTTACACTGAATATACTTTTATATTTGGTGTATTTATATCTTTCACACATAATTATTTCATTTATTTATCCCTAATCAAATGATACGAACATCATAAGGGATTTTTCAAACCTAATTTCCATTCAAGGGGTTATACATCTACTTCATTGACTTTATTAGTCAAAATTATGTGTGGAATAAATTTTCATTGTTTTATGTATACTTTTCACTTCTATATGTGTGGATATACTATTTATACACATAATATACCCATTTATTAAGAGGTAATACATTCTCTCATGCTGTATACTTTCATTTCCATTCTCTAGTCCCTAAACTCTACTTTTTCTATGAATTCATAACAACACCAATATCATAAATATAATATGAATTTTTCTTATAGGTTTTATATTTACACTTACACACACCATCATTTAATGGTTAATGATCATAATGTTTCTGTGTATGAAGAAATACTGCATCAGGAAACAAGGATTTTTCAATTTTACCCTACCAATGCTCATGGTGGCTATTATAATGGACACAATTTTTTAAATATGATATATATTATATTTATATTTTTCTTTGATTCATTAATTTTTTATTTATAAAATAACTTTATTCTTTCCATGTTGTGTAAATATGATAATTTTGTTTGAGGAAGTGTGGACTATTGCCCCCTTAAAGTGATGTGACGATTCCCACTATACATGAAATGTATAAAATATTGTTTTATTAAACCTATAATACATATATGAAATTAATATAACACCGGTATTATAAAATACATTTATATCATTTAATTATTATTATTTTTTATATGAAAATAAAATTAATGTAGCGTTCATGCATGCGTACGACCTACTGTCTCCATGAATAGTGCATTTCATTTCTTATCTATAAATGTTATTGATTATTCTAAATAAATATATACTGGATATATGTGATATTTAAATCAGAAATATTATTAAATTGTTTATGGACTTTTTACCACATGGACAATTTACATCAAAAGAAGTTCATTTTTTATTCATGTACCGATATTTGAAAAAACGTATGATATATACATTAATTGTTATATAATTTTTATAACATGGTAATAAGTGATATAAAAGAAATTATTAACGTAAATATGGTTCCAAAAAATTATAAATTAATATAAGTTTATTATTCAAGAAAATAAATAACATGTGGGATAACTCGGACTCATGGTAAGGGAAATATTAACTCAATTTCCCTTCATTGAGATAAATGTCCATTTCATTGGTTCTATTTTTTCACGAAGGTGTGTGATATAATTATTTAAAACAATATATCGACATATATTGGGTGTATTTATATTTTTCACACAAAATAATGTCATTGGTTTATCCTTAATCTAATGATATGATCTTTATAGGAGATTTTTCTAACTCAATTTCCATTCATTGGGTTATACATATACTTTGTTGATTTTATTAGGCCAGGATTATGTGAAGAATTAATTTTTATTGGGTTAATTGGTATTTACATATCTCTATGTGGGTATATAATTTTTCTACACAAAATATCCCCATTGATTAATTCCCACCTCAATGTTATGTACTTTTTAAGGATTTAGTCATCTCGCTTTTTACCTCTAGGATATATATGCATTACTCACCACTAATTTCATTTATGTGGTGTGTATATAATCACATTTTATATAAAATATAATGAAAATTTATTCTTTATGGTATTAAATATTTCATTCGATTATTATTAATTTTATTGGTCACACGATTCGACAGATTATAAGTAGAAAGTGAATTTCATAACCCAAATTCATTATTTGGGTTAAATTTATACTTCTTGATTATGTCATTAGACTATTATGTGTGAAATGAATTTTTGATATTTTATCAAGTATTTATACTTGATTTATTTTTATTTATAGTGAATCCACATAATCAGTCTATTTGATTTACAAAATGATCTTTGTAAGGAACTCTTTAACTAAAATGTCATTTTAAATGTTTTAAAGATTTAATATTCTAAATAATTATCTTTCATTCCGTGTTTTAGAAATTATTTTTATGGATTTATTTATATGAACATAAAAAATTTATAAAATTAATTTCATTAAAAAAATTTAAAGATGTATTAAACACTTTCATTTGAAAATATTTTTTTAAATTGTTTTGATTCTGTTTTAAAAATGGATTGATTATTATAATAAGTTGAAATTTTTTATTTAATATATATGTCATGAAATTAATTAATCACTTTTATATAGCTTAAATGTTTTGATTTTTACATTACAAGTTTACACATTTATTTTCAAATGATGTTTTTTCATTTAAGATTTTGTGGCTTGTAAAAATGAAATGTGATTTTAAAGTGGAAATGTTATTTTATCCTTTATGCATGTTTTATGTGTTATAAGTATGATATTTTTCATAGGAATTAATTATATATATGAGTGTTTCCATGATAATTATATAGTGGGTGAGCCTGTAATATCTCTCCAATGCATTGGATAATGAGATGAAGTTAAAGGATAAGGTTTCTACAAAGAGATTTAGAGAAATACTGTGATGGGTATTCCAAATGTAACCTACTAGTTTAGTCCCTATGTATATATGAAATATACAATTTAATTATGTTATGGTAGCAAAAAGTTACCATTATTATTTATTATTTATAATAATTTTTCAAGACTTTTATGATTTCATGAGTAAAGAGTTTATCGTTTATGCGTGAAAAGTATGATTTTGTGTGAATGTTTTTATAACTTTTAACTATTCATGGAGTAATTGTTTCATTACTTGTTTTATATACTATACTGATATTCTTTTTATGATCCCAGATTTTTGAAATGTTTTCCACAATGTATAGGGATTGGTATGATAACGGATGAATTCATGATAAATGATATGAATATTTTTATCAATTAAAATAATTCAAGCTTTATTTTAAATTATTTTAAAATATTAAAAAATTTATTTTGTGTAGACTATTCTACATTGTAATATTTTCAATGTTATGTAATATTTATTTCTTAATTATCTAAAAATATAATATTGAAAATATCATCAATGTGAATTCTTGACTTGTAGATTATGTAACATTTAAGGTCAGTTCCTTATATCCAAATGAGTTTTTAGAATTAATTAATTACATTTTTTAATTATTTTAATAAAATATATATCTTATTTATTCAATAAAATATTTTTTTATTCGTCCATTAGGTTTTATAGGAATATTATATGAACAAAACAAATTTCATATATAAAAACCTAAACATTTGTAAAAGAGATTTTAACTTATTTTAATGGAGAACCCATTTTAAATTTTATTTTTTACACATAAATTGATTTATTATTTATATAATATTTTTATATATTAATTCAATTCATGTCATTGTAATAAATTTCAATTGGAATTTTATTATTATAACATACCATCCTTTTGATAATATTTACTTTAAAAACCCACATTATTGCCCCACATATGGGATATATTTTAAATCCATTTATGCCAC